>CP136054.1:150516939-151716939 GCA_032464435.1 Aegilops umbellulata | reverse complement strand
CATGTAGACTATTTGGCCAGTCACCAGAGTGCAATCCGATGCTGAACTGTGAGCAAGTGACCGTATAATCACCACAAAAACGTATATAGTGACCGTAATCAACTTATTCTGAAGTTCGGTAACTGTATTACGCTTTTCTTTCTGTAGGCCCTCCAAAACTACATCTCTACACGTTCTCGCATGTTACATCTAACAACTATGCAATACAGCACTACTACTACACTCTAACACAATAAATCATATGTGTTTTTAGTTTTACTAGACATCATATTGTTACTTATAATTATTCAGTTTGCATACATTAAAATTGCCTTTGAAATGTATGGCCAGTATCATCTACCGCGTGGGAAAAATCCCGCCCTTTCCTGTTTAAATCTTCTAGTCCCTTTCGCCGACATGCGGGACATCAAGCTACCTGGTCCACGTGCCATACCGGAATACAGTGCAGAGCAGCCGGGGTGAAGCACCCCAGTCATGGCGCCGGCGTAGTAATGAGTAATGAGGCGTCAAATCACAAAGCTGCACCTTTCCCGCAGTTAAGTTGGAGGGACGAAGCAACCATCATTTCACTCGTTGGTGAATCTGCTTCTCCCTCATCTTCTTCAACTTAACCACGTGTTGCTTCTGCCGTTGTTCTGCCTCATGTGGGACACGGATCGGCTTAGTAAAGCACTGACACGTGGGACCGCATGTTAGCAAACCGCCAGGACAACGTCCTCCGAAAATAAGAAGCCTAATCCTAGACTTACAAAGGGCTACGTAGCTGCTACATATACTTTCCATCTAATCTATATATCCCCCCTATTTTTCAGGTGGGGTGGGCCTAATCCTCTCCTTTAATCCAATCAAATAGTCCCACATCACATCAGTTCGTAACTTTACGTAAACCATTACGTGGATGTAGCATTGCTCAAATAAGAAACCTCCCCCGCCATCTGCGCGGCAAAATCACCTCCTTTTTACTAATCTTGATTCTATAATTTTTTAGATCAATATAATTGAGATTTGTATAGATAGCACACAGGAGCAAAACCAAGTGGTACGGTTAAGGGCACTCGCAATGTGTAGGCAAATGTGAAAATAGCTTTTGGCATCGTGGGAACCATTGTGGACGGTGTTGCCATAGCCAAAAAGATGGAACCGAAGCTCCTTGATTGATTGATTGAAGGAATAGAAAAATGCAACGTCTCTCCTCTTTCTCCCATGCTTGGACGCATGTAGTACAGTATAGAGCACAGAGTCTACTCCCCTGTCCCTTCTATCTCAAATCACAAAGCAGTGAGGCATCAAATCACAAAAGCACGGACGATGCAACCATCATTTCACTCTTCGCTGACTCCGCTTCTCCATCGTCTTCTTCGAGAAACCATCTCACCGCACTAGTACTCCTAGTAGTACTAGTAAAGGAATTCCTGGATGCAAATAAGGCGGTTGTCTCGGCTTGCAGGCGGCACCTGCGAACGACTCACCGTGGTCTCCCTCAATGGTGTTCTCCGTCGAACGCACTTCGCCAAACCACCAAAAAAAGATATCGTCGATGTCACTGCAATGGGGAAGGAAGTCAAATATAGTTACTACATCCATTTTTTGTACACAAGGCTATTATATAAAAATTACAATTTGCAAAGGTCCACTAACACTAATCGAGGCAAAATTGATGGGGTTAGCAACCAAGGACATTAATATCCCCTGCATGCATGCGGAAGTGAGAAGGTTGGTTTGCATGGCGCTGCATTAATCAAGCGATGAGGAGTGAGATGGTTAGCTCTTTGGTCTTTGGAGAAAAAATACGCATTAGTTGACACGTGAAATGAGGATTTGTATCGATTAAATCCCGCGAAGGAAAACCCCGCCTTTCTTTTTTAACACTAGTACTCCTAGTACATACGTACTTATCCTGTTTGGTTCTAGGCCTTGCATTGCCAAACTTTGCCACACACTTTTGCCAAGCTTTCCTAAAGTTTTCAAAATGAGAAGGAGGTACACTTGCGCACGGCTGTCGCGGTCGCACCGCACCCTCACACGGTCGATCCTGCACGCCGCGGTCGCACCGCACCCTCGCACAGTCGCTCCTGCACGCCGCAAACCCAACCAAGGGAACGCACCCTCATTGACACCTGTTGTCGCATCTGAACAAACCAAACTTAGCCATCCTATCGTTGACACATAATTTTCGTTCATAGAGTATGTTTATCCAGCAGCGAGGGTTCTGGTGTGAATAGTGGTTCCGATGACGACCGGTCAATCGGTTTTGACTATACATCGCTCTTGTCACGTTCGCGTTGCCGCCCGGCATGCTGAACCCTCCACGTCGCTCACCAAATGGAACGCGCTTCGTCTTGCGTTTTCGCTCGCTTGTGGGACCGCAGTTGAGAGCAAACCGATGTCCCTCCCCCTCCCCCACCCGCGCCATTTATTATACCACCACTCCCTCTGTTTTATGCGGTGTAAATAAAAACAGAGGGAGTATACTATGGATGAGGATCCCCTGATGTGGCCAAACCCATTGAGTAACTGACATGCGGGGCCTAGCAAGCATGGGGTCCGCCAGTAACTGACCGAAAGGGAGGGTAAGGTAGGGATACCTACGTCAGAAGATCCACCTCCACTATACTACTTTGACCAAATGTTAGAGTAATAATATATGACATGCAACTTACACAAATTTTAGAGTAATAATATATGACATGCAACTTACACAAAGCATACAGGGTCTAATGCGTTTTTCGAGGCTAACTTTGACCAAATGATAGAGTAATAATATATGACATGCAACTTACACAAAGCAAGCGGTCAAATTCGTATGTGAAAGGGGTTTCCAATGATATATTTTTCACATTATACATCTCATGTACTATTAATCTTGTCAATAATCAAATTGGAAACCATCTCGAGTACAAATCTAGGAGTATGTACGAATCTAACAATATTGATTGGGCGTTGTTGAATGTTGATACCTTTTTTTATCAAAGTAGAGATACTTTGACTACACATAAAACTTATATGTAAACACGAAAGGATAGGAGGGAGTATATTGTACGTTCAGAAACGAAACGAACATTGAATACCCTTTATATATTATTTGCGGATGCTATGATCACCGGTTCAAAATGTTGAATCCGCCTTAGGTATCACGTGCCCCCACTCGTTCCCTCTCGACTTCATCTCTGGGTTCGGAGATCTATTGAAAGAGGACTAGGGTGGGTACATGCGAATGATACTCAGCGGAATGTTCAAATGAGGCATGCGGGAGGATGGACTCGACTGGAGGGCGACATGATCGATGGAGAAGAGGGTTGGAGAGGAATGAGAAATAAGCAAATGCCACATGATTATACTTGAACGGCTCAAATAAAAAATAAGTTGTCATGCTTGGCCTACATAGTGAAAGGCCTACTTCAAAACGCGGAGCACTGACGCTCGAATATGGCTGGGAAAACAGGGAAACCGACATGTGGGGCACACCCGTCGGGATGACGTAGCGCAGACTAATCCAATGGAGGAGCTGGCCCACGACCTCCTCGCCAGCGACAACCATTCATTTGGGTCATTGGGGCCAACAACGGGGCGCAGCTCTAGCACCGCCTCTGGACACGGTGACCGCGGTGAGCGACACGCTCATATCATTGCTAGACACGGTCGGTTTCAGTGTGCCGAGGGTGGCATTAGTGCTGTGGCACGACCAACGGTATGTTTGGTTTGTGCCCAAGGTTGCCCCATCAATGTATTGGGTAGCCAAAATTTTGATTGAGGTATTGGTTTCCCATGATTTGGCCGACATTGGCAAGAAAAATGAACTAGAGTTGGCTAGAGTTCATTGGCATGCCAAAGAAATGGCAACCATCCAAACAAAGACCAATCTTTGGGTCATGACCAAAATTTTGGTTGAGGTATTGGTTGCCCATGGTTTGGCCGACATTGGAAAGAAAAATGAACTAGAGTTGGCTAGAGTTCATTGACATGCCAAAAAAATGGCAACCATCCAAGCAAAGACCAATCTTTGGGTCATGACCAAAATTTTGGTAAGGTGCACTTTGGCCACAATCGAGACAACTGCCAACTGCATCCTCTGGACCTGAGACTATGCAGGGTCGCCTTGCTTTTTCAATGACATGCAGGGATCGCATGTGGGCAAAGGGCATCTCCAACGTTGCCACGACCCCAACTGACTACCCTGGTACACCAAAACCCTCGTCCCTCATGCCATCGCGTTCCCAGCCGGCGCCAGGTGCCCGCATTCATGCCGTCCGTTGGTATGTCGTCGTTAAGAGGCTCAATGCCCGAGGAACCAACTCCGACGACTTAATGATGCACCCGGATGCTTGGCCTCACCGGAATGCGCTACTTACAGAGGCAATGCCCAGCTAACCTCCACACCATAGCACATCTTCCTCCTACCTGGCACCACATCCGCCATGACCGCAATTGCGAACGCTCTTAGGGAGAGCTTGTCTTCGGCGATGAAGCTTGAGGTCGCCACCTCGCTCAAGTCGCCTCTCGCGACGCAATAGCGGCGTAGCCGGACGCGGACACGACCGCACAAGCGGTGGCCACGCTGGCGGCCGACGACGGGAGCACCGTCAGCCACGCGTCCTACTTGCCACCGTCCAACGTCCAGCACCGCCGAGGTCGGGGACTCCTCCGAGGATGAGTAGAGCATGAGAGGCGGCAGGGCATGGTGTGCCAACTGGCCGGTCGGTATCCCGTGTTCTACTCTTCCTCGCCGGAGACCGCACCTTCACTTCACGGGTCTTGAACCCTGCCCCCGTACATAGAGATCGCAGATGGAGGACGTCGGTTGCCGCCGTAGAATAGGTTTAGGGTCGGGTTTCTTTTATTTTTCTGTCCTATAAAAGTTCGAAATGTAATGAAAATCTACCGTGTTTGCATTAATCTCGGCCAGTGTATATGAACTTTCACAATAATATACATATTGTAGGAGTACTAGCAAGAACGCACGGAAGATCAAGATCTTGTGGGAGAAAAGGATGAATGAGGGAAAGCCTTATCTGCAAATGTGGAGAGGAGTGCGTGTAAATTGTCATAGTTTCCTTCCTATCCGTTAGATATAGATCAGACGACCTATATTGCAGGATGACAGGCACACCATCATCACCAACTCTGGTTTTTATTGAACTGAGACAAATCTAACATGCGAAGTAAAATAAACACATAGGGTCTATATGTAATGCCCTCGATGCGGCTATATCTCCCACGTGTCGAAGCACGACTTAGAGGCATAACCACATTGAAAGCAATGTCGCAAGTGAGGTAATCTTCACACAACCCATGTAATACATAAGGGAAAGAGATACATAGTTGGCTTACAATCGCCACTTCACACAATACATGAGTAAAGCATTACATCATACAGATACAATCAAGGTCCGACTACGGAACCAAAATAAAAGAAGACTACCCCAAATGCTGCACAGATCCCCGATCGTCCTAATTGGGCTCCACTACTGATCAACTGAAATGAAACAACACAATGGACAAGATCTTCATCGAGCTCCTCCTTGAGCTCGGGTGCGTCACCTGCACGGTTTCATCGGCACCTGCAAACTGGTTTTGGAAGTATCTGTGAGCCACGGGGACTCAGCAATCTCACGCCCGCGAGATCAAGACTATTTAAGCTTATGGGTAGGATAAGGTAGTGAGGTGGAGCTGCAGCAAGCGACTAGCATATGTGGTGTCTAACATACGCAAATGAGAAGAGAAGGCAAAAGCACGGTCGAACAACTATGATCAAGAAGTGATCCTAGAACAACCTACGCCAAGCATAACTCCAATCTGCCACATAACCGCGGGCACGGCTTTAGAAAGTTCAAACCCTGCAGGGGTGTCCCAACTTAGCCCATGATAAGCTCTCGCGATCAACGAAGGATATTCCTTCTCCCCGGGAAGACCCGATTAGTCTCGGAATCCCGGCTACAAGACATTTCGACAATGGTAAAACAAGACCAGCAAGACCGCCCGATGCGTCGACATCCCGATAGGAGCTGCACATATCTCGTTCTCAGGGCAACACCGGATAAGCGAAGCGTACAGGTACCAACATAACCCAAGTTGCCAAGGGACGGTCCCGCACGGTGCTCTAGTTTGTACCAACACTTAGACAAGCATTGGCCCGGGGGGGCTAAAATAAAGATGACCCTCGAGAGAGCGACTCCCAAGGGAAAAGTAGGTGGTGGTGAGGCAAATGGTAAAACCAAGATTGGGCCTTGCTGGAAAAGCTTTATTCAAGGAGAACTGTCAAGGGGGTCCCATAAATCACCCAACCGCGTTAGGGATGCAAAATCCGGGAACATAATACCGATATGACGGAAACTAGGGCGGCAAGAGTGGAACAAAACACCAGGCATAAGGCCGAGCCTTCCACCCTTTACCAAGTATATAGATGCATTAATTAATTAAGAGATATTGTAATATACCAACAAGTAAACATGTTCCAATCAAGGAACAACAACTCCATGTTCCAACAAGGAGCAAACTTCATCTTCACCTGCAACTAACAACGCTATAAGAGGGGCTGAGCAAAAGCGGTAACATAGCCAAACAACGGTTTGCTAGGACAAGGTGGGTTAGAGGCTTGACATGGCAACATGGGAGGCATGATAATAAAGTGGTAGGTATCGCAGCATAGGCATAGCAAAAGAGCGAGCAACTAGCAAGCAAAGATAGAAGTGATTTCGAGGGTATGGTCATCTTGCCTGCAAAGTTCTAAGGGTTGCCGAAGGCTTGAACCTCGTAAGTGTTCTCAACAGGTTCCTCGTTCACGTACCCGTCTCCCGGCTCTACCCAAAACAAGAACACAAGCAAAGGAACAACTATCAACCACGATGCAATGCGCAAGCAACATGATGCAAAACATGGCATGATATGCGAGATGTGGTATGCGGTGCATATGCGTGCTCTGGAAGGAAAAAGATGAACAAGGCATAATCTTGGCAGACCAAGTATGCCACTGGAAAGGTGAGGTGATTTCGGTTGAAATCGATATAAAGATCACCGGAATCGGATGCACGGTTTGCAAATGACAATCAAAACAAGAATGACATATTTCTGCGTTTACAGCATGATGCCACTTAGCATGCAACAAGAAATTAAGCTACTGCACCCGAACATACCAGCAAAGCATATGGAAGTGATCTACTCAAGATGCTTGACAAAAGTTGAACACTGAGCTACGGCTAAATCACAACATAACAGGTTCAAACAAGCATGGCAAAAGTGCAAAAGATAACAGGTTCACAGACTTGCATGAAAATAACATGCCATAAATTAACATCAGGATGACATGTTTAGAGCAAGGAAACAACCTGCTACAGGGATACAATATAGCAAAACAAGGCATAGCATGAATCTACTCAAAACATAGAACGAAAGTCCCTTACTGACCATGAGCCAAAAAGGACCAGAAAATATGATAGCACCCATGTCAATTAAGCAAGTTTCGTTACAGATTTCAGACCGCAGAAAACTGGACATGTCAAAACAGATAACAAGTAGGCATGTTTACGAGCTCGATGCACTCACTACAAAGCATTTCATGATAAAATAAGCATACACCCATCAAGAGGACATGGCATAGAAGCTAATCATGGCAAGAACAACATCATAGCATGCAAGGATCAACTACAACAAGCTTGGCAAAATCGAATAACATGTAAACAATCTGCCAGTAACATTTTATAGCAAAAGTAGAGCAAGATTAGGACATGCTAGAGCACTCTATAAATGCAAACAGAGGCATGGATGGATAGAGCATAACCATATCTACAAAACAACCTTACTGATCATCCCCAAAAGAGGCAGATCTCACTGTAGCAACATGAATACATGGCATAAAAATAACAGCAGGACATGACTTAGTAAAATTACTAAGTCCCTGAAATCAGCAACAATATGACCCCTAGTTTGCATGCTTGTGCTAGTCACCACAGAGATCACAAAAATACATGGCATACACCCCTGTAAAGATAGCATGGCATATTACAAAACAAATGTAGAGCTCAATATCATAGGATGCACACATCAATCATGGCAAAAATGACAAAAGTGCATGTTCTGATAAGAATCTGAAACTAACATCACATAGCCCTCTTCCAACAGCTTTTCGGGCATCAACATGAGCTCAAATGAAAATGATGAAATGAGATGAAATGATGTACTCATTGAGACGAACAATTTGACATATTACACGCACGAAACGGAGCAGTATGCAGCAAGTTATGATGCGATGAACATGCAACAATTATGCAACAATATTTCAGGACTTAGGGAAAATTACCACGCATGAGGACAGACAGCAAGGTGGTGCTCAATCACCTCCCAGGGAACGCCGGGGATGTCGGATGCTTGCCACGCGAACACATCGACATTCGCCCGCAGGAAGGTGACGAGCGCGTCTTCCTATTTGTCATCAAGGGTGGAGCTTATGGTAAAAGCTCCTCCCGTGCCGTCCTCCTTGACAGAAACTTTCTTGGTTCTCGGCGGTGTGGCCCTGGACTTCTTGTTTCCGCCGTTGGAGCTCTCTAGCACGTCCTCTACGGGAGCGCTACACTCCGAAGAGGTGCGCTTGCCGGAGTGGGTGCCCGAGGTCTCGCTGGTCTTCTTCTCCTTCTTCTTCCCTCCCGGGGTTCTAGTGGCAGGAGCAAGTGCCCTAGTGGCGGCAGCTGCTGCAACTGCTTGTTGGTAGAGTTGGTCGGCGCAAATCAGCGCATCTTTCTTATCGGAGGGGATGGTGATGATCCTCGCAGGTCCTGGGATCTTCGGGGCATTACTAGGAAAAGGGCTATAGATAGGATTGATACTAATGGCGCACCATGGTAGTAGTGCGCCACTACTTTATACTAATGGCGCACCTGTCCGTGATGCGCCATTAGTGTGGAAGACACTAATGGCGCACCAGAAACAGGGTGCGCCACTAGTATTATTTTTTTTTCATTTTTCCATACATACAAATGGCGCATCAGGTCGAAGTGCGCCATTACTAGTTTTAACTAGTAATGGCGCACCAGGCAGACAGTGCGCCATTACTGTAATTTTTTTTATTTTTTTGCAAAACTACTAATGGCGCACTATTACCAGGTGAACCATTAGTATATATATTTATTTATTTTACTTTTTGCAAAACTACTAATGGCGCACCACCTGCAGGTGCGCCATTAGTAACCAGGGTTACTAATGGCGCATTTCCTGGTGGTGCGCCATTAGTAACCTAGGACCCCAACAACATATTTTCGACAGCCCCACACGTACCCACTCACTTTCCCCACTTCATTCCCTCTACCTCCTTCTCCAAGCTTTCGACTGCATCCTCCTCCTCACCTCATTTCCACCATAGATTCATCAAAATTAAGTGGTGAAATTACCTTTTTTTGATAGGGAAGTAAGGGGAAAGCTATCTTCATGATGTAGATCTACTTTTTTTCACCCTAGCTCGCTCCAACAACGTGCACATGCACTTTTTGTGGACTAGCTAGATCTATGTATGTTTGTGGTGTTGCATGTGTTTGTGGTGCTGCATATATGTTTGTGTTTGAAGGTACCGGTATTTGAAATGCGATAGTTGCCAATATTTTGCCAGAATGTTTTGATTCATTTCCGTTTCGGCGAGAATTTTGGCACTATGCATTCTTTTTGGTCCTATTTTTAGGGAAGGTCATGCCAAATTTTTTCTTGGTTCTAAAATATCGTTTTGCTCTACCCCGCAGGCGACCATGGTCCGCACGATGACTGAAGGCATCGTGAATAGGTTTTTGAGCTCCGCGAAGGCCGAGATGCTTCAAAAGAATGAGACGGAGATAATATGTCCGTGTCGAAGATGCAAGCTGAAGAGCCTTATTGCGGACCCGGATTCCGGGCAGGTGCGGGACCACCTGCTCTTGCGTGGTTTCATGGATGGCTATCGACGGCAAGGTGATGAAGATGACTATGAAGTCATCCATGGGGTCCGGGCAAGAAATGAGGAAGGGCAACAAGACAAGTACCACCGCGGCGAGGGCGGGCGAGAAGACGAAGAATCTCCAGGACATGATCCCGACGGTGATCCTGTACACATTCATCATGTAGAAGATGTCATACATGATGATGAGGAAGATAAATACGAAGGGCATGATCATGAAGATGAAGATGCCTGAGAAGACGACGATGGAGGCTTGGTGCAGGACCCTCATATTCAAGAGCTGCTTCTCAAGCAGACGGATAACACAAGAGCTGCCGCCCGAGAGAAAGCCAAGCTGGATCAACTGGAGATAGACGCGGTTACTCCATTGTATGAAGGATGCATGCCCGAGGATACCCGCCTGAAAGTAACTCTCATGGCTCTGGAGATGAAGGTAAAACACAAAATGACCGACGCATGCTTCGACAAGAACTTGTTATTCTAGCACGAACGTCTTCCCAAGGGGAACACGTGCCCGACCAGTTTCGAGGAGGCGAAGAAAATCGTGTGTCCTCTGGATTTACCGCACGTGAAATACCATGTGTTCATGAACAATTGTATCATTTATCGGGACGTGCACGCGGAGTCTACCATATGTCTGGTGTGCGGTGTCACTCGATACAAGAAGAGGAAGAAAGCTCCTCGAAATTCGGTGTGGTACTTTCCAATCACTCCTCGTCTGCAGCGGTATTTCACGGAACCTAAGGTAGCAAAGCTCCTGCGTTGGCATGCGGAAAGGGAGGAGAAGAAGCGGGAAGATGACGGAAATGATCCGGAGATAAATAAAAAAGACAAGATGCTGAGTCACCCTAAGGCTGCGAGCCAGTGTCAAGCGTTGAACTTTGAATACCCAGAATTTGGGAAGGATCCAAGGAACATCGTGCTGGGCGCGAGCACCGATGGAGTCAATCCGTTTGGCAGCCAGAGAAGCACACATAGCACCTGGCCTGTGTTTGTGTGGATGTACAACCTTCCCCCCTGGTTGTGCATGAAGAGGAAGTACATTCACATGAGTATGCTAATTGAAGTGCCGAAACAACCAGGGAAAGACATCAATCTGTATCTGGGGCTGCTGAAGGAGGAGCTAGACACGCTGTGGAAAACGCCAGCCAATACATGGGACGCCGAAGAGAAAGAATATTTCCCTATGAGAGCCGCACTGCTCACAACGGTGCACGACTATCTCGGTTACGGATATCTCGCGGGGCAGGTAGTCCACGGATTTTCCGGATGCGTAAGGTGCATGGATTTGGCGACGTGTGGCCCGTTACCAGGCGCACAGACATCGCCGCCTCCCAAACTCTGGCTGCTGGGATGGCGTTGGTGTTCGCGAGCAGCGCCCCGGGTCCTTTCTGCGACCAGTCCGCTACTCGCCCGCGTCGGAACTGGCTGTCCGGCTTCCGACTGGCCAACCGCCACCGTCGTCTTCTTCTTGGGTGCCATGACGATGAAGAAGTGTCGAACTAACTGCTAAAGCCGATTCTCACAACTGCGCTCCCCTACCTGGCGCGCCAAAGATGTCGGTGGGAATGACACCTATGGTATCACAAGAATCCCTACTACGGTTAGCGGTGCGCGGGGTCATGAGAAGAGCAGATCAAACGGATAGCACATGGTTTGTTTATCCATGTTCGGGCCGCGAGGATGCGTAAAACCCTACTCCTGCTTTGGTGGATTGTATATCTGTGTTCTTGAGCTAGCTATGGGGCGTGAGGAGCTCCAAAAAGCCGAATCCTTCCCCTGGTCGCCTCGGGCCTCCTTTTATAGAAAAAGGGGTCGCCACAGTGGCACACAGGAGGTGGAAAGGGTACAGTGATGCGAGGTTATCCCTCGCATTACATGACAAGGCACATTTAATGCGTCTTGCTTAGGTGTCCTTGTTTTATCGGGGACGGGGGAGAAACCTGCCTCGTCCGTCGCCGCTCCTTCTTGTGTCGACACGCGCCCTGGCCAGCAATGCCTGTGGCGCCATGTAGGTAGGCAGGCAGCTGAGGTGGCATAGTGGTGGGTCTTCACGAAGATCTGCATGCCTCCACGCAGGTGCCTGCCCAGCTGGTTGGGTTGGCAGCAGCGTGCGCACGGTGATGGAGGTTTAGTCGGTGTGGGCCTGGTGGTGGCCCTACGGGTGTCCTCAACAAGGGTCTTGCCGGGGCCCCGGCAAGGGTCTTGCCGAGGCCCCGGCAAGGGTCTTCCCGAGGCGCCTGTTGTCATCCCCGGCAAGGCGCTTGCCGGGGGCCTTGTGGTCTTCCTCGACAGGGATCCCGCCAAGGGTCATCATCTTTTATAGCGCGTATCTGATCTTGAAAGTCTTCACAAAGATCTGCATGCCACCACGGGGATGTCTCCCGAATCCTTGCCTCATAGGGGTATGGTGGTGCCCGTGGCACAGACTGCCCGTGCATAGTTATAGGGGTACAAAAAGTGTACCCCTCTTTTTGTACACCGACAAACTTCAACAGCTATGGAAGGGTGTTCTCACTCGAGACCTATATAGCAGCCCACCAGTTGATTTCTTTCTGCGTGCTGTTATAATTTGGTGCATCCATGATTATCCGGCTTTGGGCACTATGTCAGGGCGAACGACACATGGTTACAATGCATGTGTTCGCTGTGACAGGAATCCGTTGTCATACTCAATACTTAGCAAGATCTGTTACATTGGACACCGTTGTTTCCTTGCCAAGGACAAGTCGCATCCTAGAAGAAAATACCGAAGACATGTGTTCAATGCAAATCATGAAAACCGTGATGCGCCAAAGAGGCTCACCGCCGATGAGTTGCAAGTGGAATTAGAGAAGGTCATGCATATTACACCACGAAACCATCCTGGTAATGGTAGCGTAGAAGAGAGATTATTGTTTACCCGCAGGTCCACTTTGTGGGACTTGGAGTATTGGAAAGATTTGGATCTGCGGCATAATCTTGATGTGATGCACATCGAAAAAAAAATATGTGACAACATTATCGGCACACTTCATAATATTGAAGGCAAGACGAAAGATACCTTAAAATCTAGGATTGATTTGACACACCTGGGTATCAGAAAGGATTTGCAGGTGCAAGATGAAGGTAAATCACAGGATATGGCACCAGCTGTGTACGTCTTGGACAAGGTAAAAAGAAAAGAATTCTGCTAGGTCCTGCCACGTGTGAGATTCCCACATGGATTTGCTTCCAACCCTGAAAGGAGAGTCAGTGCAGATGGAAACAAGGTACAAGGGTTGAAAACTCATGACTGCCACGTCCTACTTCAAAGGGTTTTACCTGTTATCCTTAGAGGATTGGGCCGCCCTGACTTATACAGAGCAGTTGTAGAGTTGGGACAATTCTTCAGGGAATTCTGCAGTAGGAATATCAGGATAGCTGCTTTGGAGCGTCTTAGAGACAAGATACCAACTATCCTATGCGACCTTTGATAACCCACAAGTATAGGGGATCGCAATAGCTTTCGATAATTAAGAGTGTCGAACCCAACGAGGAGCTAAAGGTAGAACAAATATTCCCTCAAGTTCTATCGACCACCGATACAACTCTACGCACGCTTGACGTTCGCTTTACCTAGAACAAATATGAAACTAGAAGTACTTTGTAGGTGTTTTTGGATAGGTTTGCAAGAAAATAAAGAGCACGTAAATAAAGACTAGGGGTTGTTGTAAGTAAAGAAGCAATAAAGTAAATATAGCGAGTGTGGAAAAGTGGTGGTAGGAGTGGGGAAATTGTCCCTTAAGCAATTGACTACTTTACTAGACCGATAGCAAGTATTATGTGGGAGAGGCCACTGCTAGCATGTCATCCCTTACTTGGAATTCTATGCACTTATGATTGGAACTATTAGCAAGCATCCGCAACTACTAACGTTCATTAAGGTAAAACCCAACCATAGCATTAAGACATATTGGTCCCCCTTCAATCCCGTATGCATCAATTTCTATGCTAGGTTGAAGCTTCTGTCACTCTTGCCCTCCAATACATAGTCATATCAACATACAACTAACCCTATGGTGTGATCCACGCGCGCGCTCATATGATGGGCACCAAAGGACATCAACATAACCACAAGCAAATTAAATCAATCATAGCAATTCATCAACCATCGATAGGACAATGAAAATCTACTCAGACATCATAGGATGGCAACACATCATTGGATAATAATATGAAGCATAAAGCACCATGTTCAAGTAGAGGGTACAGCGGGTTGCGGGAGTGTGGACCGCTGTAGATAGAGGGGGGAAAGTGATGGAGATGTTGGTGAAGATGGCGGGGGTGTTGGTGAAGATTGCAGTGATGATGATGGCCCCCGGCGGCGTTCCGGCGCCATAGGAAGCGAGGGGGAGAGAGCCCCCCTCCTTCTTCTTCTTCCTTGACCTTCTCCCTAGATGGGAGAAGGGTTTCCCCACTGGTCCATGGTCTCCATGGCATGGGAATGGCGAGAGCCCCTCCGAGATTGGATCTGTCTCTCTATCTCTCTTTGTTTCTGCATTCTGTTTTCTGGGCCTTCACCGTTTCTTAAATTCCCGGAGATCCAACTCCGATTGGGCTGAATTATGGACACGACATCTATCCGGAAATTAGCTTTGTTGCGGCGAAAGAAGGGCACCAACTGCCTTACGGGTGGACCACGAGGGTCAGCGGCGCGCCTGGGGGGGTAGGGCGCGCCCCCTACCTCGCTCCCACCCCGGACACCGTTTTGCGTTGATTTTCTTCCCGAAAATCATAAATATTCCAAAAAAAATCTCCGTCAAGTTTTATCCCGTTTGGACTCTGTTTGGTATGGGTTTTCTGTGAAACCAAAAACATGCAACAGACATGAACTGGCACTGGGCACTGGATCAATATGTTAGTCCCAAAAATAGTATAAGAAGTTGCCAAAAAGTATATGAAAGTTGAATAATATTGGCATGGAATAATAAAATTATAGATACGACGGAGACGTATCAGCATCCCCAAGCTTAATTCCTGCTCGTCCTCGAGTAGGTAAATGATAAAAAAAAGATAATTTTTTATGTGGAATGCTACCTAGCATAATCTTGATCATATGTCCAATCATAGCATGAATATTAAGAGACGAGTGATTCAAGGCAATAGTCTATCCTTTGACATAAAAACAATAACACTTCAAGCATACCAACCAAGAAATTATGTCCTATTGAAATAACATAGCCAAAGAAAGCTCATCCCTACAAAATCATATATTCTGGCTATGCTCCATCTTCACCACACAAAATATTCACATCATGCACAACACCGATGACAAGCCAAGCAATTGTTTCATACTTTGATATTTCTCAAACCTTTTCAACTTTCACGCAATACATGAGCGTGAGCCATGGACATAGCACTATAGGTGAAATAGAATATGATGATGGGGGTTATGTGGAGAAGACAAAAAAGGAGAAAGTCTCACATCGACGCATCTAATCAACGGGCTATGGAGATGCCCATCAATTGATGTCAATGTGAGGAGTAGGGATTACCATGCAACGGATGCACTAGAACTATAAGTGTATGAAATCTCAAACTGAAACTACGTGGGTGTGCGTCCAACTTGCTTCCTCATGAAGACCTAGGGCATTTGAGGAAGCCTATCGTTGGAATATACAAGCCAAGTTCTATAATCAAAATTCCCACTAGTATATGAAAGTGATAACTCAAGAGACTCTCTATATGAAGAACATGGTACTACTCTGAATCACAAGTGTGGTAAAAGGATAGTAACATTGCCCCTTCTCTCTTTTTCTCTCATTTGTTTTTGTTTTTTTTCTCTTTTTTTGGGCCTTCTCTTTTTTTGGCCTTTCTCTTTTTTTTCGTCTGGAATCTCATCCCGACTTGTGGGGGAATCATAGTCTCCATCATCCTTTCCTCACTGGGGCAATGCTCTAATAATGATGATCATCACACTTTTATTTACTTACAACTCAATATTACAACTCGATATCTAGAACAAAGATATGACTCTATATGAATGCCTCCGGCGGTGTACCGGGATGTGCAATGATCTAGCGTAGCAATGACATCAAAAAATGGACAAGCAATGAAAACATCATGCTAGATATCTTACGATCATGCAAAGCAATGTGACAATAAATGCTCAAGTCATGTATATGGTGATGATGGAAGTTGCATGGCAATATATCTCGGAATGGCTATGGAAATGCCATGATAGGTAGGTATGGTGGCTGTTTTGAGGCAGATATAATGAGGCTTATGTGTGACAGAGCGTATCATATCACGGGGTTTGGATGCACCAGCGAAGTTTGCACCAACTCTCGAGGTGAGAAAGGGCAATGCACGATACCGAAGAGGCTAGCAATGACGGAAGGGTGAGAATGCGTATAATCCATGGACTCAACATTAGTCATAAAGAACTCACATACTTATTGCAAAAATCTATTAGTCATCGAAACAAAGTACTACGTGCATGCTCCTAGGGGGATAGATTGGTAGGAAAAGACCATCGCTCATCCCCGACCGCCACTCATAAGGAAGACAATCAATACGTACCTCATGCTCTGACTTCGTTACATAATGGTTCACCATACGTGCATGCTACGAGACTTGCAAACCTCAACACAAATATTTCTCAATTTCACAATTACTCAACTAGCATGACTCTAATATCACCACCTTTATATCGCAAAACTATTGCAAGGAATCAAACATATCATATTCAGTGATCTACAAGTTTTATGTAGGATTTTATGACTAACCATGTGAATGACCAGTTCCTGTCATCTCTCTGAATAGATATAAGTGAAGAAAGAGAGTTTAATTCTTTCTACAAAAGATATGCCCGCGCTCTAACAAATATAAGTGAAGCTAAAGAGCATTCTACAAATGGCGGTTGTCTGTGTAAAGAGAAACAGGCAATCCAAACTTCAAATGATATAAGTGAAGCACATGAAGTATTCTATAAAGCCATACTCAAAAGATATAAGTGAAGTGCAAAGAGCATTCTATAAATTAACCAAGGACCATCTCATACTAGCATGGTGCATAAAATAAAATGAAAACTAAATGCAATAGACGCTCCAAGATTTGCACATATCACATGAATGAAAGGAATCCGAAAACATACCGATGCTTGTTGAAGAAAGAGGGGATGCCTTCCGGGGCATCCCCAAGCGTAGATGCTTGAGTCTCCTTGAATATTTACTTGGGGTGCCTCGGGCATCCCCAAGCTTGAGCTCTTGCCTCTATTCCTTCTTTTCACATCGAGACCTTCTCGATCATCGAACACTTCATCCACACAAAACTTCAACAGAAAACTCGGTAAGACCCATTAGTATAATGAAGCAAATCACTACTCTAAGTACTGTTACAAACCAATTCATATTTTGTTTTTGCATTGTGTCTACTGTAATATAACTTTTTCATGGCTTATTCCACTTATATAAATTGATAGTTTCATCAAAACAAGCAAACTATGCATCAAAAATAGAATCTGTCTAAAACAGAACAATCTGTAATAATCTGAACATTCACCATACTTCTGATACTTGAAAAATTCTACCAAACTTAGGAAAAATAAAAAATTTGTATAGAAAGACGGTGCAAAAATAATCAAATCCATTTGACGTTCTAGTAAAAAACGAAAATTCACGCACTACAGCCAAAGTTTCTGTCCTGCACCGTACAAACCAACAAGCATTGTAAACATCCTAAAGGCAAACCTTGGCACATTATTTTTATAATACAATGGAATTGTACAATGGGATAATTATTTTTGTTGAAAAGTTTCTGTAATCAAGATTCACAAAGTTTCCGTGAGCATGAACAAAGTTCAAGGAGCTCTCCCACTTCAACAATGCTTGTCTTTCTCACTTTCACTTTCCTTTTTGAAAAGGTTTTGCGTTCCCCTCTTTATTTTTGATGTTTTTAAACTATATGAAAGAACTCAACAGAAATAAATGACTCTCTAAAACTTCCGGGTTGTCTCCCTGGCAGCGCTTTCTTTAAAGCCATTAAGCTAGGCATGTAGTGCTCAAGTAGTGAATCCACCCGGATCCCAAGGTATATCAAAGCCAATTTTAATTAGCAATGATTTGTAATTTAGTAGTGAGCACAAAGCAACATATATCACGTAATTACGAAGTCTAACTCTCTTCCTATGCATCGGCATGTCATAAAATAACAATTCATGCTCACATAGTAAAGGGCAATGCATAGTATAAACAATTTCTTGCAATTTTGTCGTGTGGGAAACATAGAGAGGTGGAGATATAGTTCCTCTCTCATAATAATTGCAAGTAGGAGCATAAAGCACATGCATATTATATCTATCAAAATCATCGTGTGCAACGGTAAGAGGCAACCCATCAATATAATCCTTAATAAGTGCAAACTTCTCCGATGTAGTGTAGTTGGGAGAAATTCAAAAGATAATAGGACTATCATGCGTGGGTGCAATAGCAACAATATCATGTTTAACATAAGGAACAATAGCATGTTCATCTCCATAATCATAATTCATATTGGCATCTTGGCCACAAGCATAGCAAGCATCATCAAAAAGGGATATTTCAAGAGACTCAATGGGATCATAACAATCATCATAGCATTCGTCCTTCGGTAAGCACGAAGGGAAATTAAACAATGTATGAGTTGAAGAGTTACTCTCATCAGAAGGTGGGCACCGGTAGCTAATCCGCTCTTCCTCCTTTTGTTCTTCGCTCTCCTCCTCATCTTTTTCATCCAATGAGCTCAGTTTCATCAATTTCTTCTTCCATAGACTCCTGCAAACTACTAGTCTCTTCTTGGACAGCGGAGTATTCCTCAATATATAGTTTAACATAGGCATTAGAAGCATAATTATCATAACAATATTTAAGTATGGAAAAAATTTCAGATTTGTAAAGAGTAGCACCATACTTTTCAATCAAAGATGAAATTTCATAAGCACCCTTAAAAGCAACAAATTCTTCAATTTGTTGAACATCATAGTAACTATAAACACCTTTAGCATACGAAGTTACGATTCCATTATCCCTAAACTCACATTGGTAGGGAAGGTGTTTCTTAGGGTTTTCAGAACAACAAGTGAAATCATAAATTTCACATAAATTCCAAGCATAGAATTGCAAATGATGAATTTGATCCAGTAAACGTTTCCGTTTTTCAGATATACGGTGTCGCACATAACAAGCATGCTCATCTAAAGATTTGCCCTCAACTAAGCTAGTTGGGGTTTCAGCACGAGCACATAGGGATCGAAGATGACCCAAGTAATAAGCTTCAGCAGTGTGATAGATTTTGAGTGGTTTTTCAACCATTGGTATAGTAGGTACAACTAATTTTTTTTTGGTATTTTGCGTTTCCTACCGATAACTAAAGATAGAAAACAACTAAGAACAGCAAATAAAAATTACTTAGGGATAAAGCAAACAAGCACACACGAGAATATTCACCCCACGCTATTGCTCCCCGGCAACGGCTCCAGAAAAAGGTCTTGATAACCCACACGTATAGGGGATCGCAATAGCTTTCGATAATTAAGAGTGTCGAACCCAACGAGGAGCTAAAGGTAGAACAAATAATCCCTCAAGTTCTATCGACCACCGATACAACTCTACGCACGCTTGACGTTCGCTTTACCTAGAACAAATATGAAACTAGAAGTACTTTATAGGTGTTTTTGGATAGGTTTGCAAGAAAATAAAGAGCACCTAAATAAAGACTAGGGGCTGTTGTAAGCAAAGAAGCAATAAAGTAAATATAGCGAGTGTGGAAAAGTGGTGGTAGGAGTGGCGAAATTGTCCCTTAAGCAATTGACTACTTTACTAGACCAATAGCAAGTATTATGTGGGAGAGGCCACTGCTATCATGTCATCCCTTACTTGGAATTCTATGCACTTATGATTGGAACTATTAGCAAGCATCCTCAACTACTAACGTTCATTAAGGTAAAACCCAACCATAGCATTAATACATATTGGTCCCCCTTCAATCCCGTATGCATCAATTTCTATGCTAGGTTGAAGCTTCTGTCACTCTTGCCCTCCAATACATAGTCCTATGAACATACAACTAACCCTATGGTGTGATCTATGCGCGCGCTCATATGATGGGCACCAAAGGACAACAACATAACCACAAGCAAATTAAATCAATCATAGCAATTCATCAACGACCGATAGGACTGATCAGACATCATAGGATGGCAACACATCATTGGATAATAATATGAAGCATGAAGCACCATGTTCAAGTAGAGGGTACAGTGGGTTGCGGGAGAGTGGACCGCTGTAGATAGAGGGGGGAAGGTGATGGAGATGTTGGTGAAGATGGCGGAGGTGTTGGTGAAGATCGCGATGATGATGATGGCCCCCGGCATCGTCCGGCGCCACCGAAAGCGAGGGGGAGAGAGCCCCCCCTCCTTCTTCTTCTTCCTTGACCTTCTCCCTAGATGGGAGAAGGGTTTCCCCTCTGGTCCATGGTCTCCATGGCATGGGAGAGGCAAGAGCCCCTCCGAGATTGGATATGTCTCTCTGTCTCTCTCTGTTTCTGCGTTCTGTTTTCTGGCCCTTCACCGTTTCTTAAATTCCCGGAGATCCGTAACTTCGATTGGGCTGAATTTTGGACACGATATCTATCCGGAAATTAGCTTTCTTGTGGGGAAAGAAGGGCACCAACCGCCTTACGGGTGGACCACGAGGGTCAGGGGCGCGCCTGGGGGGGGGGGGGGGGGGGTGAAGGCGCGCCCCCTACCTCGTGCCCACCTCAGACACCGTTTCGCGTTGATTTTCTTCCCAAAAATCATAAATATTCCAAAAAAAATCTACGTCAAGTTTTATCCCGTTTGGACTCCGTTTGGTATGGGTTTTCTGCGAAACCAAAAACATGCAACAGACAGGAACTGGCACTGGGCACTGGATCAATATGTTAGTCCCAAAAATAGTATAAAAAGTGGCCAAAAAGTATATGAAAGTTGAATAATATTGGCATGGAACGATAAAATTATAGATACGACGGAGACGTATCAACCTTGAGAAGATATATCCTCCAGCCTTCTTTGATGTGATGGTGCATTTGGCTGCTCATCTACCTGATGATGCACTACATAGAGGTTCAGTACAATATGGCTGGATGTACCCTATTGAAAGGCGGCTAGGCACTTTCAAGGGCTATGTTAGGAATAGAGCTAGACCCGAGGGTTCCATTCCAGAGGCCTACATTGCTACAGAAGCGTTGACATTCTGCTAAAAATACATTGAAGCAGTTGATCAGCTTAGCAAAGAGGTGGGTGAAGACAATCCTGGGCTCAATGTTTTTGATTATTCTGTTTGAGTTAAAGGGAATAGTCGACAAGAGGACAAACCTAAATATTTGGACAAAATGGTTTGGTATGTGTTGAATAACTGTCCCAAGATACTAGCTTATATCAAGTAAGTGCAGTACTACAGCTTATACATCGTAATCTACTAAACTTGCAGCACATTCTTGTATATTTAGATGTTTGACGCGATCACTATGTTGTGCAGCATCTACAAAGAGGTGTTACTGCCGCAAAATCCAAGAAACATTGACAAACTGGTTATGGCAGGATTTGCGACATGGTTCAAGAACCATGTAAGCTTTTGAAGTGCACTGTCAATTTTTTTAATATATTGAGTACATAAGATGATCAGCTTGTCTATTTTCTAACCATAGGTTAAGAAGATGCGGGAGGATGGGAGGGCAGTTGATGATGCCCTTTACTCACTAGCAATGGGTCCTGATACTCACATAAGACATTATGGATCTTGCGTTGTTGGAGATGTGCGCTACAACACCCTTGCACGAGACGAAGGCAGGAAGACACAAAATAGTGCCATCATGAGCACGAATACGTATGACAAAGAGACAACTAAAATATATGCTAACATAACAGACATTGTTCAGTTGCAGTATATCTCCAGTTTTGAGGATCATCGGTGTGTGGTTTTGTTGTGCTGTCATTGGTATAACCTGTTTTGCAGGATCGCAAAACCCAGAGCTGATGATTATTTCAAATCCATCAATGTCAAGGCGGCGTACCAGACCAACGAGCCTTTTATTTTGGCAAATCAAGCAACACAGATATTTTTGTTGGAAGACACATTTGCACGTAGCGATGACTAGAGAGTATTGCAAAGGTTTGAGTAGAGGAATTCGTTTAATGAAGTTGCACAAGAAGATGATGCTTACACTCCTCCTGATGTACAAGATGACACAGATGTTCCTAATATCTTTGAGAACCATCACGTCAATGACGCCGGTGAAAAGATTGCCTGTCGTGCTGTGGACATACAAGAGTTGATCAAGAAGAAGCCAACGTTCGAGGACGTTGAGGATGAAGAAGAAGATGACACCGTGGGGAACTACGATTCAGACTGATACACATGGCGAAGATGTTGACACTGCTACTGGGGATGATGATTACATTGCTTTTGTCGTATTTGCCTGTCAAAAGACGTTTTTTATCTACTATGTGAAATTGTGTTTGCTATGACAACTGAAACCTGATGAACATGTTGTTTAGTATTTTGTTGTGAGAACATCACTTGTTATGTATGCTGATTTGTGTTTGGTGATTGTATGACAACTAGAACATGATGACATTATTGTTTAGTTGTACTCATATTTGGCCGTGAAACTTGAATTTGATGACATAGTTTGCTGTTGGACTGCAATTTGCTCGACGTCTTCGAATGAGAACAAAGCTGACCCGACAGGGCCTCTGCTATTTATTTATTTATATGAGCAAAAAGGGATACCCCCTGATTTCCGTTAATAGAAATCATTAGATGTTCACAACACTACGCCCAGCCTGCTACACAGGTTTCATTCATTACTTGTTTCAGCAAAGTGCTCATGTCGTAGCCACTGAATACATCACGAGTGCTACATACACTGCAAATAAAGAGACAATCATCCTACAGAGCACATCGATTTTGCCCATTATCTTCACAAGCTCTTTCATCTCCTCATTGCTGTCAAGGCCGTTTAGCAGATGTTGCTTGGCCATGATCAGAGGAACTGCATCTTTAACCTTCTGCTCTGCATCTTCCTCTTCTGCCGTTCTTTCAGTTACTTGTCCAACACCCCAACCTCCTAGTATTCGATGGCTTGCACCTCGTGCACTCCTTCGCAAGAGTTGCGGAGCTCGGCCCAGCGCGTGAGGTAGTCGCGAGTGGACTCGGCAGGGCCTTGTACGCACAAGGAGAGCTGTCTGGGCTTGGGAGCCCGCTTGTAGGTGTTGGTGAAGTTGCGGATGAAGGCTTCTATGAAGTCTAGCCAGCTGTTGACGCTGTATGGCTTGAGGCTGTTGAGCCAGGTCCGCGCTGTGCCTTGGAGCATGAGGGGCACGTACTTCACGGCAACGCGCCTGTTGCCGTTCGCGATGCGCACTGCAGTGGAGTAGTCGATCAACCAATCTTCCGGCTTCACGGAGCCGTTGTACTTGGGCGTGTCTCTTGGGAGCGAGAACCCTTTGGGGAGGGGCTCGTCGCGGATGCGGCGGCCGAAGCAAGGCGGGCCGACATCATCTTCTTCTTCTAGCGCCAGGGATCACGCTAGGCGGTCGATCCGATGGCAGGCGTCGTTCTCGCCGACTCCTTCGCGGCGACCTAGTCGGCTGCTGAGAGTCGGATGCGTGACAGGCGGTGGGGTGGGATACCTCTCCCCACGAGGCGGAGGCGGAGGCGGTTTGCCCCGCCGCTCCATGTCTCGAGGGTGGCCTTCTGCATCTCGCTCGATGGAGATCCAGGTTCGGCTTCGGCTGGCAGCCGACTCTTTCTCGTGTCGCGCGGGGTTCTACCCGCAGTCGGCGTCCGGGACGTCGCGCCGTGCTCTCGGCGCGGTGGAGGGCTTTCCTCGCGGACGTCGGCTTCGTGCCGCTGCGCGGCTGCATCGATTAGCTGCTGGATGCATCTGGTCATGTAGGGGAGCTCTCCGGCCCCCAGTCCATCCAGCTCGTCTACGGCCGCCTGGGCGGTGCGCAGGTTCTCGAGTGGGATGGCACAGACTGGGCGGTCGACTCCAAGCAAGTCGGCGATGATGGCGCCGCGCTGTCTGACGACGCCGACTCGGCTTGGCCCGCCAGGAGGTGGCGTGCCGAAGGCGGCGCGGTCGACTTCGCGCTGGAGGGCCTCAGTGAGGCGTCTCACGGAAGCTAGCTTCCGGCCCTCCGCGAGTAGGGCGAGGCGGCGAGCCTCCAGTGCTTCGGCGTCGGCGTCAGCCGGGAGGGGGACGAACAGATCGTGGATCGCCGCTTGCGGGGCGTCGTGGGCGTTCTCGCCAGAAGCGCCGCCGTGGCCGATGACCATCACCTCGACAGTGGCAACGTCACAGCCATCGGCTCGGGTAAGCAGGTCATCGTAGATCACGACGTTGGTGGGGAAGGCGTCGGGCGAGGTAGTGTCGGAGTCGACATGCATCGGATCAGTGGAGCCAACGGACTCCTGGTCCACGGCAGGCTCGCCGGAGACGTGGAGCTAGCCTAGGAGGTCGACGAGGCGGTCGGTGCCCGCGTCGAAAGCGGGCTCGTCAAAGATGAGGGCCTCGCCAAGGGGATCGGCGAGGTCGCGTGCTGCGCAAGCGTTGGTGATGCCTTGCAGCGCATCGTGGCAAGCGTCATTGGGCGTGCCGGGCTGGCTACGCTCGCTGGGGAGGAAGAAGGTTCCCGTCCAGAACAGGTCTCCGGACGACGGTGCACCTGGACCCACGGTGGGCGCCAAATGTCGGGTGGTTGGTTCGACATATGCTAACGGGTGGCTTATCTGTGTGGGAGCCAGTAAGACGTCGCCGGTGCCTGGAAGCGGGATAAGGCGAAGACATGCACGCCGGCGAATCTTACCCAGCTTCGGGGCTCTCCGTGGAGATAACACCCCTACTGCTGCTCTGCGGGGTCTCCGCATGATCACTCGATGGACAAGTAACTACAAAGTGCTCCTCGAGCTGTTTGGCGAGAGGAAGAAGAAGGGCAAGGCTAGCTCTATTCTTCCCTCTATGTGTGTGGTAACCTAGATGAGATCAACCCTTTGCATGGGTGCCCCAGGGGGTTTATATAGGCCTACCCCCCGGGGGTACAATGGTAATCCGGCTGGGAGCGGGTCCCAGCCGTCAGTGTCTATGCTCGCCGGCTTCCACGCTGACCGCTGGGGCCCGCCGGCTGCTGGCATCTTGGCCGGCAGGCAGGTCCTACTGCCTAGGGCCCTGTCGGCGGCCGATTACTGTTGCCTCAATCCTGATGATGAGGGCTTTACCGAGGTAAGCGTGGCTACAGTGCCGCCGCCTGGCGGGCGATCACTGTAGCCTCACGTCGTCTTGCCTTCTTAATGGGGCGCCTCCTTCGAGGGAAGGAGCAAGCCGGCCATGTCTTGGGCCGACTGGGGGAGGCCTGGCCGCCTTCGGGTGTCTCTCTGCCCAAAGGGGCCCACCGCCCGTGGGCTGCGCTGACAGCCCACCGTGGATGGCGCCATAGTCAACATGGCAACAGTGTCGTGCCGAACGGGACATGTCTACCCCGTACGGTGCACTGTGCCAGGCGTGCTCCGGGTTTCGGGGGTGGCAGGCTTCACTGTAGCCATGCCCCGTCCCATCACTGTTATGTGGTTGCGGGCCTCAAGGGTACGATCTTGACCGCGCCATGGGAGCTGGCTTCTTGGAATCGGTCTTCTCGAGGCCGGCTTCTTGGAGCCGGCCCTCCCGCGGCTTTCTTCATGAGGGTTAAGGCCGGGCCGCCTCCCGACAGTCGGCCTGAGAGGCAGCCGGCAGGGGGAAGGCGGCCCCACGTCTTGGTTTCTTGGAGGCCGGATTGGCTTGTAATTTTCTCTAAAGTGCCAAGGGGAGCCGGCTAGGCTACCCATGGTCATTTACCCCAACAGCTTGAGAGGACCGCGGTGCGGGTGCCGACGGGGGTGTCAGCCAGGTGTCGGACGTGCAGGGTATGTATAGCAGGTAGCGTGTCGGGATGCAAAGGTGTTGAACGGAGCCCTGGTGGGAGGAGATGATGGCTCTGAGGAGTTCAAATTCTTGAACAACAGATAGCTAACAACAGTTGCAATTAATAGACGTGGTGCGTCAAGGAGTGCACCACCGAGGTGCGAGGACTTGTGTGCGGCAGCCATCCTTGGTGGGGAGAAGGAAGATGATCTCCCCAAGGCCATCATCCGAGAGATCGTTGATGCGGTCGACCCGAGATTCTATGGGTTCCTCAGATCTGAGGGGCTCGCTACTTGTCCCTGCATTGCATGGTGCGGGATCTACAACCGGCGTCACCGCTGGCGGGAGCCTCATCTTCTTGGCACTAGGTCCAGCCGACTCCATTTTCCTTGCGGGCATTATGTCGAGCTAACGGATTTGATAAGAGTAGCGAAAGACGATCCTAGTGGCAATGCGAGTGGGGAAGAAGGAGGGCTAGAGTTTTCTGTAGGAGCGAGGAAGGAGGGCTGGGGGTTCTTTGTACGAGTGAGGGAGAAGGGGAGCGGGGGTTTTCTGTATGAGAGAGGAAGAAGGAGAGTGCGGGGAATTGGGGGGCGACGAAAGGGGAGAGTCCAGGGAGCTACATTAAGTGGAGGTGAGGAGCCGAGGAGGAAGGATGTTTTTTTGGGAGAGCCCCTCTTCAAGAAATATGGGCTTTTCCTCACAAAAAAACAACAAATGGGCTTTAAGATGGATTAGCTTTTGTATCGGCCTAGTCGGTTGCCGTGTTTCATACTAGATGGTCTTAACACTAGAGGCAGCTTATTTCCCATTCAAAATAAAAAAAAGTGATGCCCTGCAGCTTATGGCTCCTCATCGGTAAACTTTTTCAACTTTAAAAAAGTTATGGCTCCTTCTTGGGCCCGCTTGGCATCCACCAAATTAAAGGATGACGCACTACATGGTGACATCACACTTGCCGTAGCGTGGCAAAATGGCGGGTCAAATAATAGGCCCACATATAGACACTAAGAGCAAGTACTACAATAATGGGCTTATAGCCCACTTACATGGCACTTTTGCCTATGTGGAGGAGAGAGACATAGAAAAATGATGGGATTGGGCTCTCATGCAAGATCCTAGCTATATGTGTTCTCCTAGGCAATTGAAATAAATATGAAGAAAGAGATAGAAAGAAGGTGGCAAGTACTATATATAAAATGGCAACATCATATAGCCAACAATTAGCTATAGTATTAAACATGCTCTAAAGGTTCATACGCTAGTAAATATCCACATTAAACTAATCTTCACAAAATACGGTATGCATATTAGCTAACAATGATATTGGCCCTGTTTTGTCTGAGCTTCAGGAACTGGATTCACCTTTGTGGGTGAAGCTAAATCTGGAATATGAAACAAACAGTTATTGCAAATCAGCTTTACTAGTGATGCCAGCTTGGCCAATGAAACTGAATCTGGAATTTGAAACAAACAGTTATTTCGAATCAGCTTTACTAGTGAAGCCAGTATTGCCAGTGAAACCGAATCTAGAATCTGAAACAAACTACTATTTCAAATCAGCTTTACCACTAAAGCGAATCTATGGTATGTCAAGCTCAATCTGGTATGCATACTAGCTAACAATGTGAAGCTCAATCTGGATTGTGTCATTTTCAGTGCAATTTGTTGAACCACCTCAAAGTTTACTTGGGTGGCGAAGCTGATTCTGCGAATCAACTTTACCACTAAAGGGAATTTACAGGTGATACGAATCCAATTAAAGCGGAAATAAACATGATCTTATATAACTATGAATTGGCCTTTCCACTAAATTAAATACCTAGGTGATTCGAATTAGACCAAAGCTGAACAAACAAGGCAAAACACATAAGTTCAACATGTTTATACATCTCAATGATAAAACCAAGACGAAGCTGTGAGAAGGTGTAGAAATATACAAAAAAACGACTGACACTTCTCTGAGCAAAGGGCCTACCTAGGCACACATTAATTTCCTTAGGCATGTTTCTTTTTCTCAATGTTGCGTGCACTTTGAGCATGTTGGCAAATCCACAGCTAGCTAGCTGGCTCATCTTGCAATTGACGCTGGCACGTTGCAGCTAACATAGGAGGCAATAGAGATCAGTCAACATCAAACCATTTTCTACAGTTCCACTGAAATCATCTTCATTTTCCTGAATGTGATAAGATAGGAAAACAATAGCTCTACCTAAACGGTGTTGCAAAACAATAGCACATATTAATAGCTCTGCATGACAAAACAAGATCATTTGGACGAAGGGGATACTGACATGCATGAGGGAGATTATCCATAATTTTATAAGTGGTTAGTTGATTTCCACCTTGGGGTCTCATTGCATGCCATGGAGGAAATTCGATCGAATCAATGAGTGCAATTCCTTCTGTGTGGCTGTAGAAAATTTGTCCAACTCACCCAGTATCTTTTTTTGTGTAGTTCCACTAAAATAATGCACCGCTGTTTGCACGACCCCTACTCACCGACAAGGCCATCTAAGACTCGGTCTCTTTTATCTTGTGTTGAAGGCGCAACTACGGTGCTTGTTTGGTTCTCCACACATGACAGGCTCGTTCCACACTACAACCAGCCATTCATTGTACAAATAATCTTATTTCATCTTGTGTTGGTCATTGTACCTAGTTACGTAGGTGGGAATACCTGGAGCACCATGAGGTTAGCTGACAGCAGAAAGATGCATCCATCTAATTTTGTGCAGTTCCACTAAAATTGAGGTTTGTGATTTTCTTTGCACAATTAGATACCATATGGAGATAGACAACCCTGTTCACACAAATATGTAATAGAGTTATTTAAGCAGGGTTATTTTTTGCAGTGTCATATGATTAACAGCAGCATGTCATATAATGCCAATGGCATTACATTGACAGTATGAAATAGTGCCATTAAACTAAGAAGTGCCCTCCCATCAAATGAATACTGGCACTAGACTAAAGGAAGCTCAGATTAACATGCATAACAATTGCATTATTACTCTATGATGACAGTAGCACATGATCGGTAACTATGTGCGTGGTTAACAGGAATGGTCGTTCTAACAAAGGGTGATACGGAAAGGACAAATGCATCTTTGTGTCAACCAAATGTGCAATTAAAATTGTGCAGTTCCACTAAGATGAAGATATGTTACCGGTGTGAGATTTTTGTGTAACTGGCCAAAACATTCATGGGAAATAAAGCAAGACATAAGCATTTCAAAAAATGGTGGTGGCATTGATTCAGTTTATCAATGGAAACAGCTTGACAACAACATTACTTAATAGTGACATCAGAACAACAATTGCATTGTTTCATTTTACCTATGATCTTAGATTAATAGCAGTAGTAAGGGCATAGGGACAGAGGAGGCACAGGCACGTTTTTCCTCCACCGAGGCATAAATAGTGAGGCAGAGGTGGTTGCCGAGAGCGGCAAAACATGCAAGAATGTCTGGATTTGTGCCATTTTTGTTCTCGTCAGTGACCTTTTCTTATGTGACCACAGGAAATCAAGGCATGCTCATTCTCAGTTGCATTGTCGACCCAACACCCCCTCAATTTCTTTCCTTTTTCTACTGAGAGACTAGTCAGGCCAGCATCTTACTACAGTTTCTTACTAGTACTTCGCCCCAACCCCACTTTATTTCCATTTTCAATGAAGAGATGGGTTCGTTAGCCAGTATCTACAGTTCCTTTATTCCTCTAATAGTAAGAAATTAGGTGGTCTTCGAGTGTTCGACAAGCCGACGGAGCTAGCTACATGGAGTAGAAGAATATCCACATACATGATGCAGCAATGTGGGGAGCAATCCTAACTTGATAAAATAGGATGCGGCGATGTGGGGAGGTGCGCCATTAGAAAATGGCCGGTTCTAAAAGAAGTTATACCTCCAGTCGGCGGGATGTGGCGAGGCAGACGGCGGGATCGGCCAACATGACGGCGGCGAGCAAGGGTGAGGAAGGACCTCCTACGCCAGTGCTAGGTTAGAGAAGACGGCATGAGTCGGCTTTCTCCCTCGCCAATGGGATTGATAACCCAGAAGTATAGGGGATCGCAACAGTTTTCGAGGGTAGAGTATTCAACCCAAATTTATTGATTCAACACAAGGGGAGCCAAACAATTGTCAATTCAACCACACCTCGAGACTAAATATCTGCACAGAGTAATCAGTAGCACAGTAGTATGATAATTTGGTAGTAATAGTAAGGATAGCAATGGTAATGGTAACGGTAGTAGCCAGTAGCAATAGTTTGTAGCAGTTGTAACAATAGTAGCAAGAGTAGTAACTTAGCAAGAACAATATGTGAAAAGCTCGTAGGCATTGTATCTGTGATGATGTTGGATAAATATTCATCATATAACAGTCATAACCTAGGGCGACACAGAACTAGCTCCAATTCATCAATATAATGTAGGCATGCATTCCGTAAATAGTCATACGTGCTTATGGAAAAGAACTTGACATCTTTTGTCCTACCCTCCCGTGGCAGCGGGGTCCATAAGGAAACTAAGGGATATTAAGGCCTCCTTTTAATAGAGAACTGAACTCCTCAAACTACAGTAATCACCAGCAAGAATCCCAATTATTGTCACCTTGGGGTATGCGGATCATAACACGTAATAGGTGCGTATAACTTGCAAGATTGGATCAAGAACACAAATATATTCATGGAAACATAAAGGGTTCAGATCTGAAATCATGGCACTAGGGCCCTTGTGACAAGCATTATGCATAGCAAAGTCATAGCAACATCAATCTCAGAACATAGTGGATACTAGGGATCAAGCGCTAACAAAACTAACTCAATTACATGTTGAATCTGATCCAACCCATCACCGTCTAGCAAGCCTACGAAGGAATCACTCACTCCCGGCGGTAACCATCATGAAATTAGTGATGGAGGATGGTCGATGATGACGAAGACAGAAGATCCCCCTCTACGGTGCCCTTAACAAACTCCAGATTTGGCCCTCCAATGAAGGACAGCCTGCGGCAGCAACTCCGTGTAGTAAAACGCAATGAAACATCATCTCCTAGTTTTTCATGGTAAATAGGAATTTAGAGTATCCAAATTGGGGTCAGCGGAGCCACGTCGGACCCACCACCCACCAGGACACACCTAGCGGGTAGGCACACGCTGGTGCCTTGTGGGCATAGGGTGGCCCCCTCTAGTGGGGCTTGGCTCTAATATTTTTTATTTATTCCATAAAATATCTCCAAAAAGTTTCGTCCAATTCCGAGAACTTTTATTTCTGCACAAAAACAACACCATGGAAGTTCTGCTGAAAACAACGTCAGTCCGGGTTAGTTTCATTCAAATCATGCGAATTAGAGTCCAAAACAAGAGAAAAAGTGTTTGGAAAAGTAGATAGGACAAAGACGTATCAACTCCCCCAAGCTTAACTCATTTCTTGTCCTCAAGGAATTCAGTTGACAAACTCAAAGTGAGAAAGAAAAACATTTACGAACTCATTTGTTCTTGTGTTTATATATATATGCTTAAATAATACCAGGATTTTCAACAAAGATTATAACTAACCATGCAAATGATAAATCATAGAAATTATATTCACTCATATCATTGGCATAATCAACTAGCGAGAAATAATAAAATATCTCAAATGCCAACAGTTTGTCAAAACAATCATGATACAATATGATAATAATGGTATCTCACTAGCCCTTTCTGAGACCGCAAAACAGAAATGTAGAGCACCTCCAAAGTTCAAGCAGCGACTAAACATTGTAATTCATGCTAGAAGAGATCCAGTCATGATGCACACAACATTAACTATACACAATGCATGAGAATGCCAATAGTGCTCTCAAGACCGGTGCTTGTTTGAGAAGGTGATGACTTGACAATAAAAGTAAAATGACATAAAAGTAAATGGATAGGCCCTTCACGGAGGGAAGCAGGGGTTTGCAGAGGTGCTAGAGCTCGAGGCTTAAATCAAAGATAAATATAGTTTTGGGAGGTATATACCTTTCCTGTCAACATTACGACCGTGAGTTTTCAATATCTTCCATGCTAAACAAATTAGCAGCGGTTCCCAAGCGTTAAAAGTAATGTTTATTACCCCTCCACCAACAAACACAAGCCATGGATAGCCAAATCCTCGGTTGTCATTCATACCAACAACAGTCTGGGGGAGTCTGTTTTATTATTATTGTAATTTTGATCATGGTACTGGGCATTCCGATTACCTGCCGCTCTCGTGCAAGGACAAGTGAGTAAACACTCATCATGAGAATAACCTGCTTAGTATAGAAGATACTGACTGCCCCTGTCACTCCATGAGCGGTACGAGCACACAAAACAGATGTTCATTTGAATATTTAGAGGTGGCACATGCAATTTTACTTGGAACAGAGTAATACCACATATAGGCAGATATTATGGACTCATCTGGAATAACTTTGGTTTAAGGATTTTGATGCACAAGCAGTATTCTTGCTTAGTACAACCGAAAACTAGCAAATAGGTTGAGAAGCGACCAACTAGAGAGCAAAAACGCTCATAATCATGCATTACGAATAATTAACATTGAATACTAGCATGAGTAGGATATAAACACCATGAACATAAATATCGTGGAGGCTATGTTGGTTTTGAATCAACTACATGCGTGAACATGTGCCAAGTCAAGCCACTTGAAACATTCAGAGGAGGATACCATATCATCGTACTGCATCACAATCATTTTAATGCATGTTGACACTCAAGATAAATCATTATCCACTCCTAGCTACTTAAGCATGGCATGAGAAACTATAAACTCTAATTGCCATCATAAACATGTTTAATCATAATATGCTGAATCATGGATACAGAGTTAAACATATTTACAAAAGCAAAAACAAGTTGAGTTCATACCCGCTTTCCCTTGCCACAGTCACTTCATGAAATATCCTCATTATTGCCTTTCACTTGCATGACCAAATGATATGAAAATAATAATAGTGCAAGAGTTCCGTGGACTAAGCTAGAATCTGCAAACATTTTATTCAAAAGAGAAAACAATGTAAAATGCGCGCTTTGTCAGATCAACAATAATGCATACGAGAGCCACTCAACATTTTCATCGTGGTCCTCTCCTTGCAATGACTCAAGAAAAGAAAAGAATTTCAGAGAAAAACACTGAAATATTCTTAGACTTCTTTATTTTTTCTTGAAGGAAGCAAATTAAAGAAAGGAAAAAATTGAGAAAAACCATTTACATGGGAAAGCTCCTGATACGTCCATTTTGCATCAAGTTTTCTTACTATTATTTTTAATGTTTTTATCCATAATAATGCTTTTTGGAATAATTCTAATGCCATTTCTCTCATAATTTACAAGGTACACACCAAGAGGGAGAATTCCGGCAGCTAGAAATCTGGACCTGAAAAAAGCTACGTTAGGCTACCAATTCTGCACAACTCCAAATAAGTTGAAACTTCACGGAGATTTTTTATGGAATATTTAAGAATTACTGGAGCCAATAACTATGAGAGGGGGGCCACCATGTGGGAACAACCCACCTGGGCGCGCCACTCCAAAGTTGGCAACACTCCTGTTGTTCTATGTTGACACGAGAAAAAAAATTGAAAGCAATTAGAGGCAATGGATATCGTTTTGTCCCCAAAGTTGGGGCGTTCCCTACCGAAACCATCATGCTGGTTGTGAGAAGCTCTGGTTTGTGAGAAGCATATACCCAAACCTGCCCCAAATGGGAAAAAATTTGTACCACAGCATGTTGACGCTGCTCCATGATAGCATGCCAAGTTACATGAATTTCAGACGAGTTTTGGATTTACTAGAATTTTAAAACCAGGCATCTCAATGTTTTGCCGGCGATCAACGGTGCCCGGTGTTTGAAATTCATTCTCATTTCTTGCATGGGACCTAAGCATGCACCCAAGGACACATATTTGATTTTTCAACCAATTTATAAGAACTGGAGCATGTGCATGTAGTTCAAATTTGAATTATGCACATAAAATGCATTGAAAACTCAGTTAATGCATAAAATGTCCAAATGAACCCCGAAAAATCACAAAAGTTCACACAACACTCCTGTTGTTCTATGTTGACACGAGAAAAAAATTGAAAGCAATAAGAGGCAATGGATATTGTTTCGTCCCCAAAAGTAGGACGTTCCCTACCGAAAACCATCATGCTTGTAGTGAGAAGCTCCGGTTTATGAGAAGCATATACCCGAACCTGCCCCAAATAGGACAAAATTTGTACCACTGCATGTTGGTGCCGCACCAATATAGCATGCCAAGTTTCATGAATTTTAGACGAGTTTTGGATTTACTAGAATTTAAAAACCAGGCATCTCAATGTTTTGCCGGCAATCAATAGTGCCCCGGTGTTTGAAATTCATTCCCATTTCTTGCATGGGACCTAAGCATGCACCCAAGGACATAGATTTGATTTTCCAACCAATTTATATGCACTGGAGCATGTGCATGTAGTTCAAATTTGAATTGTTCACCTGAAATGGCTAGAAAACCAATTTAATGTATAAAATGTTCAAACGAACCCTGAATATTTCCAATTCTTTTACGACACACATACAGTTCCATGTTCACTCCAGATAAAAGGTCTAGCAATTCAAACACCGTCCATTGCCGATGTGACCCCATTATTTAATTCAAATCAAGATGAAAAATCAAGTAGATCACACACAGTTTATTATCAACAACCACGTGAGATCTAGTACAAAATATCTTGGAGCACCGTCGGTGTATACTACGCCTATGGATTACGCGAGAGATTGCGTCTGTTATAGTCCACAGCCGGCGTCTCAAACACAGTAGCTCGCTCCCCAAATATCATTTCACTGTTAAATCGTCGCCGGTGAAAGATGCGCACGTGGACCCGCGTCGTAAGGGCAACTTCGGTGGCCCACTCCGGTGAGAGCGCGGCCGCAGCCGCCATGCGCGTGCTAACAAGGTGCATGAGCGCGGCCGAAATTTGCGACCGGGCGGCAAAGGCAACCCAAACGGCCGCTGTTGCTTCTCAGGTGGCAGCAACAACATCTGCCTCAGGGATAGGAACTGGCGAGAGCGACACAGTAGCTGTCCATTCCGCAGCGGCGGCCTTAGCCCTGATGGAGGCCGCCCACGACCTTGTCGAGGCCGCCTACACCCAGCTCCTGGCGGTCACCGCACAAATCGAACGAAGCTTCTCCGACAACGGTCGGCAACCCACGGCCGAAGAGCTGGCAATCGCCGAGAGCGTTCGAGCAGCCGTCTATTCCTCTGCCGCATACCTTGCGATGACGGAGCCCGTCCAAGCCCAGATCGCGTCCGCCCACACCCAGCTCGTGGCGGCCTTTTCCAAAGAGATGGTGGACACGGATGGCGAGATGCTTGCCGAGTATGGTGTGATGGATGCCATGGAGCCCCTTCCCCAGGAGACAGTCGGGCGCAAGCTGGACATGGAGGCCGCGGCGGAGATTGACGAGAACCACCCGGAGTAGTACTCTATGTTTTGTTTAATTAAGAGCGTCGATCTTTACTTTGTTAGAGTAATGTTTAGGTCAGCTAGCTCTGTTTAATTGTTGAACTTGCTCGATTAAGAAGTGTGGGTGTGCTGTAGTCTCCTTTGTGTACCCAAATTATGCAATGACATGGATGACCACTGTAAGCATGGAAATTCGAACCAAAATGTCGGTGTACTAAAGTAGGGGTACCCTAGTATCCCGAACTTCTGCACGGGCAGTCGCAGCACCCCGCGGCAAGACCCGCCAGGTGATCGCCAAGGCTCTCTATGGTTCTTTTGGAGCCATTCGAGAACAATGTATTAAAGCCAAGGAGACAAGTCCCCGGCAAGAGGAGCTTGCCGGGAAGGCCGCTCGAGGCACAAGACCCTGGCAAGAGGAGCTTGCCGGGAAGGCCAACCAGAGCATCTCAAAGAACCTGCCGTGACGCGCCACGCGTCCCACCAGGACTCGGCGAGCGACAAGCTCCCGGACGCAGCAAGATGACGGCCGCGGCAAGGCACTTGCCGCGGCGGGCAACCACTCTGTACCTGCGCTCGAGCTCACGCACCTACGTGTTGCTCCGGGACCCTTCCTGGCGTACGTGGCGGGAGGTTGTGCAGCCAGGGGTACACTGTGGCATGCAGCGCCGACAAGATCGCCATCGTGGCAAGCGGTGGCGCCCCGACGGTCCCTTTTCTGCACCGTCTGGGCGACGTAGATAGGCATTTAATGCCTTTGTCCCCTGCCGTCAGGGTTAGGTATGATACACTGTGTAGGTAGCTGTATCTACCATAGCATATTTCCATTTTTGCCCTTACCTACGTTGCCACCTGTTGGAGACCCCTTGAACATATAAAAGGAGGCCCATGCACAACGTAGGAGAGGATCGGACCCCGGAGAGCGATCTCTGAGAGGAAAACAGAAGAACGCTCGGTCTCGTTAGCTGCTTGAGTGTACTGTAGCACTCAACGCTCCCGAGCAAGAACTCAATACAATCCACAAAGCAGCAGTAGGAGTATTATCTCTCCGGAGAGCTCCGAAGCTGGGTAAAAAAACCCGTGTGCTTCGCCTCGATCCGCTCTTCGCGCGACCTCCGCCCCCCGCAGAACCGAGAAGGGGCTCCGTCCCCATAGGTGCTCGGGGAGCCAGAAAACCCTGGCATCTTTGGCGCGCCAGGTAGGGGGCGTCGAGGTTGTGTGAACCTGATCCGGCGTTTATGCGAGCTAAGTCTTCCTCAACTTCATCGACATGCCGCCGAAGAAGAAGGCTTCGGAGGCGGCTGCGTCGTCCGCGTCGAATCCACCGCCGCCGCAGCAAATGGCCGGTGGGGAGGACGCCGGCGTAAGAACAGGCGTCGACGAGGGAGCCCACGGTGCCACCAAGTCCAAGGACAAGACCGCGCTGCCCGTCGGCGGCATAGTCGGCTCCCACGACGACCGGGCGTCCGTAGACGCACCGCGCCCATCTCAAGAGGCGCAGGCCCGGCAGCGTCGTGGTACTCACGGTACCATACGCTCGCTGGACCCAAATCGAGCTGGCGGATCCCGGGATGCTCAAGGCCAACATGCACGCCAACGTGCTGGCACGAGCGAGGCACGGTCGCCTGGACGGAATACTGCTCCTTCTAACATCGTTGGAAGTCCGAGCATATCTCGCTCCTCGCACCGTTCGCCACCGCTACCCGCCACTCAAGCAGAAGCTTTGGCACGAGCTCAACTACTCCTGGACTTCCCTCCAACGCCAGACAAGATCGACGACTGGAGGGCCACCATTCAGAGTCTCATCGGCTTCGCCAATGGCGACACTCCACGGCCGGCGACCACATCGCAGCCGCGGCAGGCCAGCCAAGTGCAAGCCAATGGCGACAAAACCGGTGGGGGTGCAACTACCGTACACTCTCCGCCCCAAAGGCCAAGATCGCCGACTCACCGGGTCCGCCACGACAGCGACTCCAGTGCTTCCTCAGATCCACGAACTCGTCGCGATCAGCGCCACGTTCTTCATGAACGGCAGCAAGAAGACGCTCGTACCCGCATCGAGCGCCGAAGAGAAACACGGCGTCAATCAGACCGACGCGCTGGCCCCGCTGTCGACATGCAAGCGTCAGGGGAACGAGGCGACCTGCCGTACGCGGTAGGTTGCCCTACGTTTACTCGTGAGCTGCGGCAAGTCCAGTGGCCCAGCACGAAGAATTTCAAGCCAGACGTACCAGAGAAGTAAGACGGCAGGCTACATCCGTCGGAGTTCCTCAGCATCTACACCATCGCGGTGCAGGCTGCCGGGGGGCGAGACGACAAGATCTGGTGCTCAAGCCCAACACCAGGTCCTGGCTCATGCACTTGCCGGAAAACTCCATATCTTCCTGGGCAGACCTATGCCATCAGTTTGTTGGCGCCTTTACAGGCGGCCACAAACCTCATGGCCAGGAGAGTGATCTTCACCTGCTTGCCCAGAAGGAAGGGGAGCCTCTACGCAAGTACATGCAAAGATTCAGCCAAGTGCAACGCAACATCCCAGACGTCCACCCTGCCGCGGTCATCAGTGCGTTCCACTATAACGTGCGTAACCGCAGGATGCGGGAGGAGATGGTGATGTGCAAGATCAGAGACGTCAGTGAGCTGTATGCCCTGGCCGACAGATGTGCACGTGCCGAGGAAGGGAGGAAACTCCCCGGAGAGAACGTAGGAACAGGGGGATCTGACAGCGATGATGCCGCCCCGGCAAGCAAAAACCGGCGGCGGAACAACAGGAAGAGGAAAGGCAAATATGTGCTAGTTGTCGAGCAGTCCGGCAACGAGGGTGGCGCCAAGACAGCAAAGACTGGTAGCCCTAGCAAGGAGGTTGCGGCATGCGCCAACTGCCAGGTTGTGGCGGCCGCCGACAAGCAGGACGGCACCAACAAGCAGTACTGCAAGATTCACCGCACCAAAGGCCATGACCTACAGAGCTGCAAAAGGCCGAGTACGAGCAACGCGACAAGGAGAAGGCCCAAGGAGGTGCTGGAGGATCCGGTACGAAGTGCACCGGCCGGGGGGGGATGCCGCGGCAACGCCAAGCAGCGGCAAGGCGACAGACCTCCCCGCGGCCGTGACAAGGATGAAGATGACGATGACGACGAAGACATGGATGACGCCGAGACCAGCGAGCAGGAGTTCCAGAAAGCCACAAAAGTTTTTTGTGTTGACGGCGGTGCTTCTCTGCATACTTCACACCGCCAACTCAAGCAGTGGGTGCGGGAAGTCAATGCAGCAGAACCACCCGTTGAGTCACGCAAGCTTCTGAAATGGTCCAGCACGCCTATCATCTTTGATATTGAGGACCACCCCGATCGCACAACTGCTGTCGGGTGTTTGCCGATGTTAGTCTCACCAACTATCCGCAACCTCAAGGTCACTAAGATGCTAGTTGACGGCGGGGCCGGCTTGAACCTGATTTCCTCCGCTGTGCTCCGGAGACTCCAAGTCCCCGACAGCGAGCTCGAAGAGACCGGCACGTTCCAAGGAATCAACCCGGGAAGGAGCAAGCCGAAGGGGAAGATCACGCTGCCGGTGACGTTTGGCAGCGAGCTGAACTTCAGGACTGAGAGGATCACTTTCGACTTTGCCGATTTTCCATTGCCTTACAATGGAATTCTCCGCCGTCCAGCGCTCGCCAAGTTCATGGCGGCCTCTCACTACGCATACAACATGTTGAAGATGCCAGGCCCGATAAGTGTCATCTTTGTACATGGTGACAAGAAAGACGCTCTTATCTGTGCCGACAAGATCTACCGGGAAGCAGCAGCCGCCGCAGATCGCGAGACACTTGTCGCTGAAGCTCCCGGGGGGAAGAAGAAGACCAAGTCCGGCAAGAGCTCTGATGCCCACTCCGGCAAGCGCACCTCTTCGGAGTGCTGCGCTACCGTCGAGGACGCACCATCGAGCTCCGCCGGCAAATGTAAGAAGACGATGGCAGCTCCGCCAGCAACCAAGAAGGTGTCCGCCAAGGAGAGCGGCACTGGTGGTACCTTCACCATCAGTGCCACTCTCGACCCTAAATAGGAAAGTGCGCTCGTTGCTTTCCTGCGGGCGAATGTCGATGTGTTTGCGTGGCAACCGTCTGACATCCCCGGCGTTCCCAGGAAAGTAATCGAGCACCACCTTGCCTTTTGTCCTCATGCGCGGCCCGTCAAGCAGAGAGTCAGGAAACAAGCAGTGGAGCGCCAAGAGTTCATAGCCGAAGAGATCAAGAAGTTGGAAGCAGCAGGCCTCGCCAGAGGAGTGCTCCATCCTACGTGGTTGCCAATCCTGTAGTCGTGCGCAAGGCAAATGGGAAATGGAGACTTTGCATCGACTTCACCGATGTCAACAAAGCATGTCCCAAAGATCCATTTCCCTTGCCGTGCATTGACCAGATTGTCGACTCCACAGCCGGATGCGACTTGCTTTCATTTCTTGACGCATACTCAGGATACCATCAGATCTTCATGGCAGAAGAGGACGAGGAGAAAACCGCGTTCATCACTCCATGTGGCACGTACTGTTTTGTACGAATGCCTTTCGGTTTGAAGAATGCTGGTTCAATATTCGCAAGGGTACTCCATACTGCTTTTGAGCCGCAAATACACAGAAATGTGCAAGCCTACATGGATGACATAGTGGTCAAGAGCAGGGACAAAGCAACTCTGATTCAAGACCTAGAAGAGACTTTTGCAAATCTACGCAAGATCAGCCTCAAGCTCAACCCCGAGAAGTGCGTGTTTGGAGTCCCGTCCGGCAAGCTTCTCGGATTCTTCATGTCTCAGAGAGGAATTGAAGCAAATCCCAACAAGATCAAGGCCATTGAGCAGATTGAAGCACCGAAGCGCGTCAAGGATATACGAAAACTTGCCGGCTGCGTGGCGGCTCTCAGCAGGTTTATCTCTAAGTCTGCTGAGCGCGCCCTGCCGTTTTTCAAAATCTTGAAAAAGGAAGGTCCAATGAAATGGACTCCGGAAGTGGAGGTTGCGCTGCAGGACTTGAAGAGATACCTGTCCTCCACTCCAATACTTGTCGCACCTAAACCACAAGAGAAGTTGCTGCTATATCTGGCGGCAACCAATCAAGTGGTTAGTGCTGCGATAGTAGCGGAGAGAGAGGCAGATGATGAGCCAGCGACTGCGGCAAGCACATCCAACGACAAGCAGGGGGCTTCCCCGACGAGCTCTGGTCCCGACGAAGATGGATCTGCGCAGATGTGCGAAGAGATACAGAAGAAGAAAATGGTGCAGCGCCCAGTCTACTTTGTCAGTTCCCTTCTGCAGGGGGCTAGGTCAAGGTACTCTGGTGTGCAGAAGTTGCTTTTCGGCCTTCTTATGGCCTTGAGAAAGCTGCGCAATTACTTCCAAGCACATGAGATCACAGTTGTCACTCGCTTTCCGCTGAAGAGGATACTGCAGAATCCAGAAGCAACAGGCAGGATTGTTGAGTGGGCGCTGGAACTGTCAAGCTTTGGCCTCAAGTTTGAGAGCACTTCAACTATTCAAAGCAGAGCATTGGCAGAATTCATAGCAGAGTGGACGCCAACACCAGACGAATAAATTCCAGAGACGAGCATCCCTGTCAAGGAAGCGAACAAAGAGTGGCTGATGTACTTTGATGGTGCGTTCTCGCTGCAAGGCGCCGGTGCTGGCGTGCTGCTTGTCGCACCCACCGGAGAGCACCTCAAGTACGTGGTCCAGATGCACTTTCCCAAGGAGCAAGAAACAAACAATACTGCAGAGTATGAAGGATTGCTCGCCGGTCTCAGGATCGCAGCAGACCTCGGGATCAAGCACCTCATTGTCAGGGGTGACTCACAGCTTGTCGTCCGCCAAGTGAACAAGGATTGTCAGAGTCCGTTGATGGAAGCTTACGTTGATGAAGTGAGGAAGCTGGAAGAGCGCTTTGTCGGCCTACAGATGGAACATGTTCCAAGAGCTCAGAACGACATCGCCGACGGCCTGTCCAAGTGCGCGGCATTTAAGTTACCTGTGGAACCAGGGATCTTTGTGCTCAAGCTGACTCAACCATCCGTGACGCCATCAACTGGACAGAGCAAGAAGAGGAAGTTGATTTCTGGTGACTATCTTCTGGCAGAGCTTCCCAGAGCCGCCGCCAAGAAGGTCCCAAGATCAACGCCAAGAGTGCTGAGGAGCAGTCCGCTCCGACAAGCCCCAGGGTTTGTTTCGTTGAAGCAGACGCTCCCGACAAGTTTTGCTCCGGCAAGCTTGCCAGGGAACGTCAAGCTCCGGCTGAACCGCAGGTTCTCGCCGTAGAAGCGGATGTTCCCGTAGCAGCAGATATGCCTTTAGTCCTTGTTGTCGAGCCACAGGCTCCAGCATGGGCACAGCAGATCATCCGTTTCCTCCAGTCAGGAGAACTTCCCGAAGAGCCAGAAGAAGCGGAAAGAGTAGCCCGGCAGTCTAGTATGTACCAGTTCATTGACAACGCACTGTACAGAAGAAGACTCAACGGAGTGAAATTGAAGTGTATCCCCCGGGAAGATGGACATAAGCTGTTGGCAGAGATACATGGAGGCATTTGTGGTCACCACATTGGTGCAAGAGCACTTGCCGGCAAAGCATTCCCATAGGGCTTCTTTTGGCCGACAACCCTCCAGGATGCAGCTTGCCAAGTAACCAAGTGTGAAGCATGCCAGTTCCATTCCAAGCAGATACACCAGCCAGCTCAAGCTCTCCAGACGATCCCTTTATCCTGGCCCTTTTCGGTCTGGGGGCTCGACATCCTCGGCCCCTTCCCCCGAGCAGTCGGGGGCTTTGAGTACTTGTACGTCGCAATCGACAAGTTCACAAAGTGGCCGGAAGTGGAACCAGTGAGGAAGGTGATAGCACAGTCAGTAGTCAAGTTCCTCAGGTCGATTGTTTGCCGCTTCGGAATCCCTAACAGGATCATCACCGACAACGGTACACAATTCACGAGTCGCACCTTCATGCAGTACGTCCAAGACCTTGGAGCCAAGGTCTGCTTTGCTTCTGTTGCTCACCCCAGGAGCAACGGTCAAGCAGAGAGGGCGAATGCTGAAGTGCTGCATGGACTCAAGACCTGGACTTTCGACAGGCTGCACAGGTGCGGAAGAAACTGGATCGAGGAGCTACCGGTGGTTCTTTGGTCGATCAGGACGACGCCAAATCGAGCCACTGGCCAGACACCTTTCGCTCTAGTCTATGGAGCAGAGGCAGTTATCCCCACAGAACTTGTATACAGGTCACCTCGAGTGCTCGCTTATGATGAGCTCGAGCAAGAGCAGCTGCGACAAGATGATGCGCTGCTCCTTGAGGAAGACCGTCTTTAGGCTGCTGTATGAGCTGCTCAATACCAGCAAGCTTTGCGCCGCTACCATAGCCGCAAAGTTAAAGCCAGAAGTCTCGAGGAAGGCGACCTTCTTCTTCGGCGCGTTCATTCCGCCAAGAATTCCAACAAGTTGACGCCGAAGTGGGAAGGCCCTTACCGGGTGAAACAAGTCACTAGGCCTGGCGTTGTTCGCCTTGAGACCGAGGATGGCTTTCCGGTGAGCAACTCCTGGAACATCGAGCATCTTCATAAGTTTTACCCGTAAGGCGCGGTTGTCGGACCCTGTCCGGCAACCACCATTTTGTACAAGTCTTGCCGCTGTTGCATGTAATCCTTTGTACAAAGCTAGGCGCAGACCCTGTGCATAAATAAAATTCACGTGCTCCACACACCCTGTCAATTTCATGCCTCCTTTTGTGAATATTTTGCTACTCATGTTGAACTCCCTAAAGAGAAGTGGTTTAGATATCACACACCTATTAAAGAAGAAATTAAAGAAACGGTACTAGTTAAAGAAGAAAATATACTTTATAATGTTGATCCAGTTGTTCCTTCTGCTTATATTGAGAAACCACCTTTCCCTGTTAGGATAATGGAACATGATAAAGTTTCAACTATGGTTAACAAAAGCTATATTAGAACACCTAAACCTGATGAACAAGTTAAAGTAGAACCTAGCATTGCTATGGTTCAAGATCTCTTAGAAGAAGATATAGATGGGCATGTTATTTACTACTGTGAAGAAGCTGCTAAAATTGCCAAACCTGATAAAAAGGATAAACATGGACCTGCTGTTGGCATGCCTGTCATCTTAGTTAAAATAGGAGATCACTGTTATCATGGTTTATGTGACATGGGTGCTAGTGTGAGTGCTATTCCTTACACTCTTCATCAAGAAATTATGGAAGACATAGCACTTGCAGAGTTAGAAGACATATATGTTACTATTAAAGTTGCTAATAGAGACACCATATCACCTTTTGGGATTGTTAGAGATGTTGGAGTCTAGTGTGGGAAAATAAAATACCCTACTGATTTTTCTTGTTCTTGGTTCCCCACAAGATGACTTTTGTCCCATTATCTTTGGTAGACCTTTCTTGAATACAGTTAATGCTAAGATAGAATTTAAGAAACAAGCTGTTGGTGTTATCTTTGGTGATGAGTCTCATGAGTTTAATTTTTCCAAGTTTAGTAGAAATCACCATCAAAAAGAATTGCCTAGTAAGGATGAATTAATTGGTCTTGCTTCTATTGCTATTCCTCCTACTGATCCTTTAGAACAATATTTGCTAGACCATCAAATTGATATACAAAAGCATGAAAGAAATGAAATAGATAAACTTTTTTGAACAACGTCCTCTGCTTAAACAGAACTTGCCTATTGAAACTCTAGGAGGTCCCCCCCACCTAAAGGTGATCCTGTGTTTGAATTAAAACAATTGCAAGACACTTTGAAATATGTTTATCTTAATGAAAACAAGATATATCTTCTTATTATTAGTGCTAACCTTTCAGAACATGAAGAAGAAGGATTATTGAAAGTTCTAAGGAAGCACCGGGCTGATATTGGATATTCTATTGATGATTGAAAGGGCATTAGTCCCACTCTATGTCAGCACAAAATTAATATGGAACCAGATGCATACTCAGGATACCATCAGATCTTCATGGCAGAAGAGGATGAGGAGAAAACCGCGTTCATCACTCCATGTGGCACGTACTATTTTGTACGAATGCCTTTCGGTTTGAAGAATGCTGGTTCAACATTTGCAAGGGTCGTCCATACTGCTTTCGAGCCGCAAATACACAGAAATGTGGAAGCCTACATGGATGATATAGTGGTCAAAAGCAGGGACAAGTCAACTCTGATTCAAGATCTAGAAGAAACTTTTGCAAATCTGCGTAAGATTAGCCTCAAGCTCAACCCCGAGAGGTGTGTGTTTGGAGTCCCTTCCGGCAAGCTTCTCGGGTTCTTTGTGTCCCACCGGGGGATTGAAGCCAATCCCGACAAGATCAAGGCCATTGAGCAGATCGAAGCACCGAAGCGCGTCAAGGATGTACGAAAATTTGCCGGCTGCATGGCGGCTCTCAGCAGGTTTATCTCTAAGTCTGCTGAGCGCGCCCTGCCGTTTTTCAAAATCTTGAAAAAGGCAGGTCCAATGAAATGGACTCCGGAAGCGGAGGCTGCGCTGCAGGACTTGAAGAGATACCTGTCCTCCACTCCAATACTTGTCGCACCTAAACCACAAGAGAAGTTGCTGCTATATCTGGCGGCAACCAATCAAGTGGTTAGTGCTGCGTTAGTAGCGGAGAGAGAGGCAGATGATGAGCCAGCAACCGCGGCAAGCGCGTCCAGTGACAAGCAAGGGGCTTCCCCGACGAGCTCTGGTCCTGACGAAGATAGATCTGCGCAGATGTGCGAAGGGATACAGAAGAAAATAGTGCAGCGCCCAGTCTACTTTGTAAGTTCCCTTCCGCAGGGGGCTAGGTCGAGGTACTCTGGTGTGCAGAAGTTGCTTTTCGGCCTTCTTATGGCCTCGAGAAAGCTACGCCATTACTTCCAAGCACATGAGATCACAGTTGTCACTCGCTTTCCGCTGAAGAGGATACTGCAGAATCCAGAAGCAACAGGCAGGATTGTTGAGTGGGCATTGGAACTGTCGAGCTATGGCCTCAAGTTTGAGAGCACTTCAACTATTCGAAGCAGAGCATTGGCAGAATTCATAGCAGAGTGGACGCCAACACCTGACGAAGAAACCCCAGAGACGAGCATCCCCGTCAAGGAAGCAAACAGACTGGCTGATGTACTTTGATGGTGTGTTCTCGCTACAAGGCGCCGGTGCTGGCGTGCTGCTTGTCGCACCCACCGGAGAGCACCTCAAGTACGTGGTCCAGATGCACTTTCCCATGGAGCAAGCAACAAACAATACTGCAGCGTATGAAGGATTGCTCGCCGGTCTCAGGATCGCGGCAGACCTTGGGATCAAGCAGCTCATTGTCAGGGGTGACTCACAGCTCGTCGTCCACCAAGTAAACAAGGATTATCAGAGTCCGTTGATGGAAGCTTACGTTGATGAAGTGAGGAAGCTGGAAGAGCGCTTTGTCGGCCTACAGATGCAACATGTTCCTAGAGCTCAGAACGACATCGCTGACGGCCTGTCAAAGTGCGCGGCATTTAAGTTACCTGTGGAACCAGGGATCTTTGTGCTCAAGCTGACTCAACCATCCGTGACGCCACCAACTGGACAGAGCAGGAAGAGGAAGTTGATTTCTGGTGACTATCTTCCGGCTGAGCTTCCCAAAGCCGCCGCCAAGAAGGTCCCCAAGATCAACGCCAAGAGTGCTGAGGAGCAGTCTGCTCCGACAAGCCCCAAGGTTTGTTTCGTTGAAGCAGACGCTCCCGACAAGTTTCGCTCCAGCAAACTTGCCGGGGATCATCAAGCTCCGGCTGAACCGCGGGTTCTCGCCGTAGAAGCGGATGTTCCAGCAGCTGCAGATATGCCTTTAGTCCTTGTTGTCGAGCCGCAGGCTCCAGCATGGGCACAGCAGATCGTCTGTTTCCTCCAGTCAGGAGAACTTCCCGAAGAGCCAGAAGAAGCGGAAAGAGTAGCCCGGCAGTCTAATATGTACCAGTTCGTTGACAACGCACTGTACAGAAGAAGGCTCAACGGAGTGAAATTGAAGTGTATTCCCCGGGAAGATGGACATAAGCTGTTGGCAGAGGTGCATGGAGGCATATGTGGTCATCACATTGGCGCCATAGCACTTGCCGGCAAAGCGTTCCGGCAAGGTTTCTTTTGGCCGACAGCCCTCCAGGATGCAACTGCACAAGTAACCAAGTGTGAAGCGTGCCAGTTCCATTCCAAGCAGATACACCAACCAGCTCAAGCTCTCCAGACAATCCCTTTATCCTGGCCATTTTCGGTCTGGGGGCTCGACATCCTCGGCCCTTTCCCCCGAGCAGTCGGGGGCTTTGAGTACTTGTACGTCGCAATCAACAAGTTCACAAAGTGGCTAGAAGTGGAACCAGTGAGGAAGGTGACAGCATAGTCAGCAGTCAAGTTCTTCAGGTCGATTGTTTGCCGCTTCGGAATCCCTAACAGGATCATCACCGACAACGGCACACAATTCACGAGTCGCAACTTCATGCAGTACGACCAAGACCTTGGCGCCAAGGTATGCTTCGCTTCTGTTGCTCACCCCAGGAGCAACGGTCAAGCAGAGAGGGCAAACGCTGAAGTGCTGCGTGGACTCAAGACCCGGACTTTTGACAGGCTGCACAATTGCGGAAGAAACTTGATCGAGGAGCTGCCGGTGGTTCTTTGGTCGATTAGGACAATGCCAAATCGAGCCACTGGCCAGACACCTTTCGCTCTAGTCTATGGAGCAGAGGCAGTTATCCCCCACGGAACTCGTATACGGGTCACCTCGAGTGCTCGCTTATGATGAGCTTGAGCAAGAGCAGCTGCGGCGAGATGACGCGCTGCTCCTTGAGGAGGACCGTCTTCAGGCTGCTGTACGAGCTGCTCGATACCAGCAAGCTTTGCGCCGCTACCACAGCCGCAAAGTTAAAGCCAGAAGTCTCGAGGAAGGCGACCTTGTTCTTCGGCGTGTTCATTCCGCCAAGAATTCCAACAAGTTGACGCCGAAGTGGGAAGGCCCTTACCGGGTGAAACGAGTCACGAGGCCTGGCGCTGTCCGCCTTGAGACCGAGGATGGCATTCCGGTGAGCAACTCCTGGAACATCGAGCATCTTCGTAAGTTTTACCCGTAAGGCACGGTTGTCGGACCCTGTTCGGCAACCGCCATTTTGTACAAGTCTTGCCACTATTGCATGTAATCCTTTGTACAAAGCCAGGCGCAGAGCCTGAGCGAAGATAAAGCGCTGGCGCCCTGAGTTTTGGTATGCATGCTGAGTCGAGTCTCGTCCTTGGTTAGGGTTGATAGTGCTTAGTAGTGGCTAACCCCTAACTTAGAGGTCGAGCATGCGTCCCTTTGCCGTTATTTCGTTTCCCTGGTTCGCAGGACTCACCATATCATTGCCGGACCACTTGAGGTCGAAAAGGAGAAGGAGGACGGACCAACATCTGGACCCCGGCAAGCCAGTGTTGCCGGGGGCTGCAAGATCCCGGCAAGCCAGTAATGCCGGGGGATGCAAGTGCAAGGATTAGCCCACGGCGAACCAGAGTTGCCGGGGGCTGCTATCTCAGATAAGTTTTTCATTCCTTATCATGCATTCTCTTATGGATTGAGGTATGCGAAACCTCGTTTCTTCCTAAAAGTTACCATGCTCCCTTGACTCTAGGCCCTAGGGCTCGTCCCCAGGGCCAGGTAAGGTCGTAGTCGCAGCAGCTAAGGGACGAAGCGAGGAGCCTGATCCCGCCTCCTCCCTGCCTCTGCCAAGGGCGTGAGAAAGGGCGAGGGACGTGGGAAGAAGGCAGGGCCTGCTGCCGGGAAAGAAAGTGTCTATCTTAAAAGATATAAAGGATTCGCTCCTTGACGTGGGTTCCACCCGCGAGACAAGTGACCCGGCAAGCATCCCCTTTTCATTAAAAAGCATTCCACTCAGGTACAGTTCATAAGAGGATGAAGAACATGAATAATGGGATTACAAGTTTTAAGCGCAACTAAGGCCCGAGGGCTTACAAACTAAAAAGAGATAAGGTGCCCGTAATCCCTCTCTTGTCCCTATCTTCAGGAGGCAGGTCAAGGAGGCGAAAAGGGCAAAAGGGGCGCCTAGATGAGCTACTGGTGCCAGAAGACACCAACAGAACATCTCGGCAGCATGGTGACGGCGGCGCCGGAGGCAAAAGCTTGAAGGCGAGGCAGCAGGACGTCAGCACGCTGTCGAGGGTGTCGTGCCCTCATACTCCGAGTTGACGGCCTTGCCGCCTGCCCTCTTCCTCTTCCGCATCCTCCCTACGCCAGCCGCCCCAGGAGACGACCACAGCTCCAGGAACCAGCGACGCGGATGATGGGGTCACCGGTGCCCCGCGGAGCGGCGCCCGACACCTAGTCGGACCCGTCATCCCGCTGCCTGTTACCCTCGTCGCCGCTGTCGCCGTCCTCCTCGTCACTCCCGCTCGAGGAGGAGCCTTTGCTATCGGAGGAGCTCTCCACGCAGCACTGTGCCCGAGTCCCGAAGCACCCGAAGACCTTGACGGAGAGGAGACCACCCTCCATCAGCTTAAAATGGAGGGTGAGGCCCGCCGTCAAGCTGTGGATGCGGGTGAACGTCTTCCACCCTCGACCAAGATACATCACATCGGGGGCCGGGAAGTCAACGCGGACTCGCGTACCGCTGATTCCACAGCCCCTCATATGCAACCTCACTGTCTCGGGCGGATCCAACTCCATCACACTCGCAAATGGAGTCGGGAGATGAAGGCGACGACGAGGCCACCGACGCGGCCTGACGAAGAACTCGCAAGGGTCGTCCCCGATGTGGTCCGCCACGGGGAGAGGATCTGTTGGCGGAGGCGAGGCCGGCGAGCTGCCTCGTCCGCCTCTTCCCCGACTGCCTCGGCCTCGCCCTCGACCTCGCCCGCGGCCTCGTCCCCTCCCTCTTCCCCTTGCGGCTGGCTATGCCGCCACGGGTGCGGAGGGAGGGGGAACGTGTTGCCTAGCGGCAACCCTCGTCGCTACCGTCGAAGGACCATGGTTCCCTTTCTCCATGGTGGATGGAAGAAAGAGGAGCAGAAGCTGAAGAAAGGTGGAGATGAGAGAATGCGGGTTTCCGTCCCCCCCTATCCCACTCCTTATAAAGGAGCGGGGTGGGGGGCTCGTCCGCCCCGCTCGGCCAATCGAGACACAGAAGGCGCAGGGAACTGGGCCTGACCCGCTGCCTCAACCCGTGACGACCCGATTTCCCACCTCCACCGTTTGCCACTCCAGGCGCATGGAGGCCGCATGGCGGGAGGGCAAAGTTGAGGCGACGGATGAGGCGACCTCTCCCCACCCCGTGATCGTGGGGGGGGGGGGGGTGGACGCCTCGAAGACCACGCCTCCACGCCTCCCTCCGTTTATGAGGAAGATACGAACCGCCAGGGGGCAGACGTTCCGCCTTTCTGAGTAACGGAACCACCCGCGATCTCCCCCACGACGCCGCAATCAACGCGTGCCGTTCGGAAGGGCGTGGTGGATGCGGAGCAAGGTATAACGCGACCCAGGCCGTGCGTGCCCATGCCCTGTTTTGGGCCTGGCCCAACAGCGCTCGGCACCGTGTGTGGCCCAGGACCGGGGCTCCTGTCGGTGTACTAAAGTAGGGGTACTCTAGTATCCCGAACTTGTGCACGGGCAGTCGCAGCACCCTGCGGCAATGCCCGCCGGGGGACCACCAAAGTCCTCCGCAGATCCTTTGAAGCCGTCCAAGAGCAAAGTATTTAAGTCAAGGAGACAAGTCCCCGACAAGAGGAGCTTGCCGGGAAGGCCATTCAAGTACAAGACCCCGGCAAGAGGAGCTTGCCGGGAAGCCCAACAAGAGCATCTCAAAGAACCTGCCGCAGCACGCCACGCGTCCCGGCAGGACCCGACGAGCGACAAGTTCCCGGGCGCGACAAGGCAACGACCGCGGCAAGGCACTTGCCGCAGCAAGCAGCCACTCTGTACCCGTGCTCCAGCTCACCCACCTACGTGTCGCTCCAGGACCCTTCCCAGCGTACGTGGCGGGAGGCTGTGCAGCCAGGGGTACACTATGGCATGCAGCGCTGACAGGATCGCCATCGTGGCGAGCGATGGCGCCCCTGACGGTCCCTTTTCTGCATCGTCTGGGCAACGTAGACGGGCATTTAATGCCTTTGTCCCCTGCCGTCAGGGTTAGGTATGATACACTGTGTAGGTAGCTGTACCTACCGCAGCATATTTACACTTTTGCCCTTACCTACGTTGCCACCTGTTTGAGACCCCTTGAACATATAAAAGGAGGCCCATGCACAACGTGGGGGGGGGGATCGATCCTCAGAGAAGCGCTCGGTCTCGTTAGCTGCTCGAGTGTACTGTAGCACTCGGCGCTCCCGAGCAAGAACTCAATACAATCCACAAAGCAGTAGTAGGAGTGTTATCTCTCCGGAGAGCTCCGAAGCTGGGTAAAAACCTTCCCCCGCGTGCCTCGCCTCGATCCGCTCTTCGCGCGACCTCCGCCCCCTGCAGAACCGAGAAGGGGCTCCATCCCCATAGGTGCTCGGGGAGCCCAGGAAACCCCGGCACCCGGGGTTGCATCTGGGGTTCTCAGATAAATGCTAGGGCTCGGCATGGCAAGAAATGGTTGTGAGGGTTGTGCACAAGTTGCGGGGTACTCGGCAAGGTCACGAGGTGGCCATTTATATAGCCTCCCGGCTGGGTTATTACCGCAGTGAGGGGCACTAGTTCGCTGGTTCGGCCCTCATGGGGTCGGGGTCAAAGTCACAGATACACACATCTCACAAAAGTGACGCGTTACTGTGGGTGTCGTCGGGTTTGGTCTTTGGTAGCTACGCACGAAATTAAAAATGCGGTTGTACATCAACACATCTACTTTTTAAATTGGGGCGCACATGCAGACAACATTATGGTGATACAAGATCACAGAATTACAGGGTGTGGACAAACCGAGACTCGGTACTACTCGAGTGACTTAGAATACCTCGTTCATATCTAAGCGGGCGTGCCTTGTGGACGCCGAGGCTTCTCCATTGGCTTCACCGTCGGGGTTAGCGGGCGGGGGTTGAGGAACTGCAGGGTCGGGGTAGCGATGGTGACCATCACGGGGATTGTTGGCCACAATCCCGCTGGAGTGTGTTCCCATAAGGCGACGAAGCACTTCTGGGGTCATCAAGGCACCTTGGTTGATGGCTGGGGTTGACCTCAAGGTCTCGATCGGTTGTCCGAACAGCACGACTGGGTTGTCGGTGTCGGGCTCATCTTATCTTCTTACTAGGGGTCGGCGAACCAGTTCTCCATGAGCTACGATCAGATCCAGAGTGATCTGGTCGAACAGTCCCTCTAGTGCACTTACATATCGCACCAGATGCAATAATGCAGGGTCCATCTCGTGGTCTCTGTTGGCGACTTGGGGTGGTCTTCCATACCCTTCATGGCTGGGGTAGTAGTAGAAGGAGTGATAGTTAACTCTGGGCGACAAGTGCCGGAGTTGAACTATATCTTCTCGAGCAGCTAGTTGGATGGCTTGTGGCTCAAAGGAAGTTGTCCTTCCTGTGAACCTATAGGGGCGTTCTGGTGATAGACCCCTACCATAGACGTGCACAGTGGCCCAGAACTAACGACTTTCACCGCTCATGGGCCCTTGGTACACAACATATTCTGGGAGCACTTCTAACGCAAATGCACGGCGGGTGAGGTTTGCTAGCACGGTCACAAAACCTCCAAGGTTGGTTGTTGTGGTCTCATTGTGAACAATGGAGCCAGACTACCTAGTACGGTTTGGGGTAGAGGCTGTGTTGTGCTGGGTTGAGGCTAGCGTGCCCTTTTAATAGAAAAAGGGGATGGAGTCTTCCCTCGCACGCTTGCGAAAAAGACTATCTAGGGGCCGGTCACTGGCGCGTGATCGACAGGCTAGGCAGGTAGGTTGGGCACCGACTGCCAAAAGGTGTCGGGTTCACTGGGTGACTACCTTACGCGAGAAGCTTGGCCGGGGTTTGGTTAAGGTCTGGTGGGTTGGTTTCCTAGGTTTATCGACCTGGCTAAGATAGGATTAGCCGATGGTCAGCCTGGCTCTGATACCAAGTTTGTCAGGACCGGTTTTTCGGAATATAATTTCCCAGAAAATGGCCCTTGTGCTCATCAGCCCCAGGATTACTGTTAGCTGATGAGGCACCAACTTGATACAGAAATTCCAAGCAAAGTACATAATATGTAGTACAAGACCATTCTGGCCTATGAGTACAACAATTGGTTTTCTAGTGGCTGAAGGTGGAAGCGGTTTGCGGGTCACCAGCGTCTATGGGACTCCATTTCCCACAGGAACAGCTGACCAGGATAACTACTATCTTCGCGAGGCTGCTATCTCCATTGCGTAGGTTCTGGGGCTGTCATCACAACGCTCCTCTCCATGCAAGAAATCTGGCCAAGACAATAGCTAGGGACAAGATAGTGAGTACTTTGTATGTACTCGCAAACATTAAGAACACAGGTATAATATAACCACTGATAATCATACTTTAAAATATTCGATGATCACTTCGTCAGTTATGAAATAAAGTTCATGATGCACGCAAGTAGATCATCTAAATAAATCACGAGTAAACAATCAGGGTGTAAAAATATAAAACACCGATCGGGTGTCTGAAGCGACGCCTCGAAAGGATAATAATATGAAGCATGCCTCAGTCGGGCGTCTGAGCGACACCACAGAAAGGGCTTATATATAAAAGGAATAACAAGCATGCCACAGTCGGGCGTCTGTGCGACACCACATAAAGGGCTTATAAGTAAATGAAATAACGGACATGCCATAGTCGGGCGTCTGTGCGACACCACATAAAGGGCTTATAAGTAAATCAAATAACAAACATGCCACAGTCGGGCGTCTGTGCGACACCACATAAAGGGCTTGTAAGTAAATGAAATAACAAACATTCCATTGTTGGGCATCTGAGCGACGCCACATAAAGGGCTTATATATAAACATAATCACAGTGAATATCCAGGAGGTATTACCGTCCCAGGGATATTCATTATTTCAAACAATGCAAACGGTTAGTCCACAATGATAATAATCATAACCATCATATATCACAAGTCATAATCAATATTCTGGTTTAGTAGTTTCTCCTCCGAAGACCAACACTAAGACCGACGCTTGACCCATCCCAGACTGTAGTCCTTAACCATGGACACGACTATTCGAATAGGTTTAATATCTCTGCAGTGGGTGTACTCTTTACCCACAAGTAATAGATTTCTTTAGTCCATCGGAACTAATTCCGTCTACGGTCTTTTAGTCGAAAACATGCCTGACTTGCACACACCAGCTTTTACTCGTGTCTGGAATCACGCATGACACCTGTTAAGTAAAACTCTAAGCGGGGAGGCTACAACCTCGCGTAGCATGGGATCAAATTTCTATCGCGCGCTCTAAGGGGTGCCACCCTCTCGGTCCCAACCGGAAACACCCATGCCCCCGGACCAGGTTGCATGCCTACCGGATGCAGCCGACATCTTCCACCATGGCCTCTCTGTACGGTGTGTGCTACGACAGGGGTTGACAACTTACTGAACCGTACCCTACCTATGGCAGGGACAAGTGGCAGCACGAAACAAGTATTGGGGTTACTGGAACAAGACTCGATCTATGGCCGACTCAGGAGGCTTAAGTATTTCCTGCATGATTGTCTCAAGAATAATATTCGACATCCATCACACACAACCACCACTCATCATACCTCCCCCTGCCCCACCGGTCGTAACCGTCTCGACGAGGGACAAGCTCGTCTCTACCCAAGACAGAGACTTTCCCGGACCCTTCCCGGTAGGCATGAGAGGCATATGAGGGTGATTGCTATCACAAGCATATCCATTCCCAATAGCAAGGATTTCATTATGCACGCAAAGCATATGATCATATCGTCACATAAAAATAATTAATGCTTCATGTCGAGGTAGTATTATAACTGTATCAAACAGGCCCCAAAATATTATGCCAGGGTTCAGAATGCTTGCCTTGAAGTTGTGGAGAGGCAGGGTGCATTCCAAAACTTTGAAAGTTTTTCTCTTCTCTCTCCAACAAATCCTATTTTTGGGAATATCCAAATTAACACATAATTTGAAAACAGTACAAAAAAGTTGCTTGGAAAATTTTGAAATAAATATGAAAATAAACTAAACAATATTTGAGGAACAACAGAAAAAGAATCAAGTCATTTGGATTTATATTTTAAAAGTTATAGCCAGTCAAAGTTTAGTCAATTCTGTTTTTAAAACAAAACAGAAAAAGGAAAAACGCTTCGATGAAAATACGCTTTCGAGCAGAGGAGACGTACTCTGGGGTGATGCGCTTTCACTTAAAGCACGTGGTGGCGGGGCTGGTCACTGACAGTGGGTCCAGGGGGCCCACTGGTCAGGTTTGACCAGTCGCCGCGCCTCTTCTTCCTCCTCTGTCCGATCGGGGCGGGGCTCCGGTGAGGCTCGCCAGCGAACGACGGCACCGTTTGAGAAACTGAAGCCATCCGCGGGCTCAGGGGGTCGAGGCGGTCCTATCGGTGGTCGCTACGGTCCCGGGGGTGGACGGAGTCGTCAGCGGCGAGCTCCGTAGCGGACCGTGGCCGTCGGGCAAAGTGTGTTCTTTCCTCTGGTGGCTCCTGATCAGAATTGAGCAGGGGGATGGATTCATGAGAGGAAGAGAAGTCTTCTGGTGGAGAGAGTGGAGAGGTGGAGGCCCTGGTGGTGCCGGAGTGGTCGAGACAGTGGCGGCGGTTGTGGTTGCCGGAGACGAGGAAGAAGGTTTCCTGCCGTCGCTTGCGGGCTAGGGGAACTCTAGGAGGATGGCTTGAGGCTGCCTGCGTGCCTGGACGAGCTCGGGGACTCCTATTTATAGGTGGACGAGGTCGGTTCGCGGCGGCCGTGGATAAGCTCGTCGGCGACCGCCGTTCTATTGCTGCAGGCGACGTGGCAACGACGGGCGCTAGCAGACAGCTCGCGGATGAGGTCGAGCTACTCCAGAGGGCAGCTGGCGCGCTGGAGTGGCTCGGGCAGCGCCGTCCAGGGCAGGAGCCCACTATGGCCGGCCGCTAGCCGCCATGGCCAAACTGATGGCGGCGCTGTGGGGCTCTAGGGGCGGCTCTGCGGTGAGGGGAGGGGTCGGGGCGTCGACTGGGAGAGGGGAAGGGCCAGGGCGAGCGCGGGGCGTCGGCAGCGCGACGCGGCGACTCGCGTGCACGCACGTGCAAAACGCGCGCTCTGGGCGTGCCCAGAGCACGCACGCTGCGTGTTCGGCAGAATGCCACGGCATGCCAGAAGGCGCCAGATCACCTAAGGTTTAGTAGGTCTAGGCTAGGGTCCCTTAGGAGATTAGTGGACATTCCAGTATGTACAGAGGGGCAAGATCACAGTGCAAAACAAAAAGCATGCCAAAACTGGACATGCACACCAGGTGTTTGACAGAATGCCAATGGCATCTAGGCGATTCTTGGGGTGGCTCAAATCTCCAGATTGGGGTCTCTTTAGATGAATAAGAGAGTGGTGAGGTTAGTTTGCCAAAAGCTCAAGCTTGTTAGTGTAAGTTTTGCCAAACTTTAGTTCTGGCCAGAAGAAAAAGGGCATTGATTCATGAACTAAAAATGCTCCAATGAGTCCAACCTCCTGGACTTAAGAGTTTGGTATGGAGTACTACAAGCAGGAGAAAGCTCATGGTCACTAGGGAAGAATTAATTAGGGATGCAGTAGAAAACATCCAACTGGGCCAGAATGAAAAAGAGGTTGTTTCACTCAAATTTTTCAAAGAACACAAAAGGGTTTTGCATAAAGTTGAATAATATACTCCTATTAACATCCCATAATTTTGGTGGATGCTAGAAAGAAATATTTAAATGGTTGTAGTGCAAAATTTCCCACTGGACCAGATTTGAAAAATTGGTGTAGAGCTCAAAATATTAAATGAATGAAATATATTTTTGCATAAATGTGATTTAAAAACATCACATGATATCTCCAAATTTTGGTGAGAATATTAAATATATTTATCAAGTGGTTGTAGTTCAAAACAAAGGCTCCAAAACTAATGGAAAATAAATTTTAAGGAATAAGGCTTAGAGAGAATTAATTATGTAATTAAATTCCACTGATAATAGAAATGTTTTTCTTGAAAGGGCAAACAAGTCCAATAACATATTTGGAAAGTTTTTCATTTGAGGTAAAAACTCCATAATAATAAGGTAAAGAAAAGCCCTGAAACCAAAAGAAAATCCGGAAAATAAAAGTTTAAATTTCCTGGCAAAAAATTAATTAATAAAATAAGGCCAAAATTTTTGGGGTGTCACATAGATCAACTCTTGTAATACCCATATCATCAATATCAATCAAACATGAGTAGGGTTTTACCTCCATCGAGAGGGCCCGAACCTGGGTAAAAACATCGTGTCCCTTGTCTCCTGTTACCATCCAACTACACGCACACTTCGGGACCCCTACCCGAGATCCGCCGGTTTTGACATCGACAGTGCCGGTATAGGGTCCCGATTGGTTTTTGGTGGCTACAGAGGCTTGCGGCGGCGGAACTCCCGATCTAGGTTATGTTCTGGAAGTTTGGGGATATATAAGAGGTGCTGGCGTCAGGAACAAGTCAGGGGGGTCCACGAGGTGGCCACGAGGTAGGGGGCGTGCCTTCCACCCTCATGGTGGGCTCGGGACTCTTCTGGTCCATCTCCGGTACTCCTGGGCTTCTTTTGGTCCAAAAACAATCTCCGTGAAGTTTCAGGTTAATTGGACTCCGTTTGGTATTCCTTTTCTGTGATACTGAAAAACAAGGAAAAACATAAGCTGGCACTGGGCTCTAGGTTAATAGGTTAGTCCCAAAAATCATATAAAAGAGCAAATTAAAGCCCATTAAACATCCAAAACAGATAATATAATAGCATGGAACAATCAAAAATTATATATATGTTGGAGACGTATCAGCGAGGCATCAAATTAATTCCATGGCCTCGCTTAAGAGCGAAGGCCGGACGGGGAACTGAGGACCTGCGTGGCTAGGCATGGCAGATTCTACCATGTCATGATCACTAAACGCAGACCTTTAGAGTTTCAAGTGGCATCTAGAGGCGGGTTCGGCTCTCCGATGTCAGGGAGAGTCCTGCTTGATTCCACGCTCGCCAAAGACATAGTTCCTCTGGGTCTCCGGAGAAGAGCTCCGTAGGAGAAGAGAGTCCAGTGGGTTTCAGACACCCCTCTTCGGATGAAGTGGTTTGCACTGGATCCAAGGCCAGGGCATGGATGATAGTTGGTGTTTGAATGGTTCCTGATGACGGATCTGATGGGTTTCCTTCTTGGAGATGAGGAACAGTGGTCGAGGCTGTGAACCCTTCGAAGATCAAGTCTCCTCAGATGTCGGCGACGTAATTCAGGCTCCAATGTCCGATCTGATGTCCAGTGGCGTAGCTTTCGATCTGTTCAAGGTGACCAACCGACTTGGCATGCAGAGCGACGCCGCCAAACAAAAAAAGTTGATCGGGGAGGAAGGTTTCCCCGAAAACAGCATGATCATTCATAATGGAATGAGCCATAGAACCTTCTGTCAAGGACATAGTGGAACTCTCAATGAAAGCACCAATGTCGGTGTCAAAACTGGCCAAGGGTAGGGGGTCCCAAACTATGCATCTGAGGATCGGAGGTAATAGGAGACAATGGGGACACGATGTTTTACCCAGGTTTGGGCCCTCTTAATGGAGGTAAACCCCTACTTCCTGCTTGATTGACTTTGATGAGTATAGGGGTTACGAGAGTTGATCTACCTCGAGATCATAATGGATAAATCCTAGATGTCTAGCCAATATGAATTCTGATAGCCTCTATGGACTAAACCCTCCGGTTTATATAGACACCGGAGGGGCCTAGGGTTGTACAGAGTCGGTTTACAAAAGAAGGAAACTATACATCCGGGCGCCAATCTTGCCATCCACGCAAAGGAGAGTCATATCCGAATACGGGGGAAGGTCTTCTACCTTGTATCTTCAAGGCCCACCAGTCTGGCCCGTTACACACAGCTGCACACCCGAGAACCCCTTAATCCAGGACTCGCTCACCAAGATTAAAGCTATTGAGAGTTGGTCGCAACCCAAAACGGTCACGCAAGTGAGGAGTTTCCTTGGCCTCGCTAGTTTCTATAGGAGTTTTGTGAGAGATTTTAGCACCATTGTTGCACCTCTCAGCGATCTTACAATGAAGGATGTCCTTTTGTTTGGGGTACCGCACAAGAAGAAGCCTTCACGTTATTGAAAGATAAGTTGACACATGCTCCTTTACTCCAACTTCCTGATTTTAATAAGACTTTTGAGCTTGAATGTGATGCTAGTGGAATTAGATTAGGATGTGTGTTATTACAAGATGGCAAACCTATTACATATGTTTCACAAAAATTGAGTGAGCCTAGTCTGAATAATTCTACTGATGATAAAGAATTATATGCTCTTGTTCGGAGTTTAGAGACATGGCAACATTATTTGTGGCCCAAAGAATTTGTCATACATTCTGATCATGAATATTTGAAACATATTAAAAGTCAAGCTCAACTGAATCGTAGACATGCTAAATGGGTTGAATTCATTGAGACTTTCCCTTTGCCATTAAACATAAGAAGGGTAAAGAAAATGTTATTGCTGATGCATTGTCTCGTTGTTATTCTATGCTTTCACAACTTGACGTTAACATATTTGGTTTGGAGACCATCAAAGATCAATATGTACATGATGTTGATTTTAAAGATGTAATGCAGAATTGTAAAGAAGGAAGAACATGGAACGAGTTCGTCGTTAATGATGGATTTGTGTTTCGTGCTAACAAACTATGCATTCTAGTTAGCTCCGTTCGTCTTTTGTTGTTGTGGTAGGCGCATGGAGGAGGATTAATGGGACACTTTGGCATGAAGAAGACGGAGGACATACTTGCTACACATTTCTTTTGGCCAAAGATGAGACATGATGTTGAGCGTTTTGTTGCTCGCTGCACTACATGTCAAAAAGCTAATTCATGACTCAATCCTCATGGTTTATATATGCCTTTGCTTGTACCTACTGTTCCTTGGGAGGATATATCTATGGACTTGGTTTTAGGTTTACCTCGAACAAAGAAGGGGAGGGATAGCATATTTGTTGTCGTGGATAGATTCTTGAAAATGGCACACTATATACCATGTCATAAAAGCGATGACGCTGTTAATGTTGCTGATTTGTTCTTTTGTGAAATTATTCGCCTGCATGGTGTGCCAAATACTATTGTGTCAGATCGTGATACTAAATTTCTTAGCCACTTTTGGAGATGTTTATGGGCTAAGTTGGGGACTAAACTGCTTTTTAGTACTACTTGTCACCCCCAAACTGATGGTGAAACTGAAGTAGTCAATAGAACACTGTCTACTATGCTTAGGGCTGTTTTGCAAAATAGTAAGAAAATGTGGGAAGAATGATTGCCTCATATTGAATTTGCTTATAATCGTTCATTGCATTCTACTACTTAGATGTGCCCTTTTGAAATTGTGTATGGTTTCCTACCTCCTGCACCTATTGATTTGTTGCTTCTCCCATCTTCGGAGAAGGTTAATTTTGATGCTAAACAACATGCTGAATCGATCTTAAAAATGCATAAGTTAACTAAGGAAAACATTGAGCATATGAATGCTAAATATAAACTTGCTGGAGATAAGTGTAGAAAACATGTTATGTTTGCACCTAGAGATCTTCTTTGGTTACATTTGCGTAAGGATAGATTTCCTGATTTGCGCAAATCAAAGCTAATGTCATGTGCTGATGGTCCTTTTAAGGTGTTAGAGAAAATAAATGGCAATGCATATAAACTTGAGCTTCCTGCAGATTTTGGGGTTAGTCCCACTTTTAACATTGCAGATTTGAAGCCTTATTTGGGTGAGGAAGATGAGCCTCCGTCGAGGATGACTTCATTTCAGAATGGGAGGATGATGAGGACATCAATACCATTGTTACACCCACAGACCCTACTGCTACATATACTGGACCAATTAGCAGAGCTCGCGCACGCCAATTAAATTATCAGGTACTTTCGTTTCTTCATAATGATTATAATGTTCATGAGAATATGCTGCTGCCTAAATTGGATACATTTGTTTTGCTTACAAATGAAGGGCCTGGCATGGATAAGAGAGATGAACACTGGAGCAAGACCAAGCATGGAGACGATGACATGCGCATGGGGAACAAGAACGGAGTTACAAGTGATGATTTCAGGACTTTGAAGCCATCATAATGAGTTCAAGAAGCCTTGGATGAAATATACAAGATGCCACTTCACAAATTTTGACCAGAGGCTATTATAGGTGTTGCGTCATCTTATTATTGGGCCAGGCCCATGTAATTTCGAAATACTTGAGTATAGGCAGTTTTTAGAGTCCGTATGTGTGGGGAAACAAGAGATAGGGTTGGTTTCAGACCCCTCCTCCAAGGGCCACGAAATTCCCCCCTCTTCCTCCATATATACAACCCTTAGTGCACCGTTTAGACTTTGGGTTTTGTTTAGATTAAAAGTTTGCCATAGCTGTGTTCATTTGTGTTCATTAAATTCCCCCCCCCTTCGCGTACTTCATTTGTGTTCAACGACCTGACAAAGGCGTCACAGAACCCCACCTTCATTAATAAATCTTTCCTCTTATATTCGCAGATTGCAATCTCAGTTTTTTGCTCGTTCTTCGTTTGCTCGCAGGAAACAAACCCTCGTCGTCAGGTTTATCGTGCTCCGGCGTGGACAATAACCTCTCGGAGTTGGTTTAGCGATTGCTAAGGCGCGACGTCCTCGTACGTTCGTAGTCAAATCATCAAAGTCTACTCCAACATAAACGATAGCCACCATCTCATCGAAAGACGGGACACCTTTTCCTCTATCAACTAGAATGTAAAGCTCCTTCATAGTCTTCGGGAATCAAACGTTCATCTTGGAACGTATCCAACGATTGCGCATGTCGAACTGGAACACAGCTATCACAGCTGTCGGGTGGATGTGTGTGGAATATTTCTGTGGACTCTGCTGAACCTCCGCATGTACTTCCGCAGAGTCTCTCCTTCTTTCTGCGGGAGGAGCTGCAGGTCGATGGGCCGCCCTGGTTCCTGGTGGCCGCCCGTGAAGGTGCCAACGAACTCATGGCATAGGTCAGCCCAGGTCGAAATGGAGTTCTCAAGCAGGTGCATCAGCCAAGACCTCACATTTGGCTTGAGCGCGAAAGGGAAGTAGTTGGTGAATACCTTCTCATCTCTTCCTCCGGCAGCTTGAGCATCGATGGTGTAGATGCTCAAGAACTCTGCCGGGTTTAGTCTTCCATCATACTTCTCTGGTATCTCTGGCTTGAATGTGTGATCGGATGGCCAACAGACTTGCCATAACTCATGGGTGAAGGCAGGGTACCCAACCTCGAAAGGTAGGTACCCGCCTTCACCGAGCGTGGGCTCGCCGACATTGGGGCCATCATGCCTATCGGACTGGCGATGGGTGTCGCAACATTGCTCGATGGTGACGCGCGCGCCTTCCCTTTGCCTACCCTCCAGGATCCGTCGTTGGCCTTGACGCACTCGAGGATTGGATGAAGCCATCGAGACATCGTCGGATTCTTGATCGTGTGGCTCCCGCGCCGGCTGTCATGTAGGGGACTGCATCGTGGGGGTGGCCCCTTAAACGCGGCCAGTAGCGTGGGCCGTTGATGTTGCTTGGGGAGGCCGTGGCGGGCGAGATCGCTACGATCCTCCCGCCTCGGCGAAACCAATCAGGCTCTGAATTGTGGCTCTCCACTCATCCATCTGATCGGCTGCTAGCGGAAATCTCAACAGTAGTTGGGCCCGCGTCATGGCCTCTGAAGCGGTGCTTCGCATGGATGGCGATGAAGATCATAATGTCACCCGGCTCCTGACGGTGCCGGTAGTGGATGCACCATGCTCTCGTCGTCGTTTGAAGAGACTTCCAAAGATATCAAATCATGCATAAAAGAATTCATATGAGATTCAAATAACATTCATAGATAAGCTGATCATAAATTCATAATTCATCGGATCTCAGCAAACACATTGTAAAAGAGTATTACATTGAATAGATCTCCGAGAACATCGAGGAGAACTTTGTATTGAGAATCGAAGAGAGACAAGAAGCCATCTAGCTACTAGCTATGTACGTGTAGGTCTGATGTAATCTACTCATGCTACATCGGAAAGGCAATGGTGTTGATGTAGAAGCCCTCCATGATCGATTCCCCTCCGGTAGGATGTTGGAAAAGTCCCCAAGATGGGATCTCACGGGTACAGATGGTTGCGGCGGTGCAAAACTGGTTTTGTGGCTCTCCTGGATGTTTTTGGGGTATAAGAGTACATATAGGAGGAAGAATTAGGTCAGGAGACCTACGAGGGGCCCACAAGGTTGGGGGGGGGCGTGCCCCACCCCCTGGGAGCGCCCTCCACCCTTGTGGCCTCCTTGAGGCTCCTCTGACTTGCAGTCCAAGTCTACTGGGTGTCTTGGTCCAACAAAAATCATCGCGAAAGTTTTATTCCTTTTGGACTCCGTTTGGTATTCCTTTTTTGCTAAACTCCAAAACAAGGAAAAAACAAAAACTAGCACTCGACTCTAGGTTAATAGGTTAGTCCCAAAAATCATACAAAATAGCATATTAATGCATATAAAACATCCAAAATAGATAATATAATAGCATGGAACAATCAAAAATAATAGATACGTTGGAGACGTATCAAGGATCCCCAAGCTTAATTCCAGCTCGTCCTCGAATAGGTAAATGATAAAAACAGAATTTTTGATGTGGAATGCTACCTATCATATTTATCCATGTAATTCTATTTATTGTGGCATGACTGTGCAGATCCATAAGATTCAAAACAAAAGTTTAATATTGCCATAAAAATAATAATACTTCAAGCATACTAACAAAATAATTATGTCTTCTGGACAAAGAAAGCTTATCCCTACAAAATCATATAGTCTGGCTATGCTCCATCTTCATCACACAAAATATTTTAATCACGCATAACCCCGATGACAAGACAAGCAATTGTTTCATACTTTTGATGTTCTCAAACCTTTTCAACTTTCACGCAATACATGAGCGTGAGCCATGGACATAGCACTATAGGTGGAATAGACAGTCGTTGTGGATAAGACAAAAAGAAGGAGATAGTCTCACATCAACTAGGCGTATCAACGGGCTATATACATGCCCATTAATATATATCAATGTGAGTGAGTAGGGATTGCCATGCAACGGATGCAATAGGGCTATAAGTTTATGAAAGCGCAAAAAGAAACTAAGTGGGTGTGCATCCAACTTACTTGCTCACGAAGACCTAGGGCAAATTGAGGAAGCCCATCAATGGAATATACAAGCCAAGTTCTAAAATGAAAAAATCACACTAGTATATGAAAGTGATATCATAGGAGACTCTCTATCATGAAGATCATGGTGCTACTTTGAAGCACAAGTGTGGCAAAAAGAATAGTAACATTGTCCCTTCTCTCTTTTCTCTCATTTTTTTATGGGCCTTCTCTCTTTTTTCGTCCAGAGTCTCATACCGACTTGTGGGGGAATCATAGTCTCCATCATCCTTTCCTCACATGGGACAATGCTCTAATAATGAAGATCATCACACTTTTATTTACTTATAACTCAAGAATTACAACTCGATACTTAGAACAAAATATGACTCTAAGTGAATGCCTCCAGCGGTGTACCAGGATGTGCAATGAATCAAGAGCGACATGTATAAAAAATGATCAACGGTGGCTTTGCCACCAATACGATGTCAACTACATGATCATGCAAAGCAATATGACAATAATGAAGCGTGTCATAATAAACGGAACGGTGGAAAGTTTCATCGCAATATATCTCGGAATGGCTATGGAAATGCATTAATTGGTAGGTATGGTGGATTTTTTGATGAAGAATATGTGGTGGGTTTATGGTACCGATGGAAGTTGAGCGGTACTAGAGAGGCTAGCAATGGCAGAAAGGTGAGAGTGCGTATAATCCATGGACTCAACACTAGTCATAAAGAACTCACATACTTATTGCAAAAATCTATTAGTCATTGAAACAAAGTACTACACGCATGCTCCTACGGGGATAGATTGGTAGGAAAAGACCATCGCTCATCCCCGACCGCCACTCATAAGGAAGACAATCAAAAAATTAATCATGCTCCGACTTCATCAAGTAACGGTTCACCATACGTTCATGCTACGAGACTCACAAACTTTAACACAAGTATTTCTCAAATTCACAACTACTTACTAGCATGATTCTAATATCACCATCTCCATATCTCAAAACAATCATAAGGAATCAAACTTATCATAGTATTCTATGCACTTGATATGAAAGTTTTTATTATATCCCTCTTGGATGCCTATCATATTAGGACTAATTTTATTACCAAAGCAAATTACCATGCTGTCTAGAGACTCTCAAAATAATATAAGTGAAGTACGAGAGTTCATCAATTTCTATAAAATTAAACCACCACCGTGCTAAAAAAGATATAAGTGAAGCAGTAGAGCAAATTTTGCCTAGCTCAAAAGATATAAGTGAAGCACATAGAGCATTCTAATAAATCACAATTCATGCGTGTCTCTCTCAAATGGTGTGTACAGCAAGGATGCTTGTGGAAAACTAAAAAGCAAAGACTCAAATCAAACAAGATGCTCCAAGGAAAACACATATCATGTGGTGAATAAAAATATAGCCTCAAGTGAAGTTACCGATAGACGAAGACGAAAGAGGGGATGCCTTCCCGGGGCATCCCCAAGATTAGGCTTTTTGACATCCTTGAATATTACCTTGGGGTGCCTTGGGCATCCCCAAGCTTAGGCTGTTGCCACTCCTTATTCCATAGTCCATCAAATCCTTACCCAAAACATGAAAACTTCACAATACAAAACTCCAACAGCAAATCTCGTAAGCTCTGTTAGTATAAGAAAATAAATCAAAACTTTTGGAACTGTTGTGAACTCATTATTTATTTTTATTGGTGTAATATCTACTGTATTCCAACTTTTCCATGGTTTATACCCCCCCCCCCGATACTAGCCACAGATGTATCAAAATAAGGAAACAACACGCGAAAAACAGAATCTGTCAAAAACAGAACAGACTATAGAAATCTGGATATTTCGAATACTTGTGTAAACCAAAAAATCATGATATAATAGGATGTCCTAGATAATTTTTCTATTAATCTTATTCAAAAAGAATCAACTAAAAAGCACACTCTAGCTAAAAATGAGAATTGTTTTCGTGAGCGCAGAAGTTTATGTTTGTCAGCAGGATCTAATTAACTATCATCGTAGGTTATCCCATAGGTCTTACTTGGTAAAAACACTAATTAAAACACAAAAACACATCTAACTAGAGGCTTGATGATTTATTCAAAGCAAAACAGGACCTAAAAGCAAGAACAAAAATAAAATTGGGTTGCCTCCGAACAAGCGCTATTGTTTAGCGCCCCTAGATAGGCATAAAAACACGAATAGATCTAAGTATTATCATAATAATGATAAGGAAAATCTCGAAAAATCATCTCATACTCTCTTTGTTCAGCAGCAAGTTTTCTTTGAGGCAAGCAAAAGTAATCAAAAGGGCTAAATTTAATGGGATAAGAATCCCCAAGATCGATCTCGGGAAGAATTGGTTCCTCCTTCGGCCCTTCATATTGTATGACCAACTCATCATTATAAGCATTCTTTTGGAAAAAAGTCATGAGCTTGTGTCCAATAGAGAAACCCAATCCGTAATTTTGAATAGCAAAATCATCATTAACCGCATAAATCTTATTTACTAAAACATCGGTAGGAACCCTCTTTCTTAAATTTTCGTTATAAGCAACATGATCCAAACACCGTAAACGCATTATATCCTCTTGATTAAATAGAATTCACTCTATGGGAGGGCGACCACCATCTACTTTATAATGAGCGAAAATTTCACTAGCTTCTTTCATAATAAATCTGAACTCATGAGCTAGGAATATAGTGGCGGCACACTTAACAGAAGAATGCTCAATATTAGAAAACTCTAGAAAAATCCTTTGTATGGATGGATGCATGTGAACAAATTGTCTTTCAAGTTGAACAACAAGCGAAGATATAGCATCCGCAAGGCTACTAGTTTTATGGAGGATAGATCCACCCATAGTGGCGATTGCACCGGCACAAGTAAAGAAATCTTGAATAACCCCCTTTCCAATAATATTTCCGCTACCTATGTGGATTTTCTTTGTGCGCAAGATAGTAGATTCTTCATGAGGGTTAGAATTGGCAAAAGCATCAAGGTTTCCCCCATCATTACTACTATCCTTTTCAACAATAACCTCCCTAGTTTCAGACATGATGGCGACAAACGAGCAAACGGAAAAGACGAACGAAAGAAAGGTGAAGAATAGGCGAATCTTTCCGAAAATCGTTTTAGAAGTGGGGAAGATGAAAACAAGAGGCGAATGGCGAATGATGTAATGCAAGGGATGAGAGTTTATGATGGGTACTTGGTATGTCTTGGCTTGGTGTAGATCTCCCCGACAATGACGCCAGAAATCCTTCTTGCTACCTCTTGAGCTTGCATTTGTTTTTCCCTTGAAGAGGAAAGGGTGATGCAACAAAGGAGCGTAAGTATTTCTCTCAGTTTTGAGAACCAATGTATCAATCCAGTAGGAGACTACGCAACAAGCCACCGAATACCTGCAGAAACAAACACCAACTTGCAACCAACGCGAGAAAGGGGTTGTCAATCCCTTCACGGTTATTCGCAAAGTGAGATCTGAGATGGATAAACAGTAAAGTAATATTTTTGGTTTTTTGGTTTATGGAATGGAAATTAAAGATTGCAAAATAAGGAAACGGCGACAGAAATTGGTAAGTTGACAGGAAACTAATATGACGTAAAATAGACCCGGGGGCCATACGTTTCACTAGAGGCTTCTCTCAAGATAGAAATTATTACGGTGGGTGAACAAATTACTGCCGAGCAATTGATAGAAAAGCGCAAAGTTATGACGATATCTAAGGCAATGATCATGAATATAGGCATCACGTCCATGTCAAGTAGACCGACACAATTCTGCATCTATTACTATTACTCCACACATTGACCGCTATCCAGCATGCATGTGGAGTATTAAGTTCATAAGAACATAGTAACGCCTTAAGCAAGATGACATGATGTGGAGGAATTAACTCAAGCAATATGATGAAAACACCATATTTTTATCCTTGATGGCAACAATACAATACGTGCCTTGCTGCCCCTGCTGTCACAGGGAAAGGACACCACAAGATTGAAACTTCTCCCATTGCAAGAAAAACAAATCTAGTAGGCCAAACCAAATCGATAGTTCGAAAAGACTTGCAAAGATATCAAATCATGCATAAAAGAATTTAGACGAGATTCAAATAATATTGATAGATAAGCTGATCAGAAATCCACAATTCATCGGATCTCGGCAAAGACACGGCAAAAGAGTATTAAATCAAATAGATCTCCAAGAACATCAAGGAGAACTTTGTATTGAGAATCGAAGAGAGAGAAGAAGCCATCTTGCTACTAGCTATGGAACCGTAGGTCTGAAGTAAACTGCTCAAGCTTCATCGGAGAGGCAATGGTGTTTATGTAGAAGCCCTCCGTGATCGATTCCCCCTCCGACAGGATGCCTGAAAAGGCCCCAAGATGGGATCTCACGGGTACAGAAGGTTGCGACAGTGGAAAAGTGGTTTCGTGGCTCTCCTGGATGTTTTTGGGGTATAAGAGTTATATTGGAGGAAGAATTAGGTCAGAAGACCTACGAGGGGCCCACAAGGTTGTGGGCGTGCCCTCGACCCTTGTGGCCACCTTGATGCTCCTCTCACTTGTACTCCAAGTCTCCTAGGAGTCTTTTGTCGAAGAAAAATCGTCACGAAAATTTTATTCCGTTTGGACTCCGTTTTGTGTTCCTTTTCTGTGAAACTCTAAAACAAGGGAAAAAAATAGAAACTGGCACTGGCACTGGGCTCTAGGTTAATAGGTTAGTACCAAAAATCATATAAAACAGCATATTAATGCTGATAAAACATCCAAAACAGATAATATAATAGCATGGAACAATAAAAAGTTATAGATACTGTCGGGGGAAATCTGCCTCCACGAACACCTATGGGGACCGAGCCCCTTTCTGATTCGGCGGGGGGCGGAGGTCGCGCGAAGAGCGGATTGAGGCGATGCACACAAGGGGTTGACCCAGCTTCGGGCCGCACGGATGCGTAAAACCCTACTGCTGCTTTGTGGTTTGTATTGTGTTCTTGTTCGGGAGCGCTGAGTGCTATAGTACACTCAGGCAACTAATCAGACCGAGCGTGAGTGGCCTCCCCCCTCCCACGTTGCGCATGGGGCCTCCTTTTATATGCGCAAGGGGTTACCCACAGGTGGCAACGTAGGCGGGGGTAAAACTGGAAAACGCTGTGTCGGGTACAGCTGTTTGCACAGTGCTATCATACCTAACTCTGACAGCAGGGGACAAGGGCATTAAATGCCCGTCTAGGTCGCCCAAACAGTGCATAAAAGGGACCATCAGGGGCGCCACAGTTTGCCACGACGGCTATCCTGTCAGCGTTGCTTCGCCACCGCATGCCCCTGGCTGCGCAGCCTCTCGCCACGTACGCCTGGAATGGCCCCAGAGCGACACGTGGGTGGATGAGCTGGAACGCAGGCGCGGGGTGGTGACTTGCCGCGGAAAGCGCCTCACCGCGGTTGATGCCTTGTCGCGCCCGGGAGCTTGTTGCTCACCGGTCCTTGCCGGGACGCGTGGCGCATCGCAGCAAGTCTCTTGTCGTGCCCTGGTCGGCCTTCCCGGCAAGCTCCTCTTGCCGGGGCCTTGTGCTTCGAGCGGACGTCCCGGCAAGCTCCTCTTGCCGGGGCCTTGCTCTCTTCGGGTGGCCTTCCCGGCAAGCTCCTCCTGCCGGGGCCTTGGTCAAATACTTTGTTCTTGGATGGCCCAAAAAGGGACCATGGAGAGTTTTGGCGATCGCCTGGCAAGCCTTGCCGCGGGGTGCTACGACTGCCCGTGCACAAGTTCGGGGTACTAAGGTACCCCTACTTTAGTACACCGATAGGAGCCCCCGGGCCTGGGCCATACACGATGCCGAGCGCTATTGGGCCGGGCCCAAAACAGTGCACGGGTACGCGCGGCCTGGGTCACGCTGCATCTTGTTCTGCATCCACCACGTCCCCCCCCCGAACGGCACGCGTCGAACGCGGCATCGTGGGGAGAGGCGTGCGTGATGTGGGCGGCGTGCGCGGGGCTGAGCCCCGCAGGCATGCGTCACGTCGCAATAAGGGGGGCGGTTCGCGCCATCTCCATAAGTGGAGGGAGGCGTGGAGGCGTGGCTCGTTTGCTGGGCGGGGCCGAGGCATGGTTTCCGAGGCGTCCGCTCCCCACGATCACGGGGTGGGGGGAGGTCGCCTCAGCCGTCGCCTCGGTCCTGCATGCCAGCCACGCGGCTTCCATGCACCTGGAGTTGCGGACGGTGGAGGCAGGAAACCGGGCCGTCGCGGGTCGAGGCAGCAGGCCGGTCCCAGTCGCCTGCTCTTCCTGCGTCTTGATTGGCTAAGTGGGGCGGCCGAGCCCCCACCCTGCTCCTTTATAAAGAGCAAGAGGGGGCGACGGAAATCCACACCCCTTCATCTTTTCTTCCCTTCAGCTTCTGATCCCCTCTCTCCATTCGCCATGGAGAAAGGGAACCCTGGTCCTTCATCGGTGGCGGCGAGGGTCGCCGCTAGGCAACGCTCCCCTCCTTCCCTTGCACCCGCGGTGGCAGAGCCAACCGTAAGTGGAAGGGGGAGGGGGCGAGGTCGCGGACGAGGTCGTGGACGAGGCCAAGGCGCTCGGGGACGAGGCGGACGGGGCGACGCGCTGGCCTCGCCTCCGCCAGCGGCTCCTCTTCTCACGGCTGTTCACATCGGGGACGACCCTTGCGAGTTCTTCGTCAGGCTGCGCCGGGCGCCTCGTCGTCGCCTCCGTCTCCCGGCTCCCTTCGCAAGCGTGATGGAGATCAGCGGCACGCGGGTCCACGTTGAGTCCCCAGCCCCCGGCGTGATGTATCTTGGTCGAGGGTGGAAGACGTTCGCCTGTATCCACAGCTTGACGGAGGGGTTCACCCTCCATTTTAAGTTGATGGAGGGCGATCTCCTCTCCGTCAAGGTCTTCGGGTGCTACGGCACCCGGGCCCGGTGCTGCGTGGATAGCTCCTCCGACAGCGAAGGCTCCTCCTCGAGCGAGAGCGACGAGGAGGGGAGCGACAGCGACGACGAGGGTAGTGGTCGTCGGGATGACGGGTCCGACTAGGTGTCGGTCGCGGCTCCGTGTGGCACCGGCGACCCCATCATCCGTGTCGCCGGCTCCTCGAGCTTCTCGGGGTCGTCTCCTTGGCGGCTGGCGTAGGGAGGCTGCGGAAGAGGAAGAGGGCGGGCAGCAAGGCTGTCAACTCAGAGTACGGGGGCACGGCGCCCTAGACAGCGTGCTGACGTCCTGCCGCCTCATAGAGCCCTGCTTCCGGCGCCGCCGTCACCGTCCAGCTTTCAGACGGCCCTCGGGGGGTTCTGTTGGTGTCTTCTGCCACCCGTAGCTCGCCTAGGCGCCCCTTTTGCCCTCCTCGCCTCCTTGTCCTACCTCCTTAGGAGAGAGACAAGAAAGGGATTACGGGCACCTTATCTCTTTTTAACTTGTAAGCCCTCGGGCTTTAGTTGCATTTAAAGCTTGTAATCCCATCTCTCATGTTTTTCATTCTCTCTGAACTATACCTGAGCGGAATGTTTTTTTAATGAAAAAGGGATGTTTGCCAGGCCATTTGTCCCGCGGGTAAAACCCACACCAAGGAGCGAATCCTTTATATCGTTAAGATAGACACTTCTTTGGCCGGCAACAGGCCCTGCCGTCTTCCCGCGCCACTCGACCTTTCTCACGCCTTTGGCGGAGATATGGATGAGGCAGGTTCGGGCTCCTTATTCCGTCCCTTTGCCGCCGCGGCTACTACCAGAACTGGCCCCAGGAACGCGCTCTGGAGCCCAGAGTTAAGGGAGCACGGCAGCCTTTTAGGAAGAAACAAGGTTTTCGCATTCCTCAGTCCATAAGAGAATGCATGACAAGGGATGAAAAACTTATCTGGGATTGCAGCCCCCGGCAACTTTGGCTTGCCGCGGGCGAATCTTTGTACTTGCAGCCCCCGGCAACACTGGTTTGCCGGGGACCAGATGCTGGTCCGCCCTTCTTCTCTTCTTCGTCCTTAAGCGGTCTGGCCAGGATATGCAAAACCCTGCGAACCAAGGGAAACGAAAGAACAGGAAAAAAGGACGCAGACCCGACCTCTAAGCTAGGGGTTAGCAGCTGTTAGGCACTATCAACCCTAACCAAGGACGAGACTCGACTCAGCATGCATGCTAAAACTTAGGGCGCCAGCGCTTCATTTACTGCTGCTCAGGGTCTGCGCCTGGCTTTGTATAAAGGATTACATGCAATAGCGGCAAGACTTGTACAAAAGGGTGGTTGCCGGACGGGGTCCGACAACCGTGCCTTACGGGTAAAACTTACGAAGATGCTCAATATTCCAGGAGTTGCTCACCGGAGTGCCATCTTCGGTCTCAAGGCGGACAGCGCCGGGCCTCGTGACTCGTCTCACCCGGTAAGGGCCTTCCCACTTCGGCGTCAACTTGTTATGATTCTTGGCGGACGGAGCGCGCCGAAGAACAAGGTCGCCTTCCTCAAAGCTTCTGGCTTTAACTTTGCGGCTATGGTAGCAACGCAAAGCTTGCTGGTAGCGAGTGGCTCGCACAGCAGCCTGAAGACGAACTTCCTCAAGGAGCAGCGCGTCATCTTCACGCAGCCGCTCTTGCTCAAGCTCATCATAAGCGAGCACTTGAGGTGACCCATATACGAGTTCCATGGGGGTAACTGCTTCTGCTCCATAGACTAGAGCAAATGGTGTCTGGCCAGTGGCTCGATTTGGCGTCGTTTTGATCGACCAAAGAGCCACCGGCAGCTCCTCGATCCAGTTTCTCCCACACTTGTGCAGCCTGTCGAAAGTTCTGGTCTTAAGACCGCGCAGCACTTCGGCATTGGCCCTCTTCGCTTGACCGTTGCTCCTGTGATGAGCAACAGAAGCGAAGCAGATCTTGGCGCCGAGATCTTGGACGTATTGCATGAAGGCGCGGCTCGTGAATTGCGTACCATTGTCGGTGATGATCCTGTTGGGGATCCCGAAGCGGCAAACAATCGACCTGAAGAACTTGACTGCTGACTGTGCTGTCACCTTCCTCACTGGTTCCACTTCCAGCCACTTTGTGAACTTGTCGATTGCGACGTACAAGTACTCAAAGCCCCCGACAGCTCGAGGGAAGGGGCCGAGGATGTCGAGCCCCCAGACCGAAAATGGCCAGGATAAAGGGATCGTCTGGAGAGCTTGAGCTGGCTGGTGTATCTGCTTGGAATGGAACTGGCACGCTTCACACTTGGTTACTTGTGCAGTTGCATCCTGGAGGGCTGTCGGCCAGAAGAAACCTTGCCGGAACGCTTTGCCGGCAAGTGCTCTTGCGCCAATGTGGTGACCGCATATGCCTCCATGTATCTCTGCCAGCAGCTTTTGTCCGTCTTCCCGGGGAATAGACTTCAATTTCACGCCATTGCACCCTCTTCTGTACAGTGTGTTGTTGATGAACAGGTACATACTTGAGCGCCGGGCTACTCTTTCCGCTTCTTCTTGTTCTTCGGGAAGTTCTCCGTTCTGGAGGAAATGGATAGTCTGCTGCGCCCATGCTGGAGCCTGTGGCTCGACAACAAGGACTGAAGGCACATCTGCTGCTGCGGGAACGTCCGCTTCTATGGCGAGGATCTGGGGCTCAGCCGGAGCTTGATGTTCCCCGGCAAGCTTGCCGGAGCAAAACTTGTCGGGAGCGCCTGCTTCTATGGAACAAACCCTGGGGTTTGCCGGAGCAGACTGCTCCTCAACACTCTTGGCGTCGATCTTGGGGACCTTCTTGGCGGCGGCTCCGGGGAGCTCTGCCGGAAGATAGTCGCCGGAGACCAACTTCCTCTTCTTGCTCTGTCCGGTTGATGGTGTTACGGATGGCTGAGTCAGCTTGAGCACAAAGGTTCCTGGCTCCATAGGTAACTTAAGTGCTGCGCACTTTGACAGGCCATCAGCAATGTCGTTCTCAGCTCTTGGAACGTGTTCCATTTGCAGGCCGTCAAAGCGCTCTTCTAGCTTCCTCACTTCATCAACGTACGCTTCCATCAACGGACTCTGGTAATCTTTGTTCACTTGGCGGACGACAAGCTGCGATTCACCCCTGACAATGAGCTTCTTGATCCCAAGTTCTGCCGTGATCCTGAGACCGGCGAGCAAACCTTCATACTCTGCAGTATTATTGGTTGCTTGCTCCTTGGGGAAGTGCATCTGTACTATGTACTTGAGATGCTCTCCGGCGGGCGCGATAAGCAACGCGCAAGCACCGGCGCCTTGCAGCGAGAAGGCACCATCAAAATACATCAGCCACTCTTTGCTTGCTTCTTTGACGGGGATGCTCGTCTTTGGGATCTCTTCGTCTGGTGTCGGTGTCCACTCTGCTATGACCTCTGCCAATGCTCTGCTTTGGATAGTTGAAGTGCTCTCGAATTTGAGACCGAAGCTTGACAGTTCCAGTGCCCACTCGACAATCCTGCCTGTTGCTTCTGGATTCTGCAGTATCCTCTTCAGCGGAAAGCGGGTGACAACTGTAATCTCATGTGCTTGGAAGTAATGGCGCAGCTTTCTCGAGGCCATGAGAAGGCCGAAAAGCAATTTCTGCACACCAGAGTACCTTGACCTAGCCCCCTGCAGAAGGGAGCTGACAAAGTCAACTAGGCGCTGCACCATTCTCTTCTTCTGCACCTCCACTCGCTCCTGCGCAGATTCATCCTTGTCGGGGCCAGAGCTTGTCGGGGAAGCCTCCTGCTTGTTGCTGGACGCGCTTGCCGCGGTTGCTAGCTCATCATCTGCCTCCCTCTCCGCTACTAACGCAGCACTAACCACTTGATTGGTTGCCGCCAGGTACAGCAGCAACTTCTCTTGTGGTTTAGGCGCGACAAGTATTGGAGCGGAGGACAGGTATTTCTTCAAGTCCTGCAGCGCAGCCTCCGCTTCCGGAGTCCATTTTACTGGACCCGCCTTTTTCAAAACTTTGAAAAATGGCAGGGCGCATTCTGCAGACTTGGAAATAAACCTGCTGAGAGCCGCGACGCAGCCGGCAAGCCTTCGTACATCCTTGACGTGTGTTGGTGCTTCAATCTGCTCGATGGCCTTGATTTTGTCTGGATTGGCTTCGATTCCTCGCTGAGACACGAAGAACCCGAGAAGCTTGCCGGAAGGGACTCCAAACACAAACTTCTCGGGGTTGAGCTTGAGGCTGATCTTGCGCAGGTTCGTAAAGGTCTCTTCTAAATCTTGAATCAGGGTTGCCCTGTTCCTGCTTTTGACCACTATGTCATCCATGTAGGCTTCCACATTTCTGTGGATTTGCGGCTCAAAAGCGGTATGGACAACCCTCGCAAACATCGAACCAGCATTCTTCAAACCGAAAGGCATCCGTACGAAATAGTACGTGCCACATGGAGTGATGAATGCAGTCTTTTCCTCATCTTCTTCAGCCATGAAGATCTGATGGTATCCTGAGTATGCGTCAAGAAATGAAAGCAGGTCACATCCGGCCGTGGAGTCAACAATCTGGTCAATGCGCGGCAAGGGAAAGGGATCTTTGGGACAAGCTTTGTTAACATCAGTAAAGTCGATGCAAAGCCTCCATTTCCCATTTGCTTTGTGCACGACAACATGATTGGCCAACCACATCGGATGGAGCACACCTCTGACAAGGCCTGCCGCTTCCAACTTCTTGATCTCTTCTGCGATGAACTCTTGGTGCACCACCGCTTGCTTCCTGACTTTCTGCTTGACGGGCCGCGCATGAGGACAGACGGCGAGGTGGTGCTCAATCACTTCCCTAGGAACGCCGAGGATGTCAGATGGTTGCCAGGCAAACACATCGACATTCGCCCGCAGGAAAGCAACGAGCGCGCTTTCCTATTTGGGGTCGAGAGTGGCACTGATGGTGAAGGTACCACCAGTGCCGTCCTCCTTGGCGGACACCTTCTTGGTCGTTGGCGAGGCTGCCATTGACTTCTTACTCTTGCCGGTGGAGCTGGATGGCGCGTCCTCGACGGTAGCGCAGCACTCCGAAGAGGTGCGCTTGCCGGAGTGGGCACCAGAGCACTTGCCGGGCTTGGTCTTCCTCTTCCCTCCGGGAGCTTCAGCGGCAAGTGGCTTGTGATCCGTTGCGGCTGCTGCTTCCCGGTAGATCTTGTCGGCACAGATAAGGGCATCCTTCTTGTCGCCGGTGACAGAGATGACGCTTATCGGGCCTGGCATCTTGAGCATGTTGTATGCGTAGTGAGAGGCCGCCATGAACTTGGCGAGCGCTGGACGGCCGAGAATTCCATTGTAGGGCAATGGAAAATCGGCAACGTCAAAAGTGATCCTCTCTGTCCTGAAGTTCAGCTCGCTGCCAAATGTCACTGGCAACATTATCTTCCCCTTCGGCTTGCTCCTTCCCGGGTTGATTCCTTGGAACGTGCCGGTCTCTTCGAGCTCGCTGTCGGGGACTTGGAGTTTCTTGAGCACAGCGGAGGAGATCAGGTTCAAGCCGGCCCCGCCGTCGACTAGCATCTTAGTGACCTTGAGGTTGCGGACTGTTGGTGAGACCAACATCGGCAAGCACCCGATCGCAGTTGTGCGGTCAGGGTGGTCCTCAATATCGAAGATGATAGGCGTGCTGGACCATTTCAGAGGCTTGCGCGACTCGACGGGTGGTTCTGCTACATTGACTTCCCACGCCCACTGCTTGAGCTGGCGGTGAGAAGTATGCATAGAAGCACCGCCGTCTACGCACAAGACCTCCGTGGCTTTCTGAAACTCCTGCTCACTGGTCTCGACATCATCCATGTCTTCGTCTTCGTCATCGTCTTCGTCCTTGTCGCGACCGCGGGGAGGTCTGTCTGCTTGCCGCTGTTGTCCTTGTCGCGGCGTCCTCCCTGGCCGGGGCGCTTCGTGTCGGATTCTCCGCCACCTTCCCGGGCTTTCTCCTTGTCGCGTCGCTCGTACTCAGCCTTTTGCAGCTCGATGAGCCGCTCGACCTGCTTGCAGCTCTGGAGGTCATGGCCCTTGGTGCGGTGGATCTTGTAGTACTGTTTGTTGGTGCCGTCCCGCTTGTCGGCGACCGCCACAGCCTGGCAGTTGGCGCATCCGGCAACCTCCTTGCCGGAGCTACCAGCCTGGGCCTTCTTGGCGGCGCCTTCATCGCCGGACTGCTCAACAACCAGTACTTCTTGGCTCTTCTTCTTCCTGTTGCTCCGCCGCCGGTTCTTCCTTGCCGGGGCGGTATCCTCACTGTCAGATTCTCCTGCTCCAGTGTTCTCTCTGGGGAGTTTCCTTCCTTCCTCAGCACGTGCACACTTGTCGGCCAGGGCATATAGCTCGCTGACGTCTTTGATCCTGCACATCACCATCTCCTCCTGCATCCTTCGGTTACACACGTTCTGATGGAAAGCGCTGATGACCGCGGCTGGGTGGACATCTGGGATGTTGTAGTGTACGCGGCTGAATCTCTGGATGAACTTGCGCAAGGGTTCCCCTTCTTTCTGGACGAGCAGATGAAGGTTGCTCGCTTGGCCATGGGGTTTGTGGCCGCCTGTAAAGGCGCCAACAAACTGATGGCACAAGTCTGTCCAGGAGGTTATGGAGTTGTCCGGCAAGTGCATGAGCCAGGATCTGACGTTGGATTTGAGTACCAGCGGGAAGTAGTTGGCAAGGATCTTGTCGTCTCGCCCTCTAGTAGCCTGAACCGCAATGGTGTAGATGCTGAGGAACTCTGACGGATGCGACTTGCCGTCGTACTTCTCTGGTACGTCTGGCTTGAAATTCTTCGTGCTGGGCCACTGGACTTGCCGCAGCTCACGGGTGAACGTAGGGCAGCCTACCGCGTACGGCAGGTCGCCTGGTCCCCCCGGCGCATGCATGTCGACAGAGGGCCCGGCGCGCTGGTCTGATTGACGTCGCGCTTCTCTTCGACGCTCGATGCGAGTACGAGCGTCCTCTTGCTCTCGTTCGCGAAGAACTTGGCGTTGATCGCGACGAGTTCGTGGATTTGGACGCGGTGGAGTCATTGTCGTGATGGTTCCGGCGAGTCGGCGATCTTGGCCTTTGGGGCGGGGAATGCACGGTGGTCGCACCCCCACCGGTCTTGGCGCCATCGGTTCTCGCCTGGACGACCTGCCGCGGCTGCGACGCACTATGCTGCCGCGGGGTGTCGCCGTTAGCGAAGCCGATGAGACTCTGTATCGTGGCCCTCCAGTCGTCGAGCTTGTCCGCCGTTGGAGGGTAGTCTAGGAGCAGTTGAGCTCGTGCTGGAGCTTCTGCTGGAGTGGCGGGCAGCGGTGGCGAACGGCGCATGGAGCGGGATGTGCTCGAACTTCTAACTATGTTAGAAGGAGCAGCACCCAGACCAGGCAGTCGCGCCACGCTCGCGCCAGCACGTTGGTGTGTATGCTGGCCTTGAGCACCCTGGGATCCGCCAGCTCGATCTGGGTCTAGCGAGCGTATGGTACCGTGAGTGCCAAGACGCTGCTGGTCCCGTGCCTCCTGAGAGGGGCGCGGTGCCTGTTCGAACGCCGTGGCACCATGAGCTGGCTCAGCGACGCCCGTTCCGCCGCCGGTGCCGTCCCCAGCACCCGTTTTCTCCAGGGGCGGTGGGTTCGACGCGGACGGACCAGCCACCTCCGGAGCCTTCTTCTTCGGTGGCATGTCGATGAAGATGATGGAGATCTAGCCTGTGCAGACGCCGGATCAGGTTCACACAACCTCGACGCCCCCTACCTGGCGCGCCAAAGATGTCGGGGGAAATCTGCCTCCACGAACACCTATGGGGACCGAGCCCCTTTCTGGTTCGGCGGGGGGCGGAGGTCGCGCGAAGAGCGGATCGAGGCGATGCACACAAGGGGTTTACCCAGCTTCGGGCCGCACGGATGCGTAAAACCCTACTGCTGCTTTGTGGTTTGTATTGTGTTCTTGTTCGGGAGCGCTGAGTGCTACAGTACACTCAGGAAACTAATCAGACCGAGCGTGAGTGGCCTCCCCCCTCCCACATTGCGCATGGGGCCTCCTTTTATATGCGCAAGGGGTTACCCACAGGTGGCAACGTAGGCGGGGGTAAAACTGGAAAACGCTGTGTTGGGTACAGTTGTTTGCACAGTGCTATCATACCTAACTCTGACGGCAGGGGACAAGGGCATTAAATGCCCGTCTAGGTCGCCCAAACAGTGCAGAAAAGGGACCGTTAGGGGCGCCACCGTTTGCCACGACGGCTATCCTGTCAGCGTTGCTTCGCCACCGTATGCCCCTGGCTGCGCAGCCTCTCACCACGTACGCCTGGAATGGCCCGAGAGCGACACGTGGGTGGATGAGCTGGAACGCAGGCGCGGGGTGGTGACTTGCCGCGGCAAGCGCCTCGCCGCGGTTGATGCCTTGTCGCGCCCGGGAGCTTGTTGCTCACCGGTCTTTGCCGGGACGCGTGGCGCGTCGCAGCAAGTCTCTTGTCGTGCCCTGGTCGGCCTTCCCGGCAAGCTCCTCTTGCCGTGGCCTTGTGCTTCGAGCGACCGTCCCGGCAAGCTCCTCTTGCCGGGGCCTTGCTCTCTTCGGGTGGCCTTCCCGGCAAGCTCCTCCTGCCGGGGCCTTGGCTCAAATACTTTGTTCTTGGATGGCCCAAAAAGGGACCATGGAGATTTTTGGCGATCGCCTGGCAAGCCTTGCCGCGGGGTGCTACGACTGCCCGTGCACATGTTCGGGTTACTAAGGTACCCCTACTTTAGTACACCGACAGATACGTTGGAGATGTATCACATACCTAACTTTGCAGACAGGGAAGAGTGCATTAAATGTGCCGCTTAGTGTCTCATCATGGCCTGCCCGGCAAACCTTGACGCGTTGTTCGGCCACCTTCTCTCCTGCCTGCATGACACGTCTCTGGACGGGTGTCATTTCGAGGTGATTTTCGTAGGAAGTGGCTGCCATGTGGCAAAAACAGCCACTTGGTCACTTTGGGGCTTGACACCGCATCGATCGATGATTTGCCTTGCTGTGAGGTGGTGCGGTGGAGCCTTGGCGGGGTAGTTCGCCTTCGTAGGGCCCGGCAGGCCTGCCGGGGCAGTCTTGAGGTTTGTTTCCGGGGTAACCTTGGCCTCGCGAGGCTCGCCTTCCCGGCAAGGGAGGTTTTCCCTTGGTGGTGTCTTGCTTCTTTGTCTTGACTAGGTCTTCTTGATCCGCACTCTGATTCCTCAAAGGGATGATCACTTCTTGGATGTTGCAACCTTGCTCTTAGGCATGTGCTCGGTTTGGGCAATAGACCCAGGGTTTGTTGCACTGACACTATGTGCGGTATTTCCTTGTTGTTCCAAGTAAATTTGCACATGCCAAACTCTAAACCTTCAAATAATAATCCGTTTCGTATGCCCGAACCGCTCATGTAGGGACTGGGGGCTGTTAGTATCTTCCATGCTAGGTGTGTTATTCTCACAATGAGTATTTATTCACTTGCCATTAACGAGAAAGTGGCTGGTAATCGGGATGCCCAGTTCCGTGCTCGAAATGAAATCAAAATATAAATATCAAAGAAAACTCCCCCAGGACTGTTGTTGGTATGGACGGTACCCGTGGATTCGATTAGCCGTGGAGTGTGTTTGTTGGTGGAGGGGGAGTAAAAACTTTACCATTCTGTTTGGGAACCGCCTATAATGTATCTAGCATGGAAGATACACAGATCTATTGGTTGTTATGTTGACAATGAAGGCATACCGCTCAAAATTATATTCATCTCTGTTTTAAAAGCGCGAGCTCTGGCACCTCTGCAAATCCCTGGTTTCCTTTGCGAAGGGCCTATTTATTTACTTTTATTGCTGAGTCATCACCCTCTTATAAAAAGCACCAGTTAGAGAGCACCACTCACTGGTGCGCGTCAGTCCTAAACAAACAGTTTAAAACCCCCTTCCGCGACGGCATCTGAAACCATCGCCAAGTGAGTGTGTAGTACTAAAATAAACAAGGCACGAACATGCTTAATACATCAACCATACAAATCATAGCTGTTACAAGTGGTATTGGTAAGATTTAGCTGGTCAGATCTTACCAGTTAAGTCCTGGGGGGTAGTCGCTGGGGGACTTCATCTGGGATAGAGCCTGCACCATGTCGGCGGCAGCGGTGGAGGCGAGGTGTTCCTCTGGGTCAACACGCATAGCGGCCATCGCACCATGGATCGCCATCAGCTCCTGGCGGGGGGATTTGGAGGCAAGAGGATGTTTCGCAGGCTCCATTTAAGCAATCAAGCCATGGACGTGATAGAGATCGGTGGGTTACGTGACTAGATCCGAGTAGAACATAGATGTGGTTGAAGCTGTGGTTGCGGCGGCGACGATTTGAGATGCCGGTACGGGGAGGCAGAGGGAGGGGGATACTGAGGGGAGGGAGAGGTGGTTGGAGGAATAAATTCTGCAATCGCGCGCCTAATGCAAATTTTGGTGCGAAATTAGAAACTTGGGCGGGGGAAACACACAACACAGATGAAGCGTGTAAAATACTCGTGTGCGAGAAAAAAGAAAGTTGGTAGACCCCGTCTCCAAAAAAATGTACACATGTACTTGATTTTTTTCGGTCAATGGTACACCTGGTTTATTAGGAAATATTGCACAGGTAACTGACTTATGGGTCATTAACGCAAAAAACGCAGACGGGTATGGCATAGAAACCGTGTGTTTTGTGATCTTCTAATGATTAACGCAAAAAAACGCACACGGGCACACATGCTAATCAACGCTCAAAGCCCTCAAAGGATGCTCTTACCGACATTGTACGTTAATACTACAAACTTAAAGTACTACTGGTAATTTTCTCTAATACTACAAACTTAAACTACTTCTCACATGCTGCCATCAGGGCATGCTGGCCAGACGCCGGCGTTCTCCTTCCCGTCCTTGTAGGCGGCAACCCACCGTGCTTCGATCTCCGCCAAGCTCTCCTCACCACGGCGTGAGACCTCTTTTTTCTTGCGGCTGCGGGACTCTCTTTTCTTGACCTCTTTCTGCCCTTTCCGCTCCTTCTGTATGGCTTCGACCGCCTCTAGATCCACCACCCATTCGGCCATGGCAGCCTCAAAATCTGCCCATGTAACTGTCTGGCCGCCGGCGGCGATGAACTCAGTGCAGCGAGATGCCATCGCTTCCTTAACATGTGCGCAGTCACGGGCGGCAAGGAATGCGGTGCGGCGGGATGCCATCGCTTCCTTACCAGTTCCTGTGCGCCGCGGGGCCATAGACGACGCCTGGAGAGAGCTCTGGGACGGAGGGGCCGGGCAGCCGTATAGTGCGGTGCTATTCTAGAGCTCAACTACAAACGACAACAGAAATTTGGCTTCCCTTACAATTTTGCTCGTTCATTATCGCACACGGTTCATCTCCGTCGCATCCGTAAATAGTGTGCACTGAGCCTATTGTGTGTTGTGTTATGATTGGTCGGAACACCATTCACGCCGATCGTGCGAGTGCACCGTTGGATGCGCCGTGATCGAACGGCAATCCACGTCCCTCGCTTCACACCCATGCGCTTGTACCTCGATTGGATTTATATGCGCTAAATGCCTAGAAAATGCACATAATCCCCTAAATATGGTAAATCAGCCCGGAAAAATGCCTAATTTGAACACGGTGATTTGCAAGGTGTATGTTCGTCGTAGAAAAAACTCCAGGAAAAGAACGAAGAGAATTTGGATTCCCCTTCAATCTTGAGGATTTCCCTTTCAAAAGCATGGAACTTCCTCGGTGATGGTTCGATTTATGAAGGGCATGCATCACAACATAAGCCAAACCTTCTCAAATTTTTACCAAGGCATGGTGAGGTCATATCATGGCACCATGCCAGGCGTCATGTTTGTTAAGCATTTATTTCATTTTTATAGTTGAAAACCCAACAAACAAACATTTGTGGTTGACTATTTCCACACATTTCATCGAAATATTTGTCCATTCCTTGTAAAAGGCATGAGAATTTACTAAATTGCACGAGCATGGTTTTCTAGGCCATTCTTGTGGAACCTTTCATGCATTGATTGTTTGAAATTGAATTATGCCCATTAGTGCCTAGGAAATGGACATAATCCCCTAAATATGGCAAATGAACGCGGAAAAGTGCCAAATCTGAACATGGTGATTTGCAGGTTGTATGTTCATCCTAGCAAAAACTCATGGACAAAGGACAAAGGAAATTTGGACCCCCCTTCAATCTTGGTGATTTTCCCCTTGAAACCATGAAACTTCCTCGGTGATGGTTCGATTTCTGAAAGGCGCGCATCACGACATAAGGAAAACATTCTCCAGTTTTTACTAGGGCATGGTGAGGCCATACCATGGCAGCAAGCTAGACGTCATGTTCTCCAACCATGTGTTTCATTTTTTGGATAGTTATTAAACGAGTAAGCGACGCATTTATGGTTGACTATTGCCACACATTTTCTTGAAATATCTGCCTATTCCTTCTAAAAGGCATTAGAATGTGCTAAATAACACAAGCATGGTTTTCCAGACCGATCTTGTGCCCCTTTTCTTGCATCGATTGTTCGAATTTGAATTATGTCCATTAATGCCTGAAAAATGCACATAATCCCCTAAATATGGTATATGAGCCCGGAAAAATGCCAAATTTGAACATGGTGATTTGCAGGGTGTATGTTTGTCGTAAAAAAAACTCCAGGGCAAAGAACGAAGAAAATTTGGATTCCCCTTCAATTTTGAGGATTTCCCTTTCGGAAGCATGGAACTTCCTCGGTGATTGTTCGATTTATGAAGGACGTGCAACACAACATAAGCCAAACCTTCTAAAATTTGTACCAAGGCATGGTGAGGTCATACCAAGGCACAATGCCAGGCATCTTGTTTTTTAAGCATTTGTTTCATTTTTTATAGTTGAAAACCCACCAAACAAACAATTGTGGTTGACTATTGCCACACATTTCATCAAAATATCTGTCCATTCCTAGTAAAAGGCATGAGAATTTATGAAATGGCATGAGCATGGTTTTCTAGGACGTTCTTGTGGCTCCTTTCATGCATTGATTGGTTGAACTTGCGCTATGTGTGTTAATGCCTAGGAAATGCACATAATCCCCTAAATATGGCAAGTGAACCCGGAAAAGTGCCAAATTTGAAAACGGTGATTTACAGGTTGTATGTTCATCCTAGAAAAAATTCGTGGACAAAGGACAAATGAAATTTGGACCCCCCCTTCAATCTTGGTGATTTCCCCCTTGAAACCATGAAACTTCCTCGGTGATGGTTCGATTTATGAAAGGCGCGCATCACGACATAAGGAAAACATTCTCCAGTTTTCACCAGGGCATGGAGGGGCCATACCATGGCAGCAAGCTAGGCGTCATGTTTTCCAACCATGTGTTTCATTTGTTGGACAGTTGTTAGCCGAGTAAACGACGCGTTTATGGTTGACTGTTGCCACACATTTCCTTGAAATATCTGCCCATTCCTAGTAAAAGGCATGAGAATGTGCTAAATAACACGAGCATGGTTTTCAAGACCGATCTTGTGCACCTTCTCATGCATCGATTGTTCGAATTTGAATTATGTCCATTAATGCCTAGAAAATGCACATAATCCCATAAATATGGTAAATGAGCCTGGAAAAATGCCAAATTTGAACACAGTGATTTGCAGGGTGTATGTGGTCGTACAAAAAAACTCCAGGGCAAAGAACGAAGAAAATTTGTATTCCCCTTCAATCTTCAGGATTTTCCTTTCGGAAGCATGATACTTCCTCGGTGATGGTTCGATTTATGAAGGGCGTGCATGAAAACATAAGCCAAACCTTCTCAAATTTTTACCAAGGCATGGTGAGGTCATACCATGGCACCATGCTAGGCGTCATGTTTTTAAAGCATTTATTTCATTTTTTATAGTTGAAACCCAACAAACAGACATTTGTGGTTGACTATTGCCACATATTTCATCGGAATATCTATCCATTCCTTGTAAAAGGCATGACAATTTATGAAATGGCACGAGCATGGTTTTCTAGGCCGTTCTTGTGGACCCTTTCATCCCTCGGTTGGTTGAACTTGTATTATGCGTGTTAATGCCTAGGAAATGCACATAATCCCCTAAATATGGCAAGTGAACCCGGAAAAGTGCCAAATCTGAACACGGTGATTTGCAGGTTGTATGTTCATCCTAGCAAAAACTCATGGACAAAGGACAAAGGAAATTTGGACCCCCCTTCAATCTTGGTGATTTTCCCCTTGAAACCATGAAACTTCCTCGGTGATGGTTCGATTTCTGAAAGGCGCGCATCACGACATAAGGAAAACATTCTCCAGTTTTTACTAGGGCATGGTGAGGCCATACCATGGCAGCAAGCTAGACGTCATGTTCTCCAACCATGTGTTTCATTTTTTGGATAGTTGTTAAACGAGTAAGCGACGCATTTATGGTTGACTATTGCCACACATTTTCTTGAAATATCTGCCTATTCCTTCTAAAAGGCATTAGAATGTGCTAAATAACACAAGCATGGTTTTCCAGACCGATCTTGTGCCCCTTTTCTTGCATCGATTGTTCGAATTTGAATTATGTCCATTAATGCCTGAAAAATGCACATAATCCCCTAAATATGGTATATGAGCCCGGAAAAATGCCAAATTTGAACATGGTGATTTGCAGGGTGTATGTTTGTCATAACAAAAACTCCAGGGCAAAGAACGAAGAAAATTTGGATTCCCCTTCAAATTTGAGGATTTCCCTTTCGGAAGCATGGAACTTCCTCGGTGATTGTTCGATTTATGAAGGACGTGCAACACAACATAAGCCAAACCTTCTAAAATTTGTACCAAGGCATGATGAGGTCATACCAAGGCACAATGCCAGGCATCTTGTTTTTTAAGCATTTGTTTCATTTTTTATAGTTGAAAACCCAACAAACAAACAATTATGGTTGACTATTGCCACACATTTCATCAAAATATCTGTCCATTCCTTGTAAAAGGCATGAGAATTTATGAAATGGCATGAGCATGGTTTTCTAGGACGTTCTTGTGGCTCCTTTCATGCATTGATTGGTTGAACTTGCGCTATGCGTGTTAATGCCTAGGAAATGCACATAATCCCCTAAATATGGCAAGTGAACCCGAAAAAGTGCCAAATTTGAAAACGGTGATTCGCAGGTTGTATGTTCATCCTAGAAAAAACTCGTGGACAAAGGACAAATGAAATTTGGACCCCCCCCCCCTTCAATCTTGGTGGTTTCCCCCTTGAAACCATGAAACTTCCTCGGTGATGGTTCGATTTATGAAAGGCGCGCATCACGACATAAGGAAAACATTCTCCAGTTTTCACCAGGGCATGGAGGGGCCATACCATGGCAGCAAGCTAGGCGTCATGTTTTCCAACCATGTGTTTCATTTGTTGGATAGTTGTTAGCCGAGTAAACGACGCGTTTATGGTTGACTATTGCCACACATTTCCTTGAAATATCTGCCCATTCCTAGTAAAAGGCATGAGAATGTGCTAAATAACACGAGCATGGTTTTCAAGACCGATCTTGTGCACCTTCTCATGCATCGATTGTTCGAATTTGAATTATGTCCATTAATACCTAGAAAATGCACATAATCCCATAAATATGGTAAATGAGCCTGGAAAAATGCCAAATTTGAACACAGTGATTTGCAGGGTGTATGTGGTCGTACAAAAAAACTCCAGGGCAAAGAACGAAGAAAATTTGTATTCCCCTTCAATCTTCAGGATTTTCCTTTCGGAAGCATGATACTTCCTCGGTGATGGTTCGATTTATGAAGGGCGTGCATGAAAACATAAGCCAAACCTTCTCAAATTTTTACCAAGGCATGGTGAGGTCATACCATGGCACCATGCTAGGCGTCATGTTTTTAAAGCATTTATTTCATTTTTTATAGTTGAAACCCAACAAACAGACATTTGTGGTTGACTATTGCCACATATTTCATCGGAATATCTGTCCATTCCTTGTAAAAGGCATGACAATTTATGAAATGGCACGAGCATGGTTTTCTAGGCCGTTCTTGTGGACCCTTTCATGACTCGGTTGGTTGAACTTGTATTATGCGTGTTAATGCCTAGGAAATGCACATAATCCCCTAAATATGGCAAGTGAACCCGGAAAAGTGCCAAATCTGAACACGGTGATTTGCAGGTTGTATGTTCATCCTAGCAAAAACTCATGGACAAAGGACAAAGGAAATTTGGACCCCCCTTCAATCTTGGTGATTTTCCCCTTAAAACCATGAAACTTCCTCGGTGATGGTTCGATTTCTAAAAGGCGCGCATCACGACATAAGGAAAACATTCTCCAGTTTTTACTAGGGCATGGTGAGGCCATACCATGGCAGCAAGCTAGACGTCATGTTCTCCAACCATGTGTTTCATTTTTTGGATAGTTGTTAAACGAGTAAGCGACGCATTTATGGTTGACTATTGCCACACATTTTCTTGAAATATCTGCCTATTCCTTCTAAAAGGCATTAGAATGTGCTAAATAACACAAGCATGGTTTTCCAGACCGATCTTCTGCCCCTTTTCTTGCATCGATTGTTCGAATTTGAATTATGTCCATTAATGCCTGAAAAATGCACATAATCCCCTAAATATGGTATATGAGCCCGGAAAAATGCCAAATTTGAACATGGTGATTTGCAGGGTGTATGTTTGTCGTAAAAAAAACTCCAGGGCAAAGAACGAAGAAAATTTGGATTCCCCTTCAATTTTGAGGATTTCCCTTTCGGAAGCATGGAACTTCCTCGGTGATTGTTCGATTTATGAAGGACGTGCAACACAACATAAGCCAAACCTTCTAAAATTTGTACCAAGGCATGGTGAGGTCATACCAAGGCACAATGCCAGGCATCTTGTTTTTTAAGCATTTGTTTCATTTTTTATAGTTGAAAACCCAACAAACAAACAATTATGGTTCACTATTGCCACACATTTCATCAAAATATCTGTCCATTCCTTGTAAAAGGCATGAGAATTTATGAAATGGCATGAGCATGGTTTTCTAGGACGTTCTTGTGGCTCCTTTCATGCATTGATTGGTTGAACTTGCGCTATGCGTGTTAATGCCTAGGAAATGCACATAATCCCCTAAATATGGCAAGTGAACCCGGAAAAGTGCCAAATTTGAAAACGGTGATTTGCAGGTTGTATGTTCATCCTAGAAAAAACTCGTGGAAAAAGGACAAATGAAATTTGGACCCCCCCTTCAATCTTGGTGATTTCCCCCTTGAAACCATGAAACTTCCTCGGTGATGGTTCGATTTATGAAAGGCGCGCATCACGACATAAGGAAAACATTCTCTAGTTTTCACCAGGGCATGGAGGGGCCATACCATGGCAGCAAGCTAGGCGTCATGTTTTCCAACCATGTGTTTCATTTGTTGGATAGTTGTTAGCCGAGTAAACGACGCGTTTATGGTTGACTATTGCCACACATTTCCTTGAAATATCTGCCCATTCCTAGTAAAAGGCATGAGAATGTGCTAAATAACACGAGCATGGTTTTCAAGACCGATCTTGTGCACCTTCTCATGCATCGATTGTTCGAATTTGAATTATGTCCATTAATACCTAGAAAATGCACATAATCCCATAAATATGGTAAATGAGCCTGGAAAAATGCCAAATTTGAACACAGTGATTTGCAGGGTGTATGTGGTCGTACAAAAAAACTCCAGGGCAAAGAACGAAGAAAATTTGTATTCCCCTTCAATCTTCAGGATTTTCCTTTCGGAAGCATGATACTTCCTCGGTGATGGTTCGATTTATGAAGGGCGTGCATGAAAACATAAGCCAAACCTTCTCAAATTTTTACCAAGGCATGGTGAGGTCATACCATGGCACCATGCTAGGCGTCATGTTTTTAAAGCATTTATTTCATTTTTTATAGTTGAAACCCAACAAACAGACATTTGTGGTTGACTATTGCCACATATTTCATCGGAATATCTGTCCATTCCTTGTAAAAGGCATGACAATTTATGAAATGGCACGAGCATGGTTTTCTAGGCCGTTCTTGTGGACCCTTTCATGACTCGGTTGGTTGAACTTGTATTATGCGTGTTAATGCCTAGGAAATGCACATAATCCCCTAAATATGGCAAGTGAACCCGGAAAAGTGCCAAATCTGAACACGGTGATTTGCAGGTTGTATGTTCATCCTAGCAAAAACTCATGGACAAAGGACAAAGGAAATTTGGACCCCCCTTCAATCTTGGTGATTTTCCCCTTAAAACCATGAAACTTCCTCGGTGATGGTTCGATTTCTAAAAGGCGCGCATCACGACATAAGGAAAACATTCTCCAGTTTTTACTAGGGCATGGTGAGGCCATACCATGGCAGCAAGCTAGACGTCATGTTCTCCAACCATGTGTTTCATTTTTTGGATAGTTGTTAAACGAGTAAGCGACGCATTTATGGTTGACTATTGCCACACATTTTCTTGAAATATCTGCCTATTCCTTCTAAAAGGCATTAGAATGTGCTAAATAACACAAGCATGGTTTTCCAGACCGATCTTCTGCCCCTTTTCTTGCATCGATTGTTCGAATTTGAATTATGTCCATTAATGCCTGAAAAATGCACATAATCCCCTAAATATGGTATATGAGCCCGGAAAAATGCCAAATTTGAACATGGTGATTTGCAGGGTGTATGTTTGTCGTAAAAAAAACTCCAGGGCAAAGAACGAAGAAAATTTGGATTCCCCTTCAATTTTGAGGATTTCCCTTTCGGAAGCATGGAACTTCCTCGGTGATTGTTCGATTTATGAAGGACGTGCAACACAACATAAGCCAAACCTTCTAAAATTTGTACCAAGGCATGGTGAGGTCATACCAAGGCACAATGCCAGGCATCTTGTTTTTTAAGCATTTGTTTCATTTTTTATAGTTGAAAACCCAACAAACAAACAATTATGGTTCACTATTGCCACACATTTCATCAAAATATCTGTCCATTCCTTGTAAAAGGCATGAGAATTTATGAAATGGCATGAGCATGGTTTTCTAGGACGTTCTTGTGGCTCCTTTCATGCATTGATTGGTTGAACTTGCGCTATGCGTGTTAATGCCTAGGAAATGCACATAATCCCCTAAATATGGCAAGTGAACCCGGAAAAGTGCCAAATTTGAAAACGGTGATTTGCAGGTTGTATGTTCATCCTAGAAAAAACTCGTGGAAAAAGGACAAATGAAATTTGGACCCCCCCTTCAATCTTGGTGATTTCCCCCTTGAAACCATGAAACTTCCTCGGTGATGGTTCGATTTATGAAAGGCGCGCATCACGACATAAGGAAAACATTCTCTAGTTTTCACCAGGGCATGGAGGGGCCATACCATGGCAGCAAGCTAGGCGTCATGTTTTCCAACCATGTGTTTCATTTGTTGGATAGTTGTTAGCCGAGTAAACGACGCGTTTATGGTTGACTATTGCCACACATTTCCTTGAAATATCTGCCCATTCCTAGTAAAAGGCATGAGAATGTGCTAAATAACACGATCATGGTTTTGAAGACCGATCTTGTGCACCTTCTCATGCATCGATTGTTCGAATTTGAATTATGTCCATTAATGCCTAGAAAATGCACATAATCCCATAAATATGGTAAATGAGCCTGGAAAAATGCCAAATTTGAACACAGTGATTTGCAGGGTGTATGTGGTCGTACAAAAAAACTCCAGGGCAAAGAACGAAGAAAATTTGTATTCCCCTTCAATCTTCAGGATTTTCCTTTCGGAAGCATGATACTTCCTCGGTGATGGTTCGATTTATGAAGGGCGTGCATGAAAACATAAGCCAAACCTTCTCAAATTTTTACCAAGGCATGGTGAGGTCATACCATGGCACCATGCTAGGCGTCATGTTTTTAAAGCATTTATTTCATTTTTTATAGTTGAAACCCAACAAACAGACATTTGTGGTTGACTATTGCCACATATTTCATCGGAATATCTGTCCATTCCTTGTAAAAGGCATGACAATTTATGAAATGGCACGAGCATGGTTTTCTAGGCCGTTCTTGTGGACCCTTTCATGACTCGGTTGGTTGAACTTGTATTATGCGTGTTAATGCCTAGGAAATGCACATAATCCCCTAAATATGGCAAGTGAACCCGGAAAAGTGCCAAATCTGAACACGGTGATTTGCAGGTTGTATGTTCATCCTAGCAAAAACTCATGGACAAAGGACAAAGGAAATTTGGACCCCCCTTCAATCTTGGTGATTTTCCCCTTAACACCATGAAACTTCCTCGGTGATGGTTCGATTTCTAAAAGGCGCGCATCACGACATAAGGAAAACATTCTCCAGTTTTTACTAGGGCATGGTGAGGCCATACCATGGCAGCAAGCTAGACGTCATGTTCTCCAACCATGTGTTTCATTTTTTGGATAGTTGTTAAACGAGTAAGCGACGCATTTATGGTTGACTATTGCCACACATTTTCTTGAAATATCTGCCTATTCCTTCTAAAAGGCATTAGAATGTGCTAAATAACACAAGCATGGTTTTCCAGACCGATCTTGTGCCCCTTTTCTTGCATCGATTGTTCGAATTTGAATTATGTCCATTAATGCCTGAAAAATGCACATAATCCCCTAAATATGGTATATGAGCCCGGAAAAATGCCAAATTTGAACATGGTGATTTGCAGGGTGTATGTTTGTCGTAAAAAAAACTCCAGGGCAAAGAACGAAGAAAATTTGGATTCCCCTTCAAATTTGAGGATTTCCCTTTCGGAAGCATGGAACTTCCTCGGTGATTGTTCGATTTATGAAGGACGTGCAACACAACATAAGCCAAACCTTCTAAAATTTGTACCAAGGCATGGTGAGGTCATACCAAGGCACAATGCCAGGCATCTTGTTTTTTAAGCATTTGTTTCATTTTTTATAGTTGAAAACCCAACAAACAAACAATTATGGTTCACTATTGCCACACATTTCATCAAAATATCTGTCCATTCCTTGTAAAAGGCATGAGAATTTATGAAATGGCATGAGCATGGTTTTCTAGGACGTTCTTGTGGCTCCTTTCATGCATTGATTGGTTGAACTTGCGCTATGCGTGTTAATGCCTAGGAAATGCACATAATCCCCTAAATATGGCAAGTGAACCCGGAAAAGTGCCAAATTTGAAAACGGTGATTTGCAGGTTGTATGTTCATCCTAGAAAAAACTCGTGGAAAAAGGACAAATGAAATTTGGACCCCCCTTCAATCTTGGTGATTTCCCCCTTGAAACCATGAAACTTCCTCGGTGATGGTTCGATTTATGAAAGGCGCGCATCACGACATAAGGAAAACATTCTCTAGTTTTCACCAGGGCATGGAGGGGCCATACCATGGCGGCAAGCTAGGCGTCATGTTTTCCAACCATGTGTTTCATTTGTTGGATAGTTGTTAGCCGAGTAAACGACGCGTTTATGGTTGACTATTGCCACACATTTCCTTGAAATATCTGCCCATTCCTAGTAAAAGGCATGAGAATGTGCTAAATAACACGAGCATGGTTTTGAAGACCGATCTTGTGCACCTTCTCATGCATCGATTGTTCGAATTTGAATTATGTCCATTAATGCCTAGAAAATGCACATAATCCCATAAATATGGTAAATGAGCCTGGAAAAATGCCAAATTTGAACACAGTGATTTGCAGGGTGTATGTGGTCGTACAAAAAAACTCCAGGGCAAAGAACGAAGAAAATTTGTATTCCCCTTCAATCTTCAGGATTTTCCTTTCGGAAGCATGATACTTCCTCGGTGATGGTTCGATTTATGAAGGGCGTGCATGAAAACATAAGCCAAACCTTCTCAAATTTTTACCAAGGCATGGTGAGGTCATACCATGGCACCATGCTAGGCGTCATGTTTTTAAAGCATTTATTTCATTTTTTATAGTTGAAACCCAACAAACAGACATTTGTGGTTGACTATTGCCACATATTTCATCGGAATATCTGTCCATTCCTTGTAAAAGGCATGACAATTTATGAAATGGCACGAGCATGGTTTTCTAGGCCGTTCTTGTGGACCCTTTCATGACTCGGTTAGTTGAACTTGTATTATGCGTGTTAATGCCTAGGAAATGCACATAATCCCCTAAATATGGCAAGTGAACCCGGAAAAGTGCCAAATCTGAACACAGTGATTTGCAGGTTGTATGTTCATCCTAGCAAAAACTCATGGACAAACGACAAAGGAAATTTGGACCCCCCTTCAATCTTGGTGATTTTCCCCTTAACACCATGAAACTTCCTCGGTGATGGTTCGATTTCTAAAAGGCGCGCATCACGACATAAGGAAAACATTCTCCAGTTTTTACTAGGGCATGGTGAGGCCATACCATGGCAGCAAGCTAGACGTCATGTTCTCCAACCATGTGTTTCATTTTTTGGATAGTTGTTAAACGAGTAAGCGACGCATTTATGGTTGACTATTGCCACACATTTTCTTGAAATATCTGCCTATTCCTTCTAAAAGGCATTAGAATGTGCTAAATAACACAAGCATGGTTTTCCAGACCGATCTTGTGCCCCTTTTCTTGCATCGATTGTTCGAATTTGAATTATGTCCATTAATGCCTGAAAAATGCACATAATCCCCTAAATATGGTATATGAGCCCGGAAAAATGCCAAATTTGAACATGGTGATTTGCAGGGTGTATGTTTGTCATAACAAAAACTCCAGGGCAAAGAACGAAGAAAATTTGGATTCCCCTTCAAATTTGAGGATTTCCCTTTCGGAAGCATGGAACTTCCTCGGTGATTGTTCGATTTATGAAGGACGTGCAACACAACATAAGCCAAACCTTCTAAAATTTGTACCAAGGCATGATGAGGTCATACCAAGGCACAATGCCAGGCATCTTGTTTTTTAAGCATTTGTTTCATTTTTTATAGTTGAAAACCCAACAAACAAACAATTATGGTTGACTATTGCCACACATTTCATCAAAATATCTGTCCATTCCTTGTAAAAGGCATGAGAATTTATGAAATGCCATGAGCATGGTTTTCTAGGACGTTCTTGTGGCTCCTTTCATGCATTGATTGGTTGAACTTGCGCTATGCGTGTTAATGCCTAGGAAATGCACATAATCCCCTAAATATGGCAAGTGAACCCGAAAAAGTGCCAAATTTGAAAACGGTGATTCGCAGGTTGTATGTTCATCCTAGAAAAAACTCGTGGACAAAGGACAAATGAAATTTGGACCCCCCCCCCTTCAATCTTGGTGATTTCCCCCTTGAAACCATGAAACTTCCTCGGTGATGGTTCGATTTATGAAAGGCGCGCATCACGACATAAGGAAAACATTCTCCAGTTTTCACCAGGGCATGGAGGGGCCATACCATGGCAGCAAGCTAGGCGTCATGTTTTCCAACCATGTGTTTCATTTGTTGGATAGTTGTTAGCCGAGTAAACGACGCGTTTATGGTTGACTATTGCCACACATTTCCTTGAAATATCTGCCCATTCCTAGTAAAAGGCATGAGAATGTGCTAAATAACACGAGCATGGTTTTCAAGACCGATCTTGTGCACCTTCTCATGCATCGATTGTTCGAATTTGAATTATGTCCATTAATGCCTAGAAAATGCACATAATCCCATAAATATGGTAAATGAGCCTGGAAAAATGCCAAATTTGAACACAGTGATTTGCAGGGTGTATGTGGTCGTACAAAAAAACTCCAGGGCAAAGAACGAAGAAAATTTGTATTCCCCTTCAATCTTCAGGATTTTCCTTTCGGAAGCATGATACTTCCTCGCTGATGGTTCGATTTATGAAGGGCGTGCATGAAAACATAAGCCAAACCTTCTCAAATTTTTACCAAGGCATGGTGAGGTCATACCATGGCACCATGCTAGGCGTCATGTTTTTAAAGCATTTATTTCATTTTTTATAGTTGAAACCCAACAAACAGACATTTGTGGTTGACTATTGCCACATATTTCATCGGAATATTTGTCCATTCCTTGTAAAAGGCATGACAATTTATGAAATGGCACGAGCATGGTTTTCTAGGCCGTTCTTGTGGACCCTTTCATGCCTCGGTTGGTTGAACTTGTATTATGCGTGTTAATGCCTAGGAAATGCACATAATCCCCTAAATATGGCAAGTGAACCCGGAAAAGTGCCAAATATGAACACGGTGATTCGCAGGTTGTATGTTCATCCTAGCAAAAACTCATGGACAAAGGACAAAGGAAATTTGGACCCCCCTTCAATCTTGGTGATTTTCCCCTTGAAACCATGAAACTTCCTCGGTGATGGTTCGATTTCTAAAAGGCGCGCATCACGACATAAGGAAAACATTCTCCAGTTTTTACTAGGGCATGGTGAGGCCATACCATGGAAGCAAGCTAGACGTCATGTTCTCCAACCATGTGTTTCATTTTTTGGATAGTTGTTAAACGAGTAAGCGACGCATTTATGGTTGAGTATTGCCACACATTTTCTTGAAATATCTGCCTATTCCTTCTAAAAGGCATTAGAATGTGCTAAATAACACAAGCATGGTTTTCCAGACCATTCTTGACTATTTTCCACACATTTCGAATTTGAATTATGTCCATTAATGCCTAGAAAATCCACATAATCCCCTAAATATGGTAAATGAGCCCAGAAAATGCCAAATTTGAACATGGTGATTTGCAGGGTGTATGTTCATCGTAGAAAAAAACTCTAGGGCAAGGAACAAAGAAAATTTGGATTCCCCTTCAATCTTGAGGATTTCCCTTTCGGAAGCATGGAACTTCCCCCAGTGATGGTTCGATTTATGAAGGGCGTGCATTCCAACATAAGCCAAACCTTCTCAAATTTTTACCGAGGCATGGTGAGGTCATACCATGGCACCATGCCAGGCGTCATGTTTTTAAGCATTTATTTGATTATTTATAGTAGAAAACTGTAACACCCCAAAAATGTTGCCTTGATTTACTAATTAAAATTTTGCCATGGTAAATTAAATTTTCATTTTCTGGATTTTCTTTTGATTCAGAACCACTCTTTTCTCCTGAATTGTGGAGTTTTCACCCCAAGTGAAAACTTTCCAAAAATAATGTTGGACTTGTATACCCGCTCAAGAAACATTTCTTTTATCAGTGGAATTATTTATATTATTATTATTTTTCTGAGCTTTATTTCTTTTTAAATGGTTTATCATAAGTTTTAGAGCCTCTTTTACACTACAACCCTTTGATAAATTGATTTAAAAATTCCACCAAAATTTGGGGATGTTAGTAGACGTGTATTGTTCATTCCTATGCAAAACCCACTGGTGTTCTCTGGAAAATTTGAGTAAACAGCCCTCATCTTCATTCTGGTTCAGTTTGGTGATTTGCACTACAGCCATATTTTATCTTGCCCTATTACCCATGATATTGTGCCTGCTTATGGACCACTCTACCAAACCCTTAAGTCCAGGAGATTGGACCCACTAGAAGATTTTAAGCACAAGCAATAATGCCCTTTATTTTCTGCCCAGATTTGGTTTTGTCAAAAATTTGCACTAGGGAGTTTTTGTTTTTGTCAAACCAACCTTGCCACCCTCTTTATCATCTAAAGAGACTCTGATCTGGAGTTTTTAGCCACCCAAAGAGATGCATAGATGCCCATGGCATTCTGTCGAGCACCTTGTGTTCATCGACAGCTTTGGCATAGTTTTATGTTTAAACTGTGATCTTTCCCCTCTGGACAAACCAGCATGTCCACTAATCTCCTAGCCACCTCTAACCTAGACCTGTTAATTGCCAGCCTCACCCAAGCCCTCTAGGCCACCCTGGCTTTCTGTCGAGCATGTAGCATGCGTGCTCTGGGCGCGCCCAGAGCGCACGTTTTGCACACGCGCACAACCGAGCCGCCTCGTCTTGCCCCTGGCCTTTGCTCGCTTGCAGGACCGCGCCCCGTTCTCGTCCGCTCGCCAGAACCCTCTAAGCCGCCCCTGGCGCCCTATATCGCCACCGTCAGAGGCCTCTTGGTGGCACACCGGTGTCCGCAACACGCCCCTGCCATGGCAGCACCGCCCAAGCCACAGCCGCCTGCCAGCTGCCCTCTGGAACAGCTCGAGCTCATCCACGAGCCCATCCGCTAGCGCCCGTCGCCGCCACGTCGCCCTGCCAGCAACAGAACGGCGGTTCACCGACGTTCTTATCCGTAGCCGCGGGAACCAACCTCGACCGCCTATAAAAGGAGCCCCCGAGCTCGTCTAGCCCTCAGGTGACCTCAGGCCATCTCCCTAGTGCTCGCATAGCCAGCAATCGACGGAGGGAGGCCGTTTGCCTCGTCTCCGGCCAGTTTGGCCGCCGTCACGCTCCGGTGTCGTACGTCGCGAGCAGGGCCTCCCCAGTTCCAGTGCCACCGTCCGACTCCCCTCAACCGTGCGGAGCCGCCCCACCTCTCTAGCCCGATCGGGAGCCACCATAGCTCGAGACCCCGATCCACCCGAAACCACCGTCCGCCGCGGAGCTCGCCGCCGGCGACCCCCTCCACCCCCGCGAGCCTATCGACCACTGGGAGGACCGCCCTGGACCAGCGGATACATCCCCACCCTCAAAATCCCGCGGGGAGCCGCCGTTCGTCAGCGGCAATCGCCGGAGCCCCGCCACTGCTCGGCCAGAGAAGGAAGGAGGGCGCGGGCGACTGGTCAAACCTGACCAGTGGACCCGACGGCCCCACCTGCCAGTGACCCCAGCTCTGCCAACGTGTTTTAAGTGGAAACGTAAAACACAGGAGTACGTCTTCTCTGTCTCGAAAGCATATTCTTATTCGAACCATTTTTATTTTTCTGTTTAATTTAAAAACAGATTTTGACTGAAACTTTGACTAGCTATAACTTTTTAAATATAACTTCGTTTGACCTGATTCTTTTTTTATTGTTTCCCAAATTTCATATAGTTTATTTCCATATTTATTTGAAAATTTTCCAAACAACTTTTTTTCTACTGTTTGAAACTATGTGTTAATTTGAAATTTTCTTAAATAGGATTTTAGAGAGGGAAACAATTTTCAAAAAGTGCACCCCACCTACATACTCTTGGAAGGCAAGCATTCTGAACCCCGGCATAATATTTGTTGTGTGTAGTTTGATTAATACGACACCACCTTGACATGAAGTGTTCGGTATTTTATGTGGTGTTATGATCATATTCATGAGTGCATAATGATGATTCCTTGTTGTTGGAATTTGATATGCTTTTGATAGTAATCACCCTCGTATGCCTTTCATGCCTATTGGGAGGAATCCGGGAAAGTCTCTGTCTTGGGTGGACACGGACTTGTCTCTAATAATTCGTTGAGACGATTATATCCGGTAAGGCATGGTGAGGTATGATGAGTGGTGATTCTGTTTGTTGGTGTGAAATATATTTGCAGGGAATGCCTTAATCTCCTGAGTCGACCGTAGATCAAGTCTTGTTCCAGTAACCCCCATACTTGTTTCGTACTACCACTTGTCCCTGCCATAGGTAGGGTACGGTTAAGTAAGTTGTCAACCCCTTCCTAGCACACACCGTACAGAGAGGCCATGGTGGAAGATACCGGGTGCATCCGGTAGACATGCCACCTGGTCCGGGGGCATGGGTGTTTCCGGTTGGAGCCGAGGGGGTAGCTCCCCTAGTTTGCGCGTGTTATAAATTTTGTGATCCCATGCTAGTCGAGGTTGTAGCCTCCCCACTTAGAGTTTCGCTTAACGGGTGTCGTGGGTGATTCCAGACACCGGTAAGTTAGGCTGGTGTGTGCGGTCATGTGTGTTTTCAATTAAAAGACCGTAGACAGAATTAGCCCCGATGGACTAAAGGAATCCGTTACTCGTGGGTAAAGAGTACACCCTCTGCAGAGGTCATACCTAATCAAATAGCCGTGTCCGTAGTTAAGGACTACAGTCTGGATGAGTCAAGTGTCGGTCTTAGTGTCGGTCTTCGGAGGAAAAATTGCTAAACCAGAACATTGATCATGACTTGGGACATATGATGATTATGATTATTATTACTATAGCCTAACCATTGGTATTATATGAATTATTGAGTATCCCTGGGATGGTTCTACCTCCTGGATATTCACTGTGATTATCCTCTTATAAACCCTTTTTGTGGTTTCGCTCAGACGCCCGACTGTGCCATGCTTGTTATTTAAATTACTTATAAGCCCTTTATGTGGTGTCGCTCAGACGCCCGACTGTGGCATGCTTGTTATTTAAATTACTTATAAGCCCTTTATGTGCTGTCGCACAAACGCCCGACTGTGGCATGATTGTTATTTATTTTATTCGTAAGCCCTCTATGTGGTGTCGCTCAAACGCCCGACTGTGGCATGCTTGTTATTTAAATTACTTATAAGCCCTTTATGTGGTTCCGCACAGACGCCCGACTGAAGCATGCCTTATATTATTATCCTTTCGAGGCGTCGCTTCAGACACCCGATCGGTGCATTCTATTTCTACTCTTTGATTGCATAATCGTGTTGACATGAATAACCAACTTGCGTGCATCATGGATTTTTATTTCCTGACTGACGTTGTGATCATGGAATATTCCAGAGCATGATTATCATTTATTATATTATACCTGAGTTCATAATGTTTGCGAGTACATTCAAAGTACTCACTGGCTTGTCCCTGGCTATTGTCTTGGCCAGATTTCTTGCATGGAGAGGAGCGTTGTGATGACAGCCCCGGAACATATGATAGGCTGCCAAGGATAAACAACTAGATTGTCGGATCCCACACATAGCAATACACGTTACACGTACGCATAACATGCAAGTATGTGCTGTACAACATGGCATCACAACATAACGCAAACTCATATAGATAAAGGCCCAGAAGAGCCACATAGCATTAAATACAAACAGGGGTCACATGACCCAACATTCAGAGCATACAAGCAACAAGCGGAAGCATTACATGTCTGAGTACAGACAACTACAAAAGAAAAAGGCTGAGAAGCCTGACTATCTACAAGACCCTCCCAAGGGTACAAGATCGTAGCTGAGGTAGCAAGCTACTCGTCGAAGTCCAAGCGGAACTACTAGTAAGACCGAAGTGTCTGCTGCAAAAACATAAATAAAGCAACATGAGTACAAAGGTACTCAGCAAGACTTACATCAGATCTTATCATACATGCATTAGTATCAAGAAGGTAATGTGGGGTTTAGTTGCAGCAAGCCAGCTTTGACTCAGTGGCTATCCTGTTCTACGACTACGAGAAACTTCTTTGAGGTGAGGCAGCGCACCCGAGTCCACTAATCACCACATCAAGACACTACTATGGATTCATCTCCGTCTCACTACGAGAAGGCCATCCATAACACTCACACTTATCTTGATCATTTTAGGGTATCCACTTTAAGTTGTCTATGTACCACGTAAGCATCCAAGAAGTCCATAACCGAGGACACAGCTATTCGAATAGATCATGATAACCCTGTAGGGGTGTACTTCTTCACACACGCTCTCACCACTTATCACCATGTACACGTCATGTATCTCGGCAACCTTCAAGCGGAAGCCTGGCGAGGGTGTCGGCCACGACCTGACTAACCACACAAGATTCTAGTCCAGGTTTATCGCCTATTCGGGTTCCATCCGCAAGGATATTCGGCCGGGGTGTCGCTCACGGCCCCAAACGATGTGTACAGGGTTCTCGAGCGCACCAACCAGGTGCCACTCGGTACACCGGGCCACGTGTGCCTAGTCTGTCCCAAGCCCAACCTGTCGGGTGCCACTCAGTAGAAAAATAGCACTACCTACAAACACCAGAAACTAGTTGCAACTCCTGGACAGAGATCAAGTTGGTTAATAAGTCAAGAGGGGTCGAGTTACCGGAACCCAATGTGTGGTAGTAGCTAGTAATTGGACAACTCACCGCTACCTTTACCAAAACGGGTTCACACGCTTAACTCTCAGCATCAGAACATAGCATAACACTCCAATCCATTCCCAATGAATCAGACCTGACACAACTCTAAGCAATAGCAGGCATGGCATGGTAGGAACACAACATGGCTCAATCAATTCCTACACATGCTAGTGGGTTTCAACTATTTATTGTGGCAATGACAGGTCATGCAGAGGAATGGGTTCGACTAAAGCAGCATAAAGTAGCAGTTGAATCGTTGTTGTCCTAATGCAATAAAAGAGAGCAGGAGCGAGAGAGTGGGATTGGATCGGAATGAACAAGGGGGTTTGCTTGCCTGGTAGATCAACAGGGGGGCACTGCTTCACAGACAGGTACTCGGGAACACTCTCCGGAGCGAGACCTATCGAGAAGAATGGTGCCGGCAATCAGTACACAACATATGCAACAATATGATGCATGATCATGGCATGTAGATGTGATGTTGTTTGAGCTAATGCAGCTAGCATTCATTTGGATGAAGTCCGTTTGAACCAAAGATTCAAATGCATCTCCAAAATAAGCTCTTTATATAAGCATTTTAGTGTTTCACTGATACAGAAGGTATAACTTGGTTTTCCATGCATGAAACTGGTACAGATGGATAGATTGCATTTTTCTGATAATTTTTCATATATAACTTGTTTCAATCTGAGCTACGGTTGAATTTATATGAATTTTTGAAGTTTAGAATATTTTCTGGAAATTCCTGTTTTAAAATAATTCCAGAAAAAGGATAACTGCGTCAGCATGACGTCATGCCCGTGTCAGTAGTCAACGGCGCTGACCAGGTCAAACCTGACATGTGGGGGCCACACGTCAGCGTCATGGTTAATTAACAGAGGGTTAATTAATTATCCTAACTAAAATTAGCCAGGGCCAGGCCCCACCTGTCATTGACCAACGCGGGTCAAATCTGGTCAACTGGGGGCGGGTTAGTTAGCGCGGGTTGACCCGGTCAACCCCACCGGCGTTTAGCCGCCAGCGACCACGGGGCTCGGCGGAGTCCCCGCTGTAGGCCACGGGAGCGGCGGCTGGGGGCACCAGGAGGTCGCCCGCGCTCCCGCGCATCCATGGGAGCCAGTGAGAGGCTGCGGAGGTGGCGGAGCTCGCCGGAGCAGAGCTCGCGGTGGCGGACGGAGTTCGGTGGCGTGCGGCGCAGGCTACAGCTCGGGAACGACAAAAGGAAGAGCGGGAGAGGGTGCAGCAGCCTACCACAGGGACAGCAGAGGCGGGGACGAGGCTGGGGGCGCGTCGAGGGCAGCGTGAGGTCGCCGGAGATCTGGCAGCCGAAGGTAGAAGACGGCGATGGCGGCGGCGATGCAGAGCATCCGGCGTCGCGTGACTCGGTGGAGAGGACGAGGGTGTCACGGAGATGCTCGTGGACCCGTTGGAGGGGCAAGGGGACGGCGGGGAGCGCGTCGGCGGTGAGTTGCGGCGATGGCAGCCGCTCGGCTGTGAAAGAAAGAGCGAGAGAGAGGGAGGATGGGCACGGGAGAGTGAGAGGGGAACGGGGCGGCGCGTGGCGTCACACGAGGCATCCAGAGCGACGAGGGGGAGCCAGGCAGGCAGGTGGCGTGGCGGCACGGCGGCGTGCGCGCGTCGGCCACACACCCTGTCCTCCTGGCGAGAGGTCAGGGACGACTAGCGTCGCCCAGTCAGCTGAGCCGAGCTACTGGGCCGATCTGGTAAGTGGCCCAGGTAAGTCTCTCTCCCTTTTTCTGTTTTCTTTTCTATTTCTGACATTTGTTTCTGATTTAGTAAAAAAAAATACTAAATCAATTTATTTTCTTATGCCAATTTTTGTAGGGTCTAGTGGTATTATTCCAGAGCTCCTCAACTAATGGCATAATTTTTGGACAATATTATATATATATAACAATATATATCCAAAGCAAATAACTATTGCATTAATTCCAAATGCCCAAAATAAATATTTATGAGCTCCTAAAAATATTGGTTGATTTTTATCTCTGCCCAATATTTTCAAAGAGAGACATGAACATTTTCTTGGACCTTTCTGGAGCAAATTTTTTCTGGGTCATTTCCAGAAATGATTTCTGAGGGTTTTACAAAGCCCCATTTCAAATTTAAATGAAATTTAAACATGATGCACACATGACTAGCTAGCCTTGAGCATACCAGAACTAGGGATGTGACAACTCGCCCTCACTTGAAAGAATCTCGTCCCGAGATTCAGGGGTCGATGGAAAGAAGGTGGGGTATTCCAGTCGAAGACGATCTTCTCGCTCCCAGGTAACTTCTCTCTCAGAATGATGAGACAACTGAACCTTGAGAAACTTGATGTTCTGACGTCGAGTGACACGCTCTGCTTGATCAAGAATGCGAAGAGGGTACTCTCGATATGTGAGGTTATCTTGGAGATCAAGCGTTTCATGGTCCACCCCGCGGATGGGATCCGAGAAGCAACGCCTGAGTTGAGAGACGTGGAAGACATCATGTAGTCGAGAAAGATGTGGGGGTAGTTCCAACTGGTAGGCAACCTCTCCTCGTTTAGTGAGAATGCGAAAAGGACCAATGTAACGAGGAGCCAACTTGCCCTTGATACCGAAATGATGGGTACCCTTCAAAGGAGTAACCCGAAGGTAAGCCTTGTCGCCAACTTCATAAGCCACTTCCTTATGACGACGATCATACTGGCTCTTTTGACGAGATTGGGCTGTTTTTAAATTCTCACGAATGATGCGAACTTGCTCTTCTGCCTCCTGGATCATATCCGGTCCACGGAATTGTCTCTCACCAGTTTCTGACCAGTTCAAAGGTGTTCGACATCTTCGTCCATACAGAATCTCGAAAGGAGCTTTCTTGAGACTGGATTGGTAACTATTGTTATAAGCAAACTCGGCGAAATGAAGACATTTCTCCTAATCCATACCGAATGAGATAACGCAAGCTCTAAGCATGTCTTCGAGAATTTGGTTGACCCGTTCCACCTGACCACTTAATTGAGGGTGGAAAGCGGTACTGAAGGAAAGATGAGTGCCCATGGCAGTTTGGAAACTCTCCCAGAAATGAGAAGTAAAGAGACTACCATGGTCTGAATTGATCTCTAGTGGAACACCATGAAGTGACACTATTCGAGAAATATATAAGTCAGCGAGCTGACTAGCAGTGATATTCTCTCGAATAGGTAGGAAGTGAGCCACTTTGGAGAGACGATCAATGACTACGAAGATAGTATTATTCCCTTTCTTGGTCCTGGGAAAGCCGGTGATGAAGTCCATACCAACTTTATCCCATTTCCACTCAGGAATGGCTAAAGGCTGAAGGGTGCCAGCAGGCCTTTGATGTTTTGCCTTAACGCGACGACAAACGTCACAGTTAGCAATGAACTGAGCGATTTCTCTCTTCATCCTAGTCCACCAGAACCTCTAGCGTAGGTCCTGATACATCTTAGTACTACCGGGATGAATCATGAGAGGAGATTCATGAGCCTCCTTAAGGATCAGTTGTCGAAGATGTTGCTTGTTGGGAACCACCAGACGGTTCTCGAAGAGAACGACACCTTGATCATCTATAGAGAAACTACCAGCAATACCCTTGGCAATGTTTCTCTTGATCCGGGTAATCCCCGTATCATGCTTCTGGGCTTCTATGATATGATCCACAAGAGTAGGTTTCGCCACCAAGGTAGAAAGGAATCCTTGAGGAGCAATGTGAAGATTAAGCTTATAGAATTCCTCATGGAGAAGTGGTTGGCCCTGCTGCAACATAAGATTGTTGCAATAGGACTTATGACTTAGCTCATCAGCCATGACATTACCCTTGCCTGGGGTGTAGGTAATCCCTAAGTCGCAATCTGAGATCAACTCCAACCAATGTCTTTGCCTAAGGTTCAAATCAGGTTGGGTGAAGATATACTTGAGACTCTGGTGGTCGATGTAAATCTCGCAACATTTACCAAGAAGGTAATGTCGCCATGTCTTAAGTGCATAGACTACGGCTGCAAGCTCTAGATCATGTGTAGGATAATTATCCTCAGGTGGATGCAACTGTTGAGATGCATAGGCAATCTCATGATGATCTTGCATAAGAATGCAACCTAGTCGCTGTTGCGAGGCGTCACAATAGATAACAAAGTCCTTAGTGAAATCCGGTGGCACAAGTATGGGAGCAGAAGTCAGGCGTCTTTTCAGTTCCTGAAAACTGTACTCACATTGTGGGGACCACTCAAACTTTTTATCTTTCTTGAGAAGTTCCGTGAGAGGTTTGGCCACTTTAGAGAAGTTTTCAACAAAGCGGCGACAATAACTGGCTAGACCAAGGAAACTCCTAACTTGCTTAACAGTTTCAGGTGGAGTCCAATCAAGAACGGCCTGAACTCTCTCGGGATTGACAGCAATGCCCTTACCAGATATCACGTGGCCTAGGTAGGTCACTTCTGGCAACAAAAATTCACACTTGGAGAACTTGGCATAAAGGCGGTGCTCTCTGAGTTTCTCTAACACAAGTCTAAGATGTTCGACATGCTCTTCCTCGTTCTTCGAGTAAATAAGAATATCATCAAGGTAAACCACGACGAACTTATCTAAGTACTCCATGAAGATCGAGTTCATCAAGCGAGAGAAGATGGCTGGAGCATTGGTTAGACCAAAGGACATGACAGTGTACTCGTACTGGCCATAACGAGTGACAAAAGCCATCTTAGGAATGTCCCCGTTTCTAATCTTGATTTGATGGTAGCCTAACCTCAAATCCATCTTGGAAAAGACTGAGGATCCAGCGAGCTGATCATACAGATCGTTGATCCTGGGGAGCGGATACTTGTTCTTTATCGTGACCAAATTAACGGGACGATAATCTAAAACCATCCGGTCCGTACCATCCTTCTTTTTGACGAAGAGGACGGGGCAAGCCAGGGAGAAGAACTAGGACGGATGAAACCCTTTTGCAAGGACTCATCAAGTTGTTTCTTAAGCTCGGCTAGTTCTAAGGGTGCCATCTTGTAAGGTCTCCTAGAGATTGGAGCAGTTCCTGGGATAAGATCTATGACAAACTCTACATCTCTGTCAGGTGGAATACCTGGCAGTTCTTCTGGAAAGATATCCAGAAAGTCATGGACTACCGGGATATCTTCAAGGTCTGGGAGAGGGCTGGCGTTAAGAGAATAGAGTTGACGCTTTGCAACTCTAGTAGAGACAGTGACTATCTTGACAGATGGGTGTGTAAGCTGAACAGACCTGGTGAAACAATCAATCTTGGCATGATGAGCTGTCATCCAGTCCATACCCAAGATGATGTTAATATCTGAAGACTTGAGGGCTACAAGTGAGGCAAGGAATACAAGTCTGTCGACAAGGATTTCATTACCATGACTTACTCTGGTAGTTTGCCATCTAGACCCTGGAGTTTGGATTTCAAGTGGAGTTGGCATATCACAAAATGACATGTCGTGCAAACGAGCATAGCCTTCAGAGATGAAGGAGTGAGATGCTCAGGTATCGAATAGAACCGAGGCGGGATGGCAATTGACAAGGAGTGTACCAAGAACGACATCTAGATCATCATGAGCGTCTCTAGCCGAGACATGATGCACACGTCCACGTTCAGTGGGAGCTGTCTTGACACTGATCGTCTTGCATGATGGCTTACCGCGGCCAACAGACTTCTCAGGCGGGGGTGGAGCATAGTTGGTTTCAGAGTAGTCACGTGCATAGTGTCCTGGCTCTCCGCATGTGAAGCAAGTCCCTGAAGTTGGATGTGGACCCGCATTGGCAAGCGGTCTATCAAAAGGCCTGGGTGGAGCATACTTCTGAACTGGGTGAGGCGCCACATAAGATGGCCTCGATGCATATCCAGGTGGAAGAGCGGAGTTCGGAACCCAAATCCGGCGCTTTTGCGAACTAGAACCGGAGGAAGAACCCAAATCACGGGTGTGCTTACAAGACTCCTCATAAGTGAGCTGAGTTATCTCTGCGTTAATGGCCTTGTTCACAAGAGCCTGGAATGTATTGCAATGGTGCAAGTGGAGATCACAACACAACTTGGGGTTGAGACCCTTCCGGAACCTAGCCTGCTTCTTTGCGTCCGTGGACACTTCTTCTGTAGCATAGCGGGCGAGGTTCTCAAACTCTCTACTGTAAGCATCAACAGCCATCTTACCCTGGGTGAAACTACAGAACTCTTCTCTCTTGCGATCGATGAGAGCCAGAGGAATGTGATGCTCGCGAAAAGCTTCAGTGAAATCTCTCCAGGTAGGTATCTGGCCGGCTGGAAGCACAGCCTCATAGTTCTGACACCAAAGACTAGCAGGACCTTCTAGGTGATATGCAGCATAGGTGACCTTGTCACCTTCAGCTACGCTCACGGAATGCTACTTGTGTGTGATACTACGAAGCCAGTCATCTGCATCGAGTGGCTCAATAGAATGATGAAAGGTAGGTGGTGTCAGTGTCAAAACCGGCGGATCTCGGGTAGGGGGTCCTGAACTGTGCGTCAAGGTCGGATGGTAACAGGAGACAAGGGACACTTTATGTTACCCAGGTTCGGGCCCTCTCGATGGAGGTAAAACCCTACTCCTGCTATATTAATATTGATGATATGGGTAGTACAAGAGTGGATCTACCACGAGATCAAGGAGGCTAAACCCTAGAAGCTAGCCTATGGTATGATTGTGTATGATGATGGCTGTCCTACGGACTACAACCCTCCGGTTTATATAGACACCGGATAGGGTTAGGGTTACACAGAATCGGTTACAATGGTAGGAGATCTCGAATATCCGCACACCTAGCTTGCCTTCCACGCCAAGAAAAGATCCTTCCGGACACGGGACGAAGTCTTCAATCTTGTATTTTCATAGTCCTGGAGTCCGACTGAAGGTATAGTCCGGCTATCCGAACACCCCCTAATCCAGGACTCCCTCAGTAGCCCCTGAACCAGGCTTCAATGACGACGAGTCCGGCGCGCAAATCGTCCTCGGCATTGCAAGGCGGGTTCCTCCTTCGAATCCTGTGTACGTGTACGAATAATGTCCGCTTTTTGTAATGTAGCACTCCTCGGCTTCAGTGCCCAATAATGGCCGTCTTCCACGTGCTGAACGAATGCGAAGAGCTTGGGGTGTTTTTACATCCACACCCTTAGTCATATAAACAAGCCACCTATTTAACGGGATGGGGATTTAGATCCAAACCACATCTTCTCCTCTCCGCGAGTTATCATCAGAGCGTCTCCAGCAAAGGTCCATTCCAACATGGCCAGCCGTCGCAGCTCCTCCCCTCGCCCCTCCAGTCCTAAACCCGGAGACTGGGAGAGATGCACCATCCCACACAACGAGTTAGTGTCGCTCCAAGCCAAGGGATTTCTCCCTCAAGCCTATATGGTCTCGGTCCAAGCCGGACTCGCCACTTATCAAGGCGGAAAACAAGCGGAGAACTTACCTAGTCCCTCTAAAGGGGAGCGGGTGTGCCTGGTCCCTTATCTAATAAGGGGACCGGGATTTCCAATTCATCCCTTTCTCCGCGGGCTTTTGGAGTTCTATGGCCTCCAGCTGCACCAGCTTACGCCCGGTTCCGTGTTACACATCGCGGGCTTCGTTGCTCTCTGCGAGCTATTTTTAGGCGTCGAGGCTCATTTTGCGTTGTGGAAGAAGATATTCTGCCTGGTGCCCCGTTCTCAAAAGGGGTCTATATATCAAGTGGGCGGAGCCGAAGTATGGCGCATCGCCGGGACCGGATACCCGTCTCGAACCCCGAAGAAGGCGTCCGAGGACTGCCCTTCAGAATGGTTCTACATAGACGACGTTCCCCTACCGGACCCTGTCCGGGCCGGTCTCCCTGAGTTCAACAAAGCTCCCCTGAAGAAAGGCCTGAGCTGGCGCCCTCGGAGCTCTCAGAGAGAGAATGACAGAGACGTCCTTTACTTAATGGGCCGGATTAAGCTACTGGCTCATTCCGGACTAACCATGATTAAAGTCATGGCCATATGCATTATGCGAGGGGTGCAGCCGCTCCAATACAGAAGCCACCCCATGTGGGATTTGAACGGGGAGGATGACGCCACCCGTTACGGCCGTAAGGGGCCGGACTCGCCTGCCGCTCTAATGAAGGTTTTGTCCTCTTTGTACAAGGGAGAAGAAGAGGAATTCCTCCGCGTCAACCCGCAGGGCGGATTTTCCATGTATAGTCCTCCGAATTGGGTAAGTGGACAGTCGTATTTCCCTGTTCATTTTACATTCCCATGATTAAATAGGCAGTCTAACGACTTTATTGCAGGACCTGCGTCAGGAGGTAAAAAACATAAACAGCCGTCCTCCGCAGCCAGAGGACCCAGAACGGTCCCTCGATCCGGACTCCGAAGAGGATCCGGACTTAGCGGTAGATTTCATCGACGGAGTGTTTCATCAGCTAAGCAAGGACGATACCTTGGTAGCTATCATAGCTGATTACCTAGGGTTGATCCTGGCCTCCCAGGTGACAGATACCGGAGCTTCACCCCCTTAAGAGGGGTTCCGTTTTCATGGGTTTGGTTGTTCTGACGACAACCGCGCTTTGTAGGGGAGATTCCCGAGGGGGGAAGCCGACCCCGCTGCAGCTAACTGGCGGGGGGCCGCAGGGCCCCGTGGGGCCAAAAGGAACGTAGTCCGGTCTGAGGTGCCCGAGCAAAGGTATGGCATACCCTCTCTTTTTCCCTGGTGTTTTACTCCTCCCAGGTATATTAACATTCGTGCTATCTTCAGGACGAAGAGACCTCGCCGAACTATATCCGGATATGTTGCCAACCGCGCCTCCACCAGCCAGACTCCAACGCCCGGCCCAGAGGCAGAGGGCAGCACCAGGCATGCACCGGACGCTCCTCCATCAGAGGATGCGGACAGGTTGTCTGCCACCAATTCCGAGGTGGAGAGTGCCATGAACCACAGGCGTCTCCGGACAGTTCTTCGCGACGCTTGTTTCTTCCAGGAGGCTTTAAATGCCTTTAATTCAGGAGACGCATACCTCCGTGCCGCTCAAAATGGTTTAGCCAGAGCCACGGAGCAGTATGTAAAAGACATACGGGTAAGAAAATTTTGGTAAATATAGATATGCCAGTAGCCCCCGAGACATGAAGCAGTGGAAATAACTGATTCGAGAATCATATAACATGCAGTTTCTTACCGAGAAGAATACCGCGCTGTCTCGGGAGCTGGAAAGGTGCAGGGCCCAACTAGAGGCTGCACAAACGACAGCAGGAGGGTCTAAAGAGACCCCTGCAGGTAAAAAATACTCTGGAATATTTAGTGTTGTATGGATTTAAGTGCCAATCTGACAAATTGTATTGTAGATCACGCCGGACTCGATCCGGACAGGCAACAGCTTCTACACCGGTTAGAGTCTGGTGAAAGCTTGCTAACAAAGGTGAGGTGGGAGAAGAATGATCTCCAGGATGCCATCACCAGGATGGATGTTGAACTAAAAGATGTTTGTAGCAAGCTGTCGGACTCCAATAAGGAGAATCAGCGACTTCGACGCGGCATTTTTAGTAAGTGCTTAAGCGAACTCTTGAAAAAGGAGTTCGGCGAGGAAGACAACTAACAGAGTTATGTCTGTAGGTATACTGACAGGTCGTCCTGCAGAGGAGATGCCCGGTTCAACGGGCGATCTTCTTCCCAAACTCTTGCAACTGCACGAACGAGTTTGGCACGCGATGCGAGGTATTGCCCAAGCCTTGTGGCCTGCCCACTCCATACCCGAGGGCCCTGGAGAACTTGCAGAGAAGTTGAAGGGAGCTCGGCGGCGCTTCCGGTTGTGGAAGATATCAGCCTGCCGGCAAGGCGCTAGGGAGGCTTGGGCCATGGTGAAGACCCGCTTTATGAAGTCTGACCCCAATCACATGGCCGAGGTTGGACCGGTGGGGCCTGACGGGAAAGAGATCCCTGTGAGCTTAGTGTATGGCCAGGTAGAATTGGCCGGAAAGTATTCCCAGCAGGACTGTAAATTAGACAGCCTGTTAGATGGTATAGAAGAGGAATACAATCAGTCAGGATGACTATGTAATTTATAATTGACATGTGTAATGCCTTCTAGCCGGTTTGTAGATCGTTTGTCGTTGCCGACCTTTTCGCTTCTACCTCAGGACCTGACGGTCCGGAGTGTGTCCGAATACCATAACGGTTATATAAGAACCGAAGTATGCGTGGAGACCAGGCGTAGGGGTCATTAGTGCTTTATCAGACAAGTGCCCAACTAGTTATGTTATATTACATGGTTAGTAAGAAACATCTTCCAGAGAGAATAGTTCCGTTAAGGGTTCCTTTCGCTGGGGTGACGTGCCCTGAAGTGCACGTCCGGACTGCAAGTGCAGGAAAACATCTGGGGGCATGTATAAGTAAAAAAGGTTCATCTTTAGTTCACCGACCGAATATTCCCTTAAGAACGCTAGGTTTCGGCTTCACCCAGTCTGAGGTACACATCCGGCTTATCCGGCAGTAACAATCGCAGAGGTGCTCCCTTTACCGCCAAGCCGAACAATCGGGAACGTAGGGGTAAGCACAGGAGCCAAGCAACCCAGCTTGGCCAAAACTTAAGTCATATCGATGCATATAATGGTGAAGAAAAGGTGCATGCAGAAGTCTGACGCATGCGTTGGGCGTGAAACCCATATAAACAAGCTTCTGTTAGAGAAGACCCCAGGTTTAAGGAGCGCGAGTGGCGCGTCACATGATGAGCCTTTAAGGGCTATAAAAGGAAAGAGTGGGGCGAGAAAAAAATAGAAAAATATATATATAAGTGGACAGAGGAAGGAGACAAACCCCGAGTCCGGCGCTAGGCATAGAATCTTCGGAGACGTGCGGCGTTCCATGGGTTCGGCTCGAGTCGGTTATCCGACGCATCTCGCAGGCGGTACGCTCCACCAGTCAGGACTTGGTCAATTACGAAGGGACCTTCCCATTTGGGCTTGAGTTTGTCCTTTTTCTTATCCGGCAGGCGTAGGACTAGTTCGCCAACGTTGTAATTTTTGGCTCGTACTTCTCTGCTTTGATATCTTCGAGCCTGCTGTTGATAAAATGCGGAACGGGCTTTAGCCACGTCGCGCTCCTCCTCTAAGGTGTCCAGGTTGTCCTGCCGATCAAGCTCGGCTTCTCTTTCTTCGTACATGCGCACTCGAGGTGAGTCATGAATTATATCGCAGGGCAGAACTGCCTCTGCGCCGTACACCATAAAGAATGGTGTGAATCCGGTGGTACGATTCAGCGTGGTTCGCAGCCCCCAGAGTACGGAGTCGAGCTCCTCTACCCAGTGCGTATTGTATTCCTTTAGGGACCGCACTAGTCTGGGTTTGATACCGCTCATGATGAGACCATTTGCACGTTCGACCTGACCGTTAGTTTGTGGGTGATAGACAGAAGCAAAATCGAGCTTAATGCCCCTGTTTTTGCACCACAGCTTTACTTCGTCAGAGGTGAAGTTTGTGCCGTTATCGGTGATAATGCTGTGGGGGACACCGTAACGGTGTACGACCCCGGATATGAAGTCTATCACGGGTCCAGATTCGGCCGTCTTAACAGGCTTGGCTTCTATCAATTTGGTGAATTTATCCACCATGACCAATAAGTATTTTTCTTGTGGGTTCCACCCTTAAGGGGTCCCACCATATCAAGCCCCCAGACCGCAAAAGGCCAAGTGATGGGGATGGTTCGGAGGGCATTGGGCGGCATATGGCTTTGATTTGCATAGAGCTGGCAACCGACGCATCGTTTGACTAAGTCATGAGCGTCTGCTCGGGCCGTCGGCCAATAAAAGCCCGTACGGAAAGCCTTGCTTACAAGGGACCGAGCTGCAGCGTGGTGGCCACCGAGTCCGGCGTGAATTTCAGCCAACAGACTCCGCCCTTCCTCCTCGGAGATACATCTTTGAAGGACTCATGTAGTGCTTTTCTTATATAGCTCTCCCTCGTGGACTTTATAGGATTTAGATCGCCGCACTATGCAGCGTGCCTCGTTTTGGTCCTCTGGGAGTTCCTGCCTAGTAAGGTAGGCTAGGAATGGTTCTGTCCACGAGGTGATGATCGCCATTATTACGTGGGCTGAAGGTGTGATTTCGGTGGCAGGGCCTCCGATTATGTTGGATTGTTCGGCGTCGGGTTGTGCGGTTATGTCCGACTGTTATCCGCGGGTTCCCCCTCCCATGCTACAGATGGCTTGAATAATATTTCTAAGAATACGTTGGGGGGGACCGCATCTCGTTTTGCTCCGATGCGTGCCAGGACGTCTGCTGCCTGATTGTTTTCTCGGGCTATATGGTGAAACTCCAGTCCCTCGAACCGAACTGACATTTTTAGGACGGCATTGCGATAAGCTGCCATTTTTGGGTCTTTGGCATCGAAGTCGCCATTTATTTGGGATATCGCGAGGTTTGAGTCCCCGCGTACTTCCAGGCGTTGAATGCCCATGGATACTGCCATCCGGAGACCATGTAGAAGGGCTTCGTATTCGGCTGCATTGTTGGAGTCCGTGTACATAATTTGGAGTACATATTGGACTGTGTCTCCTGTAGGGGACGTCAAAACGACGCCAGCACCTAGTCCGGCCAACATTTTGGAGCCGTCGAAATGCATGATCCAGTTTGAATATGTGCCGTACTCTTTAGGGAGTTCGGCCTCTGTCCATTCGGCGACGAAGTAGGCTAGGACTTGCGATTTAATGGCTCGCCGTGGTTTGTAGGTTATGTCGAACGGGAGGATCTCTATGGCCCATTTTGCTATCCGGCCCGTTGCATCGCGGTTTTTGATAATATCGTTGAGTGGTACTTCCGAGGCTACTATTATAGAACACTCTTGAAAGTAGTGTCGTAGCTTCCGGGATGCCATAAACACCGCGTACGCGATCTTTTGGTAATGCGGCTACCGTGATTTGCATGGTGTGAGGATAGTGGACACGTAGTAAACTGGCCTTTGAAGGGGGAGTTTGTGTCCGTCCGTTGCCCGCTCGACGACGAGTACTGCGCTAACAACTTGATGGGTTGCGGCAATGTACAATAGCATGGGTTCGCCAGTGTTCGGCGCGGCCAAGACTGGGTTTGTTGCCAAGATGGCCTTTATTTCCTCGAGTCCGGCTGTGGCAGTGTCTGTCCACTCGAAGTGTTCGGTGCGCCTATGGAGGCGGTAAAGGGGCAATGCCTTTTCTCCCAGGCGGGAGATAAAGCGGCTTAAAGCCGCCACGCATCCGGTGAGTTTCTGTATTTGTTTGAGGTCTTTTGGGACATCCAATTGTGATAGAGCTCGGATTTTAGCTGGATTTGCTTCAATTCCTCTGCCGGATACAATGAAGCCCAGGAGCTTTCCGGCTGGAACGCCGAAAACGCATTTTTCCGGATTGAGCTTAATGTCATATTTTCGGAGGTTGTCGAATGTGAGCCTCAAGTCGTCTACTAGAGATTCGACTTGTCTTGATTAACAACCACATCATCTACATACGCCTCCACTGTTTTGCCAATCTGGTTTGCCAGACATGTTTGAATCATGCGCTGATATGTTGCGCCGACATTTTTTAGCCCAAAGGGCATTGTGTTGAAGCAGAATGGGCCGTATGGTGTGATGAATGCTGTTGCGGCTTGGTCTGATTCTGCCATCTTGATTTGATGGTAACCGGAGTATGCGTCGAGGAAGCACAACGAATCATGTCCTGCAGTGGCATCGATGATTTGATCTATTCGAGGGAGGGGAAGTGATCCTTTGGGCAAGCCTTATTAATGTCTTTGAAATCGACACACAGGCGCCAGGATTTGTCCTTCTTTGGTACAATCACCAGGTTTGCTAGCCAGTCCAGGTGTTTTATGTCTCTAATGAATCCGGCTTCTAATAACTTGGCTAGCTCCTCTCCCATAGCCCGTCTCTTTGGTTCGGAGAAACGCCGAAGAGCCTGTTTGACAGGTTTGAGTCCTTTCTGGATGTTTAGGTTGTGTTCGGCCAAACTGCGTGGGATTCCTGGCATGTCCGAGGGGTGCCAAGCGAAAATGTCCCAGTTCTCTTGTAGGAACTCTCGCAGTGCGGCGTCTACATCAGGGTTCAGTCGTGCCCTGATGGAGGCTATTTTGTTGGGGTCCGTTGGGTGGACCTGGAATTTGACTATTTCGTCTGCTGGTTTGAAGGATGTGGATTTGGATCTCTTATCGAGTATCACGTCATCCCTATTGACCGTGGATCGCAGCGCAGTTAGTTCTTCGGCCGCTAAGGTTTCGGATAGTGCCTCGAGGGTCAATGCGGCTGTCTTGTTTTCGGCGCGGAGTGCTATGTCCGGATCACTAGCGAGGGTGATAATTCCGTTTGGCCTAGGCATCTTAAGCTTCATGTACCCGTAATGGGATATAGCTTGAAAAATTGTGAAAGCCTCCCGTCCTAGTATAGCGTGATATCCGCTTTTGAACGGGGCCACCTGGAACGTGATCTGTTCGGACCTGTAATTATCCGGCGTGCCGAATACCACATCTAGTGTGATCTTTCTGGTGCAGCACGCTTCCTGACTGGGGATTATTCCTCTAAAGGTTGTGCTGCTTCGCTCAATGCGGTTCCATTCTATTTCCATTTTTTGGAGGGTTTCCTTGTAAATGAGGTTCAATCCACTGCCTTCGTCCATGAGTACCTTTGCGAGGCGATACCTCTCCACTATGGGACTAAGGACCAATGCGGCTGGTGCTCTGGCTGCTCGAATTTTAGGCTCGTCACTCGCGTCGAAGGTGATAGCAGTTGTCACAGCCCCAGTTCAGACCTTGTTTGTCTTTGCATCTGCATCCTTGCATCATGATTAAATTCCACTCAAATTTGAAATGGGGATGACAAACCCTAGCACCAAATGGAATGCAATTAGGATCATTATAAAAATATTTTCAATTATCCCAAATGCCCTTTAGAAAAGTTCATGATTTTTGTCAAAGGGGAAAACCTCTGCCAAAAGTCATGCACATATTTCTAGGTCATTATGGATTTTTGAATTAAATCATATCATATTTGAATTTGGGCATTTAAATACTATAAAATATTTAAAATGCCTAAATAATCTAAACTGAAATGTTCCATGTTGGATATATTCTATATAGTGGGCATGTACAGTTTGGTGATTTTTGAAAGGGTCTAGGTATTTTTAGAAAAGCCACAAAGATTACAGAAAAATAGAAAACAGAAAAAAAGAGAGAGAGAAGGACTAACCTGGCGCTTACCTGAGGCCCACCTACCTGGCCGGCCCGGCTGGCCAGTCCACCTGGCGGCCCAGCCCACCAGAGCCACCACCGTCTCCCACCTCGCGCCAGAAAGACGCGAGGCGTGTGGCCACCGCGCACCGGCACGCGCCCGGCCACCTCCTCCCTGCCTGGCTGCCCCCTTCCCCCTTTGGACGCCCTGGACGCCGACACGTACCCTCCCCGGCCCCTCTCACTCTCTCCCGAGTCGATCCCCTCCTCCATTCCCCTCCGTCGAGCTCCACCGAGCGAGTTCGTCGCCGCCGACGCCGTTCACCGTAGCCACCGCCTCCCCCTCGCCTCCCTGACTAGCCCAAGAGCTCCGCCTCGTCGCCCCGGACCTCTCCGCTGACCCACGCGACTCCAAACGCCTTCGAGCGCCGACCTCTCCCTCGTCTTCAACCTCGGGCACCCGAGCCGCCTCCGGTCGATTCGGCGCCGCCAGGACCTTCCCGAGCTCACTGACTCCCTCTCCGACCCCGCTGTGAGCTCCTGCCGCTTCTCCCCCTCTCCGTTTGCCTTCTTGCGCACCACAACGACCACACCGAGCTCGGCCGCACCCGCCGCCGCCACTGCACGTCGCCGTCGTGGCCACAGCCATGATGGCTCGATTCCGAGCACGCCATCGTCTTCACCGTACTCGTAGGAGTCCGTAGCACCCACCCTTTCGGCCTGCTGTGCCCCCTAGCGCCAACTCCGACCTCGCCCGAGCTCCGGCAGCCGCCAAGGTCGTCGCCGGCGACGTTTCCGGCGACCCCGAGGCCAATCACCACCACCACTCGATGCGGCTCACTTCCCGCATCACGTAGACGTGCTCCGCGCGCCAAACCGCGCCCTGTAGGCGAATTCCGCGCTGCTCCGCCGCGCCTGGCCTCGCCGGCGACGAGCCGCCGGCGGGTTTGACCCGTCTGACCCGGGGTTTGACCTCCCTAGGGTCAACACACGTGGGCCCCGCCTCTGACTAAAACAGGTTAGGACTAATGACCCGTTATTTCACTGACATGTGGGGCCACCCCGCTAATTAACTAGGATTAGTACTAACTGAAATTAGTTAGTCTAATGACACTGACACGCGGGCCCCACCGTCCAGGTTTGACCTGGACCGTGCCCCGTTGACCTGCTGACGTCATGATGATGTCAGGCTGACGCAGTATTCTTTTTCTGGAATTTAAATAAATCTTAAATGATTTATTTATTTCAGAAAATATCCAAAACTTTGAAAAATCGTAGAAAATAATCTATAACTCCAATGGAAATAATTTATATATGAAAAATTATCAGAAAAATTCAAGGAATCCATCTGTACCATTTTCATGCATGTTTGAACAATGTTTGTCCTCTGTTCTGGACAAAGCAAATATAGGCATTTAAATAATCACATATGGAGTTGGAATTTGAATCATGTATTCAAACCAACTTCATTTAAGTCATAGTTAGATGCATTAGCTCAAATCACAGCATATTGCCATGTCATGATCATGCATCATATTGTTGCATTGCATTGATTGCGTTTCTTCCTTGTTTGCCGGTAACCGTCCCCTCTCAGTAGACGATGTTTCGACGACGAGATCGATGACACCGATGAAGAACTATATTATCTTCAGAAGTGCTAGGCAAGCAAAATCCCCTTGTTCATTCCGATAAAATCCCACTCTCTTGCTCCTGCTCTCTTTTATTGCATTAGGACAACAACGATTCATGTGTTACTTGCTGCGGTAGCTGAACCCCTTTATCCTCTGCATGACCTGTCATTGCCACAGTAAATAGATGAAACCCACTAGCATGAGTAGGAGTTGTTTGAGACCTGTTGTGCCTACTCATTCTTGCTTGTTTGTCATGCCTGCTACTGCTTAGAGTTGAGTCAGGTCTGATTCATCGGGAATGAATTGGTATGGTGATGAACATGTCCTACTGTGTGTGAGCTAAGTGTGTGAATACGATTTGGTAAAGGTATTGGTGAGAGGCCATGTAGGAGTACATGGTGGGTTGTCTCATTGAAGCCGTCCTCAGGAACTGAGTTCTGTGTTTGTGATCCATGAAACAGCTACTACCATGCATTGGGCCCTGAAATATGACCCCGCTCGACTTCTTATCCACCCTTGTCCTCTGTCCAGGAGTTGCAAGTAGTTTCTGGTGTTTGTAGTATGCTGGGGGCCGCACGCGGCGCTGACCATCGGGGTGGGCTGTGTTGCGGTAGGCACGTGGCACGGTGTACCTACTCGCCCGTTTGGTGTCTCGGGAACCCTGTTCACATCGTTCGGGGCCGTTAGTGGAAACCTCGGCCGGACTCCCTGCGGATGGAACCCGAATAGGCGATAAACCTGGAATAGAGACTTGAGTGTTTAGGTAGGTCGTGGTCTACACCCACGTCGGCTTTCGCTTGAAGTCTGCCGAGCACATGTCGTGTGCAGACGCTAAGTGGTGGAAACATGTATGAAGAAGTACACCCCTGCAGGGTTAACATCATCTATTCGAATAGCCGTGTCCGCGGTTATGGACTTCTGGGTTGCCTATATCAGTTCATAGACAAGTGAAAGTGGATACTCTAAAATACGCAAGATAAGCGTGAGTGCTATGGATGGCCCTCTCGTAGGGAGACGAAAGTGGATCCATAGTGGTGTATTGATATGGTGAATATGTGGACTCGTGTGCGCCACCTCAAAAGAGTTATTCGCAGTCATAGTTCAGGATAGCCACCGAGTCAAGGCTGGCTTGCTGCAGTCAAACTCCACCACCCCCTTTATTGAAACTGATGCATATGTAGTTAGTTCTGATGTAAGTCTTGCTGAGTACGTTTGTACTCACGTTTGCCTATTATGTTTTTGCAGAGAGACTTCAGTCTCGCTAGTAGTATCGCTTGGACTTCGACGTTTAGCTTGATACCTCAGCTACGATCTTGTGCCCTCGGCAGGATCTGGTAGATAGTCAGGCTTCTCAACCTTTTTCATTTGTAGATGTCTGTACTCAGACATGTTAAGCTTCCGCATGTGCTTTGCCTTGTATGCTCTGAATGTTGGGTCATGAGACCCATGTTTGTAATACCTCGCTCCTCGGAGCCTAATGAATAAATACTTGAGTCGTAGAGTCTTGTTGTGATGCCATGTTGTATCTACACATATTGAGCATATTGTGTGTATGGTTGAAATGCTTGCTATGTGTGGGATCCGACTATCTAGTTGTTTATCCTTGGTAGCCTATCATATGGGGAAATGTAGTCTAGTGCTTCTGAGCGATAGTAGTCCGCTACAGCCCGATTCACCGGAGTCCTGCTAGCCCAGCACTACTGCTTAGAACACTTGACTGGCCGGCATGTGATTCACGTCGTTCCTGTGTCTGTCCCTTCGGGGAAATGTCACGCGGTGTTATCCGGAGTCCTGCCTAGCCTGCTACAGCCCGGGTTACCGGAGTCCTGTTAGCCCAGTGCTACAGCCCGGATATATACGTTGTTGACCGACATGCTCGATGTGATTCATGTATGCCTGTCCTCATGGGTTAGTGCCGCCTTGGGTTCACGACTAGCCATGTCGGCCCGGGTTCTTGTCATATGGATGCTAGCGACACTATCATATACGTGAGCCAAAAGGCGCAAACGGTCCCGGGCCAGGTAAGGTGGCACCCGTGGGAATACCGTGCGTGAGGCCGCAAAGTGATATGATGTGTTACATGCTAGATCGATGTGGCTTAGGATCGGGGTCCTGACAGCGTTGATATCAGAGCCTGACTGCCTGTAGGATTTCCAAGCCAAACTGGTCGAAGTTGTGTCTAGAAATGCTTTAGTTATGTAAGGGAATTGATTGTGGAAGGGAACGTAAGGCTCTTTTTACTCCTTATACCTCATGGCCTTCTGATCTGAGTCAACCTCTTCTCTTCTACGGGGATTAAGAACTAGGCCTTCTCATCTATCTCTCAGGATGACGTGTTACTAAACCGTAGTTGCCTAGGATTGCTGAGTTCAAGCCTCAGTTCGGTTCCTACTACTTCCATGTGTTTTTAGTTGATCTCAGAACATTGATATTGTGATGTTGAGTGGTTATGCCCCCATTTTGCAGGATGTCTTAAATCATTTTGAGCATTTACAGCCGTTATGCTGTCCGAGTCATCCCAGGCTTCCAACTAGTCTGATGCATTTGCAAATCCATTCCTTCCATTCCTGATGTCCTTTTGGTCGGAATAAGCACACTAATCGGTCTGTTGAGGTATCCCGTTGCCTTGACATATATGTTGGAGCTATTATTATGACCCTAGGTGTCTTAGGGAGTCACCTAGTAATCTAGCAATGCTATGTGTTCTCGGTGTGATGATTCTGGCCACCATTCTCGAAAGCATCCCGTGATGCCATTTAGTAGTAGGTATTTTTCTCCTGGGTTCTCGAACCCGAGATTCACTCTACTCACTTCTTGTTGATAGTGTTTGCTAGTTCCTTTAGGATATTAGTAACCTTTGCATTAGCCCTCGAGGTCCGTGGTACTTCCTTCTTCCAAATACTATGAACCGCTTATGGCAGAAGTTCTTTGAACCAAAAGATCACAACCAGGGTGCTCTTGAGGAGTACCCCATTCATATTGTGACTCTGCCAGTTCTAACATTCTGCATGGGTTATCCGGAAGAAATTTGTTGAACTCGTTTGACATACTAACCCATGAATCCACAACTCAGAAAGTTATATGTTCCTTGAGTTGACCCTCCTCAGTTGTATTCCGACCCTAGTCTATCAATTGATAGTCAGGAATAGTTGTGCATTCGTGTTCATCGACGCCTATTATTCTTGTGGTCCATCAAGCCATTCTATTTCGAAATGACTAGGAGAAACAAACTCCAGTACCTCATCCATATCCAGGATTGGGTCAAAGCAGTTGTATGCCACAGATCAAAATGCCAATCCAGCTTTTGTTCTATTCTACATTGGAGTATTACCATCTTTATGTCAAGAGTTTCATGAGAATTGCACCACCTCTTATGAATTCTTGACGAAGTGATACTTCTCGCCATCATCGTTCATTCCTCGGTCTCCGTGTTATTGTAACCGGAATATTGACAAGTGAATTATGATGTATGAAATCAATGCTCCGAGCAACTCGTTGCTTGGTAGTAAATGGACAATATTCTCATTCTTAGCGTGTTGGTTATCAAATCATCATCCTAAGATTGACCGTGCTACCTAGTCCTTATTGCTGGTGCACTCTTCGATCAACGAGTTGGGATTTTGCCAAACCCTTGCTCTTTTGATCATATCGTCTTGCCCTGAAAAGCAAGATTGATCTCAAGCTTAGTATCATATGGTGGTTCGTGATTTTCCGAATATCTTCTCGGAAGTATTACCAGGTTGTTCCCAGACTGTTATGTTGAGCTCGTGATCAAGTTGGTTCCTTGTGAACCACCCTTTCTCCAAGAGTCTGTGTTAGATATCCCTGAGCTAGTTGGTTGAGCTAGACAACTACTTGGAGAGTTGGAAGATAAAAGCTTGTCTAACTTAGTTCATGTTAAGGGATATCTTTGGGTGTGTGTGTGTTGAAGAAAGATGATATCTTCACCAATTGGTCCTCGTGATCAGTTGTTGGATCTATTGCCTTGTCAAAACCTTGACTTGAGTATGGGCTATCGTCGAGTCAAATCAGAACCAATGATGCTCGTAATGTTGTCTTATTCGTGGTTGATCCCTCGGGCATACACCATTACATCTTTGGTCTGACCAATGCTATCACCGTGTTCACATGATGGTGGAAGTCCAGTGATATGGGAATTCCGATGAGTTGTTGTTGAGCCCATTAGCAGCATTTTGTCTCCCCCATGATTCATGTTGAACATTATACTAGTATTGGAAACTTTGTAAGCAATGCCTTCGTGTTCCGTTCATGAAGCTTATGCTTGGATGAAAGGAGTGACTTCCTCTAATTCACGTGCATTTGATGTAAGTTGCTGCCATGGATTTGAGAAAGTTTGTTTTGCCTCCTCTGGAATCATCCCAAATCAGTCATGCATACGTGCGAAGTATTCTGTGGTTTGGAGACTTGCAACCTTCATTCTATATGTGTCCCTAGCACACCAAGCCACTGATTGATTTGTTCAAGGAGAGGAAGTTCCTTTTTAAGAGCTAACCCGGGCTTCATCAAGGACTTCGTTATCTGCAATGATGGTTTCCCACCTGAACTCAGTAGTGTTTTATTGTAAGACTACTCTGTGGTCATGCTTGTCTTGGACAACATGTTCACATGTATATAGCAGAACCAGCTCATGTTTTGGAGCTTGCTATCGTAGTGCATTTCCTGAGAATCTCGCAATGTCATCTCGTCGGTTTGTGTTGCAAACTTCCTTTTCCGGACATGCTGTCTGAAATATCCTGTTGCCAACCAGATCTGAATCTCACGCAGATGTGATGGTTGGAACTTTTCCAAGATCTATTATGTAGGTCCCGACAAGGTTGATGTCTGGCCGACACACCTAGCCGGAAGAGCTATCATGGTAGTATCTTGATTGAACTAGTTGACCATCTTCTCCATGAGGATCTCGTGCGACTTATTTTAGAAGTTGTTCCTTAGGGATCCTTGTGCTATTAGTATTCCTCGATTATGCTATAACCATTCCAACGGTGGAATTGCTCTCGACTGTTGAGTTATCTCCCAGTTACCAGAATCATTCCCAGCATTTGCATTTTGTTCCTAGCTTGCACCTTAATAGTTGTTGTCCAGGATCATATTCAAGAGTGGACTTGTCATGGTCCCATCCATTTCCGGTGATAAGCAAAATCATTCATTGCGTTGTCTTCAACAAGGTAGTCCCCATCATCCAACCTAGTCCGAGAATGTCACCTTTCCGAACTCCTTCAAACGATCGTTTGTGATTGCCTTAGGCTGGAATAAAGAGTTCCAATGATCTCAGTATCAAAAGTAATTCTTTTTGCCACTTAAGGGAATAGTTCTTCGAGTCACCTTCCCTGAGGTGCCCCGTTATGGATCATGGCAATTTTTCCTCGCTACCTTGTCACCTCGTCAAATTGTTTCTTCCGTCCCTCCTCATGCATGTTTTGCCTCTCAGTTCGAGAGATGTTTCAATGCCTCACTCGATGAGTTGATCCTGAGTTGTTCGATCTTCAAGAAGATCAATTCTTCTGGAGTATTCTCTTTCCTCTCATTGTCATGTTGGATGTAGTTCTCAAAGCAAGACGGCAAGATCAAGCTGATGCAATGAACCAACATGTTCGGGAAGGGCAATTGGATCGATAAGATCGTGTTAGCTAGTGGCCCCCTCTGTCTTCTTACCTCACGACTTGAATCTCGGGACGAGATTCTTGTTTAGTGGGGGTGAGTTGTCACAGCCCCAGTTCAGACCTTGTTTGTCTTTGCATCTGCATCCTTGCATCATGATTAAATTCCACTCAAATTTGAAATGGGGATGACAAACCCTAGCACCAAATGGAATGCAATTAGGATCATTATAAAAATATTTTCAATTATCCCAAATGCCCTTTAGAAAAGTTCATGATTTTTGTCAAAGGGGAAAACCTCTGCCAAAAGTCATGCACATATTTCTAGGTCATTATGGATTTTTGAATTAAATCATATCATATTTGAATTTGGGCATTTAAATACTATAAAATATTTAAAATGCCTAAATAATCCTAAACTGAAATGTTCCATGTTGGATATATTCTATATAGTGGGCATGTACAGTTTGGTGATTTTTGAAAGGGTCTAGGTATTTTTAGAAAAGCCACAAAGATTACAGAAAAATAGAAAACAGAAAAAAAAGAGAGAGAGAAGGACTAACCTGGCGCTTACCTGAGGCCCACCTACCTGGCCGGCCCGGCTGGCCAGTCCACCTGGCGGCCCAGCCCACCAGAGCCACCACCGTCTCCCACCTCGCGCCAGAAGGACGCGAGGCGTGTGGCCACCGCGCACCGGCACACGCCCGGCCACCTCCTCCCTGCCTGGCTGCCCCCTTCCCCCTCTGGACGCCCTGGACGCCGACACGTACCCTCCCCGGCCCCTCTCACTCTCTCCCGAGTCGATCCCCTCCTCCATTCCCCTCCGTCGAGCTCCACCGAGCGAGTTCGTCGCCGCCGACGCCGTTCACCGTAGCCACCGCCTCCCCCTCGCCTTCCTGACTAGCCCAAGAGCTCCGCCTCGTCGCCCCGGACCTCTCCGCTGACCCACGCGACTCCAAACGCCTTCGAGCGCCGACCTCTCCCTCGTCTTCAACCTCGGGCACCCGAGCCGCCTCCGGTCGATTCGGCGCCGCCAGGACCTTCCCGAGCTCACTGACTCCCTCTCCGACCCCGCTGTGAGCTCCTGCCCCTTCTCCCCCTCTCCGTTTGCCTTCTTGCGCACCACAACGACCACACCGAGCTCGGCCGCACCCGCCGCCGCCACTGCACGTCGCCGTCGTGGCCACAGCCACGATGGCTCGATTCCGAGCACGCCATCGTCTTCACCGTACTCGTAGGAGTCCGTAGCACCCACCCTTTCGGCCTGCTGTGCCCCCTAGCGCCAACTCCGACCTCGCCCGAGCTCCGGCAGCCACCAAGGTCGTCGCCGGCGACGTTTCCGGCGACCCCGAGGCCAATCACCACCACCACTCGATGCGGCTCACTTCCCGCATCACGTAGACGTGCTCCGCGCGCCAAACCGCGCCCTGTAGGCGAATTCCGCGCTGCTCCGCCGCGCCTGGCCTCGCCGGCGACGAGCCGCCGGCGGGTTTGACCCGTCTGACCCGGGGTTTGACCTCCCTAGGGTCAACACACGTGGGCCCCGCCTCTGACTAAAACAGGTTAGGACTAATGACCCGTTATTTCACTGACATGTGGGGCCACCCCGCTAATTAACTAGGATTAGTACTAACTGAAATTAGTTAGTCTAATGACACTGACACGCGGGCCCCACCGTCCAGGTTTGACCTGGACCGTGCCCCGTTGACCTGCTGACGTCATGATGATGTCAGGCTGACGCAGTATTCTTTTTCTGGAATTTAAATAAATCTTAAATGATTTATTTATTTCAGAAAATATCCAAAACTTTGAAAAATCATAGAAAATAATCTATAACTCCAATGGAAATAATTTATATATGAAAAATTATCAGAAAAATTCAAGGAATCCATCTGTACCATTTTCATGCATGTTTGAACAATGTTTGTCCTCTCTTCTGGACAAAGCAAATATAGGCATTTAAATAATCACATATGGAGTTGGAATTTGAATCATGTATTCAAACCAACTTCATTTAAGTCATAGTTAGATGCATTAGCTCAAATCACAGCATATTGCCATGTCATGATCATGCATCATATTGTTGCATTGCATTGATTGCGTTTCTTCCTTGTTTGCCGGTAACCGTCCCCTCTCAGTAGACGATGTTTCGACGACGAGATCGATGACACCGATGAAGAACTATATTATCTTCAGAAGTGCTAGGCAAGCAAAATCCCCTTGTTCATTCCGATAAAATCCCACTCTCTTGCTCCTGCTCTCTTTTATTGCATTAGGACAACAACGATTCATGTGTTACTTGCTGCGGTAGCTGAACCCCTTTATCCTCTGCATGACCTGTCATTGCCACAGTAAATAGATGAAACCCACTAGCATGAGTAGGAGTTGTTTGAGCCCTGTTGTGCCTACTCATTCTTGCTTGTTTGTCATGCCTGCTACTGCTTAGAGTTGAGTCAGGTCTGATTCATCGGGAATGAATTGGTATGGTGATGAACATGTCCTACTGTGTGTGAGCTAAGTGTGTGAATACGATTTGGTAAAGGTATTGGTGAGAGGCCATGTAGGAGTACATGGTGGGTTGTCTCATTGAAGCCGTCCTCAGGAACTGAGTTCTGTGTTTGTGATCCATGAAACAGCTACTACCATGCATTGGGCCCTGAAATATGACCCCGCTCGACTTCTTATCCACCCTTGTCCTCTGTCCAGGAGTTGCAAGTAGTTTCTGGTGTTTGTAGTATGCTGGGGGCCGCACGCGGCGCTGACCATCGGGGTGGGCTGTGTTGCGGTAGGCACGTGGCACGGTGTACCTACTCGCCCGTTTGGTGTCTCGGGAACCCTGTTCACATCGTTCGGGGCCGTTAGTGGAAACCTCGGCCGGACTCCCTGCGGATGGAACCCGAATAGGCGATAAACCTGGAATAGAGACTTGAGTGTTTAGGTAGGTCGTGGTCTACACCCACGTCGGCTTTCGCTTGAAGTCTGCCGAGCACATGTCGTGTGCAGACGCTAAGTGGTGGAAACATGTATGAAGAAGTACACCCCTGCAGGGTTAACATCATCTATTCGAATAGCCGTGTCCGCGGTTATGGACTTCTGGGTTGCCTATATCAGTTCATAGACAAGTGAAAGTGGATACTCTAAAATACGCAAGATAAGCGTGAGTGCTATGGATGGCCCTCTCGTAGGGAGACGAAAGTGGATCCATAGTGGTGTATTGATATGGTGAATATGTGGACTAGTGTGCGCCACCTCAAAAGAGTTATTCGCAGTCATAGTTCAGGATAGCCACCGAGTCAAGGCTGGCTTGCTGCAGTCAAACTCCACCACCCCCTTTATTGAAACTGATGCATATGTAGTTAGTTCTGATGTAAGTCTTGCTGAGTACGTTTGTACTCACGTTTGCCTATTATGTTTTTGCAGAGAGACTTCAGTCTCGCTAGTAGTATCGCTTGGACTTCGACGTTTAGCTTGATACCTCAGCTACGATCTTGTGCCCTCGGCAGGATCTGGTAGATAGTCAGGCTTCTCAACCTTTTTCATTTGTAGATGTCTGTACTCAGACATGTTAAGCTTCCGCATGTGCTTTGCCTTGTATGCTCTGAATGTTGGGTCATGAGACCCATGTTTGTAATATCTCGCTCCTCGGAGCCTAATGAATAAATACTTGAGTCGTAGAGTCTTGTTGTGATGCCATGTTGTATCTACACATATCGAGCATATTGTGTGTATGGTTGAAATGCTTGCTATGTGTGGGATCCGACTATCTAGTTGTTTATCCTTGGTAGCCTATCATATGGGGAAATGTAGTCTAGTGCTTCTGAGCGATAGTAGTCCGCTACAGCCCGATTCACCGGAGTCCTGCTAGCCCAGCACTACTGCTTAGAACACTTGACTGGCCGGCATGTGATTCACGTCGTTCCTGTGTCTGTCCCTTCGGGGAAATGTCACGCGATGTTATCCGGAGTCCTGCCTAGCCTGCTACAGCCCGGGTTACCGGAGTCCTGTTAGCCCAGTGCTACAGCCCGGATATATACGTTGTTGACCGACATGCTCGATGTGATTCATGTATGCCTGTCCTCATGGGTTAGTGCCGCCTTGGGTTCACGACTAGCCATGTCGGCCAGGGTTCTTGTCATATGGATGCTAGCGACACTATCATATACGTGAGCCAAAAGGCGCAAACGGTCCCGGGCCAGGTAAGGTGGCACCCGTGGGAATACCGTGCGTGAGGCCGCAAAGTGATATGATGTGTTACATGCTAGATCGATGTGGCTTAGGATCGGGGTCCTGACAGCTTTGGTATCAGAGCCTGACTGCCTGTAGGATTTCCAAGCTTTGTCACAACGAGCATGACTCCGGGCTGTAGCACTGGGCTAACAGGACTCCGGTAAACCGGGCTGTAGCAGGCTAGACAGGACTCCGGATGTCACCGCGTGATATTTCCCCGAAGGGACAGACATAGGAACGAGGTGAAACACATGCCGGCCAGTCAAGTGTTCCGAGCAGTAGTGCTGGGCTAGCAGGACTCCGGTGGACCGGGCTGTAGCGGACTACTATCGCTCGGAAAGCACTAGACTACATTTCCCCATATGATAGGCTGCCAAGGATAAACAACTAGATTGTCGGATCCCACACATAGCAATACATGTTACACGTACGCATAACATGCAAGTATGTGCTGTACAACATGGCATCACAACATAACGCAAACTCATATAGATAAAGGCCCAGAAGAGCCACATAGCAGTAAATACAAACAGGGGTCACATGACCCAACATTCAGACCATACAAGCAACAAGCGGAAGCACTACATGTCTGAGTACAGACAACTACAAAAGAAAAAGGCTGAGAAGCCTGACTATCTACAAGACCCTCCCAAAGGTACAAGATCGTAGCTGAGGTAGTAAGCTACTCGTCAAAGTCCAACCGGAACTACTAGTAAGACCGAGGTCCCGCTGCAAAAACATAAATAAAGCAACATGAGTACAAAGGTACTCAGCAAGACTTATATCAGATCCTATCATACATGCATTAGTATCAAGAAGGTAATGTGGGGTTTAGTTGCAGCAAGCCAGCTTTGACTCAGTGGCTATCCTGTTCTACGACTACGAGAAACTTCTTTGAGGTGAGGCAGCGCACCTGAGTCCACTAATCACCACATCAATACACTACTATGGATTCATCCCCGTCTCACTACGAGAAGGCCATCCATAGCACTCACACTTATCTTGAGCATTTTAGGGTATCCACTTTAAGTTGTCTATGTACCACGTAAGCATCCAAGAAGTCCATAACCGAGGACACGTCTATTCGAATAGATCATGATAACCCTGCAGGGGTGTACTTCTTCACACACACTCTCACCACTTATCACCATGTACACGTCATGTATCTCGGCAACCTTCAAGCGGAAGCCTGGCGAGGGTGTCGGCCACGACCTGACTAACCACACAAGACTCTAGTCCAGGTTTATCGCCTATTCGGGTTCCATCCGCAAGAAGATCCGGCCGGGGTGTCGCTCACGGCCCCAAACGATGTGTACAGGGTTCCCGAGCCCACCAACCGGGTGCCACTCGGTACACCGGGCCATGTGTGCCTAGTCTGTCCCAAGCCCACCCTGCCGGGTGCCACTCAGTAGAAAAATAGCACTACCTACAAACACCAGAAACTAGTTGCAACTCCTGGACAGAGATCAAGTTGGTTAATAAGTCGAGAGGGGTCGAGTTACCGGAACCCAATGTGTGGTAGTATCTAGTCATTGGACAACTTACACAGAACTCGGTTCTTAAGGACGGTCCCAATGAGACAACCCACCATGTACTCCTACATGGCCTCTCACCGCTACCTTTACCAAAACGTGTTCACACGCTTAACTCTCAGCATCAGAACATATCATAACACTCCAATCCATTCCCAATGAATCAGACCTGACACAACTCTAAGCAATAGCAGGCATGGCATGGTAGGAACACAACATGGCTCAATCAATTCCTACACATGCTAGTGGGTTTCAACTATTTACTGTGGCAATGACAAGTCATGCAGAGGAATGGCTTCAACTACCGCAGCATAAAGTAGCAGTTGAATCGTTGTTGTCCTAATGCAATAAAAGAGAGCAGGAGCGAGAGAGTGGGATTGTATCGGAATGAACAAGGGGGTTTGCTTGCCTGGTAGATCAACAGGGGGGGCACTGCTTCACAGACAGGTACTCGGGAACACTCTCCGGAGCAAGACCTATCGAGAAGAATGGTGCCGGCAATCAGTACACAACATATGCAACAATATGATGCATGATCATGGCATGTAGATGTGAAGTTGTTTGAGCTAACGCAGCTAGCATTCATTTGGATGAAGTCCTTTTGAACCAAAGATTCAAATGCATCTCCAAAATAAGCTCTTTATATAAGCCATTTTAGTGTTTCACTGATACAGCAGGTATAACTTGGTTTTTCATGCATGAAACTGGTGCAGATGGATAGATTGCATTTTTCTGATAATTTTTCATATATAACTTATTTCAATCTGAGCTACGGTTGAATTTATATGAATTTTTTAAGTTTAGAATATTTTCTGGAATTTCCTGTTTTAAAATAATTCCAGAAAAAGGATAACTGCGTCAGCATGACGTCATGCCCGCGTCAGCAGTCAACGGCGCTGACCAGGTCAAACCTGACGTGTGGGGGCCACACGTCAGCGTCATGGTTAATTAACAGAGGGTTAATTAATTATCCTAACTAAAATTAGCCAGGGCCAGGCCCACCTGTCATTGACCCACCCGGGTCAAATCTGGTCAACTGGGGGCGGGTTAGTTAGCGCGGGTTGACCCGGTCAACCCCACCGGCGTTTAGCCGCCGGCGACCACGGGGCTCGGCGGAGTCCCCGCTGGAGGCCACGGGAGCGGCGGCTGGGGGCACCAGGAGGTCGCCCGCGCTCCCGCGCATCCACGGGAGCCAGTGAGAGGCTGCGGAGGTGGCGGAGCTCGCCGGAGCAAAGCTCGCGGCGGTGGCCGGAGTTCGGTGGCGTGCGGCGCAGGCTACAGCTCGAGAACGGCAAAAGGAAGAGCGGGGGAGGGTGCAGCAGCCTACCACAGGGACAGCAGAGGCGGGGACGAGGCTGGGGACGCGTTGAGGGCAGCGTGAGGTCGCCGGAGATCTGGCAGCCGAAGATAGAAGACGGCGATGGCGGCGGCGATGCAGAGCGTCCGGCGTCGCATGACTCGGTGGAGAGGACGAGGGAGTCGTGGAGATGCTCGTGGACCCGTTGGAGGGGCGAGGGGACGGCGGGGAGCGCGTCGGCGGTGAGTTGCGGCGACGGCAGCCGCTCGGCTGTGAGAGAAAGAGCGAGAGAGAGGGAGGATGGGCACGGGAGAGTGAGAGGGGAACGGGGCGGTGCGTGGCGTCGCGCGAGGCATCCAGAGCGACGAGGGGGAGCCAGGCAGGCAGGTGGCGTGGCGGCACGGCGGCGCGCACGCGTCGGCCACACGCCCTGTCCTCCTGGCGAGAGGTCAGGGACGACTGGCGTCGCCCAGTCAGCTGGGCCGAGCTACTGGGCCGATCTGGTAAGTGGCCCAGGTAAGTCTCTCTCCCTTTTCTGTTTTCTTTTCTATTTCTGACATTTGTTTCTGATTTAGTAAAAAAATACTGAATCAATTTATTATCTTATGCGAATTTTTGTAGGGTCTAGTGGTATTATTCCAGAGCTCCTCAACTAATGGCATAATTTTTGGACAATATTATATATATATAACAATATATATCCAAATCAAATAACTATTGCATTAATTTCAAATGCCCAAAATTAATATTTATGAGATCCTAAAAATATTGGTTGATTTTTATCTCTGCCCAATATTTTCAGAGAAAGACATGAACATTTTTTTGGACCTTTCTGGAGCAATTTTTATCTGGGTCATTTCCAGAAATGATTTCTGAGGGTTTGACAAATCCCCATTTCAAATTTAAATGAAATTTAAACATGATGCACACATGACTAGCTAGCCTTGAGCATACCAGAACTAGGGATGTGACAGATATGATCTCTCGTATTGTATGTTTCAGCCTTCACTTGTGCTTCTAATGGATGGATTCCCCGGTGACATGCATGGTCAACACAGCTATTGGCTATTTATCACTGGATATGGTACGCCAACCATAGCCGCCCCTGGATGATGTCGTTAATCAAGTACTTGAATGATAGACTCCTTGATCTACCTTTCCACTATTCAAGCCACCAACAATGGTATATGCATGCGATTTTTTCTTCCAAGATTCAGTTGCATGAAAAATATGAACATGAGAATCCTATTCAATAATTTGCAGGTTGGGGGTCAGATACGCATGCATGTCCCTCGTGCAAGCTTCATACTTGAAGAGAAACCACGGATCCGGCCACGTCGCACGTCGTAAGTAAACATGCTCCGACATCACCATGGCCTGACATTGGACTCACGCCGTCTTCGTGCTTTGTTGGGACATCATCTGCCTGCAGTCGTCACCAAACGACCGACCCGTCGTCATCCGCGGACTAGAAGCACAATGACCTAGATCAATGCATGCTACTCTCTATGACACAATTAGGATGATATTACATCTGCATCACATATGTGCATGGTGTGTACGACATACGCATCAATGGAGTATATACATACTCTGCTATAAACGATGTTCCCCATACTTCCTGTATATGTCAACTTGGTACTCCTTTTCAATAATACAACATACTACCATTTTTTGCATATTCTCCATACTACCTACTCCTTTTTACAAATTATTACAGACGTGGCTCCGGACTTGTTGTATAAGTATAATATATACTACATACTCCCTCTCCAAAAAGGTGTATACTCTACACTCTTCACAAATATGAAAAATAAAATATTTGATACTAGCATACCACTTGATAGGAAAATTAACTAGGTATCCAAAGTCAGTACTTTTAGTACAGAGAAAATTATATGTAGATTAAGACGACGATAGTTTTTAACATAGAAGATAGAGTATATAATACCACTACGTGGTAACACATGCATACTACTTTCCCGATATATATATGTACTCTATATTTAAAGATACTCGTTATTGCACTGCACTTAAGAAGGTATATACTTATAGTCCAATTCAAAAAGGAAATATATGTACCACATACTCAAGTAATATGCACATACTCCACACTCCAATCATTTCTATATATATGACCGTCCTATGACTCATTTTCATGCAAAGGAGAAAAAGAGGGGAACATACATGCCGTGTTTATGAACTTAGGCATTGTCATGCCTAAAACTATGTCGTTGCATTCTTCAAAAAATTAACTATATACTACATACTCCCTTTTTTGCCATATAGTTTGTACCCTGAGATATTTCATCTGAAAAAAGTTTAATACTCCATACTCCAATTTCATGATAATGCTCCATACTCCACGGAAATGTATATCTCCTACCAACTAACAAGAATAGTCAATGTCAAGTTCCCATCCTTATCAATATCAACATTCTGTTGAATGTACGGAGCCAAGCCAAGAATTGAGGAGGTGGTTGACCTAGTGCATGCTTGCCGGGTTATTTAATTATAGAAAATCTATATTAGTTCCCTAATGGATTCCCTAGCACCCGCTAATCATATCCATCTACCCAGTTTACTTAGTGCTACGTGATACGGGAGGAGACACGTGGAGGGCAGCTAGCTAGGTAGTAACTACCACTGCTGGTAGATAAAATGTGTCCTACACACACACTTATAAGGACATGCTTGCATAACCAAATTAAACATCCACTTACATAGGTGGCTACTACAACCATGGCATTTGCACAGACCAAAGTAAACTATTACATGCATAATTACATAGGTGGCTACTACACACATGACATTTCCACACACCAATAAAGTAAACTGTATATTACATGCATGATTAACTAGCATAAACGATCATCTGATCATCATCTACTTCTTGTGACGCTTGCTCTGCTTGTTCCTCGATCCGGGCTCGTTGATTTGGGTAACGAGGCACTTCCTCATGTCAACGATCCGCCTGTGCATCTCGTAGCATGTGTACACGCTCTTGGCCTCAAACCTGAGGTGAGGTTCATCCAGTTGCCGCATCGAGGCCCCGTGCCAGGATATGGGACTTGTTCTCTGCGCATCCTGCTTCATCTTTTCATAGTAGAGGTCGATGATGGCCGAGGCAAGTTCGACCAGGGAGTCCTTCGTGCTAGCCCAGACCATGTAGTGGTCACGGATTTCTACAAGGTTCTTGCAGGCCAAGCCCATAACACTAAGCGCTTTTACATAGTTGGTGGTATCCAGCGTGGCGAACTTGTAGTCAGTGCTGTTGACAAACCTGTTGAAATGGTCGCAAGGCTCTTTGGCCATGCAGTAGTGGTAGATGAGGACATGATGGCGCATGCACAACTGGGCGACGAAAACCTTTTGATCTATGCCGGGACGACCGGAGGTGTACTGGAGGTCGATGCCAACCACCATGTACTTGTCTCCAGCAAGCAACTGCTCAACGCTGTTAATGTAGTCGTCCACCAGGGCCGGGTTGATGTTGTACACCACCGAGAGATCTGTCTCCCTCGCGTGGGTCTCCACTCTATGCTCGCCGAACTCCATTGGAGCGCCGCCGGACATCCCCTCTCTATGTGTCGTTGTGGGAGTGCTTGTTGTGTTGTGGGGCGCGATCGAAAGGTTGAAGAGACTAAGGTTATAATGGCCACGGGAATTAAAGGGAAACCGGACGGCCAGGAATATCGGCAGGCCCTGATGGCAGTTCTAATTTGCAGCGCGTAACTACAGCATGCCGCACGTAACTGCATCGCGTGGCAACGGCGAGCCACGATATATATATATATATATATATATATATATATATATATATATATATATATATATATATATATATATAGCATTTGAACACGCAAAGAAAAGCTGTCCACAAGCCGAGGGCACCGACGGACGCGAGCAGAGCGCGCCGCGGCGCCTAACGACGAGCACAGCGCGCTGCGGCGCCTAACGGCGGGATAGACCTTCATTCAAGCCAATCAAAATAAGACTGGAACAGACATGTCTGTATTGAACAAAGGGATCGCACATGTCTGTATTGACTGGAACGAGAATGCAATAGAAAAATAAGAATTAAGGCCACGATGATGCGATCGCAGTGGTGGTTACAGGATTTAAGAAGAAAGATGCATCCATCAACGTACGACCTCCTCCTCCTCAACTCAGTGTGCCGGCCGGGACACCGACCGGCGGCTAAGGAGTGGTGGATTGTGTGGCGAGGTCAAGGTGCTTCTCAACTAAGGCATCCAAGGCTTCTAGCCGACTGAAGAAGGCCAACATCGTAGCATCCTCACTAGCCTTGTAGATACCTATGTACACGATTCGCTCGTACACATGAATGTGTAGGACAGTTTCTTGTAGGGCAAGGCGCCCCGCGGCGAGCGTGACCTCCAGGTGGACATTCTTCGTGGCATCGGCGGGCAGTCGCAGGGCCACTAGTGCTTCAAAGAGGTTCTGACCGTGGAGGCCGATTAGGGAGGCAGGCAATGAGGAGCCCGGGCGCGCGGGCTGGAGGATTACAGCGATGTCGTCCGTGAGCTTCCTGACGACGGTGAACCTGTTGGTGGCGCGAAAGATCATATGGTCCAACTGAGAGTCGTACCTCGCGTCGACGACGGCCATCCACCAGCCGGTCGCCAACACAGTACGGAGACGATCCACGGTGCCATGCCACAGGCCGGTGTCGTGGACCATCTGGCACAGCCGCTGGCTGCTCGCGCACATCGCCGCCATGGGTCTGGAGTGTGCAATTTTGCCCTTATTAGGGTAGGTGCTTAGGCAAATGCTTAGGTGCGTACGATGTGGTAGATGCGTTGGAATGGAGGGGCGCCTTTATATGAGTGCAAACTACGTTGCATTCACATCGTGCTGCCTCTTTTCCAGGTCCTCCCATTACTTCCCTCGTGCATTCACACGATGCTAATTGAAGGAGGATGCATCATTGGCCGTTCAACATTTCGAGAACCGCTACCCTCTCCCTCATCTGCATTGAAGCCGTATCGAGAACTGCGCCACATGCTGTCAAATCGAATAGTACTGCGCCGCCCTGCTAATGATTCATGCGGGTCATCCAAAAGAACTGTTTGTGTTCAAGACATTCACAAATCCTGCTCTCACTTTGCATACGGGAGTTCTATCTGTAACCATCATGCTTGTTGTGAGAAGCTCTGGTTTGTGAGAACCATATACCCAAACCTGCCCCAAATGGGTCAAAAACTTTACCACGGCATGTTGATGCCCCTCCATGATAGCATGCCAAGTTTCATGAATTTCAAACGAGTTTTAGATTTACTAGAATTTAAAAATCAGGAATCTCAATGTTTGCGGCTGAGTGACGGTGGCAGGGTGTTTGACATTCATTCTCATTTCTTGCATGGGACCTAAGCATGCACCCAAGGACAAAGATTTGAGTTTCCAACCAATTTATATGCATTGGAGCATGTGCATGTAGTTCAAATTTGAATTATGCACATAAATGCATTGCAAACTCACTTAATGCATAAAAATGTCCAAACGAACCCCGAAAAATCACAAAAAATAACACAACACTCCTGTTGTTCTATGTTGACACGAGAAAAAAAATTGAAAGCAATAAGAGGCAATGGACGCTTCGCCCCCAAAGTTGGGGCGTTCCCTACCGAAACCATCATGCTTGTTGTGAGAAGCTCTGGTTAGTGAGAAGCATATCCCCAAACCTGCCCCAAATGGGACAATAACTTTACCATTGCATGTCGATGCCGATCCATGATAGCATGCCAAGTTTCATGAATTTCAGACGAGTTTTGGATTCATTTGAATTTAAAAACAAGGTATCTCAATGTTTGCGGCCGAGTGACGGTGGCACGGTGCTTGATGTTCATTCCCATTTCTTGCATGGGACCTAACCATGCACCCAAGGACCAAAGATTTGTTTTTTAAACCAATTTATATGCACCAGAGCATGTGCATGTAGTTCAAATTTGCATTATGCACATAAATGCATTGGAAACTCACCTAATGCATAAAAATGTCCAAACGAACCCCAAAAAATAGCACAACACTCCTGTTGTTATATGTTGACACGAGAAAGAAATTGAAAGCAATAAGAGGCAATGTATATCATTTCGCCCCCAAAGTTGGGGCATTCCCTATTGAAACCATCATGCTTGTTGTGAGAAGCTCTGGTTTGTGAGAAGCATATACCCAAACCTTCCCCAAATGGGATAAAAACTTTACCATGCCATGTTGATGCCGCTCCATGATAGCATGCCAAGTTTCATTAACTTGAGACGAGTTTTCGATTTACTAGAATTTAAAAACCAGGTATCTCAATATTTGCGGCCGAGTGACGGTGGCACGGTGCTTGACATTCATTCCCATTTCTTGCATGGGATCTAAGCAAGAACCCAAGGACACAAGATTTGATTTTTCAACCAATTTATATGCAACGGAGCATGTGCATGTAGTTCAAATTTGAATTATGCACATAAATGCATTGAAAACTCACTTAATGCATAAAAATGTCCAAACGAACCCTGAAAAATCAAAAAACAATAGCACAACACTCCTGTTGTTCTATGTTGACACGAGAAAAAAATTCAAAGCAATAAGAGGAAATGGATATCGTTTCGCCCCCAAAGTAGGGGCGTTTCCTACCGAAACCATCATGCTTGTTGTGAGAAGCTATGGTTTGTGAGAAGCATATCCTCAAACCTGCCTCAAATGGGATAAAAACTTTACCACGCCATGTTGATGTCTCTCCATGATAGCATGCCAAGTTTGATGTATTTTAGACGAATTTTGTATTTACTAGAATTTAAAAACCAGGTATCTCAATGTTTGCGACCGAGTGACGGTGGCATGTTGTTTGACATTCATTCCCATCTCTTGCACGGGACCTAACGATGCACCCAAGGACAAAATATTTGATTTTTCAACCAATTTATATGCACCGGAGCATGTGCATGTAGTTCAAATTTAAATTATGCACATAAATGCATTGAAAACTCACATAATGCATAAAAATATCCAAACGAACCCCGAAAAATCACAAAAAATAGCACAACACTCCTGTTGTTCTATGTTGACAGGATAAAAAATTTAAAAGCAATAAGAGGCAATGGAAATCTTCGCTCCCAAAGTTGGGGCGTTCCCTACCGAAATCATCATGCTTGTTGTGAGAAGCTCTGGTTTGTGAGAATCATATACCCAAACCTACCCCAAATGGGACAAAAAATTTACCACGCCATGTTGATGCCGCTCCATGCTAGCATGCCAAGTTTCATGAATTTCAGACGAGTTTTGGATTTACTAGAATTTAAAAACCAGGTATCTCAATGTTTGCGGCCGAGTGATGATGGCAGGGTGCTTTACATTCATTCCCGTTTCTTGCATGGGACCTAAGCATGCACCCAAGGACAAAAGATTTGTTTTTTCAACCAATTTATATGCACCGGAGGATGTGCAGGTAGTTCAAATTTTAATTATGCACATAAATGCATTCAAAACTCACTTAATTCTTAAAAATGTCGAAATGAACCCCGAAAAATCACAAAAAATAGCACAACACTCCTGTTGTTATATGTTGACACGAGAAAGAAATTGAAAGCCATAAGAGGCAATGGATATCGTTTCGCCCCCAAAGTTCGGGCGTTCCCTACCGAAACCATCATGCTTGTTGTGAGAAGCTATGCTTTGTGAGAAGCATATACCCAAACCTGCCCCAAATGGGACAAAAATTTTACCACGCCATGTTAATGCCGCTCCATGATAGCATGCCAAGTTTCATGAATTTCAGACAAGTTTTCGATTTACTAGATTTTAAAAACCAGGTATCTCAATGTTTGCGGCTGAGTGACGGAGGCACGGTGCTTGACATTCATTTCCATTTCTGGCATGGGACCTAAGCAAGCACCCAAGGACAAAATATTTGATTTTTCAACCAATTTATATGCACCGGAGCATGTGCATGTAGTTCAAATTTGGATTATGCACATAAATGCATTGAACTCACTTAATGCATTAAATTGTCCAAACGAACCCCAAGAAATCACAAAAATAACATAATACTCCTGTTGTTCTATGTTGACACGAGAAAAAATTGAAAGCAATAAGAGGCAATGGATATCGTTTCGCCCCTAAGTTGGGGCGTTCTGTACCGAAACCATCATCCTTGTAGTGAGAAGCTATGGTTTGTGAGAAGCATATCCCCAAACTTGCCACAAATGGGATAAAAACTTTACCACGCCATGTTTATGCCGCTCCATGATAGCATGCCAAGTTTCATGAATTTCAGACGAGTTTTGGATTTACTAGAATTTAAAAACTAGGTATCTCAATATTTGCGGTCGAGTGACGGTGGCATGGTGTTTGACATTCATTCCCATTTTTTGCATGGGACCTAAGCATGCACCCGAGGACAAAATATTTGATTTTTCAACCAATTTACATGCACCAGATTATGTGCATGTAGTTCAAATTTGAATTATTCACATAAATGCATTGATAACTCACTTAATGCATAAAAATGTCCAAACAAACCCCAAAAAATCACAAAAAATAACACAACTCTCCTGTTGTTCTATGTTGACACGAGAAAAAATTTGAAAGCAATTAGAGGCAATGGATATCGTTTTGTGCCCAAAGATGGGGCGTTCCCTCCCGAAACCATCATGCTTGTTGTGAGAAGCTCTGATTTGTGAGAAGCATATACCCAAACCTGCCCCAGATGGAACAAAAACTTTGCCACACCATATTATGCTGCTCCATGATAGCATGCCAAGTTTCATGAATTTCAGACGAGTTTTGGATTTACTATAATTTAAAAACCAGGTATCTCAATGTTTGCGGCCGAGTGACAATGGCAGGGTGTTTGACATTCATTCCCATTTCTGCACGGGACCTAAGCATGCACCCAAGGACAAATATTTGATTTTTCAACCAATTTATATGCACTCGAGCATTTGCATAGTTCAGTTTTGTATTATGCACATAAATGCATTGAAAAATCACTTAATGCATAAAATTTTTCAAACGAACCCTGAATAATTCCAATTCTTTTATGATCACTGCAGATAAAAGGTCTAGCAATTCAAACACCGTCCATGGCCATTGTGACCCCATTATGTAATTCAAATCAAGATGAAAAATCAAGTAGATCCCACACGGTTTATTATAACCAACCGTGTGAGATGCAGCACAATATTTCTTCGGACCGTGTCTGAGCAAGGGACCATGTCGGATGACACTTTGCGCGCCAGTTTTTTGGCTGAAGCGATTCCATATTTTTGGCTTCCAAGGAAATATCTACCTCCCCGACCCCTCTCTTTACCAAAAGCAACATTTCCCCCCTTTCCGCCGTCCTTTCCTATTTGAAACCTTCACTCCTTTCTTGCAGCGCCGCCACCTCCTCGCCGGTGACCCTCCTTCACGCGGACTCGCCTATCCAGGCAGGTAATCCGGACCCGACCCCCATCCTCCTCCTCCTTCCACATCACACATGCCCCGACCACCGGCGCGCGCGTGACACCTTCCACCCAAATCACCAACCCCTCCACCAAATAAGCGCCGGCCTAAGCCATGGTGCACGCAGTATAGCCAGGACCTCAAGGAGCATTTGGCAGCGGAGAAGAAAATCATGGCCGCACGCACGGATGAGGCCGCGATGGCTGCCATTTGTGCTGACCCCCAGATCATGGAGGAGCACCTCGCCATCGAGGCCACCATTGACACCTCCCGCGCCGATGCCGCGACGCGGTTGACTGCTTTAAATGACAGTTCGTGGCGTTTTCTCGAGACCACTGCCGGTGCCTTCGACGAAGACTACGAGGTGTTTTCTCAGCGTGCACATGCTTACCTCATTGGAGTGTGTTATATTGTTCAATTGGTGTTTAGTTCACTGCTTGGTTCATTTGTTGTGTCTTGGTTCACTTGTTGTGGTGTTTTGTTAACTGCTTGGTTCAATTCTGTAATGTGATGTTCAATTGTTGTGGCTGCATTCTATTATTGTATACCATGTGAGGAATAAATCGAATTTGGCTATACTAAATACATGAAAAACAAATATAATTGCTATATTTCCTAGTTGTTAAGCATGAGGGTTCGCGTGCGGTTGAGAGGGTGAGGGAGTTTTCATTTTTTTGAGACAAAGAGGGTGGTGAGGGAGAAAGGACTGTCGTTAGATCGGGGAGCATCCGACGGTGGTGGAGGCACGATCTGCGTGACATACTCATGGACCAGTCAGAACCCAGTACACGTTATGACCATCTAAACTGGTCTTAATCGACTAAAAATAAGGTGTTGAATCATATAAACAATTTTATAACATGAAAAATTCAAAAAAAGAAAAACATTCTCATTGTGTCAACAAATGTGACCTAGTTTTTTAGGAAAAATAACAAACTTAGAATTGGAATAAGACAATATCTTTAAAAAGTGTTATGAGAAATGAGTTTTCAAAAAAAATCATTTTCTATTTTCTGAGTGACAAAATTCTTTTTTGTGAAGAATCTACCAAATATTTGTTTCAAAATGGAACCACGCGATTTTCCGAAAGTATAAGACAACATTTTATTTACAGCTGACCAAATCTTAACATGTAAAATGCTTTCGATCCACCTCTCATCAAAAAGACAATTTATGTTTCAAAAAAGAATCTGCCTAAGCATTCTTTTTTTCTACTTTTCACATGAAAAATTCGAAAAAATGATCTCATATTATGCACAGGGGTGCAAATTGGAATGACCAACAATGTTGCTTAAGGGAGTTTTCATTTTCTTTGGACGAAAAATTCATTTTCCATTTTTCGAGTGTCTAAAATGAGTTTTTTTGGGAAGGACCTTCCGTATATTGCAAAATTGTACCAAGTCAATTTTCTAAAATACTAGGACATATTTAATGCACAACTGACCAAATGGTTGGGTGTAAAAATTTTTGATCCACCTCTCGTGAAAAAGACAAATTTCCGACGATTTAGCTAGAAGCGGGTCAAATTTGAACTGTAGCTACCTCGTAGTTTGGTCTTTATTTTTTCCAAAAATCATTTCTAGGTACATAAGTATCTATTTAATCAGAGAAACATAAAAAAATTCCAAGATTCAACCACTAGCTAGGAACGGTCAAGCCCGTCGTTTTGACCGCATTTTGAAACAGGCATAAAAATTCAAGAAAAATCAAGAAATTGGAAAACCTTCGCATTGCGTCATTATATGTAACCAAGTTTCCAGGAAAAATAATAAACTAGTAATACAGAAATTATTTTTAGAAAGTGTTCTCAGAAACGAGCTAACAAGTGTGAAGATTCATGGCTTTCAAGCCAAATGATCAATCTTATGGCCACATTCATGGCATAGTTTGTTCAAATGATCTCATATTGTGCACAATGGTGCATCTTGTAATTCCAAACAATGTTGCCTAAGGAAGTTTTCATTTTCTTTGGACGAAAAATTCTTTTTCCATTTTTTGAGTGCCCGAAATGAGGTTTTTTTGTGAAGGAGCTACCATATATTTGTTGCAAAATTGGACCAAATCAATTTTCTAAAATACTAGGACATATTTAGTGCACAATTGACCAAATGGTTGGGTATAAAAAGTTTTTATCCACATCTGTTGAAAAAGACAAATTCCCGCCGATTGAGTAGAAAGCGGGTCAAAATTGAACTGTAGCTGCCTCGTAGTTTGCTCTTTATTTTTTCCAAAAATCATTTATAGGTACATAAGTATCTATTTAATCAGAGAAAGACCAAAAATTCCAAGATTCAACAACTAGCTAGGAACGCTCATTCCCATCGTTTTGACCGCATTTTCAAACGGGCATAAAAAAATTAAAAAAACCAAAAAATTGGGAAACCTTCGCATTGTGTCATTATATGTGGCCAAGTTCCCAGTAAAAATAATAAACTTGTAACATGACAATTATTTTAAAAAAGTGTTCTCGGAAATGAGCTATCATGCGTGAAGATTCATGGCTTTCAAGCCAAATAATCAATCTTATGGCCACATTCTTGGCATAGTTTGTTCAAATGATCTCATATTGTGCACAAGGGTCCATCTTGGAATTCCAAACAATGTTGCCTAAGGGAGTTTCATTCTCTTTGCACGGAAAATACACTTTCCATTTTCCGACTGCCCGAAATGAGTTTTTTTTGTGAAGGACCTACCATATATTTGTTACAAAATTGGACGAAATCATTTTTCTAAAATACTAGGCCATATTTAATGCACACTTAACAAAATGGTTGGGTGTAAAAAGTTTTTATCCACCTCTCGTGAAAAAGACAAATTCCCGACGATTCAGTAGGAAGCGGGTCAAATTTGAACTATAGCTTCCTCGTAGTTTGCTCTTTTGTTTTTCCAAAAATCATTTATAGGTACATAAGTATCTATTTAATCAGAGAAACACCAAAAAAATCCAAGATTCAACCACTAGCTAGGAACGGTCAAGCCCGCCGTTTTGACCGCATTTTGAAACGGGCATAAAAATTTCAAAAAAAATCAAAAAATTGGAAAATCTTCGCATTGTGTCATTATATGTGACCATGTTTCCAGGAAAAATAATAAACTTGTAATACGGCAATTATTTTAAAAAAGTGTTCTCAGAAATGAGCTATCATGCATGAAGATTCATGACTTTCAAGCCAAATAATCAATCTTATGGCCACATTCTTGGGATAGTTTGTTCAAATGATCTCGTATTGTGCACAAGTGTGCATCTTGGAATTCCAAACAATGTTGCCTAAGGGAGTTTTCATTTTCTTTGCATAGAAAATACATTTTCCATTTTCCGAGTGCCTGAAATGAGTTTTTTTTGTGAAGGACCTACCATATATTTGTTGCAAAGTTGGACCAAATAAATTTTATAAAATACTAGGCCATATTTAATGCACAGTTGACAAAATGGTTGGGTGTCAAAAGTTTTGATCCAGCTATGGTGAAAAAGACAAATTCCTGCCGATTCAATAGGAAGCGGGTCAAATTTGAACTGCAACTGCCTCATAGTTTACTATTTATTTTTTTCAAAAATCATTTTAGTTACATGAGTACCTATTTAATCATAAATACATGGTTTGGTGGCGATACGGCGAGGTTTGGGCGGTGGCCGAGGCTCCCAACTCTAGAGCATGTAAACTCGCATGCCCGTCGCGTGGTCACCGCGTGACCGTGGTGTTGCCATGTGTTCTGGGAAGCCTAGGCATGTCTAGTGGGTTGGCACTCCCCAAGTAGGTGCTATGAAGAAAATTACAACATAAGATTCTCACGACGAGACTGATCGATGCTCAAACATGAATTAGCAGCCAAGTGTTTGATTAGCGGTACGGGAAATGTACATGGCTAATGGGCGTGAGTTTTGGCTAAGGATGATCAGTTACTAAGAAGACCGTCTTCACAAATTTTCATCTCAAAAGGAGGAGCCTAGGTGGTACTTGCTTTGCAAACTACCACACTAGACATAAATACGAATGTTGAAGCTCGGGTCAAAATAATGAATGGATTGAGCTAGCATTTGATGGAGGATGGTTATTTGGGCATAGGAAAGCACTGTAGAAAATGGATACTATTTGGACATGCCAAAGTGGTACTTCCTTCACAAACTGTTGTTCTAAACACAATAGGAAAATGAATATTTTTGAATTATTTTTGAACTAGGCAAGGAAGGTTTTTGCATATTTGACGAAGATATAACCCAAAGAATTTATGAGATTTTTTTGGAAATTTTGGGAATGACATAAATATAGGTTGCTTCACAACCTAGGGTAAAAACTGCCACATGGACATGACACATAGGCAAAACTGATGAGGTGGCGCCTAGTCATAACAACCCACCACAATTTACAAGGCTATGACCATCTATATTGGTCGTTAACAACTAGAAATAAGGCAGCGGACTAGCGTTGTTTGCTTTATGACCATTTCATGTAAGGAAATTACGACCTTTCTGACCAAAATGGTTGCAATGGTTTAGGGTTTGGAGCCCCCCGAACACCTTTTGACCAATTGGTCTGAAATGGTCATAGATCTATGACCATTTCTTCCAGGGTCACTGACACAAGGTCACTAGTTGACATATTTCTTGTAGTGTCTTCTATTAGGAGTATGTTATATTGTGCAATGTGATGCTCAGTTAATGTTTGGTTCATTTGTTGTGGTCTTTAGTTAACTGATTGATTCAATTCTGCAATGCGATGTTCAATTGCTATGGCTGCATTCTCTGATTGTATACCATGTGAGGAATAAATCGAATTTGGTTGTACTAAATACATGAGAAACAAATACAATTGTTATATTTCCAAATTGTTAAGCATGCTTGGTTTGATTAAATGTCGGATCTTCTATTAGGAGTATGTTATATTGTGCAATGTGGTGCTCAGTTAACGTTTGGTTCATTTGTTGTGGTGTTTAGTTAACTACTTGGTTCAATTCTGTAATGTGATGTTCAATTGTTGTGGCTGCATTCTCTTATTGTATACCATGTGAGGAATAAATCGAATTTGGCTGCACTTAATACATGAGAAACATATACAAGTGCTATATTTCCTAGTTCTTAATCATGCTTGGTTTGGATAAATGGGTTTTCCATGTGGCTTGAATTAATCTGATAAATCTGCAATCTGCTTATTTTTCATCAACATATTTTACTTATAGCATGGAACCCTTACTTAACCTGATGACTAACTACCTTATATGTGTTGTAGGGAAATAATGGGAAGCGCTGAGATTTACAAGAAGGTACTAACTATTATACCTTGCCTTTTTTTATTCATTTGCCCGTTTCCAATATAGAGAAGATATTTATGCACATCCTTGTTTTCAGGGTTCACTGATGATTACCTCTCAAACCACCTATGTGGTCAGGAGGCGAGGAAAGTGTTCATACAACACCCACGGTTCAATATTGAAGTGTTCCTGAAGGGGTCGAAGGATGGACGGTCAATCATCCACAGGCACTGGCCTAAAGTTGCAAAGACCTTCAACATGAATGAAGGCTCAATATTCGCCTTCCGCTTCAGCAGTTTTCCAGATGAGATGCATCTCTCTATGTCCCGTCTATAATGCTAATTTCGAAAGGTTCTAGATGTTGCATGTGAAACTTGCTGCTGGTGCAGTTGTGTAATGGGGTAGCTGAGTTTTGAAGCTATATCATGTTGTACTCCGATGTATTTCAATTATGAAATCCCGCTTCCTTAATATGGAAATGGAATATATTATGTGCTTGATACGAATGTTAATTAGATTAGTAAATGGATTATTAATAATAGGCCAATTAACCTTCTAATTGGGCGATTAGCTTGCTAATTGGGTTTTCCTATTGCAAATGGTTAATGAGAAAACACCATGGGCGATGACCTAAGGCAACGCACACAGTTTCCAGGAATAAACCGTGTTGGATCAATGAACAATCACACATGACATTCTCTTCAAAACTGTTTTCGTTACGCCACCTTGCGCAATCGTTTTCCTTGTAGTGACTGTGTGGGATGTATATACGAACGGAAACATTTAGTGGTGACTAACTGTGTGGGATGTACTTATGACTAGAAATGATTTTGCGTGTATAATTGTATTTTTTAGCACTACTTTATGTATTTCTGTATTTGAGTGCTCGCCGGTCGCACACGACCTCATTTTGCCGAGCGTGTGAGCCAGGACGGCATATCCCCAACGGTTTCTGGGTCGTGTGGGAAGGACCCCCTATCGCCCACACTCACTTGGCGATGGTTCCAAATTCCATCGGGGAAAGGGGTAAAAAACCATTTGTTTAGGACCGACACGCACCAGTGATAGTTGTCCCTATATAACCATTTCCAATATCTCGAATATCCCAAACACTTCATCTTTGCTACTCGTTTGTGCTTGCATTGCCATCTCAGTCAGAGTTTTATCAATTTTGTTGAGTTTGGTTCACTTTTATTTTGAGTCACTAAAAATTTCAGAAAATTTTCACCGGAATAAAAATGTTTAGGATAATATACCAAGGTGGTTCCGAGAGCAAGAAATCCCCAAGGCTCACAATACGCGAGCTGGACATTGAACCACCAAGGGAAGCTCAAGTACGGCCTTGTGAATGGTCGTTGGATCAATTCATGCTTCATGCAAGTTTCAAAATCCCACAATGGGGCATTCATAGCGAGCCTCGCAGAACTGAACGCAATTATTTTGTTGCTAGCATCACTACGGGAGAAACTAGAAATATTACACAAGCTACCATGGGGAGTATTCACTTTCTGCCATACATTATTTTGCTCCCTTTATAGGTAGATGCGTTAATGGTAAACATGATCATAGCCACCTTTGTGGATCGGTCTTAGTGTCATCAAGTGTGTAGTAATGGGTGATAAACGATATAACTTGGGGGCTATTATTCCGAGGAGGTTACATCTTAGTGCTAAGGATGGAGATTTCTTTAGTGGGATTTATGCCACCCGTTTAGCTAATTATCTCGGGGTACCCATAAGGGGGAATAAAATTGAGTTACCACCTACTTTCCTTGATTATAATGCTATGGTATGCTACCACTTTCTTGTGAGGAACGAATAGTCCGTCCTGTCTGATCTTTCATAGGCAGCGTGTTGTCCATATTACGCTTCCCGCTTCTGCCTTATTTAACTCTTAGGAAAAACGGAGATACTTTATAACTAGAGAGGAGGCATGCGAGTATGAGAGAGAGGTGGAGGCCGCTCGCCTCCATGCTGCAGCCCTTCTGGCAGTAGCTGCCGCATCCCAGTATAACCCCAAATACAACTTTAGATATCCACCAGGCCAGCCATGGGCATAGACCAACTTAGCCCAAAAGTTTAAGCTTGGGTGAGCACATATTTCTCCCCGACATTACATTTATGTTCACACACTCATTTCAGTTGCTGTTGTTCATACTTTTTCATTGTATTATCCATGCTAGTTTCTTTTCTTTTTCCCGCTTTCTTATTGTGTGTTGGAAAAACTTTGAGAAAATCCAAAAAAATAGTTGTATCTTCATTTTGGTTTTCCTATCCTTGTTTAGTAATACTATTAAAAGAAAACCCCAAAAGATTTCTCGTTCTTATTTTGCTTGTTGGGAGCTTTCCCGTGTAAATAGTTTTTCTCGTTCTTACTTTACTTCTTCAGAAAAACGAAAACTCCAAAAATATTTCAATGTGTTTCTATGAAATTCTTTCTTTTTTTCCTTTCTTTGGGTCGAGAGGAGAAGACCACGATGAAAATATTGAGTGGCTCTCATATGCATTATTGTTGATATAACGAAGAGACCATATTACATTGTCTTCTCCTTTGAATAAATGTTTGCAGATTCTAGCTTAGTCCGATGCACGTGCACTATTATTATTATTCACGCCGTTTGGTCATGCAAGTGAAAGGCAATAATGATGTTATTTGATGAAATGATCGAGATGAGGAAAAGTCGGTATGAACTCGACCTATTTTGTTTTTGTAAATATGATTAGTTCATCATTCTTTATTCAACCCATTATGAATGAAACATGTTTGCAAAGACAATTAGATATCATAGTTGCTCATGCTATGCTTAATTAGCTAGGAGTTTATAATGGTTTACCTTGCGTGCCAACGTGCTTTTAAAATGGTTGTGATGTAGTATGATACGATGGTATCCTCCTTTGAATGATTCGAGTGGCTTGACTTGGCACATGTTCATGCATGTAGTTGAAACAAAATCAACATAGCCTCCACAATATTTATGTTCCTGGTGATTTATATCCTACTCATGCTTGCACTCAATGTTGATTAATCTCAATGACTTTTGTCGCTCTCTAGTTGGTCGCTCCTCAATCTTTTTCTAGCCTTCACTTGTACTAAGCGAGAATACTACTTGTGCATCCACGTCCATAAAACCAAAGTAGTTCCATATGTGTCCACAATACCTTTTTTTGGATAAAACGAAAAAGACTTGCGTTTCTTTGTATTGAAAAGATAGAGTTTGTTACAGCCTCCTAGGAGGAGCGATTACAGTCAGGGACCTAAATCAGTGGACGTCCTAGGTTTGTGGTAGGATGACACACAGGCCACGGGCACCAGCCCTTGCCCAGAGAATAGCTTCATCCTTGATCCGCGTGATCAGTGAATTGGTCGAAGGGGTCGTGAAAGTGCAACTATCCCTGGCTGGTTTTGGTAATTTCTAACAACATATAGCTCATTGAGCTAACATTATTCCAAGATAAATATTTCAGGAAAAGCTCAGTGAATGGCATGGCATGGATGAGGAAAGTGGATCCCTCAAAATTCGAAGTACAAAAAGTTTGGCTCAAGCTTTAAGCTCAAGACTCTACATTTTATATTTTAGTGATCTAAGATCACATTGAGTCCATAGGAAAAGCCAATACTATCAAGAGGGGATGAGGTGTTGCTTAATGGCTTGCTTGCTCAAAGTGCTTAGTGATATGCTCCAAAACACTCAACTACCTTCCCACATCCACATATGACCTAAACCAAAAGTCGAACTCGGCCCCACCGATTCTTTCTATCCGGAGCCACCGAGTTTCAAATGTCATAGCCACTGCCACAAACCCTAGGTAAATTGGTCCCACCGATAGGGATCTCGGTCTCACCGAGATAGGATTGCAATCTCTTTGTTTCCCTTTGTAACATTTCGGTCTAACCGAAGTGAGCGATCGGTCCCACCGAGATTTCAATGTAAACTCTCTGTTTCCCTTTCGTAACATTTTGGTCTCACCGAAAAGAGCGAACCGGTCCCACCGAGTTTACTTGACCAACTCTCTGGTTAGCTTATTATCAAATTCCGTCCCACCGAGTTTGTGTAATCGGTCACACCGAGATTACGTTATGCCCGAACCCTAACCATATCGGTCCTACCGAGTTGCATCTCAGTCTCACCGAAAATCCTAACGGTCACTAGGTTTGCTGAATCGGTCCGACCGAGTTTAACCATTCGGTCTCACCGAGTTTGGCAAATTGTGTGTAATGGTTAGATTTTGTGTGAAGGCTATATATACCCATCCACCCACTCTTCATTCGTTGAGAAAGCCATCAGAACACATCTACACTTCCAATACACATGTTCTGAGAGAGAACCACCTACACTTGTGTTGAGGTCAAGATATTCCATTCCTACCATATGAATCTTGATCTCTAGCCTTCCCAAGTTGCTTTCCACTCAAATCTTCTTTCCACCAAATCCAAATCCTGTGAGAGAGAGAGAGAGAGAGAGAGTTGAGTGTTGGGGAGACTATCATTTGAAGCACAAGAGCAAGGAGTTCATCATCAACACACCATTTGTTACCTCTTGGAGAGTGGTGTCTCCTAGATTGGCTAGGTGTCACTTGGGAGCCTCCGACAAGATTCTGGAGTTGAACCAAGGAGTTTGTAAGGGCAAGGAGATCGCCTACTTCATGAAGATCTACCGCTAGTGAGGCAAGTCCTTCGTGGGCGACGGCCGTGATGGAATAGACAAGGTTGCTTCTTCGTGGACCCTTCGTGGGTGGAGCCCTCCGTGGACTCGCGCAACCGTTACCCTCCGTGGGTGGAGCCCTCCGTGGACTCGCGCAACCGTTACCCTCCGTGGGTGGAAGTCTCCATCAACGTGGATGTACGATAGCACCACCTATCGGAACCACAACAAAAAAATCCGTGTCTCCAATTACGTTTAAATCCTCCAAACCCTTCCCTTTACATTCTTGCAAGTTGCATGATTTACTTTTCACTGCTGATATACTCTTTTGCATGCTTGCTTTAACTGTGTGGAGATTGCTTGACTTGTGCTAAGATAGCTAAAATCTGCCAAGAACTAAAATTGGGAAAAGGCTAGATTTTTATTTGGTCAAGTAGTCTAATCACCCCCCCTCTAGACATACTTTCGATCCTACAAGTGGTATCAGAGCGTTGGTGTCCATTTCCTTTGATTTCCATAGCTTTTGGTGGTCATAGCCTTGGTTTCACAACCTAGGAGAGTATGGAGTGTAGCGAGGGAAATTATCACCGCAGAGGTCCTTACTTTGATGGTACTAATTTTGCTAGTTGGAAGCATAAGATGAAAATGCATATTCTTGGACATAACCCCGCCATTTGGGCTATTGTGTGTGTTGGCTTGCAAGGTGACTTCTTTGATGGGAAAGAACCGAGCCATGAAGCTACCGCGGAAGAGTTGAAGATGCTGCAATACAACGCTCAAGCTTGTGATATCCTCTTCAACGGATTGTGCCCCGAAGAATTCAACAAAATCAGTCGTCTTGAGAATGCAAAGGAAATTTGGGATACTTTGATTTATATGCACGAAGGTACCGACTCCATCAAGGAATCCAAATTGGATGAGCTTCAAAGTCAACTTGACAAGTTCAAAATGAAGGATGGTGAAGGTGTCGCTGAAATGTACTCTAGGCTTGCTCTTATCAGAAATGAGATTGCCGGCTTAGGGAGTGAAGATATGACCGATAGATTCATCATCAAGAAGATCCTAAGAGCCTTGGATGGAAGATATGATACCGTGTGCACATTGATCCAAATGATGCCCAATTACAAAGATCTGAAGCCAACGGAAGTCATCGGAAGAATTGTTGCTCACGAGATGTCACTCAAGGATAAAGAGGAACTTCACAACAAATCAAGTGGTGCTTACAAAGCCTCATGTGAAACCCCACATCATCAAGTGATAAACAAACCTTCAATGAAGAATTGAGCTTAATGGTGAAGAACTTCAACAAGTTCTACAGGAGTAGAAGCAAAGAGAAAAGCTCCAAGTCAAGGTCCTACAATGACAAAAGATCTTCTAGTCGAGAGCAAAACTGCTACAATTGTGGAAGGCCCGGACACTATTCCAATGAGTGTACGGCCCCCTACAAGAGAAGAGAAGATTCTCCTAAGAGAAGAAGTAGAAGAGAAGAATCACCATCTAGAGAAAGAAGGAGTAGAGATGATCGTTATGAATGAAGACCCTCACGGAGAAGCAAAGATTCGGAAAGAAAGGACAAGTCATCAAGGAGCTACACAAAACGAAGACATGAAGCTCATGTTGGTGAATGGGTATCCGGCTCCGATTCCGACAACCACTCTGAGAGAAGCTATCACTCCGACTCTGAATATACTCAAGATGAAGGTGTTGCCGGTCTAGCACTTGTGACAACCAACTCCTACGACATATTTGACTCACCAAATGAAGGAGTTGGAACATGCTTCATGGCTAAAGGCCGAAAGGTATCACACCCCGAGTATGTTGATTTCAATAGTGATGAAGATGACTTGTTAGGTGATGATGATTTACTTGTTGACAACTCTAGTGATGAATACTATGATGAAACATCAATTGATCATGCTAATCAAGATAAAACGAATGACAATGATAAGGAGAAGATTGAGTCTCTAACTAAAGAACTAAGCACTCTGAAGTTAGCTCATGAAACTATCTTAGGAGATCATCGAGAACTATTAAGGGCTGATGAGAAATTACGCTTTGAAAAGCTCAACCTTGAGCAAGAGCATGAGTTCTTAAAAGCAATCAATGATGATCTTCGTAAGAAAAGTTCTTCTTACATTGCCAAGCGTTACTCTTATCCACTTACATGCCTCAAGTCAAGTCTAGTAACAAGAACAAGAATGATTCTTCCTCTAGTAGTAACAATAATCATGCTAAATCCAATATTGTTGCTTCTAGTAGTTCTCTTGATTCCACTAATGATTCTCTTAGCCAAGTTACACTTGAGCAAGAAAATAGCTTATTGAAGGGAATTATAGAGAAAGGAGTTTACAAGAGTCTTGTCGGAAGTAAGCAATTCGAGGAAATTGTACGCTAGCAAGGAAGGCACCGGAAGAATCAAGGTGTTGGTTTTGAACGAAAGTTCGATGCCAATGGAGTTGAGTGGGAAGAAGATCAATACCCCAAGACGAAGTTTGTTCCTCAACAAGAGAAGTATGATCCCACTTCTTTCAAAGGGACACAAGCTTAAGATGATCTTCCACCATAAGACTACAAGCAAAAAGGCAAGGAAAAACTTCAAGAGGAAATTGATACATTTGAAGAAGCTCCTAAGGCCTTGGTCAAATGGGTTCCCAAGACTACTTCAAGTTCCACTTCATCAAGTACAACTACAACTCCGAGGATTCCCATCAAGATGGTGTGGATACAGAAGAAGAAGAACTAGAGAGTTCTTGAGGGTGACTCCGCCAACATATTTCACTCTTATCATCTTGGCAAGAACAAGTGCAATCAACTTCCACATCTTGCACTAGTTCAAGGAGTCACAAACCCTCTTGTTGGTAAGACAAGGGACAAGGTAACCTAAAAGCTTTCATAGACATCATCTTGGGTGTGCATCACTTTATGTCTATGGATATCCATGTTTGTTCCTTGTGGGACTAAGCCGTGTAGGTATTAAAAGTGTAACTCACTCCAATGGATAGCTCCAAATGATCTATATCAACATTGAGCATCCACATCTTCAACATCTACATGAAGTCATCATCGACAAAACCCAAGGTTAGTTCATCCCTCTTAGGGGGGATCTCACATCTAGGGGGACCTTTACTCTAAGAATTGAGCTAAAGCAACTCTAATATTGTGAACACAACAATGCTTTATGTAAAAGTGGTAACCCCACTTGCGCTTAAACGATGAGTATGACCTATGATCAAATGTTCTCGTTTGACTCCTAAGTCAATATACTCATATATAGATGACCTAGTCATCGCAAATTGCTTGATAGATGCTAGAATTGGTAGTGCATGCTTTGCCACATATTTCTATTGTCATTTTATTGTGTGAGCATGTTGGTTGCATATTTCACTCATTCGAGGACATCCACTTGTTGTTTTGATTGGTTGGTTTCTTTTTCTTTGGCCAAGTGGATGGACAAGAATGCCTAAGAACCTTCTCTAGCTATCTATGCTTTTCTCGTCTCAAACTCTATTCATGCTACATCACAAAATTTGTTCAAGTCAGATTCGAACCACTCTGTGTGAGGAGCACTCGGAGTCCCCAATTCGTCATAGACTTAAACTTCCAAAACTTCTTTGTGTGCTTCGGTCCGACCGATTCCTCCATTTCGGTCATACCAAGATCACTAAGTCAATCTAGGTTCTCAATCTCGGTGCAACCGATTTGAACTTTTCGGTCACACCGAGTTGCTGTAACTGTCAACAGTTATGCATCTCGGTGCCACCGAGTTGTTCCACTCGGTCACACCGACAGGGTCGGGCTATATATACTCACGGGCAAAATTTTGGAAATTTCTCTGAAACCTCTTCGCCCGCGCATAGCTCGCTCTGCCTCCTGGGTCTCCAGATAGTCCTCCTCGTCGCCAACCGCCTCCTGTCGCTGGTCTCCACCGCCGTCAACGGAATTCTCCTCTGCCGTTGCCGCCGTTGCGAGTTCATCGCCGAACTAGGGTATGGACTCGATCACAGTGCTATCCCCGTCCGATTCCTAGCACATTGTGTTCATTATGATTCTTGCCACGGTTGAAACGCCTCTATCCAGTCAAAACACTCCATAGATTAGAGTTGAATCGAAAATTTAGGGTTAGGTTTCCGCTGAAACCATCTCGGACCCACCGGGTTGCAGAACTCGGTTCCACCGATTCGGCCAAGGCCACTACACATGTGGTTCTCAGTCTGACTAAGAATTGCAAATCAGTGTGACCGATTTCAGGACTTTGTCAAACCCTAGCAGTCTCGGTGCCACCGAACTGTGTCTCGGTCTGACAGAGTTCACTAGTTTTGGTTCCAACAGCTGCTTCGGTATCACCCAGTTTGCAAATCGGTTGATCCGAAATGCTTTCTGTGGAAAACTAAAACTAAGTTTTTGACTCATTCTTTTGCAAAAATCTCTGTATTTTGTGATGCTCATCCACTCTATCTCATCTACAATCTATTCACAGGGTCTGCAGTTAGAGTTTGCAACATGCCTGACCAAAGTGATAGGCAGAACAAGTCAGAGGAGCAGGTTCACTTGAGTGAGGGCACTAGTCCCTCTAGCAGCTCAGATGAGGGTAGCAGAAGCACCCCAAGCAACTTGCCAAAGGCTGCCACTAGAGCAAGCAAGAAAAGGACTTCAGAGTCTGAAGATGAAGATTGTGTGGCAGAGGAAGAAGAAGCCACTTCAAAGAAGAAAGTGCTCAAGAAGGAATATGGCTTAGCTGCAGCCACAAAGCCAGGTATGCAGAAGAAGGCACCTGCAAGGAGAGTTCCCACTTCCAAACCTAGGAAGGTTGCCACTAGAGAAACCATGAAGTTTAACATTGAGTCAGAAGAGGAAGCTATTGGCCAAGATAAAAAGAAAAAGAGAGTCAGAACTACTACAGCTAGAGTTCTTGGCAAACCCTCTATGAGGACAGATCTTGAAGATTAAGAAGAGGAAGAGGTTGTTGCACCAGCACCTAAGGCACAAAAGCTGATGGGTGATGTTATAAGGTCAGGGGCTGCATCATCAAAGCCCAAAGAAGCACCCAAAGCTGCCTCCAAGCCCAAGAGTGCAACTAAGAGGAATACCAGGAACATATCTGCTACTGAGAAGAACAAGGCCCCAGTGCCTGAAGTTGCTGATGATGAAGAAGATGAAGAGCATGTTCTGAGAAAGCACAAACCCAAGATTCCATACCACAATGATGCTCATCCTATGGCTGAGAACATGAAGCTCAGAAGAGACTCAGGGCTGAGGAAATGGAGAGAGACAGATCCATATGCTACAAGAAGAAGAACTGCTATTGATTACAGGTTCCACACAAAGGAACAGCAATACTTCTATGAGACAGTGCTGCTGGACAAGAAACCCATAGTGTGTGATATGAGGTGGGTCGACTAGACCTACATGATGGAGAATGAAGAACACTATCCTGGAGTGTATGACAGCTTCAGTGCTTGTGGAGTTGCAGACTTTGTTGGGCAGAAGCTCACAAAGTGGAATGAGGAGCTCATAATGCAATTCTACTCCACAACACATTTCTATCTAGATGGCAGGATAGTTTGGATGTCTGAGGGTACAAGGTACCACTCAACTATTGAGGAATGGTCTCAGTTGATCAATGCCCCAAAGGAAGAAGAAAATGACTTGGATGTCTATGCCAAGAAGAAGATGGATCACAATTCTATGTCAAACATGTATAAGGATATCCCAGACAAAGCTCTTGAGACTCTTAGGTTTAGATCAGTCCATTTTCTTCTGTCAGGGCTGCCTACAATCAACTGGATCCTAAGGCACACTCTTTTGCCCAAGGCAGGTGACCACAACATGATCAGAGGGCATGCAATTAACTTGCTACACATATTTGATGTGCCACAGAAATTCAAGGTCATGAGCCTCATGGTTGAGACTATCAAGAAGACAACAGCTGATCAGAAGAGAATTTGTGGATATGCCCCACATATTCAGGAGTTGATTAACTCGAAGATGGGCACAGGCACATACCTGTTGGATAAGGAACACTTGCCCATCCATCCAGATTTGAGGACAATCAATTTGTGATGAATGAGAATGAACCATCATTAGTACAAGATCAAGCAAAGAAGGAGAAGGCAAAGATGGAGAAAGCTGCCAAGATGCCAACTCAAGAGGAGGCATCTGAGTACTTTCTGAAGAGCAAGAAGGAGCAGCTCGGTTATCTGATAGCATCAACTCTGAGGATTGAGAAAGGACTGGCCACCCTGACTCGAAACCAAGAGAGCTTGGAAAGAATCATGGAACAAAAGTTCTATGACTTAGATGTGGAAGTAACTGAGATTCAGTCTGTTGTGGAGCAGTTAGAGGATGACATGCAGGAGAGGAAGGGCAGAACAACCACTGATGCATTTGCCAGAGTGCCTAGAGCTCAACGATCATCTACAGTGCCAGTTTCTGACACCAGAGCCACTACATCTGCACTAGCTACAACTTCAGTGCCACCAGCTCCAACACCTACACCAGCTCCAGCTCCATCTACTTCAACTGAAGCCTTCGTCCTTGGCGTTATCCGGACTCCATCACCTAAAGACCAAGCCTGAGAGTCGTTTTAGTGCTATGCATTTTCTATGAACTTTTTGGTAACTTGTTGCCAAAGGGGGAGAAAAATGTATATATCATAGGCTTCGAGAGAGAGAGTTTGTTTGCTTTTGTTCTCTCTTGTCTTCGTGGTTGATACTTTGTTTGCTTTTGATTGCTTGAGATACTATGCTTATTTGTGAAACATTGATGATCATTTGGTTGATCATAAGCTACACTTATGCTTGTTGCATGATACTATCATTTTATCCCTATTTGATCATTCACTTTGCTTGGTGATGAGTGCATGTATTTAATTCTTATTATTTTGAGCGCTCCACCAAGATCTATGTGACATGGAAGAGTAACCCATGATCCTAATTCATTGTGCATTTGCAGTCCAAAGCAAATCTTAAGATATGCACAAATTTAGGGGGAGCTCTTGCTTTTCACATACTTCTCAAAGCGACAATATCTTTCACTCTTATTATCATTTGTCGAAGCTTTGATCTATATGTTGTCATCAATTACCAAAAAGGGGGAGATTGAAAGTGCAACTATCCCTGGGAGGTTTTGGTAATTTCTAACAACATATATCTCATTGAGCTAACAATATTCCATGATTAATATTTTAGGAAAAGCTCAATGAATGGCATGGCATGGATGAGGAAAGTGGATCCCTCAAAATTCTAAGGACAAAAAGTTTGGATCAAGCTTGAAGCTCAAGACTCTACATTTTATATTTTAGTGATCTAAGATCACATTGAGTCCATAGGAAAAGCCAATACTATCAAGACGGGATGAGGTGTTGCTTAATGGCTTGCTTGCTCAAAGTGCTTAGTGATATGCTCCAAAACCCTCAACTACCTTACCACATCCACATATGACCTAAACCAAAAGTCAAACTCGGCCCCACCGATTTTTTCTATCCGGAGCCACCGAGTTGCAAATGTCATAGCCACTGCCACAAACCCTAGGCAAATCGGTCCCATCGATAGGGATCTCGGTCTCACCGAGATGGGATTGCAATCTCTCTGTTTCCCTTCGTAACATTTCAGTCAAAACAAAGTGAGCGATCGGTCCAACCGAGATTGGAATGTAAACTCTCTATTTCCCTTTCGTAACATTTCGGTCTCGCCGAAAAGAGCGAACTAGTCCCAGCGAGTTTACCTGACCCACTCTCTGGTTAGCTTATTACCAAATTCGGTCCCACCGAGTTTGCGTAATCGGTCACACTGAGATTACGTTATGCCCGAGCCCTAACCATATTGGTCCTACCGAGTTGCATCTCAGTCTCACCGAAAATCCTAACGGTCACTAGGTTTGCTGAATCGGTCCGACCGAGTTTAACCATTCAGTTCCACCGAGTTTGGCAAATTGTGTGTAACGGTTAGATTTTGTGTGAAGGCTATATATACCCATACACCCACTCTTCATTCGTTGAGAAAGCCATCAGAACACATCTACATTTCCAATACACATGTTCTGAGAGAGAACCACCTAAACTTGTGTTGAGGTCAAGATATTCCATTCCTACCATATGAATCTTGATCTCTAGCCTTCCCAAGTTGCTTTCCACTCAAATCTTCTTTCCAGCAAATCCAAATCCTGTGAGAGAGAGAGAGAGAGTTGAGTGTTGGGGAGACTATCATTTGAAGCACAAGAGCAAGGAGTTCATCATCAACACACCATTTGTTGCCTCTTGGAGAGTGGTGTCTCCTAGATTGGCTAGGTGTCACTTGGGAGCCTCCGACAAGATTGTGGAGTTGAACCAAGGAGTTTTTAAGGGCAAGGAGATCGCCTATTTCGTGAAGATCTACCGCTAGTGACGCAAGTCCTTTGTGGGCGACGGCCGTGATGGAATAGACAAGGTTGCTTCTTCGTGGAACCTTTGTGGGTGGATCCCTCCGTGGACTCGCGCAACCGTTACCCTCCGTGGGTTGAAGTCTCCATCAACGTGGATGTACGATAGCACCACTTATCGGAACAACGACAAAAACATCCGTGTCTCCAATTGCGTTTAAATCCTCCAAACCCTTCCCTTTACATTCTTGCAAGTTGCATGCTTTACTTTCCGCTGCTCATATACTCTTTTGCATGCTTGCTTGAACTGTGTGGAGATTGCTTGACTTGTGCTAAGATAGCTAAAATCTGCCAAGAACTAAAATTGGGAAAAGGCTAGATTTTTATTTGGTCAAGTAGTATAATCACCCCCCTCTGGACATACTTTCGATCCTATAGGTCGCATCATTGAGCACGCAGTCGTTGCAATGCTTCCAGGTCATCTAAGGCATCAGCAGAGTAGCGGTGGTGAGGCCCTTTTGCATGGGCTTCGGCGTGTTCCGCCGCGCTAAGTGATACGTCTCCAATGTATCTATAATTTTGTATTTCTCCATGATATATTATCTACTATTTTGGATCATATTGGGCTTTATTTTCCATTTTTATATTACTTTTGGGACTAACCTATTAACCGGAGGCCCAGCCCAGAATTGCTGATTTTTGCCTATTTCAGTGTTTCGAAGAAACGAAATATTAAACGGAGTCCAAATGGAATGAAACCTTTGGGAACATGATTTTCTCACCGAACATGATCCAGGGGACTTGGTTCCTACGTCAAGAAAGCTCCAAGGTGGGCACGAGGTAGGGGGCGCACCCTACCCCCCAGGCGCGCCCCCACTCTCGTGGGGACCACAAAGCTCCACCAACATACTTCTTCCTCCTATATATACCCCCGTACCCCAAAACGAGCACGGGGAGGAGGGGAAAACGAAGTAGAGCTCACGGAAGATCCAGCCGAGGCGTCAGCGAGCTCGGGGAAGCACTGGTGTGACCGGAGCGTCGTCGGCGATCTCGGGCAGCCGGTGACGAAGACGATGGCGATGGCGGCGCTCCAGGGCCTCCCGAGGTGCGTGGCTTGGCTTCGAGGACGAGGAAGACGGGGCGGAGCTCTTGGGCACGTCGGAGGGGCAAGGCCGTGGCGGTGGGCGCGGTAATGGCGAACGGCGGCGACGACAACACTCGTGGTTCGCCGGAGAGAGCGAGCAAGGGAGAGGAGGGGTGGCCACGAGAGAGAGAGAGAGAGAGAGAGAGAGAGAGAGAGAGACAGAGAGAGAGAGAGAGAGAGAGAGAGAGGTGGGGCGGCGCGCGGGGCATCCAGAGTCACGAAGGGGAGGATAGGCAGGTAGGAGGTGGCCGGATGCATGCGTGCGCGCCGCGGGCACACGTCCCTGTCCTCCTGGCGGGAGGTGGAGGACGACTGGCACTAGCCAGTCGGCTGGGCCGGCGTGTTGGGCCACTGGGCTACCAGGCCTCAGGTGAGCATAGGTAAGTTTTTTCCTATTTTGTTTCTTTTCTATTTTTCTGACATTTGTTCTGATTTAGTAAAAATACTAAATCACTTTATTTTCTTCTAACAATTTTTGCAGGGACCTAAGGGAATATTCCAAAGCCCCTCACCAAAATTCAGAATTTTTCGACATATATAAAATATATAACATATATATATCCAATGCAAATAATTATTGCATTAATTCCAAATGGCCAAAATAATTATTTATCAGCTCCTAAAAATATTGTTTTGAATTTTACCTATGACCAATATTTTCAGAGAGCAACATGAATATTTTTTTGGACCTTTTTGGAGCAATTTTTATCTGGGTCATTTCCAGAAATTATTTCTGAGGGTTTCACAAATCCCCATTTCAAATTTAAATGAAATTTAAACATGATGCACACATGAAGGCTAGCCTAGGTCATACCAGAACTAGGGATGTGACAGCAGGTACAAGGGACTCGCGCGTAGCCTCCTACTGGATTGATACCTTGGTTGTCAAAAACTGGCCTCTGGTTAGATGTGTTTTTATGTTTCAATTAGTGTTTGTGCCAAGTTAAACCTATAAGATCTTCTTGGATGATAGTTATTTGATCTTGCTGTAATTTCCAGAAACTTGCTGTTCACAAAAACAATTGTTAAAAATCACCAGAATGTGATAAAATACTGATTCTAATTGCTGCTGATCAATAAAAAAAATTCCTAGGTCATCCTATTTTGGTAGATTTTTTGGAGTTCCATAAGTTTGCGTTAGCTACAGATTACTACAGACTGTCCTGTTTTTGACAGATTCTATTTTTCGTGTGTTGTTTTCTTATTTTGATGAATCTATGGCTAGTAAAATAGTTTATAAACCATAGAGAAGTTGGAATACACTAGGTTTAACACCAATGTAAATAAAGAATGAGTGCATTATAGTACCTTGAAGTGGTCTTTTGTTTTCTTTCGCTAACGGAGCTCACGAGATTTCTGTTGAGTTTTGTGTTGTGAAGTTTTCAAGTTTTGGGTGAAATCTTTTGATGGATTATGGAATAAGGAGTGGCAATAGCCTAAGCTTGGGGATTCCCATGGCACCCCCAAGATAATCTAAGGACACCAAAATGTCAAAGCTTGGGGATGCCCCGAAAGGCATCCCCTCTTTCGTCTACTTCCATCAGTAACTTTACTTGGAGCTATATTTTTATTCACCACATGATATGTGATTTGCTTGGAGCGTCTTGTATGATTTGAGTCTTTTGTTTGTTAGTTTACCACAATCATCTTTGCTGTACACAACTTTTCAGAGAGCCATGCATGATTTGGAATTTGATAGAATACTTTATGTGCTTCACTTATATCTTTTGAGCATTATAGTTTTGCTCTAGTGCTTCACTTATATCTTTTAGAGCACGGTGGTGGATCTGTTTTATAGAAACTATTGATCTATCATGCTTCACTTAGATTATTTTGAGAGTCTTAAATAGCATGGTAGTTTGCTTAATAAATTTAATATGCTTGGTATTCAAGATTTGTAAAACTTTCTTTTGAGTGCATTGAATACTAAGAAAAGTTTCATGCTTGATAATTGTTTTGAGATATGAAGATGGTGATATTTGAGTCATGCTAGTTGAGTAGTTGTGAATTTGAGAAATACTTGTGTTGAAGTTTGTGATTCCTGTAGCATGCACGTATGGTGAACCGTTATGTGATGAAGTTGGAGCATGATTTATTTATTGATTGTCTTCCTTACGAGTGGCGGTCGGGGACGAGCGATGGTCTTTTCCAACCAATATATCCTCCTAGGAGCATCCGCGTAATACTTTTCTTTGGTAACTTGTAGATTTTTGCAATAACTATATGAGTTCTTCATGACTAATGTTGAGTCCATGGATTATACGCACTTTTCTTCCTTCCACCATTGCTAACCTCTCTAATACCGCGCACTTTTCACCGGTATCATACACCCACCATATACCTTCCTCAAAACAGCCACCATACCTACCTATCATGGCATTCCCATAGCCATTCCGTGATATATTGCCATGCAAATTTCCACCATTCCGTTTATTATGACACGCTCCATCATTGTCATATTGCTAGCATGATCATGCAGTTGACATCGTATTTGTGGCAAAGCCACCGTTCATAATTCTTTCGTACATGTCACTCTTGATTCATTGCATATCCCGGTACACCGCCGGAGGCATTCATATAGAGTCATATTTTGTTCTTAGTATCGAGTTGTAATTGTTGAGTTGTAAGAAACTAAAAGTGTGATGATGATCATTTCTAGAGCATTGTCCCAAGTGAGGAAAGGATGATGGAGACTATGATTCCGCCACAAGTCGGGATGAGGCTCCGGACGAAAAAAAGGAAAAGGAGGCCATAAAAAAAAGGAGAAAAGGCCCAAATAAAAAATGAGAGAAAAATAGAGAAGGGACAATGTTACTATGCTTTTACCACACTTGTGCTTCAAAGTAGCACCAAGATCTTCATGATAGAGATACTCTCATTATGTCACTTTCATATACTAGTGGGAATTTTTCATTATAGAACTTGTCTTGTATATTTCAATGATGGGCTTCCTCAAAATGCCCTAGGTCTTCGTGAGCAAGCGAGTTGGATGCACACCCACTTAGTTTCTTTTGTTGAGCTTTCATATACTTATAGCACTAGTGCATCTGTTGCATGGCAATACCTACTCACTCACATTGATATCTATTGATGGGCATCTCCATAGCCCGTTGATACGCCTAGTTGATGTGAGACTATCTTCCCCCCTTTTTGTCTTCTCCACAACCACCATAATATTCCACATATAGTGCTATATCCATGGCTCACGCTCATGTATTGCGTGAAGATTGAAAAAGTTTTGAGAATGTCAAAAGTATGAAACAATTGCTTGGCTTGTCATCGGGGTTGTGCATGATTTAAATACTTTGTGTGGTGAAGATAGAGCATAGCCAGACTATATGATTTTGTAGGGATAACTTTCTTTTGCCATGTTATTTTGATAAGACATGATTGGTTTGTTAGTATGCTTGAAGTATTATTATTTTTATGTCAATATAAACTTTTGTCTTGAATCTTTCGGATCTGAATATTCATACCACAATTAAGGAGAGTTACATTGAAATTATGCCAAGTAGCACTCCGCATCAAAATTTCTCTTTTTATCATTTACCTACTCGAGGACGAGCAGGAATTAAGCTTGGGGATGCCTGATACGTCTCCAACGTATCTATAATTTTTGATTGCTCCATGCTATATTATCTACTGTTTTGGACCATATTGGGCTTTATTTTCCACTTTTATATTACTTTTGGGACTAACCTATTAACCGGAGGCCCAGCCCAGAATTGATGTTTTTTGCCTATTTCAGTGTTTCGAAGAAAAGGAATATCGAACGGAGTCCAAACGGAATGAAACCTTTGGGAACGTGATTTTCTCACCGAACATGATCCAGGAGACTTGGACCCTACGTCAACAAAGCTCCAAGTTGGGCACGAGGTAGGGGGGCGCACCCTACCCCCCCCAAGCGCGCCCACCACCCTCGTGGGGCCCACGAAGCTCCACCGACGTACTTCTTCCTCCTATATAAACCAACGTACCCCCAAACGATCAGATACAGAGCCAAAAACCTAATTCCACCGCCGCAACCTTCTCTACCCACGAGATCCCATCTTGGGGCCTGTTCCGGAGCTCCGCCGGAGAGGGCATCCACCACGGAGGACTTCTACATCATCATAGCCCCTCCGATGAAGTGTGAGTAGTGTACCTCAGACCTTCGGGTCCATAGTTAGTAGATAGATGGCTTCTTCTCTCTTTTTGAATCTCAATACAATGTTCTCCCCCTCTCTCATGGAGATCTATTTGATCTTCTTTTTGCGGTGTGTTTGTTGAGACCGATAAATTGTAGGTATATGATCAAAATTATCTATGGACAATATTTGAATCTTCTCTGAATTCTTTTATGTATGATTGGTTATCTTTGCACATCTCTTCGAATTATCAGTTTGGTTTGGCCTACTAGATTGGTTTTTCTTGCAATGGGAGAAGTGCTTAGCTTTGGGTTCAATCTTGCGGTGTCCTTTCCCAGTGACAGTAGGGGCAGCAAGGCACGTATTGTATTGTTGCCATCGAGGATAACAAGATGGAGTTTTTATCATATTGCATGAATTTATCCCTCTACATCATGTCATCTTGCTTAAGGTGTTACTCTGTTTTTAACTTAATACTCTAGATGCATTCTGGATAGCGGTCGATGAGTGGAGTAATAGTAGTAGATGCAGGCAGGAGTCGGTCTACTTGTCTCGGACGTGATGCCTATATACATGATCATACCTAGATATTCTCATAACAATGCTCAATTCTGTCAATTTCTCAACAGTAATTCGTTCACCCACGGTAAAATACTTATGCTCTTGAGAAAACCCACTAGTGAAATTTATGGCCCCCGGGTCTATCTTCATCATATCAATCTTCCATCACTTTAATATTGCTTTGATTTTTTACTTTACCTTTTATTTTACTTTGCATCTTTATACCAAAAATATTATCTATCATCTCCATCAGATCTCACTCTCATAAGTGACCGTGAAGGGATTGACAACCCCTTATGGAGTTGGTTGCGAGGAGTTATTTGTTTTGTGTAGGTACGAGGGACTCGCGCGTAGCCTCCTACTGGATTGATACCTTGGTTCTCAAAAACTGAGGGAAATACTTATGCTACTTTGCTGCATCATCCTTTCCTCTTCGGGGAAATCCAACACAGTGCTCAAGAGGTAGCACTGAGAACCACCACTCGGCCAGGGATTCCTCGCTAGAGGGCGCGCTGCATGGCAGGCGCGGCCAGGATAGGATCTCGTGCCACACTTGTTTGGAGAAGGGGCATTCCAAGAATAGATGTTGGATCAATTTGGGCACCATACCTACCTATATGCGGTATTTACCTATCGTTCCAGGTAAATTTGCATCTCACGAACTCTAAACCTTCAAATAATAATTTGTTTTATACAGCCAAATTGCTCATGTAGCGACTGGGGGCTGTCACTATCTTCGATGCTAGGTGGGTTATTCTCGCGATGAGTGTTGATTCATTTGTCATTCACGAGAAAATGGCTGGTATTCGGGATGCCCAGTTTGTCGGTGTACAAAAGTAGGGGCGCACCTTTGTACCCCTTTACTTGTGCACGGGCAGTCGGAGCCGCGTGCCGGCCACACTAAGCAGGGCAGAGGAGGGGAGCCAGAGAGAAACCAAAGCCCAGGACAACACGAAGGCCATGAACACAAAGAAGCAGAGGGACGAAGCAGGTTCCCCCGGCAAGACCCTTGCCAGGACAGCCTCAGCATCCCCGGCAAGACCCCACCAGCGAAGCGCGCCACTCTTGAGCCCACGGTTTCCAACGCCATCAACCACGTTTGGGCCAGGGCTCGGAAGGTACCTCCATAGTGGCATGCAGATCTTTGTCAAGACCATAGATATATGAGATCAGATGAGGACCAGAAGACGGTGACCCTTGGCGGGATCCTTGCCGAGGAAAGCCACAATACCCCCGGTAAGATCCTTGCCGGGGACGACCACGCGCCACGGCAAGACCCTTGTCGGGCCCCCGGCAGGGCCCTTGCCGAGGGCATCAGCGGGGCCACTGCCAGGCCCACACCAGCCAAGTTTCCACCACCATTAGCATGCAGCTGCCAGCCCAACCAGCTGGGCAGGCCCTTGCGTGGCAACATGCAGCTTCCAGGCCAGATCAGCAAGCACCTGCGTGGAGGCATGCATATCTTCGTGAATACCCTACCATCGCACAACCTCAGCTGCCTGCCTGCCTACATGGTAGTGCATGCATCGCTGGCCAGAGCGCGTGTCGAAGCGAAGATGAGCGGCGACGGATGGGCGGGCCTCGCTCCCGTCCTCGATAAAGTTGAGGGAGACCTAAGCTACGCATTAAATGTGTCTTGTCCTGTAAGACGAGCGATAAGCTCGTAGCACTATAGGCCTTTCCACCTCCTGTGTGCCACTATGGCAGCCCCTTTCAACTATAAAAGGAGGCCCCTAGCATACTGGAGAGGGTTCGTCTCTTTGGAACTACGCAGCCACCATAGCTAGTTCGAGAGCTCAAGAACTCTCTCAAATACACACCAAAGCAGGACTAGGGTATTACGCATCCTCGCGGCCCAAACCTGGGCAAACGATCCTTGTGTTGATTGCTAATCTTGCTCTTCAAACAACCCTGCGCCCCGGCAACCGTAGTAGGGATTCTTGTGATCCCATAGGTGTCGTTTCCCACCGACATCTTTGGCGCGCCAGTTAGGGGGCACAATTGTGAGAATCTGGTCTAGTAGTTAGCCTAGAAGTTCTTCATCGCCCTGGCCTAAAAAGAAGACGGCTAGGAGAAAACCACGCCGCTTGCAAGTGCGAAGGACGCTAGCGCGGCAACAGAAAAGCTAAGTCATCCAGAACCTTGAGCAATTTCTTTATATACATGAGGTCTCGTCCTCGGAGATTCCGCCTATGTATGGGAAACCTGCACGCAAAGGGGGCCCTCCCGCAATTGGCAATGCCCTTGTTCTTTTTCGAGTCCGCTCAACAGCTCAAGCGGCCGCGTCGAGAGTGGCGAGGTAGCCTTCCGCCGCCTGGCAACGCTCTCGATTCTGACTTGAGTCAAGCTCGTCAGTTCGAGCGGTCGCGTCAGGGGCAGTGAGGTGGTTTGCCCGTCAGCAAGCACACCCGGCAGGCCAATGGGCATCCTTCCTCAAGATGCCACCCTAGGTTTACGCGCCAGCAAGCCTACCCAGTTAACGTAGGGTGGACATACAAAGTAAAATAGAACAGGAAAATAACATGCATAATATCAAAAGTGCTGCAGAGTTATATTACATCAAATTGCCGCCGCAGTTCTAACTAAGGATAGAAATTGTCTTGGCCATGAACCTGCAGCGGCAATAAGAAACGGGATGCCTAATCCCGGCGCTGGCCCTCCACCCTCTGAATTCTGCCAATACCACTGATGACGGGCTTGATGCGCTCCCTGAGTGGCGTGAGGTCAGTATCCTCCAGCAAGCTCTCCAGCGCGGCGTCGAAGTCGAGGTAGGGGTACCAGTACGCCACCTTGGTGAGGACCTTGGTCATGGCACCCTGGCAAATCTTCCGGGACTCGTCGTCCAGGGAAGCCGCCCGGTTGGAGTGAAGCTGCTCCAGGGCCCCGAGAACACCCTCGAAGAATAGGGTCAGCTTGGCGTTGGTGGTCCCGCTGCGCTCTAGGGCGTACCTCACATTTGGCATCCCCATGGTAGCCAGCTGGATGGTGATCCTGCCGGCGATGTCCTCGAGGTGGCTGATCCAGCAATTCTCGCCCTCCACAAAATCCTTGTGGCTGGAGGCTTCTTTCTTCCGCTCCAGCTTCTCGGCCTGCAGGTCCTTGGCCAGGATCTCTTCCCGGGCCTTGCTCTCCGACAGAATGCCCTCGAGACCCTCCAGTTTCGACTTGAGGTCTTTGATGGAGTTGTTGGCCTCGGACGGCCGCGCCATGCGCCTCCGTCAGGGCGCTGTTGAGCGTGTCCTTCTCCTCGGATAGCTTCAGGGCCTGCTCCTTCAGCCCGTCCTGCTCCACCTCCTTCACCTTGTTGGCGTGAACCAGAGCCTGGACATCGAGCGTCTCCTTGTTCCTCTTCTCCATCCCTTGGGTCCGCTGCGCGACAAGCTTCTCCACCTCCTCATCTTTGGCGCGGAGTTTGGCGTCGAGGTCCGCCTCGCATTTGGTGAGGTCCTCCTCCTGGGAGTTCAGCGCGGCCTGGTGCTGGGTCCGAGCGGCCTTGGCTGCAGTGGCCAAGCCCTCCGCCGTCTCCTGGGCCTTCTCGATGTCGTCCAGCTTCATGGTGAGCTCCACATCGTGCTTGGCCAGCTCACCCTAGGCGGCCTTCAGCTCCCCGCTAGCATGGCGGAACCAAGCCTGCGCATCGGCGACGCGCACCTTGAGGTCCGCCTCCACCTAGTCCACCATTGCCATCCTGGACTTGGCCTTGTCCAGGCGGGCGCGGTGAAGCGCTTGGAGCTTCTGGAAATTGGCGCCCATGGCCTGGAGAAGCCGTTCTTCCTAAGAGCCGTCGCCGCCGGTGCTCGGCTCGTCGACAACCTCAAGCCCGGCGGCGGCAAGCAGCTTTTCGTCGAACACCTCTCCCTCGACGGGCGCCCTAGAGCTGGACGCCCCTAGGAGGTGGACGAAGAGGTCGTCGGTCACCCTCATTTACCTGCCGGAGCCGGCGGCAGCAGAGGAGGAGGGATGGTCATCGACCACCTCCTCCTCGGTGGCAGCCTTGCCGGCCTCTCCGGCAGGCCCCTTTCCGGGCTCCCCGGCAGGCCCCTTGGCGGCGTCTTCGGCAGCATCCTTGGCGGACTCCTCGGCAGCGACCTTCTCGGCCTCTGCCGTGGCGTCCTTGGCAACGTCCTCGATGATGGCGTCTATGTCCTCCTGGTCCGCCGATGGAGGATATGGATACCAAGAAGAGGGTAAGGTGAAGCCATGGCCAAGATTCAAAAAGAAGAGACATGACAGGGGTGGAAGGACGGAAACTTACCAGCATCGGGCAGGAAAGTAGAAGGCCCCTCCCCGCCAACATTTGGCGCTGATGCGGAGCCACCAGCACCCAAGTTCTCCTCCTCCTTCTCCTCCTCCATATGCGGCGTGGTTGATGGGGGCGGCGTGTTGGGAGTAACCCTCTGTGGCTCCTCCTGCCGCTGCTCTCCTCCTGCATATACGGCAAGGTCAGCACCAAAGTATCGTACCCCTAACACATGTTGACCAGGGGTGAGTGATGAACTTACGCTGGGGGCTGCGCCGGGGGCTGTTGTCCGGGCTGCTCAACACCACCAGTGGCGCCCTTGAAGTACCAGCCGGGGGTTGGCCTCCAGCCGAGGCCTTGGCCCTCTTCATGCTATGGGCCAGCGCCTCCGCGTCCCTGCAAAAGATGAAAACAAGTCAAGACGTGCGGCACAAATTGAGGAAACAGAGATGACAGAAAAGAGCAAGATACTTACTCGTCATCCATCTCCTCCTCTGTTGCTTTCCTCTTCCTCCTTGGGCTGAGGGACCTGAAGTCAAAGGTGACCCCCGCGTTGACATCTGCCGGAGGAGGGGAGGAGGGCGGAGTTTGCGCGGTTGGATGAAGAGGAGGCAGATGCTTTCTTCTTCGCCACTGCGGCCTTGACAACCTTCTTCGCCGCCGCGGCCCTCGTCTGACGCGCGGACTCCTCCGGAGACTTGGGCCGCCGTGCGGCCTTGATGGGCCGTACCAGCTCGCTGGAACTGGCCCGCCGCAGGACTCGCCCTCTCCCCGTAACCAGAGGGTCGATGGCCTCGACCTCCTCCTCAGACGACGATGACTCGTCGGCCGCCTCCTAGACGAGAGGAGCCCCGGTGCCAACGCTGCTGACCTCCCCAGCAGCCTCTGCCCACTGGGCGAGCTCCTTCTCCTCCGCCGCGGCCTTGTCCTCCATGCCACCGGCGCTGCCGGCCTCCTCGACAAGCTTCGCCTCCATCGCCCTGGCAGCGATGTAGTCCAGCTCTGCCTGGGTGGTGTCCTGGATGAGCCGCGGCTCGGCGGTGATGTACCCCTCGTGCAAGGTGTCGAAGAACTCCTGCACTTGGATGTCCTCCGGCTTAACCCAGTTCAGGTCAAGGCTATGCACGTTGTAGTCCGGCATCATGGCGATGATGTCAGTCCGGCGAGAATTGTTGCACAGCGGAACCACTCCCGCCGGCAACTTGATCAAGGGCCCCTTGCCAACCTTGCTGGCCTTCGCGGCAGCCCTCGTGGGCTTGCCGGTCTGCTCGACCTCGCCGTCATGGTTCACGTCGAGCTGGAAGAGCTGCTGGCAGAAGTGGGCGTGCCCCATGACTGTGAAGTTGTGGTCGAGGCCGAGACGGAGCCTCATGATGTCGGCGGCATTTGTGAAGAGCCAGGATGGCCTCCCCTTGTTATGCAGCGGAGCGATCCGGCGGCGGATGAAATCCGCCCCGTTCATCTCAAGGGTGAGGCCGGCCTGGGTGAGGCGGAGAATCCTGGTGGTGGCGACCGTGAGCTTCATGTCGTCAGCATCGACATCGCTCCAATCGCTTCTGCGGACCGGCGGCACCTCCGGACCCGACAAAAGTCCGGCGTGTCCTTCTCCTCAATCCCGCACCACGGCAACGCCATTCTTCCCACCTCTCCTTCATGGCACCCTCCGGGTACGCCCCCTTGCACCTTGGGATCCAGGTGACGCAATCGGAAATGGCGCCTCCGGTTGGATCTGAGGGGAGAAGTAGTGGCAAGCCCTCGCAGAGGTGTGCGAAAAGAGCCATGCACGCCATGGCATTTGGAGTAAAATCCAAAAGTTGGAAGCCGTAGGTGTGCATGACGTCGCTGAAGAAATCGGAGAAAGGGTGCAGAGCCCGCAGGAGAAGTAGTCAAGAAAGAAAGGATACCGATTTGGGGCGGCCTCGGTGCAATTGGCGGGGATGACGCGCGTGGCCGGATGCCCCGTCTTCTCTCCCCGCGTCTTCACCCCCACAGGGGTTTGAAGGCCTCCGGAGCTCAAACACATCGACCGTCGAGGGGAAGAAGGCGAGCCGCGTCCGCTGCGCCGCTAGTGCACTCTCCGGCGGCTCCGTCACTCCGGCGTCCTTGGCCACTCCCTTACCCTTGGTGGATTTGGGCGCCATGGCGGCTGGGGGGAGCAAGGTACAGAAGACGGCGGAGACACAGCGGCGGCAAGCAAAGGCGGAAGCATAGGGAGGAAGGAAAAGGGGGCGGCTGCTCTGAGATTGAAGAACGCACAGGGGGTAAAGTGAGTAGCGCACCCGCAGTTATCCCTTTTTACAGGGAAGGCGTGGGCCGCCTCCTTTCCCATTAACTGTGACGTGGCACATGCGTGCGGGAACCGCCCCATGCATGCCGCCCACGTCACGCACGATCCTCCGCGACGCTCATTCAACGCAGGTCATGGGGAAGCGCAGCGGACGAAGAGTTACTGCGGTAAAAATCCGCCATGCCTACCTGCGCACCGTTTGGGACAGGCCCAACAACGTGTCGCGCTTATGTGTGGCGCAGGCCCGTGGGCTCCTGTCGGCGTACACAAGTAGGGGCGCACCTTTATACCCCTTTACTTGTGCACGGGCAGTCGGAGCCGCGCGCCACGGCCACACTAAGCAGGGCAGAGGAGGGGAGCCAGAGAGAAGCCGAAGCCCAGGACAACGACAAGGCCAAGAACATAAAGAAGCAGAGGGACGAAGCAGGTTCCCCCAACAAGACCCTTGCTGGGACAGCCTCAGCGGCCCCGACAAGACCCTTGCTGGGGCAGCTCGCCCACACCAGCGGAGCGCGCCACTCTTGGGCCCACGGTTTCCAATGCCATCAACCACGTTGTCGGCGTTATGAGAACGGGGGTCCCCAGACTTGCCTGCCTGCGGTCCACGGCGCGACCAAGAAGCAGGCCGTACGACCCGTCTTCATCAACAAGGCACCCAAGACCCTCGCGAGGGACCGAGCCTCGCGAGGCGGGCGACGCAAGACCTCCTTTGGAGTGGCCTAGCTAGGCAGGCTCACGAGGAGCGGAGATATCAGGGCGGGGCAAACCTCACGAGGCTCTCATGACGTGAGCCATGACGAACGGTGCCTGGCGGGTGTAAGTGCGCGTAGCGTCCTTGTTTCCTCTTTGGTGCTAAGGAGGCCAATGCAGGCGAAGAGTACCGAGGCATCAGGCAAAGGTTGCCATATTGGTGCAACGAGACCAAGACCTGGAGGACGGCAAGGCGGAGGTCATGGTGGAGCCCAAGACGGCGTCACCCTAGAGCTTTTCGCAGGCGAAGACCGCTTTTGTCAGGATAGCTTGTACTAGCTGTGCCTCTTCAAATTTGCCCGCCGTTGTTGGCTCCCTTCCCGCTCGATATTTGGGAAGAGGACCAGGGCCTCTATAAATAGGACTAGCCACCACAGTAGTAGGGGATGGGCAATTCATCAAACCCTCTCACCACAAGTTCATACACACAAGAACACCTCAACCTCAGGAGGCTGTTCTTCCCTTGTATTGTTCATCATCAGCCCGAGAGGCAATCCACCACCACCACACTGGAGTAGGGTATTACACAACAATGGTGGCCCGAACCAGTATAAACCCCATGTCTTTCTGTGTTGTGAGTTCGTCGAGTTCGTCCGCAAGATCTTAGCGATCAAGAGCGTAGATCGGTAGGAGGGAAAGACTTCGCGCGCACCCCAGTGTTGGAACCTTAAGGGTTTGCCGGAACCCCACATCCAACATTTGGCGTGCCAGGTAGGGGTGCGCCGTAGTTTCCCTTCTGTCGGTTCGTTCCTCCATCGCTCCGTCACTTCCATGGCAGACGCTCGCCGTGCTCGAGATGAGCGTCGGGCTGCCCTCTCCGCCCGTGTTGCTCAGACGGCTCCCGTAGGCGGGCCACCTCCTCGCTCTCCATCTCCCGCCGCCAACGCTATCACCGGCCGGGCGGGGAACGAGCAGCAGGCATCCTCGCTGCATCCTTTAGTGTGGCAGGACGGCCGCACCGCTACTCCATCACTCACCCCTACGGGTTCTTCGTCTCACGAGCACCGCGCTCCCATGGAGGCACGAGCCGCGCTCATCGCGGCGAACGAGCTCCTGCGTTTCTGCCCCGTCGACGACCTCTATGAGGAGTGGCTCGACCGCATTGCCGAGCTCGTCCGTGCCGCAGGGGGCTCCCCGGCACCGTCCCACTCTCTGCCTCCCCCTCAACCAGCCGCGGGCGACGGGGCTCATGGCATGCCATGCTACCTCTTGAGCACTGTGTTGGATTTCCTTGAACAGGAAAGGGTGATACATCAGAGTAGAGTAAGTATTTCTGACGGTGTCTTGGACTAAGGGGTACTCACCACGTCATCTCCCGATCTGCTAGATTGGGCCAAGGACCCCCATGGCCGTATACTCATGGGCCAGTTCGGACAGCTACCGCATACAAGGAAGATTCCAGAAGACTTGGCGATCAAGACAAGGACTCCTCCCCACCGGCGTATTCGGCTAGGACTCTTGTTATCCTAGGCCTCTGGTGCATTATATAAACCGAGGCCAGGCTAGTCGATAGACAATCTCATACACAATCATAATCATAGGCTAGCTTCTAGGGTTTAGCCTCTACGATCTCGTGGTAGATCAACTCTTGTACTACCCATATCATCAATATTAATCAAGCAGGACGTAGGGTTTTACTTCCATCAAGAGGGCCCGAACCTGGGTAAAACATCGTGTCCCTTGTCTCCTGTTACCATCCACCTAGACGCACAGTTCGGGACCCCCTACCCGAGATCCGCCTGTTTTGACACCGACATTGGTGCTTTCATTGAGAGTTCCGCTGTGTGATCGACAAAAGGATCGATGGCTCGCCTGCAGATCAACTGCGAATTCGGCATCTTCGTCAGCAGCTCGACTGGTCATCTTGGTTTGACCAAGAATTGCGCCCCATGTTCGGATCACCATGTTCGGACGAGGGCCTTCATCAAACATCAACTCCGATCTCTATCAAGATCACGGAGGAATCGTCCATGGAGCTCGGGGCTCAACGTCAACATTGACATCAAGCGACCGTGCTATTTTTCTGGATAGCGAACTCGTATCTGCTGCCACCACCTCCTCGAGTATCGCTTTGACGATCGCTTTAGTGGAATTGTGCGAAATTGAGTCTACAACAACCCTGGAAAATTTCGTCGAGTTCCGATGGAGGAATCTCTGGCAATCCACGATATACCGGAGCCCTGTCAAACCTGGACGGGAATTTGGATGTGTTTAGGGCGTGGTGTACAGCATCTAGCTCGGACGTCCTTTGGAAGATCCAACCGTTGATCGGCTGCGGAATTCCTGTATCTACCACCTCTCAAAATTTCAGCTCGATCCGACCGTCCAAACTCCGGGAACCTTCCGATTAGTGCATCACTTTTCGGATCTGTTTTCTGCGCAAAAACGAATCCGACCCGAGTTCATCTTTTCTATGAACGGGATTTCAGACATCCCTTTTGAAGGAAGTTTTGTATGGGGTATTGTGTTTTGTTCCCGAACACATCCCACTAACTTTAATATCTTTTGAACATGATCTTCAACATCAGGCTGGTGTCAAACTAGTCCGACAATATTACTCCACGGCTGCCGACCTGCGGTAAGACACAACGTCAGTTTGTTGAGCCGAGCTCAACTTCTTCGGATCAACATCTCGGCAAGCCGAACAAGAGTCCGGCATCGCGAAGGATAAAACATCACCAACATCGCCGCCCCACGGATTACACGGAGCGGGCATACCGGCATCGCCGCACGGTTGCTTCATCAAGCCGGCATCGACCACGTCACGACCTGCATCGACAGGGCCGCACTATCGCTTCTTCAAGCTGGTGTCCATCATGCCGACCTACTTTGACTCATCGGCTGACATCGGGGCTTCGACATCTCTCCTGGACCGGGGGCTTCGCCTTCTCTTCATCAACCTACTCCGGACACTTTAGCGTCACTAGCCGACCAGCTCCGTCACGTTAGCTGGGCTGAGGGCTTTGCCTCGGCAAGCCAACCTTTACCAGCATTGCCATGCAGTCGTTTTATCGCCCATCAGGCAATGGGTGTGCGGAGTGAGACCCAATTTTGGGAATCACCTTCCTTCGGATTGCTACAACAAATAAACCAGGTGCTACAATCCCTAATATTTTTTGCTTGTTTGGGTTCATTTTTCCCAAGAAATTATTACTCTGGTTTGTCCATCATATGTACACAGGTCTATCAAATGGTGGCCGCATTCACGACAGTCGCATGGTGGTTCGGTCAGTTTCTGTACATTGTCCGGCGAACGCCGCATCCGGAGCTCGGACCGACCTGCGAATTCAGGCTTTGCCACGCCTTTACTGCATCACGCCGACGCCCTGCATCGACATTGACTTCGGCGCCACGCCATATTTCTTTTATTACTCACTTTGCATAAATTATTCATTATGCAACGATTTTTTTAATTATCATTATTACTATTATCTCTCGTTTGCACTATTTTTGTGCACTGGAAAATGATCCGGAGACTTCGGCGTCACTCTGTCGGTCTGCATCGACCGTGCTATGTCACCACTTCGGCGTGTCGAGCTCTCTGCTCCGCCACCTCGGGGCCGGCTTGGGAGATAGAACCTTGTCCCGCATCAAGCTCGGACTGCGAACACATTAACCAGCTAAGTCGCTTTAATGCTCAAAGCTTTAATTTCTAACTTGTGTTCGGTTCGACCAAGCGTTATACTTTTTTGGAAAAAAATTGCTTGTAATTTTTTTTCCTTGTCTGAACTTTGTTTTTGACGCATAAATTCAAATACCATGTTTACTTGGGGGCTTCCTTTATGAAGCTTTTCCTGTTGCGTATGATTATACTTGTACGGCTTCGTTCCTTGTTCGTGTATTACGCCACAATATGCACCATATTGACTTAAGCGATTTGCAAGCTGGGTTGCCTGGCTCCTGTGCTTACCCCTACGTTCCCGATTGTTCGGCTAGGGAGTAAAGGGAGCACCTCTGTGATTGTCACGACCGGGTCCTCCGAGCTCTGACCTCAGACTGGGTGACGCCGAAAGCTAGCGCTCTTATTGTTTGCAATAATGGTCGGCACACAAAGGAACTCATGAGTACAAAAAATCTATTGCACAAGTCTCATAATAACAATGAGCACCGAAGAAAGGTATCCGTGGGGGTACTATGTTCTTCGAAGATGCTTCTTACACTTTGCAGTAATATAGCATAAGTTCCCTGAGCGCGCTTTGCCTGTTACAGCCTTATGGCCTGATTGCCTGGTTATTGGAAACATCGTCGATATTCTCGACCGATGGATTACATAACACTTTTTGGTCCTTGACCGAAGAGGGAGAAGCCGACGGTCGGTTAAGACGCGTTTAAAGTTCGGTTGAACATAGATATGATATAAGTACTTCAGTACATGCAATCATTCTCCTACCCAAGTCACTTGGGGGCTCTTAAGTTTATTTGAGCCATTTTATAATAAGTGTTCTTCTTCTTAGTCATTGCAAAGTTTTATTATTATTATTTATTACTCCTTTTCTTGACATGAGTGTGCGGTCACTAGCCGGGGAGCCTAATTTATCTCTCAAAGCCGCTAGAGTTTATTTTGCTAAACTGGCCTGATGAGAAGTACTCCGCCCTCGGGATAGGAGGTTGAAGCCGTAGGCTGACCCGCTCGAAGTCTTGAGATAGGATGTATCATGTTAAAGCACGACAGTAGCACTTCTTTTTTCTAAGACCAATTTTCGGATTGGCACCGAACACTTGATATTGTTCGGACGTCGTGTTTTTCTGACGTTTCTTGGTTTTCCAAGCTTTTTGGCACTTTTAAACTATTTGTGCTTTTCCAGCATTAGTCTCGCAGTGCAACGCCGGACACCTTTTAGGGATTCAGCAAAAACATTCTTAGATATTGCTATATATGCATCGGTTTCGAATTGTGTCTTCGGTCAATAGTTGGGTTGCCTGGCTCCTGCACTTGCTTCCTCCGTTCCATTTTGTTCGGCTAGGCGTGCAAAGGGAGAACCACTGCGATTGTGCTTCCAGCTCACATGGTTAAGCACCTCAGTGGAGAAAGCCGAAAACTGACTGTCAGAATAAGCGTAAACTAGTCAGCGATCCGCTGACTATGTTAAATAACAGGCCGTTCATAACATTGGCCGAAGTGTTTATGGCTTGACCTCGACTGTTGCCGAACACTACCGGGGGCTATTAACTAGCCTCCCAAACTAGATCCTCGATATTTTGCTCTTACATTGGAGCTGAGGTTTTATGATCATGCTTAGCATGACAACCCAAAGAAAGGAACCACTAGCGGGACTATTTTCTTTGGAAGACATTTCTTCTGTTAAACAGTAATATAACATACCTCTCCGCGTACCTTTGTTTATAAAACCGTATGGCCACATTGCCTTGTTTGTCGTCCTCATAAAGGCTTTATAAAGTAAGACAAACACTCCTCGGCTACTGGCCGAGGAGGTGGAAGCCGATGGTCGGTCAACAAAGTTTTGTACAATGCGGATCCGAGCATTAAATGACGTAAAGTACTTGGATACATAGAGTCATTACACACAATTTGTGATTTTACTATGGATATCGATCCTTAATTCGGCCACCCGTGCCCGCACTAAGGCTCGGGGGCTACTAGGCTTCGGGCTTATTATTTAACCATATTAAAGGGGCACATCGATCCCCTGATCTGGTGTTGCCACTCGACCAGTGTCTCGGGGGCTACTGCATTGCTTGTCCAATGCAGAAAATTTTATGTGCAATATAGTTTCCGAGGAGATTTTGATCCTCGGGTTGGTCGGCCGCACCCAACCCGAGTCTCGAGGACTGAGCACGCCGCTTTTAGTGTCCCGAAGTATTCTGTCGAGCTAGAACTTGATCCTCAGGCCGATTTTGCAAATCGACCTGAGTCTCAGCGGCTACTGGGATCAGCGGTTCTTATGTCATCCTTCATGTGCATCTCGGGTTTTAGACCGATACCCACCTTGAGGGCTACTGCCTATATATCTCGGCAGAGAATAAATTGCACCAATCAAAACTAATGACAAAAATCGGCCCACGTTCGGGGTGGTGCACCACCTCGTAAGCAGTCGGGCATAAAGCTCGGGCGCTAGTGGCTGGCTCCATAGAGGGCATTTCCGGCATTAAGCTCGGCTAAACTCCTTCAAACTTCTTTGAACAAAGGTGATTTACGACACCTCAGATATAGTCCAGCGTTGGAGCTCGGATACATAGTCCGGCGTTGGATCTCGGATACATTCCGGCATTAGAGCTGGGAAGCGGTCCGACGTTGGTGCTCAGCTGCAAAGGATACCTCGAATGCTGTCCGGCGTTGGAGCTCGGACGCAAGAGGATACTGCCTCCCGAGAACAACTTCAAACCCGAGGTGTGGCATAAAAATAAACAAGGCATTGATAATGGCCGAGAACTTAAAGGGGCTCCTCGGATACCCGACGTGTAAACCCGTCGAATGCATTTTGGCGATCCTCAAGATGGAAGATAAAGAAGATTTGTTGAACTAGTTTTCAAGACCGACGACCGAATATGAACAACAGTTCGGAAGAATCGAGGAGCGTCCCTAACATGAAGACCGGTTCACGGGGTACTGACGGTGTCCTGGACTAAGGGGTACTCACCACGTCATCTCCCGATCTGCTAGATTGGGCCAAGGACCCCCATGGCCATATACCCATGGGCCAGTTCGGACAGCTGCCGCATACAAGGAAGGTTCTAGAAGACTTGGCGATCAAGACAAGGACTCCTCCCCACCGGCGTATTCGGCTAGGACTCTTGTTATCCTAGGCCTCTCGTGCATTATATAAACCGAGGCCAGGCTAGTCGATAGAAAAATCTCATACACAATCATAATCATAGGCTAGCTTCTAGGGTTTAGCCTCTACGATCTTGTGGTAGATCAACTCTTGTACTACCCATATCATCAATATTAATCGAGCAGGATGTAGGGTTTTACCTCCATCAAGAGGGCCCGAACCTGTGTAAAACTTTGTGTCCCTTGTCTCCTGTTACCATCCGCCTAGACGCACAGTTCGGGACCCCCTACCCGAGATCCGCCGGTTTTGACACCGACAATTTCCCTCAGTTTTTGAGAACCAAGGTATCAATCCAGTAGGAGGCTACGCACGAGTCCCTCGTACCTACACAAAACAAATAGCTCAACGCAACCAACGCGGTTAGGGGCTGTCAATCCCTTCACGGCCACTTACGAGAGTGAGATCTGATAGAGATGATAGATAATATTTTTGGTATTATTGATATAAGGATGCAAAGTAAAATAAAAGGTAAAGTAAAAAAGCGAAGCAATAATAAAGTGATTGGAGATTGATATGATGAGACTAGACCCGGGGGGCATATATTTCACTAGTGGCTTCTCTCAAGAGCATAAGTATTCTAGGGTGGGTGAACAAATTACTGTTGAGCATAGTTATGAGAATATCTAGGTAAGATCATGTATATAGGCATCACGTCCGAGACAAGTAGACCGACTCCTACCTGCATCTACTACGATTACTCCACTCATTGACCACTATCCAGCATGCATCTAGTGTATTAAGTTAAAAATAGAGTAACGCCTTAAGCAAGATGACATGATGTAGAGGGATAGTTTCATGCAATATGATAAAAACCCCATCTTGTTATCCTCGATGGCAACAATACAATACGTGCCTTGCTGCCCCTACTGTCACTGGGAAAGGACACCGCAAGATTGAACCCAAAGCTAAGCACTTCTCCCATTGCAAGAAGAACCAATCTAGTAGGCCAGACCAAACTAATAATTCGAAGAGACTTGCAAAGATAACCAATCATACATAAAAGAATTTAGAGAAGATTCAAATATCGTTCATACATAGACTTGATCATAAACCCACAATTCATCGGTCTCAACAAACACACCGCAAAAAGAAGATTACATCGAATAGATCTCCACGAGAGAGGGGGAGAACATTGTATTGAGATCCAAAAAGAGAGAAGAAGCCATCTAACTACTAACTATGGACCCGAAGGTCTGAGGTAAACTACTCACACTTCATTGGAGGGGCTATGGTGATGTAGAAGCCCTCCGTGGTGGATGCCCTCTCCGGCGGAGCTCCAGAACAGGGCCCAAGATGGGATCTCGTGGGTACAAAAGGTTGCGGCGGTGGAATTAGGTTTTTGGCTCCGTATCTGATCGTTTGGGGGTACGTAAGTATATATAGGAGGAAAGAGTAGGTCGGTGTAGCAAAGAGGGGCCCACGAGGCAGGGGGCGCGCCCTAGGGGGGCGCCCTCCACCCTCGTGGCCGCCTTCCTCCTTTCTTGACGAAGGGTCCAAGTCTCCTGGATCTTATTTGTTGAGAAAATCACGTTCCCGAAGGTTTCATTCCGTTTGGACTACGTTTGATATTCCGTTTCTTCGAAACACTGAAATAGGCAAAAAACAGCATTTCTGGGCTGGGCCTCCGGTTAATAGGTTAGTCCCAAAAGTAATCTAAAAGTGAAAAATAAAGCCCAATATGGTCCAAAACAGTAGATAATATAGCATGGAGCAATCAAAAATTATAGATACGTTGGAGACGTATCAGGCATCCCCAAGCTTAATTCCTGCTCGTCCTCGAGTAAGTAAATGATTAAAAAGAATTTTTGATGCGGAGTGCTACTTGGCATACTTTCAATGTAGTGCTTCTTAATTGTGGTATGAATATTCAGATCCGAAAGATTCAAGACAAAAGTTCATATTGACATAAAAATAATAATACTTCAAGCATACTAACAAAGCAATTATGTCTTCTCAAAATAACATGGCCAAAGAAAGTTATCCCTACAAAATAATATAGTCTGGATATGCTGTATCTTCACCACACAAAGTATTTATATCATGCACAACCCCGATGACAAGCCAAGCAATTGTTTCATACTTTTGACATTTTCAAAACTTTTTCGATCTTCACGCAATACATGAGCGTGAGCCATGGATATAACACTATTTGTGGAATAGAATGGTGGTTGTGGAGAAGACAAAAAGAGGGGAAGATAGTCTCACATCAACTAGGCGTATCAACGGGCTATGGAGATGCCCATCAATAGATATCAATGTGAGTGAGTAGGGATTGCCATGCAACGGATGCACTAGAGCTATAAGTATATGAAAGATCAACAAAAGAAACTAAGTGGGTGTGCATCCAACTCGCTTGCTCATGAAGACCTAGGGCATTTTGAGGAAGCCCATCATTGGAATATACAAGCCAAGTTCTAAAATGAAAAATTCCCACTAGTATATGAAAGTGACAAAATGAGAGACTCTCTATCATGAAGATCATGGTGCTTCTTTGAAGCACAAGTGTGGTAAAAGGATAGTAACATTGTGCTTCTCTCTTTTTCTCTCATTTTCTTTATTTGGGCCTTTTCTCTTTTTTATGGCCTCTTTTTTTTTGTCCGGAGTCTCATCCCGACTTGTGGGGGAATCATAGTCTCTGTCATCCTTTCCTCACTTGGGACAATGCTCTAAAATGATGATCATCACACTTTTACTTTTCTTACAACTCAACAATTACAACTCGATACACTACAAAAAAATACACTTCCGTGATGATACGTGTTTGTCATCGCTTTTTTTGTCATGCATGTACATCCATGACAAATTTATGACAGAATCAAGATAGTCATACCTGTGCTGTCATAGAAGTGTTCCATGACATTACCAAAATTATCATCACGGAAGTGTCCACTTCCATGAAGATAAATCACGTGTCACGGAAGTCCTTTCGTCAAGGGTGACCGACACGTGGCATCCACCGTAACGGAACGTCGTTAAGCTATCGGGTCGGGTTTTGGATTCGATAACCCGTTAACAGCCCCGACCAATGGGAAATTTCCACGTGTAAAATTCTTATTGGCCGGACGAAACATGTGTCAGCTCGTCAGTGGGTCAGATAGGCGCCTATGATACGTCGACACGTGGCACATCCCAACAGAGGCCCATTCCTGTGAAAAGGTCGGCCTGTTTGACTTCGTCAAAAGCTGCCGGGCCGTCCCATGGAAAGCCTGTTAACGGCTTGTTCGCATATAGCCCATTTACAGCCCGCTAACCCAAGGCCCGTTATGCCCTATCCGAATTAGGCCCAGTAGCGTCATCTAGGCCATCCAATATGATTCCATCCCGTTTTCAGTTCTGGCCCATGTATGGCCCATGACGTCTTTCGGCCCATATGAGGCCCTATGTAACTCTCGGCCTATTAACGACCCATGGTGAAACTGGCCCGTAATGAACAGTGTATCACTTTACACCCATTAACGGCCTGTGGTGAAACTGGCCTGTAATGAACAGTGTATCACTTTATACCCATTACCGGCCCGTTATTCCGTTGGGCCATTTCCAGCCCATGTTATCTTTCGGCCTTCTCAGAGCCAATTTATTCTTGGGCTCATTTCCAGCATTCGTTTACTTACGACCCGTTACTGTCATTTTCTGCTTGTGGGCCAAATTCAGCCTGTGGTTACAGTCGGCCCATTTGTGGTCTGTTAATACGTTGGGCCATTTTCATAGCGTCATCAAATACGGCCTATTAACGATGGCCCGTTACGGTCGGCCCATGAACGGACGATTCCAACTCTAGACCGTTTACGGACATAATGTGGCCTGTTATTGGCCCATGTTTGGCCAATCGATGATACGGCCCGTATAAGGCCCATTGATGATACGGCCCGTAGAAGGCCCATTGTTTCTACGGCCCGTTACTGTTTCTACGCCCCGTAAAAGGCCCAGTGATTCTACGGCCCGTAGGAGGCCTAGTGTCACTACAGTAAATATTAGCCCTAGGTTATTGTGGCCTAGTTTTAAAAAATAGGTTATTGCAGCCATGAGTTAACCGCAGAAAAAGAACTGCAATCACTACAAGCAAACAAATAAACAAGACAACAAGGAAATAAATAAGCAAGCTACTAACACTAGGCTATCACGGCTATTACACATATTACATCCACTGGGCATCAAAGTTCGCCACCAGTGCAAATATAGGGAACAAAGCAGCATATCATATACACTGGCCGTCAAAATTGGCCACCGGTGCAAATAAACGTGGCAGCAAAACAAGAGCATAACTGAAACAACTTCAAAAGAGCTCAAGAAACGTTATCCTGGGTATCCACCATGCTGGCAATAAGCTTAGCAAGCTGATTAGCTTTGTCTTGTTTGGCGCTAAAATCCTCCAACGCTTGTTGTTGCACCAGAAAGTATGCATCTGAATGCTCCAGGTACTTCCGCAGTCCTTCCGCTTCTTGTCGCGGCAGAGCTGATCGATGTCTTTCAGCTTGTAGTTGAGACTCAAGAAACCGAACTGATTCAGACAATGAGTTTGAATAGCTTGTGCAAGCGGTAGTGGCCAGTAACTCCAACAATAGACCAAGACAGGATGTGTCACTATCCTGAACCTTATCTGCATTACTTCCTTTACCGTTGCTTAATAAGGCACTCTTCCCAAATATTCTGTTAGCATTCTAAAAGAAGAAACAAGCAGACACATAACAAGTTTAGCATGTACTACTATATGAAACTCATTTCGATGAACCAGTTCATTAGTAAGGTGGACAGGATTGAACTACGAATTCTTCTATTTCCAAGTACTAGTACATAATAAAAGCATCAAACAAACATATATCTATGTCCTATGGTAGCAATGGAATCTTAAATTAGAACAGTTGTTATTTAGGTTTAGGCACTAGTTCTACAAGAACAGAGTACAGTAAGACACAAGAATATAATACTTAAAAATAGAAAATGAGCTCATAGACATTACCACATTATTGGTTCGGGACCAGTACAGAACAAGGCGTTCCCAGTCATCGTCCAGTAAATGTGTCACTGGAGAACGTAAGGGAATTTGATGAGTTTCTTTGCCGGTGAAGTACGTTTTCTTCAGGTAATTCCGATATTGCCACCAAGCATTCTTGAAGATAGCAGAGGTATTAGCACAGGTTACCTCATCATGAGTTTCCAAATCGGTCCTTCTCTATAGAGAAAGATGAGAAAATTTGTTGTATTATAACCATCATGGAGGTAGGATGTATAGGACGAAGCAAAGTAATTGCCATGAATAACATTACTTACACATAACTCCTGGACAAACACCTACAACTGGCATTTTCCTTCATCTTCAGTATAATATTTTCAGGATGGGAAAATACGCACATATGATTTAACAACATAAAATGCGATAGATGCTAAACTAGGACTAGCTGGTTGTGCTTCTTCCACAGGAATAGGCGTACTAACTAGTGGAGTTGGGGTTCGCCGTGATAGTACTGGCCCTTTGGGCACTGGAGCTGCCTTACTAACAGCTCTTGTTTGGGAGCTCTGTGGTGGAGATGGTGCCGTGTCAACAGGAACTGGGTTACTATCGGCTGGGGTTGGGGTTAGATTGGGTGAAGCTGGTTCTCTGTCCATCGTAGTAGGGGTACAATCTGCGAGAGTTTGGGTTATGTCTGGTAGGGATGGTTCTAGTGCATGTACAACCGGGGTGCTATGTCCACCAAGAGGTAGCACTGTTTTATTTGAAGACCGTGTTTTCAATCCGCTACATACTGGCATCACCCGCTCCAATTCAAATGGCTAACAAACAGGAAACATAGTTGAATGTACAGACATTGTATGAGAGACAGATGCAATAGATAGTGTGGAAAAAAGAGGGCATGAAATAGTTGACATGTATATTGTTTAACTAAAATGGATAGCATGACATTCACATATATGATGTCTATCTAAACTGGATAGCATAGCATAACATAATTCAAAGATATGATGAATAACTAAACAGGATCGCATGACATAATTCCCCTACATGTTATCTAAGTAATCAGGATTGCATCATTTAATTCACATATGTGATTTATATGCTAAACAGAGGGCATTCGATATGATGTCTGAACTAAGAACATGGTGTTGAATATTGTGTATATGATGTCTAAACTATGCAATGCAAGACAATGTATGCATGATATGAATAGTATAATCATGCCAAGTTAGAGAATACACCTCAGTGGGGGAATAGGACTGGTCATCTGTCTCTGAATCCATCTCTGAGGAGCTATCGGGACCCAACAAGAGATCTGCTTTGACAGGTAACACTGTCTGCTCTGAAGGCCTTGTTTTCACTCCAGATTTTTCCATCTCCCACCCAAATGGCTGATTCAGAGGAAGAGTAGTTTAATGTACAAACATTGTCTACAAATGGAAATTTAATGAAGAAAAGGAAGGGCAAGATATCATTCAAATATATGATGCCTGGTTAAACATGATGGCATTGCACATTTCACATATATTATGGATGGCTAAAAGACATGAGACTGCATAATTCCCATATATGATATAGAAACTAAACAGGTGGCATTACAGGACATGTCTAAACTAAGCAGATGACATATATGATGTAAAAAGTAGGCACTGCAAGGCAACATATGCATGATATGACTAACATCATCATGCCAAGGTAGAGCAAACACCTTGGGGGTAAATAGGAGTGGTCAGCAACATCTGAATCCGCCTCAGAACAGATATCTTCCTCTGGATTACAATCTGGAGAGGGGTGGGGAGGGTTTGCCATTGAACCCACCATGGAGCGATGTCTGCATGACATTGTATTGTCGCGCAAAACTCTTCTCTTTTTCTTTACATGTTCAGCATGACTGTGTACAATATCTGACATGCATACGTAAAAAATATGGTGAGATTATGTAAGGAGAGCATGCAGAAATTTAGAGTGATGGTAACAACCAGTGGATCGATGTTTTTCCATTGAACCAAAATAGCCCTAATGGATCGACGTGAATGTATAGTAATAAGTGATGCAACAAGTGTACAACCTCTTTGCCGTAGCCGTGTCGACCTCAGCATCATTGGGTTGGTCGCTAAAGCAGTTGAGGCAGAGGTGGCTTTCAGAGGTGTGGAGGAAGATCTGAGGAATCTATAGACGGCGTCCAGGGCACTGCTCTGTTGTGATGGATTGTTCTGTCGTTGGAGCAGCTCCGGTGAGCCGCAAGACGTCAAGGCTGAAGCAGCACAAGACAGACATCATCAATCTCAAGTGGGATGCTAATAGCATCTCCAATAGATGATGTAAAATGGATGTAAAATTAACATCACCAAAAACCACCTGACTACAATAGATGAGGTAAAAACTGTTGACTCTGAACTTAACTGTCAAAACTAAAATTTACTATGGAATCTGAATGCTACTGTCGAAACTGAACGCAATGGTAGCAGAGAGGCACTTGACATGTAGTTTAGGGAGGGCCTGCAGTTCATCTTCAACCTGCACCCCCCTGAGCCGCCAGCCACCACCGGCCGAACTGCCGGCCCCAGCGCCGCCTCGCCGCCCCAAAACAACTCGCCACCGCCGCCCCGGCCAGCCCTCTAGGACCCCCGCCCCCCCACCGTGAACCCTAAGATAGATAGTGGGGTACCTCTCCGGCGAGCCCCCGTCCCCGCTGCGGGTGGTTCTTCCTTAACTCCGGCGAGCCCCCCAACCCCTGAAAATCGACTGACCCAAAAGTCGATTCAGTCGACTGAAGTGTGGCTTAATCGGAGCAGAGCAGCAGCACGAGCGAGGGGGAGAGCAGCAGCAGCAGCTGGGTGAGCGAGCGATCGAGCGAGAGCCGGAGTAGCAGCAGCAGATCCGGCTGGTATGGATGCCGCCGCCGAAGGGGCCTCACACTTGGGGAGAGCCGCCGTGGAGATGTCGCCCGCGGCACCGGCTTCAAGGTAGCCGCTCCATGGGGGTGCGGGATGGAGCACCGTCGGCGCCGGGAGGTCGAGTTAAGGAGAAGGTGCGATGTGATAAGTGTACAACCTCTTTGGTGGCGCCGAGTAGGCCTCGGCTTCATCCGAGGAGTCGGTGAGGATGTTGCGGTTCCTGTGGAGCAGGTTAAGGCGGCGCTGTGGGGATGGAGCAGCCGCGATAGACGAGGCGATCGTCGGAGCAGCTCCTTGGAGGTGGAGGACGGGGTGGCTGAACCGGCGGGATGGCGAGATGGACGACGGATCCTTATCCGGGGAGGTGGACGAGGGACGTCGAGCTGTTGCGGTGGACGACGTCATCGGGGAAGAGGCTCCGGCTGGGCAGCGGTGACATGGCGGACGGAGGAGGGTGGGGTTTCGCGGCTGGAGCGGAGAGGTTATGGCGGCCTGGGATTTCGAATGGCGAAAAGGAGGCGATGGGAGGGGGTGAAACATGACTTAGGAACGCGCTTGTCCAAAATGTAGGGTGTGTTACAAAAGTACCCTCCACCGATTTAAACAAGCGACCCTTTCCTCTCAGGGTTAGAAGGGCAATTTCGCATGTCAGGATTTGGCAGCTGGAGGGAGTTTTCGCGCGCGTTGTAATTTCAGGATAGCAAGGCGCGGGTTGTGAAGGCGCCAGTTTTGGGAGCATGATATGTGAATTTTCGGGATATAACAAGACGCGGGTTGAATTTTAGGGACAAGCCTAACATGTCGTAATATTGTACTTGTACGTACCAAATCAATTCGCACTTCCCTCAACCAAAAAGAAAACGAAAAAAATAAAACTATTAACACCACACAAAGAGGCAGTCTTGCCCCGTTTTACTATACAAATGCTATTCAAAGCTACTCCCTCCTTCCATCTATATAGGGCCTAATGCGTTTTTCGATGCTAACTTTGACCAAATATTAGAGCAATGATATATGACATGCAACTTACACAAAGCACACCGTTAAATTCGTCTATGAAAGGTTCTTTCAATGATATAATTTTCACATTGTGCATGTCATGTACTATTAATCTTGTCAATAGTCAAAGGCGGTCTTAAAAATCTCATTACACCCTATATGGATGGAAGGAGGGAGTATGAATCCATGTTATCTCCGATTAAATTTTTTTGCTTGGTGTATAATGCATGTAACCTACTCATACCAACATTTTAGTGCATTCCAAATGTCTATACTACCGCTGCAATTTGAACAAATTTGAATTCGTTTCTCTATTTCAATAAGAATCTACAGTCATGATTGTTGCCAACTTCAACCATCAAAGTTTCCTTGCTATCCGCCAGATATAAATCAGACGGCCTATAATGCAGGATGGCAGGCACACCATCATCAACAACTCCGATTTTTAGAAGAGTAGAGATAAAATATATTAAATGTAGTATACCATGTTCATAACCACACCATGTTTATCACCGTTATATATATTCACACATCCGTCGGTTTTAAACACTATGATAAATTCTTCAAATATCCGAATTCACTTTTTATAATGAAGTATATATGATCTCTATTCGTCTTTTACACCCACACAACCCTCTTATCTTTGTAGCTAGCGCTAACTTTCTCTTGTGCATGCACACGCCCGCATCCCTCTCACCCTCCCTCAGCAGTCTCTAGCTCCATCGTGCAAATTCGTCTTTTCACTTTAGGTCGTTCACCCATGGTGTGTGTAGGCCCCCCAGCTCCTTCTTTCCGGCACACATCGATCGATATGCCTCTCTAGCCAGGTGTGCCTAGCACAAACACAAGCTTCCCCTCTTCTATTGTCACCATCCATGCGTCACTCCCACCACTCTTTTCATCGTTCTCGTACTCGCACACTCCTCCCCCTCGATATAGTATGCCTCTCGTACCACCTCCTACATGCATCCCTCTCTCTCTATCCTTCTCCTCATGCCTCATTTGCTTCTAACACGCACATGCATGTATACCGATCGATCTCCCAACATATACCTAGATCGACTTTAACTACCCCCCCATCAATCGACGTACCTCACAAGTTATGTCTCTCCTTTCTCTTACAAAGGGCGATTGATCTTCCTATGTAGTTATGTCTGCTTACCATAGCCACATCATCCCCCCTCATCATTTGTGCATGCCTCCTGACCCGTCTCTCACACGCACGTGCACAGACAACAAGCAGCCATCTCTCTTATTGATAGGGCGTGCCCTCCGTTTGCCTAGCAAGCCTATCCCAACATTTGTTAGAAGAAACTCCACTACCACCCCCTCCAACACTCTAGCGTTGTCTCTCTCCCAACCTTATTCATCTCCTGCACATATGCATGGATGCCGATCGATCTCCCTTAATACATGAGGCAGATCGATCTCCTTAATACATGAGGAAGGCCTCTCTCCTCCTCCACACATATACCAGCCATTGTACCTCTATAGTTAATTGGGCTTCCCTCTTCCCCCACCACACACCGATAGTCGAGCGCTGCAGGTAGGTATCCATGCCACAGAGACAAACTGCACATGTCCCATCTCACGTCCAGTAGGCCAGCCACTCTATATCTTTGACGTGGGCACACACAAATTTGATGGCACTCTTTATCGATCGCGCGCGCGCACACACACACATCATCCCTCTCTTCGATTCTATGGACACCTCAAGCCAATGATACCTCCACTCTCTTCTCGTGGATCGCCCCCTCTATATATATGTTATATCCAGGACTCTATTTCACACACGTTGCATATGTTAAATTTTTTGATTGACCCACCCCCCCACCAAGAAAAACTCTCAAGAACCCACACACTATATCTCTCTAGGTTTGTATCTCTCTCACACAACCCCACGTAGGTGGTGTACGTATACAAGAAGAGAATAGGTGCACCGTGCATGTACTCATGCTTCGTGCCCAGCCACACCCGCGCAGGTACACGGTGGAGCTCATTTCTTTACGAAATGGCAGCCCACGTGCTAATTTGAACGCCTGTAGCAGTTGTATACCTAGGGAGGTCGTGTACCACGTGTGCACGAAACAAAGTTTGACTTGACGCATTGTCGCGTTATTTTTAAATAAAGTTATAGAGCTCAATGGCACGTACACAAAATATAAAACGATTTTTATGGAGGAAAAGGTAGTCTGCTCTACAAAGTATCTCACACAAGGCTCCGGTGGCCTCTCTCTCTCTCACCGTTGGTCACTGATCCGGCCGCATCCCATCTGCCTGGGGAAAGGGAGTGCGGTGGCCTCTCTCTCTCTCACCGTTGGTCACTGATCCGACCGCATCCCGTCCGCCCGGGGAAAGGGAGGAAGTGCATCGTTTCTCCGTTCGACGGCGCCGAGGCAGCACGTCCCGATCTGCGGTACACGTCGTTCTCTCTGACCAAGCTTCGGCGCGGCAGGGCCTATGCCACCTGCTCGTAGATTCCGCCCGCTGCCGCTCACCTAGTTACATCCCGACGACCTCCAAGTATCCCCTCCGGCCTTGCTCCACTGCATGTTTTCCCACGTCGCTGCATGTGGATCTTCCATAGTTCTTTGCCCAAAACGTAGCTCGTCCGGCGTACTTTCCATATTGCATTCTCGTCCTCACACCGTTTAGACAAACACAGCCGTGTTGTTATCTTCCCTTAGGACAAGGAATATGCTTCTTTTTTGTCGTCGCATGTGTCATCAACTGTTATCGGCCAGTAATTGTTTCCTTTCGACATAGGAAGAAGGTTCAAAGAGAACAAATATGGGACCAGCGCATATATGCTGCTTGGCTACATACTCTGCATCACCCATTTATACATGTGGATGCACATGGTGCTGGCATGTCCCATTCAGCTATTTTGCTGTTGTTAATCTAAGAATGCCGCCGGAAAATTGAAGCAATGCCGCTGTTGAAAGTAAATTACATTTTTTAACGAATGTTGTTTCAAGAGAATGTCTCTGTTAATATGAATCAATGCAACCGTTTTAAATAAATGATGAATTGAAGCTATTGTATTGGTGTCTTTTCCCATTAAATAGTGAACAACAATGGGACCAACCCAGACATGATGCTTGTTGCTTTGTTACAACAAATTCATCATCACCCCCTTTATAAGCCAGTAATTGATGCCACTCTCAGAATTAATTACAGATCTGTTTTAAGAGAATTTCTCTGTTAATATGAATCAATGGAACCGTTTTAGAAATGGTACTGTCCTATACTTTGTTTTCCATCAAGATAAGGTAGATGCTTCTTTTGGTGGCCGCATGTTTCATCCTCCTTTATTGGCCAGTAATTGTTTTCTTTTTTCCTCTTAAAACAGGGATATCTATTCAACTTGTTGCTATAGAAAACTAAAATGTCACACCGGCAAATTTGCTTGATTTCAGTGCAACTGCACAAAACTTCATTGGATTTCCTATTCGTGTTGGTAGATTCATATTTTATCTTGGTCGTCTCATGAAAGTTCAGTACAGGCCTTCGTCCACATGATTGTGCAGTGTGCTTTGAGATGTTGTGCTACTTGTATTGGTATTGTTTTAAATAAATGATGAATTGAAGCTATTGTATTGCTGTCTTTTCCCATTAAGTAGTGAACAAAAATGGGACCAACCCAGACATGATGCTTGTTGCTTTTTTACAACAAATTCAGCATCACCCGCTTTATAAGCAAGTAATTGATGCCACTCTCAGAATTAACTACTGAATCTTATTTCAAAACTGCAACAAATGTTAGGGATTGGCGGGATTACCATTTTGTGGCCGCATGTTTCATCCTCCTTTATTAGCCAGTAATTGATTCCTTTTTTGCCTCTGTTTAAACAGGGATATCTATTCAACTTGTTGCTATTGCGACATTTTGCTTCGCTACGCGAAACACTTTGCTTGATTTCAGTGCAACTGCACAAAACGAGATTGGATTTCCTATTCGTGTTGGCAGATTCGTATTTCATCGTTGTTGGTCTCATGAAAGGTCAGTACAGGCCTTCATCCACATGATTGTGCAGTGTGCTTTGAGATGTTGTGCTACTTGTATTGGTACTTGCCGGGGAAATCTGGCTCCTCGAGCACCTATGGGGACGGAGCCCCTTCTCGGTTTGGCGGGGGGGCGGAGGTCGCGCAAAGAGCGGATCGAGGCGAGGCACGCGAGGGGTTTTACCCAGCTTCGGAGCTCTCCGGAGAGATAATACTCCTACTGCTGCTTTGTAGATTGTATTGAGTTCTTGCTCGGGAGCGCTGAGTGCTACGGTGCACACCAGCAGCTAACGAGACCGAGCGTGAGTGTTCTACTGTTCGTCCTTCTGGGGGCGATCCCCCCCTACGTTGTGCATGGGCCTCCTTTTATATGCTCAAGGGGTCTCCAACAGGTGGCAACATAGGCAGGGGTAAAAATGGAAAGGTGCTACGGTAGGTACAGCTACCTACACAGTGAATCATACCTAACCCTGACGGCAGGGGACAAGGGCATTAAATGCCAATCTACGTCGCCCAGACGATGCAGAAAAGGGACCGTCAGGGGCGCCACTGCTTGCCACGGTGGCGATCTTGTCAGCGTTGCATGTCACAGTGTACCCCTGGCTGCACAGCCTCCCGCCACGTACGCCTGGAAGGGTCCCAGAGCGACACGTAAGTGGGTGAGCTAGAGCGCAGGTACAGAGTGGTTGCTTGCCGCGGCAAATGCCTTGCCGCGGCTGTTGTCTTGCCGCGTCCGGGAGCTTGTCGCTCGCCGGGTCCTCCCGGGACACGTGGCGCGTCGCGGTAAGTTCCTTGAGATGCTCTGGTTGTCCTTCCCGGCAAGCTCCTCTTGCCGGGGTCTTGTGCCTCGAGTGGCCTTCCCGGCAAGCTCCTCTTGCCGGGGACTTGTCTCCTTGGCTTCAATACTTTGTTCTTAAATGGCTCCAAAGGAACCATAGAGGGCCTTGGTGATCACCTGGCAAGCCTTGCCGCGGGGTGCTGCGACTGCCCGTGCACAAGTTCGGGATACTAGGGTACCCCTACTCTAGTACACCGACAGGAGCCCCCGGGCCTGGGCCATACATGGTGCCGAGCGCTATTGGGCCAGGCCCAAAACAGGGCACGGGCACGCGCGGCCTGGGTCACGTCGTGCCTTACTCCGCATCCACCGCGCCCTCCCCGAACGGCACACGTCGATTGCAGCGTCGTGGGAGAGGTCGTGGGTGGTTCGTTATTCGGGAAAGTGAAACGCCCGCCTCCTGGCGGTTCGTATCTTCCCAATAAACGAAGGGAGGCGTGGTCTTTGAGGCGTCCACTCCCCACAATCACGGGGTGGGGGAGAGGTCTCCTCATCCGTCGACTCAGCTCTGTACGTGTCACGACCGGTTTTCCAATAAAAATATATTTATTGAGAAACCAATCTTTAGAATCCAGTTTGAGATAAAACCTCCTCACTGGCAGACAAACTTTCGATACAATAAGCCAGTAGCATAAATATATTACAGGGTTGAGCTGACGATGCTCAACAATTTATTACATGCATGCCAATAATTATACATAAAGGCGATTAATGACACGAGGGAGTGGTGGCGTACTACTGACTCGCAAATATGGTAGAGGTGGAGTAACACAGTGGGGAGTGGATATGGGATTCTCAAACTAACATCCCATCGAGCGTCAAGGTGAAGCCCGATGAGGTTATTAGGGTAGCGGAAGCGGATATGAAACAGTGACCAATCCCAAGGTTGCACGAGACTGACTGGGACTCCTCTAGGCGTCGGATTCGCTATCGAACTCTTCATCCATGAGATCACCTTCGTCAGCATCTGGCCAAATCAACAAGCCAGTGAGTACTTTGAAAGTACTCGCAAGACAGTTCGGACGTAAGATATAACAAATGCCAACATGAAATACATGGATAAGTTAGCCAGTACGATCAGACATAGAGGTGATAATGCTGGGTGCCAAACGAGTGTTTGAAAGACTCCTCGAGTGGAAAAATGCAGAATGATAATACTGGTGCCAAACGAGTGTCTGACAGACTCCTTGAGCGGAAAAATGCGGAATAATAATACTGGTGCCAAACGAGTGTCTGAAAGACTCCTCGAGCGGAAAATGCAGAATAATAATACTGGTGCCAAACGAGTGTCTGAAAGACTCCTCGAGCGGAAAATGCGGAATAATAATGCTGGTGCCAAACGAGTGTCTGAAAGACTCCTCGAGCGGAAAATGCGGAATAATAATGCCACAATCGGGCGTCTGAGCGACACCACATAAAGGGCTTTAAAAGAAATGCCACAGTCGGGCGTCTGAGCGACACCACATAAAAGGCTTTTGACTGATAAGGAAATAATATACTCATCATAAATATAATCAACTCATGGAATTAAACGGGTTAGTCCATCCACAAGAATAAACATTTAACCGGTCTTAGTGCTCATGTGTCCCACCGGGGAATCTGTCATCAAACTGGCACATGACTGTTAGCTGGGAACTTGGATATAGATAAGATGATTTGAGGATATAGAGCTCTGCAGAGTTTGTACAAAAATTTCCCACAGTCGACGGATTTCCGTAGTCACTAGGACTAGTTCCATTATGGTATTTCAGAAGGAAACACAGCTAACTAGTACACACCCATCCAACTCTTCGATGCCAGGAATCACCCTCAACATCGTCCAAGAAAAACTATTGAGACGGGGAGATCACAATCTCGAATAGCATGGGATCAAATTTATTTACGCGCGCTCTAAGGGGTGCCCCCCTCTCGGTCCCAACCGGAAACACCCATGCCCCCTGACCGGATGACTGGCTTTAATCCAGGGCCATGGAACCAGCATCCCGGCCTCTCCTTTTTGGTGTGTACCAAGAAAGCGGTTTGCGACTTACTAAACCATATCCCTTTCGGGAAACATGTGGTAGTACAGGGAAAGGGAATGGATATGAACCAACCGATACGGGTTGGTACCGAAGATAACTTGCATGGCCTAAGACTGGCATGCTACAACACTGCCATCTTACCCATCTTCATGCCAACACATGGCCTTACATACTCACGTCCATCGACGTGTGAAATCATCGGGCTTACTTGCTCCAACAATGCATAATGAACGGTTCATCGGTATGCTCCACACATGCCATGAAACTATCTACATGCAAACATGCCAATACACTCATCATATCAAAAGTTCGAACATGCTTGCCTGGTTCAGAGTAGTCGGAGCCTAGCTCGGTGAAGTTTGCGGCCCCGTCACCTCCGTCGGTATCTACGGTACAGAGAAAACATACGCGCTAACGTGAATACCGAGAGGTGCAGAAAAAGTATTGCAAATATTTTTCAAATAAATCTGATAAAAAACTAGACAAAATTTTGAAGAGAACAGAAAAAGAATCAATCAAAAATATGCTTCTGATAAAAAGTTATAAGGGTTTTTGCCCAGGGACTCATCTGTAATGAAACCGAAACTTCCCAGGGTCTTATTTATAAAAGCAGAAAACGTTTCAGACTCGAATACGCCGGCTCAGAGGAGAAGACGTATTTTGCCCAAATGCGTTATCAGAAAACGATTCGAATAAAGAGAAGAATCTGACGGGGCGGTCCCACCCGTCAGGTTTGAAAACGAACGGCGCCTTTGGCGCCAGAGAGCCGTGGCGATCGCCGGCGGCGATCCACGGCGAGGCAGAGAGATCGGAGGTTACCTCCGTGCTCAGGGTGCCATTCCGCATTGGTTGGTGGTGGTGGTGGTCGCCGAGAAGCACCACGTCGGCGGTGGCCCCTGCTCCGGCGGACGGCGGTTCGGGCGTGGGTGGAGGTCGCTGAAGAGAGCTGCACTGATCAAATTGGGGAGGGGGTCAAGGATCTGGTAGCTAGAGAGGGAGCTGGACGGAGTTTGGGCGCCGGAGACGGCCTCACCGGAGCGAATAGAGCTGGAGGCCGAGGCGGAGCGGGGTGGCCGGAGTCGGGGGAGGAGACCTCCTCGAGGTCCTCCCAGTGACCTGGCAGGGCGTTGGTGGAGTGTAGGGGTGGTGCGTGCTCGCGGGAGGGCTCGGGGTCTCCTTTTATAGGCGATCCGAGGCGGTGGCCGAGAACGGCGTTCTCCGGCGAGTGATTACGGTGGTGCAGTGCTTGGTCGGGGGAGTTTAGGAGCTGAGCACCGTCGTGGAGGTCCACGGAGTCCGTTTTGGAGCCAACGGCGTCGGTTTATGCTTGCTGAGGTGGAACTCGACGGAACGGGACGGCGCGGGTCCATCGGCGGCAGAGAGCACGCTCTGTGCGTGCCGCGCCACGACGGCTGTGCTGCATGCGTGCGCTGGCATGGAGGTGGCCACGCGGAGCCAACAGTGGGGCTGTGCGGCGCGGAACGGCGTTGAGCCACCGTTCTGCTCCCTGTTGGCTGCCACGGCGGTTCAGCCGCCGCGGGACACGCCGGCGTGGTCGGGTCAGAGCGCCACCGACGCCAGGAAGAAGCCAAGCGCGCGTGCGGGGCTCTGGACACGCAGACCAGGCGGCGAGCAACGTGCCAAGGGCACTATGTGCGCGTGACTGAAGATGATCTGCAGAAAACAACACTGAAGACTGAATTTGCTGAATGTGTTTGAACAGTGCATGCAAGGTGTTCGACAGAATGATCCAGGCATGTAGGGATTTTTCCTTGGGCTGATTTTTGGTGGAGTGACTTCTCATTGCTCCAGTAGGCTGCCTGATTTTTGGTGGAATTTTTGGAGGAGTGTAGATATGAATTTCACCAAATTTGACAAATCTGGTCCAAACTTGCAGGGAGTGTAAGTTGAAAAATTTGAAAAGAAGATGAGTGGATCAAGATGGTTCTGGGTTGTGGGTGCAAAGGACTAGCCAGTAGAGTTGGTTTGAAGTCAAATCTCAAATGAAAAAGGGCACTTGCTTTGAAAATCCATTAGGCTCAAAATAATTGACAAAAAAATATTGAGAGATGAAATAATCAAAATAAAATCCAAAACTTGTTTGGATGAGTTGGGATAAGGAATTTGAGTTGTTGACAAGGAGGGGATAAGATGTTGGAGTGGTTTTACCCCATGGGCAAAATACAAGGTCATGGGTGGGTTTCAATAGAAAGAAAAATCCCAAAAAAAAAATTCATAGAGTTTTTCTTAAAAGAAAAGATTAAACTCCCAAAAATAACATTTGAGAAGGGAAACAATAGAGAAGTGGTTTTATGAAGGTCAAACCCAAAGTTTGAAGGAGAAAACAGAAATAACAAACCCTAGTCAAAGAAAAAGGATTTTTAAGAGGGTTTTTTTTTGAAAGCCTCAAATCTCAAAGGAAAATCCAGCAAGAATTTTGCAAAAACCCAAATGAAATTTTTGGAGTGTCACAACACCTACCCCCTTAGGAAAAATCTCGTCCCCGAGATTTCAGTTGATCCTTAAATAAGTGTGGATGCTCTGCTCGAAGAAAATCCTCTCTTTCCCATGTTGCTTCACTTTCGGTGTGATTACTCCACTGAACTTTGAAAAATTTGACGGTTTTCTGTCGGGTCCTCCTTTCAGACTCCTCTAGTATCCTTACTGGGTGTTCCCGATAAGTGAGGTCTGGATGCATGTCTATGTTCTCATGGGATACTTGTTTCTCTGGGTTGTTCACACATTTCCTCAATTGCGATACGTGGAACACGTTGTGGATATCTGATAGTTCCTCAGGTAGGTCTAGCTGATATGCTACTGTGCCTTTACGTGCCGTTATACAGAATGGCCCGATGAATCTTGGCGCTAGCTTTCCCTTAATTTTGAACCGCTGCAACCCCCTCATAGGTGACACTCGTAGGTACACGAATTCACCGGGTTCTAAGTTGACCCCACGATGTTTCTGATCGTAATAACTCTTTTGCTGGCTTTGGGCGGTCCTGAGTCGATCTCTGATTAGTTGGACCTTTTCCTAGGCTTCCTTGAGCACGTCTGGGCCGAAGATACGGCTGTCTCCGGTCTCTGACCAATTTAACGGGGTACGACATCTTCGTCCATACAAGGCTTCAAATGGTGCCATTTGCAGGCTGGCCTGATGACTGTTGTTGTATGCGAACTCGGCGTATGGCAGGCTGTCTTCCCAACTGGCTCCGTAGGTGAGGACACATGCTCTCAGCATGTCCTCTGAAATCTGGTTTACCCGTTCTGTTTGTCCATCTGTCTGAGGGTGGTATGCCGTACTGAAGGCTAGTTGAGTTCCTAGAGCCTGTTGTAACTGCTCCCAGAATCTCGAGACGAACTGTGTTCCTCTGTCAGATATTATAGTCTTCGGGACACCGTGCAGACAAACTATGCGAGAGAGATATATTTTGGCAAGCTTCTGAGTGGTGTGGGTCGTCTTTACTGGAATGAAATGTGCCACCTTAGTCAACCTGTCAGTGATAACCCATATGGCATCATTCCCGTGTCGTGATCGAGGTAGTCCGGCAATGAAATCCATCCCTATTTCATCCCATTTCCACTCAGGTATTTTATTTGGTTGCAGTAGTCCAGCTGGTCTCTGATGTTCGGCCTTTATACGTTGACAAGAGTCGCAGCATGCAATGAAGGTGGCTATGTCCCTTTTCATACCGTGCCACCAAAATCCTTCTTGGATATCCTTATACATCTTGGTTCCTCCAGGGTGGATCGAATATGGAGCGGTGTGGGCTTCAGCTAGAATTTGCCGTTTGAGGTCTTCTATGTCTGGCACGCAGAGTCTGTTTCCGTACCATAGTGTCCCTTCTTCGTCTATGATGAATTCCGAGGCCTTGACCATACTCACCTTTTGTTTGATGCCTTCAATGCTGGGGTGACCCGGCTGGGCTTCTTTGATTCTTGCCACAAGGTTGGGCTGTATCTCCAAGTTTGTTATGGTGCCTTCTGCTACCATCAACAAGTTGAGTCTGGCAAATTCCCGTTGGAATTCGGGTCTTAAGTTGGGCAGACTGTTGTTGTTGGCGTTGGGGTTCCGACTAAGAGCGTCGGCTACTACATTTGCTTTTCCAGGATGATAGTGGATTCCGACATCATAATCCTTTACTAGCTCCAACCAGCGTCTTTGCCTTAAATTCAGTTCTGGCTGTGTGAAAATATATTTGAGACTTTTATGGTCCGTATATATTTCACATCGATTTCCAAGTAGGAAATGCCTCCATTCATTGAGTGCATGAATAACTGCTGCCATTTCTAAGTCATGAGTGGGATAATTTTCCTCATGCTTGCGAAGTTGTCTTGAAGCGTATGCGACCACCTTGCCTTCTTGCATTAATACGCATCCGAGTCCCTTCCTGGACGCGTCACAGTATACTTCAAAATTCTTGCGTATGTCTGGCACAATCAATACTGGGGCTGTTGTTAATTTCTGTTTTAGCTCTTGGAAACTTTTCTCACAGGCTTCGTTCCATTCAAATTTCTTATCTTTCTTGAGCAACTGCGTCATTGGCTTGGCTATGGTGGAAAATCCTTCAATAAATCTGCGGTAATATCCTGCCATTCCCAAGAAACTTCGTATGTCCGTTACGCTGGCTGGTGACTTCCAGCCAAGTACGGCCTTGACTTTCTCGGGGTCCACGGCGATCCCGTCTTGTGTTAGCACGTGGCCTAGAAAGCCTACTTGCCTTAACCAAAATTCACACTTGCTGAACTTGGCGTACAATTGGTGTTTCCTGAGTTCTCCTAGTACGATTCTGAGATGTTCAGCGTGTTCTTCTGGTGTTTTGGAGTATACTAAAATATCATCGATGAATACCACAACGAACTTGTCCATAAACTTCATAAATACTTTGTTCATAAGGTGAACAAAATATGCAGGGGCATTTGTTAATCCAAAAGGCATTACTGTGAACTCATACAGTCCATATCTGGAGGTGGAGGCTGTCTTGGGGATATCTTCTGTTCGTACCTTTAATTGATGGTATCCTGACCTTAGGTCGATTTTTGAGAATACCTTGGCCTTAGCGAGTTGATCGAATAAATCATTTATTCTTGGCATCGGGTATTTGTTCTTGATCGTGACCATGTTGAGTGCTCGGTAGTCAAAACACAATCGCAGTGTTCCATCTTTCTTTTTGGCAAACAAAATTGGTGATCCCCATGGTGAGGAACTGGCTCGAATGTATCCCTTGTCAAGCAATTCCTTTATTTGTTTCTTCAGTTCAACCAACTCGGATGGTGCCATTCTGTATGGTTTCTTGTATATGGGGGTGGTTCCTGGTGCTAGCTCAATGCTGAATTCTATCTCTCGGTCGGGTGGCATGCCTGGTAGCTCTTCGGGAAATACGTCAGGAAATTCACGTACTACTGGAACCTTGTTTAATTCAGAAATGTCCACCTTGTTCAGTCTTGGTTGTCTGGGCATTTCTCTCTCTTTGGCGGATACTCTTATTGTCTTACCATGGTGGTGTGTGAGAATCACGGTCCGATTGAAACAATCAATGAAACCTTTGTTGGTGGTTAACCAGTCCATCCCTAGGATGACATCTAGTCCTTTATTTTCCAACAAAATGAGATTGGCGTGAAACTTCAATCATTTGAACTCAATAATCACGTCCTGACAGTAATTCTGAGTAACTTGCTGAATTCCAGGGGACTTGATGATCATGGATTTCTCCAAAGGAAGCATCGAAAAATTATTTTGCGAGGCAAAACTTTTTGAAATAAAAGAGTGAGAAGCTCCAGAATCAAACAAAACCATTGCAGGTATTGTGTTGACAGGGAACGTACCGAGTACGATATCCGGAGCATTTTGTGCCTCCTCTTTGGTCACGTGGTTCAGATGACCTTTCCTGTGGTTATTGTTGGGATTGAAGTTGTTTCGTTTGGGCGCTGAATTATTGTTGCCGTTGTTCGGTTTTGGTGCTGAGCTTCTTGGCTTGGGACACTGCTTGGCATAGTGTCCTTCTTCTCCACAGGCGTAACAAGTAACACCTGGGCGATATGTGAACTCCTTGTCCCTAGCATGGAAATTCTTTGTTGGGCGTGAGACGTTGGATGATGATTTGTGCGTCCCACCCTTCTGAAAATCGGTCTTACTTCGGTGATTGCGAGCATGGTTAGTTGGTCCCTCTTTCGCTTGCGGATATCTTCCAAACTGCGTCTTTCATTTTCCAGAGTAATGGCTTTATCCACCAGTGTCTTCAAATCTGGGAAAGTGTGTATGACCAGTTGGCATTTAAGCGCGGGTGCTAGGCCGTCAAGGAACTTCTCAATTTTCTTGCTTTCAGTCATACGCTCTTCGTTGGCGTAGCGGGATAACAGAGTAAATTGGCCATTGTAATCGGACATTGTCATGTTCCTTTGCTTGAGGTCATCGAACTCTCTTTTCTTGATTTTCATAATACTCTTAGGAATATGCGCGCCACGGAAACCTTCTTTGAAATCATCCCAGGTTATATCATTTTCGTTGGGATGCATGTGCAGAAAATTTTCCCACCAGGATGCGGCTGCTCCCGTGAGATAATGCGGTGCGTACAGTACCTTTTCTGGGTCTGAGCATTTTGCAACAATTAACTTTCTCTCCATATCGCGAAGCCAGTCTTCGGCTTCAAGTGGCTTGTCAGTATGAGAAAATGTTGAGGGACATGTCTTCTGTAGCTCAGATAACTTGGAATGCTGCGGATACTGCCCATGGTGATTTCCCATGTTAATAACTTGGTTCATCATTTCCCGATGTTGTTGCTGACTCTGTTCATAAAGGCGGCACATTTGGGAAAGTGTCGTTTCACTGTCCGGTTGACTTGTCTGACCTTGTATAAAATTGTTGCCTGATTGAGTATTATAGTGTTGACTTGACTGCCCTTGTGCAAAGTTGTTGCCCGGTTGATTGCCATAATTTTCCTCTGGTGGAGTTGGCATGGAGCGAGTCCAAGGACGAGACATTTTTCACTCTGGGGATGTATTTGTAAAACCCATAAGAAAATGGAAGGGTTGCGAAGATAAAACCCATAATGCACAAGGTTGACAAATAAATTTTTAAAACCAAGATACTCAAGGGAAAACAAATCGATTTGCGCATAGAGAAGGACTGCATCATTACGCATCTTACACGCGGCGATAATTATACAATACATCACTCAGGATATGCGTACATAATCCTGACATGTTATTTAGGCTAGTGCACTTCTCCAGATCCTACATGATGCGCAAACAAGCTACTTCTCACAACATCTTACATGGCGATGCAACGCATGGCGGCTAAGCGTACTCAGTCGGAGATGTTGATGACGTCCTTGGCCCTGCCAAGGGTGAGACGTAGCGAAGTCGGGGACTCGACTTCTTCCTCGATAATAGGATCCATGCGAGTAGTGCTGCGCCGAGAAGATGGAGCGGGTGCCAGGGGCGGAAAGACACAGATTGGAGTCGGTGCGAGCGGCGGTGCAGTGCGCGCTGGAGTGGGCGCAATGACCTGGTTGAACTCCTCGGTGGTAGGCAGGCGGCGAGCAGGAGCATGGGATGCAGAGGACGAGATGAAAGTCAGTGGCGGTGCAGTAGGCAGGAGCTCCCTCCTTTTGGCAGCACATCCGTGGACTGAGTCCATGCGGGCGGCCACAAAGTCATCCACCAAGTTGTCGAAGGCTGCCTCCAAGGCCCGGAGATACTCAATAAGCATCTCGAAAGCCTCGTCTCGTTCTCCTCTGTGGCAGGAGAATGCGTAGTGACAGGTGTAGGGCACATGGCATGGAAGATAGCGGTAGCGACGAGCCTTCATCGCGGGAAGGGCATCCCTGAGACGAGCTATCGCCTCGCGGGCTGCCATCTGGATGGCATGCTTCTCCGTAGGCATGGCTCTCCCCAAGAACCGGAAGCGGCGTAGATCACCACGCCCTCCCTTGAATTGCACCACGGCCTAGTGCATAGTCAGACTGTCGTTGACTCTGTGCTGACAGAGAGTGACAACTGGGCACACAGACGGCCCCATCGCGACCTGAACGACGAAGGAGAGAAGCTTGACGAACCCATCGGGTACGTTGGCAAAGGTCTAAGACTCGCAGCTGCGGTCGGCCATCTACAAAAGTAGGCAAAAATCCTGAATGGTCAGATCATAAATATATGCTGACTGTCAGAAAAATGACTACTATTGCAAAGACAAGAATAAGCTCTAACATGCTAATAACCGATTAGCGATCGCACCTAGTGGCTTCCTACAGTCAGCCTGGCTCTGGTACCAAGCCTGTCACGACCGGTTTTCCAATAAAAAAATATTTATTGAGAAACCAATCTTTAGAATCCAGTTTGAGATAAAACCTCCTCACTGGCAGACAAACTTTCGATACAATAAGCCAGTAGCATAAATATATTACAGGGTTGAGCTGACGATGCTCAACAATTTATTACATGCGTGCCAATAATTATACATAAAGGCGATTAATGACACGAGGGAGTGGTGGCATACTACTGACTCGCAAATATGGTAGAGGTGGAGTAACACAGTGGGGAGTGGATATGGGATTCTCAAACTAACATCCCATCGAGCGTCAAGGTGAAGCTCGATGAAGTTATTAGGGTAGCGGAAGCGGATATGAAACAGTGACCAATCCCAAGGTTGCACGAGACTGACTGGGACTCCTCTAGGCGTCGGATTCGCTATCGAACTCTTCATCCATGAGATCACCTTTGTCAGCATCTGGCCAAATCAACAAGCCAGTGAGTACTTTGAAAGCACTCGCAAGACAGTTCAGACGTAAGATATAACAAATGCCAACAAGAAATACATGGATAAGTTAACCAGTACGATCAGACATAGAGGTGATAATGCTGGGTGCCAAACGAGTGTCTGAAAGACTCCTCGAGCGGAAAAATGCAGAATGATAATACTGGTGCCAAACGAATGTCTGAAAGACTCCTCGAGCGGAAAAATGCGGAATAATAATACTGGTGCCAAACGAGTGTCTGAAAGACTCCTCGAGCGGAAAATGCGGAATAATAATACTGGTGCAAAACGAGTGTCTGAAAGACTCCTCGAACGGAAAATGCAGAATAATAATGCTGGTGCCAAACGAGTGTCTGAAAGACTCCTCGAGGGGAAAATGCGGAATAATAATGCCACAATCAGGCGTCTGAGCGACACCACATAAAGGGCTTTAAAAGAAATGCCACAGTCGGGCGTCTGAGCGACACCACATAAAAGGCTTTTGACTGATAAGGAAATAATATACTCATCATAAATATAATCAACTCATGGAATTAAACGGGTTAGTCCATCCACAAGAATAAAAATTTAACCGGTCTTAGTGCTCATGTGTCCCACCGGGGAATCTGTCATCAAACTGGCACATGACTGTTAGCTGGGAACTTGGATATAGATAAGATAATTTAAGGATATAGAGCTCTGCAGAGTTTGTACAAAAATTTCCCACAGTCAACGGATTTCCGTAGTCACTAGGACTAGTTCCATTATGGTATTTCAGAAGGAAACACAGCTAACTAGTACACACCCATCCAACTCTTCGATGCCAGGAATCACCCTCAACATTGTCCAAGAAAAACTATTGAGACGGGGAGATCACAATCTCGAATAGCATGGGATCAAATTTATATACGCGCGCTCTAAGGGGTGCCCCCCTCTCGGTCCCAACGTGTCCCTCCTTTCCCCGCACCCGTGGTGGCAGAGCCAGCCGCAAGGGGAAGAGGGAGGGGACGAGGCCACGGGCGAGGTCGAGGGCGAGGGCGAGGCGGTCGGGGAAGAGGTGGACGAGGCAGCCCGCCGGCCTCGCCTCCGCCAGCAGATCCTCTCCCCGTGGCGGACCATATCGGGGACGACCCTTGCAAGTTCTTCGTTAGGCTGCGTCGGCCGCCTCGTCGTCGCCTTCGTCTCCCGACTCCATTTGCGAGCGAGATGGAGCTGGATCCGCCCGAGACACTGAGGTTGCACATGAGGGGCTGTGGAATCAGCTGTACGCGAGTCCGCGTTGATTTCCCGGCCCCTAATGTGATGTATCTTGGTCGAGGGTGGAAGACGTTCACCCGTATCCACAGCTTGACGGCGGGACTCACGCTCCATTTTAAGCTGATGGAGGGCGGTCTCCTCTCCGTCAAGGTCTTCGGGTGCTTTGGGACTCGGGCACGGTGCTGCGTGGAGAGCTCCTCCAATAGCGAAGGCTCCTCCTCGGGCGGGAGTGACGAGGAGGACAGCGACAGCGACGATGAGGGTAGCGGGCGGCAAGATGACGGGTCCGATTAGGTGTCGGGCGCCGCTCCATGTGGCACCGGCGACCCCATCATCCGTGTCCCCGGCTCCTTGAGCTTCTCGGGGTCGTCTCCTTGGGCGGCTGGCGTAGGGAGGCTGCGGAAGAGGAAGAGGGCAGGCGGCAAGGCCATCAACTCGGAGTACGGGGGCACGACGCCTTCGACAGCGTGCTGACGTCCTGCCGCCTCGTCTTCGAGCTCTGGCTCCAGCGCCGCCATCACCATCCAGCCTTTGGACGGCCGCCGAGATGTTCTCTTGGTGTCTTCTGCCACCCGTAGCTCGCCTAGGCGTCCCTTTTTCCCTTTTCGCCTCCTTGCCCTACCTCCTGAAGATAGGGACAGGAAAAGGATTACGGGCACCTTATCTCTTTTTAATTTGTAAGCCCTCGGGCCTTAGCTGCATTTAAAGCTTGTAATCCCATTATTCATGTTTTTCATTCTTTTATGAACTATACCTGAGTGGAATGCTCTTTAATGAGAAGGGGATGCTTGCCGGGTCACTTGTCTCGTGGGTGGAACCCACGTCAAGGAGCGAATCCTTTATATCTCTAAGATAGACACTTTTTTCCCGGCAGCAGGCCCTGCCGTCTTCCCACGTCGCTCGACCTTTATCACTCTTTTGGCGGAGGCAGGGAGGAGGCGGGTTCAGGCTCCTCATTTCGTCCCTTTGCTGGGAACGAGCCCTAGGGCCTAGGGTTAAGGGAGCACGGTAGCTTTTAGGAATAAATGAGGTTTCGCATACCTCAGTCCATAAGAGAATGCATGATAAGGGATGAAAAACTTATCTGAGATTGCAGCCCCCGGCAACTCTGGTTCACCGTGGGCTAATCTTTGCACTTGCAGCCCCCAGCGTTACTGGTTTGCCGGGGTCTTGCAGCCCCCGGCAATACTGGCTTGCCGGGGTCCAGATGTTGGTCCGTCCTTCTTCTCCTTCTCGCCCTCAAGTGGTCCGATCAGGATATGCGAGCCCTGCGAACCAAGGGAAACGAAAAGAACGGCAAAGGGACGCACACTCGACCTCTAAGTTAGGGGTTAGCCGCAACTAAGCACTATCAACACTAACCAAGGACGAGACTCGACTCAGCATGCATGCTAAAACTCAGGGCGCCAGCGCTTTATCTTCGCTCAGGGTCTGCGCCTGGCTTTGTACGAAGGATTACATGCAACAGCGGCAAGACTTGTACAAAAAGGTGGTTGCCGGACAGGGTCCGACAACCGCGCCTTACGGGTAAAACTTACGAAGATGCTCGATGTTCCAGGAGTTGCTCACCGGAAAGCCATCTTCGGTCTCAAGGCGGACAACGCCAGGCCTAGTGACTCGTTTCACCCGGTAAGGGCCTTCCCACTTCGGCGTCAACTTGTTGTAATTCTTGGCGGAATGAACGCGCCGAAGAACAAGGTCGCCTTCCTCGAGACTTCTGGCTTTAAATTTGCGGCTATGGTAGCGGCGCAAAGCTTGCTGGTAGCGAGTAGCTCGCACAGCAGCCTGAAGATGATCTTCCTCAAGGAGCAGCGCATCATCTTGCCGCAGCTGCTCTTGCTCAAGCTCATCATAAGAGAGCACTTGAGGTGACCCGTATACGAGTTCCGTGGGGATAACTGCCTCTGCTCCATAGACTAGAGCGAAAGGTGTCTGGCCAGTGGCTCGATTTGGCGTCGTCCTGATCGACCAAAGAACCACCGGCAGCTCCTCGATCCAGTTTCTTCCGCACCTGTGCAGCCTGTCGAAAGTCCTGGTCTTGAGCCCACGCAGCACTTCAGCATTTGCCCTCTCCGCTTGACCGTTGCTCCTGGGGTGAGCAATAGAAGCGAAGCAGACCTTGGCGCCAAGATCTTGGACGTATTGCATGAAGGTGCGGCTCGTGAATTGTGTACCGTTGTCGGTGATGATCCTGTTAGGGATTTCGAAGCGGCAAACAATCGACCTGAAGAACTTGACTGCTGACTGTGCTGTCACCTTCCTCACTGGTTCCACTTCTGGCCACTTTGTGAACTTGTCGATTGCGACGTACAAGTACTCAAAGCCCCCGACTGCTCAGGGGAAGGGGCCGAGGATGTCGAGCCCCCAGACCGAAAATGGCCAGGATAAAGGGATCGTCTGGAGAGCTTGAGCTGGTTGGTGTATCTGCTTGGAATGGAAATGGCACGCTTCACACTTGGTTACTTGTGCAGTTGCATCTTGGAGAGCTGTCGGCCAAAAGAAACCTTGCCTAAAAGCCTTGCCGGCAAGTGCTCTGGCGCCAATGTGGTGACCACATATGCCTCCATGTATCTCTGCCAACAGCTTCTGTCCATCTTCCCGGTGAATACACTTCAATTTCACTCCGTTGAGTCTTCTTCTGTATAGTGCGTTGTCGACGAACTGGTACATACTTGACTGTCGGGCTACTCTTTCCGCTTCTTCTGGCTCTTCGGGAAGTTCTCCTGTCTGGAGGAAACAGACGATCTGCTGTGCCCATGCTGGAGCCTGTGGCTCGACAACAAGGACTAAAGGCATATCTGCTGCTGCGGGAAAATCCGCTTCCACGGCGAGAACCTGCGGCTCAGCCGGAGCTTGACGATCCCCGGCAAGCTTGCCGGAGCAAAACTTGTCGGGAGCGTCTGCTACAACGAAACAAGCCCTGGGGCTTGTCGGAGCAGACTGCTCCTCAGCACTCTTGGCGTTGATCTTGGCGACCTTCTTGGCGACAGTTTCGGGAAGCTCTGCCGGAAGATAGTCACCAGAAATCAACTTCCTCTTCTTGCTCTGTCCAGTTGATGGCGTCACGGACGGTTGAGTCAGCTTGAGCACAAAGATCCCTGGCTCCACAGGTAACTTAAGTGCTGCGCACTTTGACAGGCCGTCAGCAATGTCGTTCTGAGCTCTTGGAACATGTTCCATATGTAGGCCGACAAAGCGCTCTTCTAGCTTCCTCACTTCATCAACGTAAGCTTCCATCAACGGACTCTGATAATTCTTGGTCACTTGGCGGACGACAAGCTACGAGTCACCCCTGAAAATGAGCTGCTTGATCCCAAGTTCTGCCGCGATCCTGAGACCGGCAAGCAATCCTTCATACTCCACAGTATTGTTTGTTGCTTGTTCCTTGGGAAAGTGCATCTGTACTATGTACTTGAGGTGCTCTCCGGTGGGTGCGACAAGCAGCACGCTAGCACTGGCGCCTTGCAGCGAGAAAGCACCATCAAAGTACATCAGCCACTCTTTGCTTGCTTCCTTGACGGGGATGCTCGTCTCTGGAATTTCTTCATCTGGTGTTGGCGTCCACTCTGCTATGAATTCCGCCAATGCTCTGCTTTGGATAGTTGAAGTGCTCTCAAATTTGAGGCCAAAGCTTGACAGTTCCAGTGCCCACTCAACAATCCTGCCTGTCGCTTCTGGATTCTGCAGTATCCTCTTCAGCGGAAAGCGAGTGACAACTGTGATCTCATGTGCTTGGAAGTAATGGCGCAGCTTTCTCGAGGCCATGAGAAGGCCGAAAAGCAATTTCTGCACACCAGAGTACCTTGACCTAGCCCCCTGTAGAAGGGAACTGACAAAGTAGACTGGGCGCTGCACCATTTTCTTCTGCTGTATCCCTTCGCACGTCTGCGCAGATCCATCTTTGTCGGGATCAGAGCTTGTCGGGGAAGCCCCCTGCTTGTCGCTGGATGTGCTTGCCGCGGTCGCTGGCTCATCATCTGCCTCTCTCTCCGCTACTAACGCAGCACTAACCACTTGATTGGTTGCCGCCAGATACAACAGCAACTTCTCTTGTGGCTTAGGTGCGACAAGTATTGGAGTGGAGGACAGGTATCTCTTCAGGTCTTGCAGTGCAGCCTCCGCTTCCGGAGTCCATTTGATTGGACCTGCCTTTTTCAAGATTTTGAAAAACGGCAGGGCGCGCTCAACAGACTTAGAGATAAACCTGCTGAGAGCCGCCGCGCAGCCGGCAAGTTTCCGTACATCCTTGACGCGCTTCGGTGCTTCGATCTGCTCAATGGCCTTGGTCTTGTCGGGATTGGCTTCAATTCCCCTCTGAGACACGAAGAACCCGAGAAGCTTGCCAGACGGGACTCCAAACACGCACTTCTCGGGGTTGAGCTTGAGGCTGATCTTGCGCAGATTTGCAAAAGTCTCTTCTAGATCTTGAATCAGAGTTGCTTTGTCCCTGTTCTTGACCACTATGTCATCCATGTAGGCTTCCACATTTCTGTGTATTTGCGGTTCAAAAGCAGTATGGACTACCCTTGCAAATGTTGAACCAGCATTCTTCAAACCGAAAGGCATTCGTACGAAACAGTACGTGCCACATGGAGTGATGAATGCGGTTTTCTCCTCATCCTCTTCTGCCATGAAGATCTGATGGTATCCTGAGTATGCGTCGAGAAATGAAAGCAAATCACATCCGGACGTGGAGTCAACAATCTGGTCAATGCGCGGCAAGGGAAATGGATCTTTGGGACAAGCTTTGTTAACATCGGTGAAGTCGATGCAAAGCCTCCACTTCCCGTTTGCCTTGCGCACGACTACAGGATTGGCCAACCACGTAGGATGGAGCACTCCTCTGACAAGGCCTGCTGCTTCCAACTTCTTGATCTCTTCTGCGATGAATTCTTGGCGCTCCACTACTTGTTTTCTGACTTTCTGCTTGACGGGCCGCGCATGAGGACAGACGGCAAGGTGGTGCTCAATTACTTTACTGGGAACGCCGGGGATGTAAGACGGTTGCCACGCAAACACATCGACATTCGCCCGCAGGAAAGCAACGAGCGCGCTTTCCTATTTAGGGTCGAGAGTGACACTGACGGTGAAGGTACCACCAGTGCCGTCCTCCTTGGCGGACACCTTCTTGGTCGCTGGCGGAGCTGCCATCGTCTTCTTACACTTGCCGGTGGAGCTCGATGGTGCGTCCTCGACGGTAGCGCAGCACTCCGAAGAGGTGCGCTTGCTGGAGTGGGAACCAGAACTCTTGTCGGACTTGGTCTTCTTCTTCCCCTTGGGAGCTTCAGCGACAAGTGTCTCGCGATCCGCTACGGCTGCTGCTTCCTGGTAAATCTTGTCGGCACAGATAAGAGCATCTTTCTTGTCGCCATGGACAGAGATGACACTTATCGGGCCTGGCATCTTCAGCATGTTGTACGCGTAGTGAGAGGCCGCCATGAACTTGGCGAGCGCCGGACGGCCGAGAATTCCATTGTAAGGCAATGGAAAATCGGCAACGTCAAAAGTGATTCTCTCAGTCCTGAAGTTCAGCTCGCTGCCAAATGTCACCGGCAGCGTGATCTTCCCCTTCGGCTTTGTTAGAGGCAAAGGTGTCCCGATGTTTCGATGAGATGGTGGCTATCGTTTCTGTGGGAGTCGACCTTGACGATCCGACTACGAACGTGCGATACGTCGCGCCTTAGCAATCGCTAAACCAACTTCCGAGGGTTATTGACCACGCCGGAGCACGATCAACCTGACCACGAGGGCCTGTTTCCTACGAGCAAACGAAGAACAAGCAAGAAACTAAGATTGCAATCTGGATATTGCGAAAATAAGAGGAAAGCTTTATTAATGAAGGTGGGGTTCTGTGATGCCTTGGTCTGGTCGTTGAACACAAACGAAGTACGCGAAGTTGCAGCTATGGCGAACTTTTGATCTGAACAAAACCCAAAGTCTAAACGGCGCCCTAAGGGCTGTATATATGGAGGAAGAGGAGGGAATTTCGTGGCCCCTGATGGTGGGGTCCGAAACCAACCCTAACTCTTGTTTCCCCACACATACGGACTCTAAAAATAGCCTATACTTAAGTATTTCAAAATTACATGGGCCTGGCCCAAAAATAAGGTGACGCAGCACCAAGAATAGCCTATGGACGAATATTATGAAGTGGCATCTTGGATATTTCGTCCAAGGCTTCATGCACTCCTTATGGTGGCTTCAAAGTCCTGAAATCATCACTTGTAACTCCGTTCTTGATCCCCTTGTGCATGCCATCACTCCATGCGTGTTCTTGCTCCAATGTTCATCCTTCTCCAAGCTAGGCCCTTCATTTGTAAGCAAAACAAATGTATCCAATTTAGGCAGTATCATATTCTCATGAACATTAGAATCATTAGCAAGAAACGAAAGTACCTGGTAATTTAATTGGCATGTGCGAGCTCTAGTAATTGGTCCAGTATGTATAGCAGCAGGGGCTGTGGATGTAACAATGGTATTGATGTCCTCATCATCCTCCCCTTCTTGAAATGAAGTTGTCCTCGACGGAAGCTCATCTTCCTCACCCAGATAAGGCTTCAAATCTGCAATGTTAAAAGTGGGACTAACCCCAAAATCTGCAGGCAGCTCCAGTTTATATGCATTATCATTTATTTTCTCTAACACCTTAAATGGACCATCAGCACTTGGCATTAGCTTTGATTTGCGCAAATCAGGAAACCTATCCTTACGCAAATGTAACCAAACAAGATCACCAGGTGCAAAGACAACATGTTTTCTACCCTTATCTCCAGCAAGTTTATATTTAGCATTCATACGTTCAATTTTTTCCTTAGTTAACTCATGCATTTTTAAAATCAATTCAGCACGTTCTTTAGCATCAAAATTAACCTTCTCCAAAGATGGAAGAGGCAACAAATCAATAGGTGCACGAGGTAGGAAACCATACACAATTTCAAAAGGGCACATCTTAGTAATAGAATGCAATGAACGATTATAAGCAAATTCAATATGAGGCAAGCATTCTTCCCACATTTTCTTATTATTCTTCAAAACAGCCCTAAGCATAGTAGACAATGTTCTATTGACTACTTCAGTTTGTCCATCAGTTTGGGGGTGACAAGTAGTACTGAAAAGCAGTTTAGTCCCCAACTTAGCCCATAAACATCTCCAAAAGTGGCTAAGAAATTTAGTATCACGATCTGAAACAATAGTATTTGGCACACAACGCAAGCGAATAATTTCACGAAAGAACAAATCAGCAACGTTAACAGCATCATCGCTTTTATGACATGGTATAAAGTGTGCCATTTTCGAGAATCTATCCACGACAACAAATATGCTATCCCTCCCCTTCTTTGTTCGAGGCAAACCTAAAACAAAGTCCATAGATATATCCTCCCAAGGAACACTAGGTACAGGCAAAGGCATATATAAACCATGAGGATTGAGTCGTGACTTAGCTTTTTGACAAGTAGTGCAGCGAGCAACAAAACGCTCAACATCCCGTCTCATCTTTGGCCAAAAGAAATGTGTAGCAAGTACGTCCTCCGTCTTCTTCACGCCAAAGTGTCCCATTAATCCTCCTCCATGCGCCTCCTGCAACAACAAAAGACGAACAGAGCTAGCAGGAATGCATAGCTTGTTAGCGCGGAACACAAACCCATCATTAACAACGAACTTGTTCCATGTTCTTCCTTCTTTACAATTCTGCAATACATCTTTAAATTCAGCATCATGCACATATTGATCTTTGATGGTCTCCAAACCAAATATTTTAAAATCAAGTTGTGAAAGCATAGTATAACGACGAGACAATGCATCAGCAATAACGTTTTCTTTACCCTTCTTGTGTTTAATGACATAAGGGAAAGTCTCAATGAATTCAACCCATTTAGCATGTCTACGGTTCAGTTTTGCTTGACTTTTAATGTGTTTCAAAGATTCATGATTAGAATGTATAACAAATTCTTTGGGCCATAAATAATGTTGCCATGTTTCTAAAGTCCGAACAAGAGCATATAATTCTTTATCATAAGTAGAATAGTTTAGACTAGGCCCACTCAAATTTTCAGAAAAGTATGCAACAGGTTTGCCATCTTGTAATAACACACCTCCTAATCCAATTCCACTAGCATCACATTCAAGCTCAAAAGTCTTATTAAAATCAGGAAGTTGGAGTAAAGGAGCATGTGTCAACTTATCTTTCAATACCGTGAAGCTTTCTTCCTGTGCGGTACCCCAAACAAAAGGCACATCCTTCTTTGTAAGCTCGTTGAGAGGTGCAGCAATGGTGCTGAAATCTCTCACAAAACGCCTATAGAAACCAGCGAGGCCAAGAAAACTCCTCACTTGTGTGACCGTTTTGGGCTGCGGCCAACTCTCAATAGCTTCAATCTTGGCTTTATCAACTTCAATTCCCTGTGGAGTAACAACATAGCCAAGAAAAGATACTCGGTCGGTGCAAAAGGTGCACTTCCCAAGGTTACCAAACAAATCATGCATCACGTAGAGCATTAAAAACAGCACGTAAATGTTCCAAATGTTCTTCCAAAGATTTGCTATAAATCAGTATATCATCAAAATAGACTACCACAAATCGTCCAATGAAAGCACATAAAACTTCGTTCATTAGTCTCATGAAAGTACTAGGTGCATTAGTTAACCCAAAAGGCATGACTAACCACTCATATAAACCAAACTTAGTTTTAAAAGCTGTTTTCCATTCATCTCCCAATTTCATACGAATTTGATGGTATCCACTACGCAAATCAACTTTGGAGAATATTGTAGAGCCACTCAATTCATCAAGCATATCATCTAGCCTAGGAATAGGATGACGATAACGAATAGTAATATTATTAATGCCTCTACAATCAACACACATACGCGAGGTACCATCCTTTTTTGGCACTAGAATAATAGGAACAGCACAAGGACTAAGGGATTCGCGTATATAACCTTTGTCGAGTAGCTCTTGTACTTGACGCATAATCTCCTTCGTCTCCTCTGGATTGGTATGGTATGGTGCACGGTTGGGTAATGATGCATCGGGAATTAAGTTAATTTGATGCTCAATCCCTCGAATAGGTGGTAATCCCGGTGGCACGTCTTGTGGAAAGAAGTCAGCGAACTCCTGCAAAATGTTAGTAACAGCAGGAGGCAAAGAGGAAGGCACGTCCTCGAATGAAAATAATACCTCTTTGCACACAAAAGCATAACAAACAGATTTGCTAACATCTAGATCATCAATATCAGATTTGGTGGCAAATAAACATGCACTTTTCAATTTAATTTCAGAAGCAACACTAGATGGTTTATTATTAGGCTTCATTTGTTGCTCAAATTCTTTTGCCACAATCTGATTTTCACTCTTATTTTGCTCCTGTTTTGCTTTATTAGCTCGATTAATATCATCTTTCAAAATGGAATCAGGAGTCATAGGAAGCAAAGTAATATTTTTGTCCTTATGAACGAGAGTATACTGATTGTTTCTACCATGGTGTACAGAATTTTTATCAAATTGCCATGGTCTACCAAGTAATAAGGAACATGCTTGCATAGGTACCACATCACAATCAACATAATCAGCATATGTAGAGATACTAAAATGCACACGAACAGTACGTGTTACCTTAACCTTACCGCTGTTGTCGAACCATTGGATGTAGTAAGGATGTGGATGTGGTCTTGTGGTGAGGGATAGCTTCTCCACCATCTCCATGCTAGCCAAGTTGTTGCAGCTCCCTCCATCTATGATGACGCGAACAGAATGTTCCTTCACAACTCCCTTTGTATGGAACAAATTATGCCTCTGATTTTGCTCAGCTTGCGTGACCTGCACACTCAAAACACGTTGAGCAACTAAACATTCATACCTGTAAGCATCTTCAGCAGCCATGTATTGCGTCTCATGATCAGAATCATCTCCACCGTGTTCTTCATGTGTAAGAAGAGCCAAAGTATCCTCATCATAGTCACTAGCGGACTCATACCCACCATCCTCAGTAGCAATCATCATACACTGAGATGTGCATTCACGTGCAAAATGTCCTCTTCCCTTACAACGATGACAAATAATATCGCTTGTGTGCCCTGTAGACGCCATGGAAGAAGTAGAGCTCTGTGCAGGCCCGGCAGGTGTGCTCTTGGCAGATAGTGGTGGTTGTGCCTGCTTTCTTGTATCACGGTTGGAGGTGGCAGTTGACGGAGGTGCCGGTGTAGCAGAACGCGTGGAAGTAGATGATGCACGTGGTGTCCATGATGAAGGTCGACCTGCAGAAAAGTTAGTCCACGCCAATGCCTGTCGATCCTGCACTTCACGTTCAGCTTTACAAGCAAGATGGAATAAACGAGTGATATTATTATAATCCTTATAGTCTAGAATGGTCTGAATCTCTCTATTTAATCCACCCAGAAAACGTGCGAGCATAGCTTCATTCTCCTCAACAATACCACATCTAATCAAGCCAGTTTGTAATTCCTGATAATATTCTTCTACAGAATTTTTTCCTTGTCTTAAGCGCTGCAATTTTTGAAGTAATTCACATTGATAATATGGTGGAACCCAACGAGTACGCATAGCAGTTTTCAAAGCATCCCAAGTAGCTGGAACAGGATATAATCTACAATATTCAGACCACCAAACACATGCAAAGCTAGTGAAAGCACAAATAGCAGCAGGAACACGTCTCTCCTCAAGATATTGTAAACATGTAAATCGTTGTTCAGTTTCTAACTCCCAAGTAAGATATATATCAGGAACATATCTACCCTCAAATGGTGGGATATTCAATTTCAGTTTAGGGAGATGGTCATGATCTCGTACCTGAGGGGGAGCCCTAACATTACCATTATTTGCATGTGGACGACCTGGTGGTTGTGGTGCTGGTGGTTGCACGCAGTTCTGATGTTGATCAACCTCATCCTCGTAATCTCCCACATAATCATCCTCCTCCACATCAGCAGCAGGAGCCACAGAAGTATCAACAGCAGCACCAGCAGTTTGGCCAGGCTGAAGAGGGACACGGATCTCTCGGCGGAGGGCTGATTCCCGACCTGGAGGTATTCGTTGTTGTTGCTGTTGTTGCAGAGGTGCGGCTGGTGCAGCCGGTGGTGGAAGACGCGCAAGCAGTTCATTAAATCTGTTATCGAGCTTTGTTTCGAACGTCTTCTCCAGGCCAGTGATCTTCTCCATGGCCTCTTCAAAATTGTTCAACACATCTTGCACCTGTTCATTCATCATTTTCTGAAACTTATCATGAAGCTCCTTGTTTGTTAAATTCTCCCAGTCAATCTCGTCGGGTTGTGATCCTGGCATGGTTAGCAGCAATAGAAACACACAAGAATATGATCCTATAGACTACTAACAAGTGGTGGTGGTGGTGGGTGTCACAAATCCTTTAAGAAAATCTCAAATTCTTACCAGTTCTTACCCAGCAGCAGGCAGTGATCGGCAACCGATGTAGTCAAAACTCTCAAAGCTTGGATAGAGCGATTACCAGGGAGAGTCAAACGCACGATGTAGATGTATGTGGAGCTGGGAAGGCTTATAGTATGGTAGCAAAAAGGGTCAGCAATAATCAATTCAGAGATGCAAAGTTGAATAAACGCTCAACGACGGTACTGTGCTGGTCCTAGGCTAGACCGTGCTAGAGACGCGAGCCTAGAACACTAACAAAATCACGGCGCTGCACGTAAACAAGGGAAAAGCACACTCTGGAATTTTTTTTTTGCGCTCCTCTTTTTTTTTGCGAAAAATCACTATAATGGCGAGTGTCTCAAAACTCTTCCGAGGTCAAACTGACAAGATGGGTACGAAATTTTTTTGACAATTTTTTTTTGGAAATCAGGGCAGCGACGACGAAAAAGTGCGACCAAAAATCACTATGATGGCGAGTGTCTCAAAAGACTCAGAACAGCCTAAAAATAGGATAGGAAAAAATATTTTCGGTCGCCGAAATTTTGGCCTAAAAACTGCCCGGGGGTCTCCAGACTCTTTTTTTCCGAGACCTACGCAGGCAAGGAAACACGAATTGGAATTGAGATGGATCTCGAAAACAAACCTAATATGAAAAGAACTCGGATTGGTGGTGGATATATGGTGGTAGGATATGGCAGCGGGGGTGGTATATGGTAGCGGTGGTGGTATATGGACACAGATCGGTGGTGGTATATGGACCCGGATTGGTGGTGGTATATGGATAGGGATTCAGAACGGTGGCGGATAAGTGGTGGTGGTAGATGGCAAGGCGATGATGATGGTGTGGCGGCGGCGTGACAACTTATGACCAGAACTCGAAACTCTAAAAGACTAGACTCTAAGACCAGCAACTTGACACGACGATGCAACCACAAATTCAACAAAGCAAATACAGAAAAGATTATGCAAAGGCTCAGATTGGTTCGGATAGGATGAACTAACCCTAATTATTTTTTTTGGCTTTTTCCTGGACTATAGGTATGAAGAACAGACTCGATCTAAACTACAAAAAACTGTAAAATCTCACCGAGCAACCTGGAAATCTGATACCACTTGATAGAGGCAAAGGTGTCCCGATCTTTCGATGAGATGGTGGCTATCGTTTCTGTGGGAGTCGACCTTGACGATCCGACTACGAACGTGCAAGACGTCGTGCCTTAGCATTCGCTAAACCAACTTCCGAGGGTTATTGACCACGCCGGAGCACGATCAACCTGACCACGAGGGCCTGTTTCCTACGAGCAAACGAAGAACAAGCAAGAAACTAAGATTGCAATCTGGATATTGCGAATATAAGAGGAAAGCTTTATTAATGAAGGTGGAGTTCTGTGATGCCTTGGTCTGGTCGTTGAACACAAACGAAGTACGCGAAGTTGCAGCTATGGCGAACTTTTGATCTGAACAAAACCCAAAGTCTAAACGACGCCCTAAGGGCTGTATATATGGAGGAAGAGGAGGGAATTTCGTGGCCCCTGATGGTGGGGTCCGAAACCAACCCTAACTCTTGTTTCCCCACACATACGGACTCTAAAAATAGCCTATACTTAAGTATTTCGAAATTACATGGGCCTGGCCCAAAAATAAGGTGACGCAGCACCAAGAATAGCCTATGGACGAATATTATGAAGTGGCATCTTGTATATTTCGTCCAAGGCTTCATGCACTCCTTATGGTGGCTTCAAAGTCCTGAAATCATCACTTGTAACTCCGTTCTTGATCCCCTTGCGCATGCCATCAACTCCATGCGTGTTCTTGCTCCAATGTTCATCCTTCTCCAAGCTAGGCCCTTCATTTGTAAGCAAAACAAATGTATCCAATTTAGGCAGTATCATATTCTCATGAACATTCGAATCATTACCAAGAAACGAAAGTACCTGGTAATTTAATTGGCGTGCGCGAGCTCTAGTAATTGGTCCAGTATGTATAGTAGCAGGGGCTGTGGATGTAACAATGGTATTAATGTCCTCATCAGGCTTGCTCCTTCCCGGGTTGATTCCTTAGAACGTGTCGGTCTCTTCGAGCTCGCTGTCAGGGACTTGGAGTTTCCGGAGCACAGCGGAGGAGATCAGGTTCAAGCCGGCCCCGCCATCAACTAGCATCTTAGTGACCTTGAGGTTGCGGATAGTTGGTGAGACCAACATCGGCAAACACCCGACCGCATTTGTGCGATCAGGGTGGTCCTCAATATCAAAGACGATAGGCGTGCTGGACCATTTCAGAAGCTTGCGTGACTCGATGGGTGGTTCTGCCGCATTGACTTCCCGCACCCACTATTTAAGTTGGCGGTGTGAAGTATGCAAAGAAGCACCACCGTCAACACACAAGACCTCTGTGGCTTTCTGAAACTCCTGCTCACTGGTCTCGTCATCATCCATGTCTTCGTCGTCGTCGTCTTCATCTTTGTCGCGGCCGCGGGGAGGTCTGTCTCCTTGCCGCTGATTGGCCTTGCTGCGGCGTCCTCCCCGGCCGGTGCGCTTCGTACCGGATCCTCCAGCGCCTGCTTGGGCTTTCTCCTTGTCGCGTCGGTCATACTCGGCCTTTTGCAGCTCGACAAGCTGCTCGACCTTCTTGCAGCTCTGGAGGTCATGGCCCTTGGTGCGGTGGATCTTGCAGTACTGTTTGTTGGTGCCGTCCTGCTTGTCGGCGGCCGCCATAGCCTGGCAGTTGGCGCATGCGGCAACCTCCTTGCCGGAGCTGCCATCCTTGGCTTTCTTGGCGCCACCGTCGCTGCTGGACTGCTCAACAACTAGCACATCTTTGCCTTTCCTCTTCCTGTTGTTCCGCCGCCGGTTTTTATTTGCCGGGGCAGCATCCTCGCTGTCAGATCCTCCCATTCCTGCATTCTCTCCGGGGAGTTTCCTCCCTTCCTCAGCACGTGCACACCTGTCGGCCAGAGCATACAGCTCGCTGACGTCTCTGATCTTGCACATCGCCATCTCCTCCCGCATCCTGCGGTTACGCACATTCTGATGGAACGCGCTGATGACCGCGGCAGGGTGGACATCTGGGATGTTGCGTTGCACTTGACTGAATCTCTGGATGTACTTGCGCAAGGGCTCTCCTTCCTTCTGGGCAAGCAGGTGAAGGTCACTCTCCTGGCCATGGGGTTTGTGGCCGCCCGTAAAGGCGCCAACAAACTGATTGCACAGGCCTGCCCAGGAAGATATGGAGTTTTCCGGCAAGTGCATGAGCCAGGATCTGACGTTGGGCTTGAGCACCAGCGGGAAGTAGTTGGCAAGGATCTTGTCGTCTCACCGCCCGGCGGCCTGCACCGCGATGGTGTAGATGCTGAGGAACTCCGACGGATGCAACCTGCCGTCGTACTTCTCGGGTACGTCTGGCTTGAAATTCTTCGTGCTGGGCCACTGGACTTGCCGCAGCTCACGAGTAAACGCAGGGCAACCTACCGCGTACGGCAGGTCGCCTGGTTCCCTTGGCGCTTGCATGTCGACAGTAGGCCCAGCGCGCCAGTCGGATTGACGCCGCGTTTCTCTTCGGCGCTCGATGCGGGTACAAGCGTCTTCTTGCTGTCGTTCGTGAAGAACTTGGCGCTGATCGCGGCGAGTTCGCGGATCTGATGAAGCGGTGGAGTCACTGTCGCGGTGGACCCGGCGAGTCGGCGATCTTGGCCTTCGGGGCGGGGAGTGCACGGTGGTCGCACCCCACCGGTCTTGTCGCCATCGGCTCGCACCTGGCTGGTTTGCCGCGGCTACGATGTGGTTGGCTGCCGTGGAGTGTCGCCGTTGGCGAAGCCGATGAGGCTCTGAATGGTGGCCCTCCAGTCGTCGATCTTGTCTGGCGTTGGAGGGAAGTCTGGGAGCAGTTGAGCTCACACCAAAGCTTCTGCTGGAGTGGCGCGTAGCGGGGGCGAACGGTGCGAGGAGAGGGATATGCTCGGACTTCCAACGACGTTAGAAGGAACAGTATTCCGTCCAGGCGACCGTGCCTCGCTTGCGCCAGCACGTTGGCGTGCATGCTGGCGTTGAGCATCTCGATATCCGCTAGCTCGATTTGGGTCCAGCGAACATATGGTACCGTGAGTACCACGACGCTGCCGGTCCCGCGCTTCCTGAGATGGGCGTGGAGCACCCATCGACGCCCGGTCGTCGTGGGAGTCTGCTACACCGCCGACGGGTAGTGCAGCCTTGTCCTTGGACCTGGTGGCACCGTGGGCTTCTTCGTCGACGCCCGTTCTTCCGCCGGCGTCTTCCCCACCAGCCGTTTGCTCCGGCGGCGGTGGGTTCGACGCGGACGGAGCAGCCGGCTCCGAAGCCTTCTTCTTCGGCGGCATGTGGATGAAATCGATGAAGATCTAGATCGCGTGAACGCCGGATCGGGTTCACACAACCTCGACGCCCCCTACCTGGCACGCCAAAGATGCCGGGGGAATCGGGCTCCTCGAGCACCTATGGGGACGGAGCCCCTTCTCGGTTCAACGGGGGGCGGAGGCCGCGCAAAGAGCGGATCGAGGCGAGGCACGTGAGGGGTTTTACCCAGCTTCGGAGCTCTCCGGAGAGATAATACTCCTACTGCTGCTTTGTAGATTGTATTGAGTTCTTGCTCCAGAGCGCTGAGTGCTATGGTGCACACCAGCAGCTAACGAGACCGAGCGTGAGTGTTCTACTGTTCGTCCTTCTAGGGGCGATCCCCCCCTACGTTGTGCATGGGCCTCCTTTTATATGCTCAAGGGGTCTCCAATAGGTGGCAATGTAGGCAGGGGTAAAAATGGAAAGGTGCTGCGGTAGGTACAACTACCTACATAGTGAATCATACCTAACCCTGACGGCAGGGGACAAGGGCATTAAATGCCTATCTACGTCACCCAGACGGTGCAGAAAAGGGACCGTCAGGGGCGCCACCGCTTGCCACGATGGCGATCTTGTCAGCGCTGCATGCCACAGTGTACCCCTGACTGCACAGCCTCCCGCCACGTACGCCTGGAAGGGTCCCAGAGCGACACGTAAGTGGGTGAGCTGGAGCGTAGGTATAGAGTGGTTACTTGCCGCGACCGTTGTCTTGCCGTGTCCGGGAGCTTGTCGTTCGCCGGGTCCTGCCGGGACGCGTGGCGCGTCGCGGTAAGTTCCTTGAGATGCTCTGGTTGGCCTTCCCGGCAAGCTCCTCTTGCCGGGGTCTTGTGCCTCGAGTGGCCTTCCCGGCAAGCTCCTCTTGCGGGGGACTTCTCTCCTTGGCTTAAATACTTTGTTCTTGAATGGCTCCAAAGGAACCATAGAGGGCCTTGGTGATCACCTGGCAAGCCTTGCCGCGGGGTGCTGCGACTGCCCGTGCACAAGTTCGGGATACTAGGGTACCCCTACTCTAGTACACCGACAGTACTGTTTTAAATAAATGTTGAATTGAAGCTATTGTATTGCTGTCTTTTCCCATTAAGTAGTGAACAAAAATGGGACCAACCCAGACATGATGCTTGTTGCTTTGTTACAACAAATTCAGCATCACCCCCTTTATAAGCTAGTAATTGATGCCACTCTCAGAATTAATTACTGAATCTTATTTCAAAACTACAACACTTGTTAGGGATTGGCGGGATTACCATTTTTGTGGCCGCATGTTTCATCCTCTTTTATTGGCCAGTAATTGATTCCTTTTTGCCTCTGTTAAAACAAGGATATCTTTTCAACTTGTTGCTATTGCGACATTTTGCTTCGCTTAATTTTGGTGGAACTGCACAAAATGAGACCAGATTTCCATATATGTATTGAGATCTCTGTGAGATCTTCCTCATGAGTTGTTTCAAATCTTGGTGTTGAATGGTCAGTACCGACCTTCCTCCGAATTAACTACTGAATCTTAGTTCAAAACTGCAAACACTTGTTAGGGATCGGCAGGGGTACCATTTCTGTTAGGGATCGGCCCGAGTACATGTTTAAGAAATGTATTGTTCAGATAATTTCTCTGTTATTATATATCAGTTACAGACTTACATAGTTTTACAAATAGTAGTATCCTGCTTTGTAGTTCTTTCTACATGTTTAACCAAGGTATTGTTAAGATAATGTCTCTGTTAAAATGAATCAGTCGCATTGTTTTACGAATGATACTTTTCTGCTTTGTCGTTCTTTATACATCTTAAAACAAGGCATTGTTAAGATAATGTCTCAGTTAATATGACTGAATCACACTGATTGAGAATTGCTACTCTCCTGTTTTGTTTCCCATTAAGATAAGGTAGACCAGTAGATGTTTTTCTTCTGGGAGTACAAGTCATCATCCGTTATTTCTCAGTAATTTTTTCCCTTATACCTTTTGTTGCTTACAGGGATATCAAAATTAAAGCTCGGTTTTATTCTGACTTCGATTTTAGTTCAACTGCACAAAAGGAGCCAATGTGTCCAAGGCAAACTGTTGCATTACTCGGTCCAGTTGGTCGTTCCACTTTGCAGAAAGAAGCAGTCACTGTTTGCGCTACATTACAGAAGGAATGACCGAGAAGCTTTACAGAGTATTATTAGACACCGGTGACATGACTAGTCTACAGAGACCATTGGCAATTTAGCAACATGTGGAGTGCCTCCACGATCATAGGCATTACATATTTTGAATCGGAAAATCTTGTCAAAGTTTAATCATTGATGTTAGCAAGAAGCGACAGGACTCCACGATCATAGGCATTACATATTTTCAATGGGAAAAGGTTGTCAAAGTTTAATCATTGATGTTAGCAAGAAAACGTTAGTTTAATATATTGGAATTGGAAAACCTTGTCAAAATTTGCTCATTGATGTTAGCCAGAAGCGTTGAGTGTTTTTTCCTATTCCTGTGTTTAGCTTAGAAGTAAATAGTTACTCTGCTGAGATATTCCTGTGTTAAGAGTTTGTTCTGAATATTGTCTATGTAATGCCAGGCCTTGTGTTTGATTGCACAGTTGAGCTTGGAATGTTGTGGCATGCGGCATCACGAGCTGTTCACCATGCCTCTTGAGAATAATGCTTCGTATTGTTTTGCATGTCGATCTAATGCCAGTGATTTTCTTGTTAAGAAGATCATCCTCTTCTGTTGTTTCCGTGATTAAAAAGTTCATCGTCTGATGTTTCATTCATAGCCTATACGACAAGTCGGGTAGGTTAGACGTGATAGGATCGTCGTTTTCCAACCAAAACCGCTTGTAAAACTGACGCTTGTAAATTAAAGCAGATGGTCTCGGGCGAAGGCGCTTGGTTGGTCGATTTCGACTAGTAAAATATCGGAAGTACTTGACAAACGAGAAAAACGCTAAACGACACTCGGACGATTGCTAATCCAGCCGTTAGCTTCTGTTTTAGCCTTTCCCATGCATGGCATGATACGCACGTCCTGCATGTATCGTCTGGTAATGTCGTCCATATAGCAGTGCTCGTAAAATATACATTGGTCTCTCAAATTACACGCGTAACCCGCCGGTTTTACTTACAAACCTCGGGCCCTCGGTTTCATTACGCCTGTATTTTATGCGTTGTTTTCAATGACGAGTAAATTACACTTGTATGTTAATACAGGTTTGAAATAAACCAGAGCTCCCAAGCGCGACCTTACCGTTTCATGTCGTCTCAGTTTCTCGAACGTGCTCATAGGTGTCCGATGATCCTTGGTTCCTGAATGAGTAGCGGGTGCTGTATCAAACCATCCGTAGGGCCCGCGAGGCCTTCTCCATTGTCCTTCGAGTTGTTGCGCTCGCCGTGGCGCCGAGCATTGTTAACATCATCAACGAACATGAGGATTCAGGAGATGACTTTATTTTGACTGGATGACACTAGGGACCTACTAGGGCCATAGCCGTACGTAGCAAGTGCCTCCTTATTATGTACCACTATATATTTTGTTTTGCTTTCTCCTGGTTTCCTGACATCACGGTCCCACACCATTGTCAACCTATGTAGTCAATATAAACGAGAGAATTGCACAAGGTGTGGCCGACAGCTGGGACCAAGCAGCTCGAGCAGTATTTTTGTTTTCGAGGCGTGAGCACTGCAGAGTTTTTCTTGGTGACGATTTTGTTGTTGTTCAGAGGAGAGCAGGGTATTAACTGGGCGGGTTGTGGCCCGTCTAGCCCAGGCCAGATATCCAACCTAGATACTAATTTTTTCAAGATGAAAATGGCTAGCCCAGCTATACGTCTTTTTCAGGAATACCCGCTGGGCTGCAAATCTTTCCTAGGAGGGATGCATTAGGCTTAACAGGAAAATGGTCTTTAAAAATTAATAAATGGGATGCAATTATAAAAACTGGGCAGTAACTATAAAAAAAATGCACCCAACACGAAATTAGTTTATAAAATATTATTTATGGATTTTGAAAATCTTAAATTTTCATTGTCGCGCGCGCAATGTTTCGTTAGATTTTTATGTAATAGAAATTTATATTTAATCTGACTAGAAATTTCGGGATAAAAATATTTCGGAGCCCATCAAAATGTGGGAAATGTTATTCAATTCTGTCTTCAACGGTTGGTTGAAATTATTAATCATTGTCCTAGCTAGAAAATGGGTTGTACTTTTAATAAACTGTAAATGGGCTGTTGCAAATTCCATTAGAATTCCAAAATGGGTTGTACATTCTTACAAAACGTAAATGGTCTATAAGTTCTCTGCCACACACTTGTGGGCCTACTAAGTGACGCGTCCCCTAAAAAAATAAGTTGACGTGTATGCAAGGCTTTGCCAACTTATTATAGTCAACACACGGTTCTAGCAGCAGTGGCCGTTGGATGTCTATCCAACGGATGTCGTGCTTCTTCTTCAATTTCGGATATTCTTAGCTTCGGTCGCCCAAAAAATGATTCCTCCCCCTGACATCTAGGGTCCATCGTTTCGGAGGCTGACCTGTGGGCCTACTAAGTTGGAGCGTACCCAGGGCTTTGTCAACTTAGTCAATAATAAAAGTTTCTAGCTTCAGTGACCGTACGATGTCCATCCAACGGTCGTAGTGCTTCTTCAACCTCTGGTCTTCTTGGTCCAGCCACCCAAAGCAGTGCCGGTCGTGCCGTCTGCTCCTGCCTCACGTGGCCAGCTGTGCTGCCGCGGAGGCCTCACCGCCCCACACTACTCCCACCACTGGCCAGGCCATCCCTCCACTCACCCACACCCCATGTTATTCTGCGGCGACGGAAGGCTCACACCAGCCGAACCAGTGAACCCTCCTACTCCTCTTCGCGCGCGAGCGGTCTTCCACTTCCGTGTCTTCCCCGGCTCCCTGTCGTCCCCTTCCTAGGCCTCGCCGTCGTCCACCGCCCTGGTGCTCTCGGCGCGGCATGGTCAACGTGGTCAAGGAACGACTTCCATCGGATGTGGACTGTACGTGGAGAGGCTGACAGTTGGGTCCACGGCGGCAGCAAGGAAGTGCCTCCTTATTACGTGGAAAATAATGATTCCTCCACCTGACAGCAGGGACCCACCGGACGGGCCACCGTATTTCATGAAAAAAACCTTTCCCCCCTTACTACTGGGACCCACCAACTGCACCTTCACACGCAAGGAAGTGCGTCCGGGCAAAAAAAAAACGATTCGCCCCCCTGACTGATGGGACCCACCAGCTACATCTTCGCACGCAAGGAAGTGCGTCTGGGTAAAAAAACCAAAATGATTCGCCCCCCTGACTGCTGGGACCCACCAGCCCCCCGACTGCTGGGACCCACTAGCTACATCTTCACACGCAAGGAAGTGCGTCCGGGCAAAAAAACGATTTGCCCCCTGACTGTTGGGACCCACCATCTACATCTTTGCAGACAAGGAAGTGCCTGACAGTCGGGACCCACCTGGTCGAAGCGTACGTAGCGTTGTCATTCTGGTCGCGAACGTGTACGTACATATATACTGGTCGATGTAGAGGCGCGCACGTGTCGTAGTAGAGGCGCGCACATAGCATGTACACGTACGTACAACGGCCAGGGTGCAAGAAAGAAAATACGGCCACGTATGTGTACAGACGGGTGGGGTCTCGAACGCATACTCGTGCATACGTACGGCGAGGGCTCGTGTACATGGCTGGGTCGCACGGAGAAACAACATCGTCGTCGTGTTCATGGGGAGGCAACGGAATGCGTGGTCATGTTCATCGGGAGGGCTTGGACGGAACAGGCGATGGAAACAAGGCCTGGCGTACTGCAGAACAGAGGAAACGACCTTGTGTTCGACCGGCCACGTTCCAAACGGGATCCTGTTCATCTGGAGGGGTTTGGCGTACCGCACAACGGAGGAAACAGACCTCCTATGGTCGAAACGGGGGTCCTGTTGATCGGGAGGGGTGTGGCGTACCGCAAAACGGAGGAAACGGACTTGTATTGCAGCGCTAAGGTCGAAACGGGGGTCCTGTTCATCGGGAGGGGTGTAGCGTACCGCAAAACGTGTAACGCCCCAAGACCGGAGCTCCAGATGCCTTCCAGGGTTTCCGGGCTTTTCGTCATGTGAGTTGTTGGTTTATTGCATTCAGCTTTGCATCATGTGCATTGCATCATGTCATCATGCCATCAAGTTATTTATTTTCGTAACTCAACTAAATAAATCGTATGGATCTTCGGTCCATTTAAATTGAGGGAATTCACATGGTGAGTTCTCTTTATAACATATCCTCCCAATATTTTAGGGAGCTATATTAATTATTCCATTTATTTGGAATTAACCATAACACACTTGCAAAATAATTCCCATGCCTATTCCTCTTCGAGTTTGACCTTCAAATCTTGTCCACAATTATTTCTCCATTTATTGAGGCTCCTCCTAATTTCTCAACATTTTTGGACACTCCTAAAACCTCGTCCTAGTTCAAACCCATTTGAATTAAATTCAAATGAGTTTGAGTTCTTATCGTTCGATCTTGCCTTTCCTAATTTTCTCGGACCAAGCTTATTTTTGTGAATCCGGGAAAATTATCCGGGTGTCCATTTTCTTCCCAAACACCTCCTTTCTTCTCTTTTTCTTCTTTGTTATTTTCTGTTTCTAGGAAATAGAGAGGGAGAGAAGAGGTTCGAGCCCAGCCGGCCTCTTGGGCCTGACTAACCAGGCCGGCCCACTAAACCCCTAAGGGCCAGCCCCTCCTAACCCTAGCCTCTCACCACGATCTCTCCCTCTCGTCCCTCCCTGCGCCGCCACACACACACACACGCATCGCACGTAGAGGGAGAACCCTTCTCTCGATCCCCTCCTTCCTCCTAGCGCCCGCTTCTCGTCTCCCCTCGCTCCCGCATTTGCGCGCCCCACGCTCCGCCCTCGCCAGAGACCAGCGCCCCGCTGCCTTCTCCTCCCTGTTCGATCCGGAGGAGAGGAGCTCCTCCATGCCCCTCCTCGCGCCGATGGCCGCCGGCCACCCGAGCAGCAGCAGCAGTCCTAAACGCCGCCCTTCGTCGCCACGCCCCTGCCTCTCCCTCTCTTCGTCACTCCCCCTCCATCTCTCTGCTCTATCATGGTCTCCCTCTCTCTATGCCCTTCGCAGGTTGACGCCGCTGGCCCTCTCCGCCGCCCTTGCCCGTTCTGGCCGGATCCCGCCGGTTGGGCACCGTCTCCGGCCACCGGTGCCCTCGCCGGAGACCACCTCCGTTCGCCCACATCGACCAGCGCCAAGTCCCTCGCCGCGCCGCTCCTCTGTTTCGTTCGAGCAGAGGAGCTCGAACCGCTCGCCCGCGTCTTTGCCTCGTTCGATCCAGCCCCTAGCGCCTCTACATGTCCAAGCTCCTGCCGCGCTGCTCTGCTTCGCTCGCGTCGACCCGACCCCCTTCTGTTCCGTCCACGCGAGGTGAACGAGCCCAGCTCCGCGCGCCCCTGCCTAGCTCCTGTTGAGCCGCACCAAGTCCCTCGAAGACTGCCATGTTGCTGCCCCGCGCGAGACCGTCAAGTTCCACGACGGTCACCATCTCCAGGATTCACCAAGTACCACAAGGTGTCCCTCCAAGTTCGATGTTGGAACATGCATAGCTACCGTTGCCGAAGACCCATGTAACGGAACCGCCAAGTTCGACTACACGATGTGATGCCATGTACCACGACGATACGTGAACGTCTACCGCCGCCAAGATCACGAGTACCTCTATCGTCGATCCTAGAGCATGTGAGAACGACTACTTCAACTACCTCCGCGTGTACCACTACTTCCCTCGACGATTTTGAACCGCTCCGAAAATGCACGCTTCGAAGGTATACCCCCGAGACGACCGCCGTGGACCGAATGCATGTGTGATGTATGAGATCGAATTGTCGCTTGCATGTTTCTCCTTGTTGCCATCGTCTCGTGGGAACCCGGTATCCGGGATCACCCCACCATCTTGCATGTCACGCTCTCGTCAATTTCCCTTTTGCACCGGCATCTCAATCGAGTACCGGAAACCGATATGTTGCCGTGGCACCATTTTCGGATTTGTTGTCGTGGCACCCTTTTCGTTCCGCCATGGCGACCAAATGCTTCATAATATGCTCTTATCAACATTTTCATAAAATTGCATAAAACTTGAAATTGTCATCCGCATCATGATAACAACATTTAAAATGATAAAAATTGTTGTTTGCATTTATTTTGCTAAATGCCATGTTAAAATGATTTAATTCATAACTAATTAACCGTAGCTCAGAATTTAATAAACTTTATATGTAAATGGGGTAGAAAAATGCCTAGTTTAACATGTTGCACTTTATTTTTCTGTTTAACAATATTGAAATATGTTTTAGGCAGAACAGTACCAAATTTGAAATGTGCATATGAGGAGTTTCCGGACTTGTTGTTTGTTGTTCCGGCCTCATTTAAACTTGACTAGATAGGTAGTTTTACTTTGCTTCACCCTCTTGCCATGTTAATCAACATTTAATATTGTTGGGTACATAAAGAAGAGAGAACTAAATAATTGTTGTGAAGTTCCGTCAATATGCAACTCGTTGCATATTGAGCTCCACTTAACTTGTAGTGTTGTTTGCGCACTTTGCCATGCCCTGCATATTTAAACCGGACATGCATCATTCTTGTTTGTGCATCATGCCATGTTTATGTGATGGTTGTTTACTATGTTGTTTGTTTCTTTCCGGGTTGCTTCCCTCGTTAGCTTCGGTTTCGTTCCGTAGTTGTGAGGTTTCGTTCGACTATGTCCGTGTGTCTTCTTCATGGACTCGTTCTTCTTCCTTGCGGGATTTCAGGCAAGATGACCATACCCTCGATATCACTTCTATCTTTGCTTGCTAGATGCTCGCTCTTTTGCTATGCCTATGCTGCGATACCTACCACTTGCTTATCATGCCTCCCATATTGTCAAACCAAGCCTCTAACCCACCTTGTCCTAGCAAACCGTTGTTTGGCTATGTTACCGCTTTGCTCAGCCCCTCTTATAGCGTTGTTAGTTGCAGGTGAAGATGAAGTTTGTTACTTGTTGGAACATGGAGATGTTGTTCCTTGTTGGAACATGTTTACTTGTTGGGATATCACAATACCTCTTATTTAATTAATGCATCTATATACTTGGTAAAGGGTGGAAGGCTCGGCCTTATGCCTGGTGTTTTGTTCCACTCTTGCCGCCCTAGTTTTCCGTCATATCGGTGTTATGTTACCGGATTTTGCGTCCCTAACGCGGTCGGGTGATTTATGGGACCCCCTTGACAGTTCGCTTTGAATAAGACTTTTCCAGCGAGGCCCAACCTTGGTTTTACCATTTGCCTCACCACCACCTACTTTCCCTTGGGAGTAATTAACCCAGGGTCATCTTTATTTAGCCCCCCCGGGCCAATGCTTGTTTAAGTGTTGGTCCAAAACGTCAGCCGCCGGTGGTCACCAGGGGCAACTCTGGGTTCGCCTACCGGAAGTTTGGACAATCCGGTGTTGCCCTGAGAACGAGATATGTGCAGCTCTTTTCAGGATGTCGGTGCATCGGGCGGCTTTGCTGGACTTGTTTTATTGCTGTCGAAATGTCTTGTAGCCGGGATTCCGAGACTGATCGGGTCTTCCCGGGGAGGAGGAATATCCTTCGTTGATCGCGAGAGCTTATCATGGGCTAAGTTGGGACACCCCTGCAGGGTTTTGAACTTTCGAAAGCTGTGCCCGCGGTTATGTGGCAGATGGGAATTTGTTAATGTCCAGTTGTAGAAAACCCGAAGTTGATCTTAATTAAAATACACCAACCGCGTGTGTAACCGTGATGGTCTCTTCTCGGCGGGGTCCGGGAAGCGAACACGGTTGTTGGAGTTATGTTTGACGTAAGTAGTTCAGGATCAGTTTTTGATCATAGTTGTTCGACCGTGCTTTGCCTTCTTTTCTCGCTCTCATTTGCATATGTTAGCCACCATATATGCTAGTCGCTTGCTGCAGCTCCACCTCATGCCTTTTACCCTACCTATAAGCTTAGATAGTCTTGATCTCGCGGGTGTGAGATTGCTGAGTCCTCGTGACTCACTAGATACTTCCAAAACCAGTTTGCAGGTGCCGATGAGACCGTGCAGGTGACGCAACCCGAGCTCAAGGAGAAGTTCGATGAAGACCTTGTTCTTTATGTTGTTTCGTTCTAGTCGATCAGTAGTGGAGCCCAGTTGGGGTCGATCGTGGACCTTTGTCGCTTTTGGGGTTTCTTCTTTTATTTTGGCTCCGTAGTCGGGCCCTGATTGTACTTGGTTGATGTAATGTTTTATTCATGTATTTGTGTGAAGTGGCGATTGTAAGCCAACTATGTATCTCTTTCCCTTATGTATTACATGGGTTGTGTGAAGATTACCTCACTTGCGACATTGCTTTTAATGCGGTTATGCCTCTAAGTCGTGCTTCGACACGTGGGAGATATAGCCGCATCGAGGGCGTTACAAAACGGGACTCCACGTGATATTGTTCATCTCCACCGTCGACTCCCTCCAGCCTCCACGAGCTACTGTTCATCCACCGTCGACCTCCTCCAGCCTCCACGGGCTCCTGTTCATCCAGCCTCCACCGCGCGCTACTCCACCGGCTACTGTTCAACCACCCCTCCATTATCTACTATTCATCTAGCCCTCCACACCACGGGGTCCTGTTCAACAACCCATCCACGGGCACCCCTCCATCGTCTACTGTTCATCCTGCCCTCTACACCACGGGGTCCTGTTCATCCACCCCTCCACGGGCACCCCTCCACCGTCTACTATTCATCCAGCCCACCACCACACCACGGGGTCCTGTTCATCCAGAGGCAACGCCACCGCTCACTGTTCATCCAAACCCCTCCGCAACGCTCACTGTTCATCCCATTGATCGGCTTGAGTTAGCAGCAGTAGCCAAGGAATCGCTCGATCGGGTTCAGTTAACAGCCATCGATCGACCACTCGGGTTCAGTAACGCGTAGCCTGTAGTGCAATCGCTCGGGTTCAGTTAGAGCCCAATGCCTCGCTCGGGTTCAGTTGGAGCCAATGCCTCGCACACACGCGCTTATGTGTACGAGAGAAACATGCATCGCTCGGCCCCCGACCTCCCACCGTAACCGGGAAATCCCCGAAATTTTCCTCCCCCTTGCTTCTACCACGGTTTTTTCCATCATGGAGGGCCCAAAGAATGTCATGCAGCTGCGTCTCCGGCCCGCCCAGGACGAAAAGCCCATTTTCTGTCATGATTTTTTGTCATAGAAGTAGGAGCCCACCACATCTATGATCATACCGGGTTTTGTCACAATTATCGTCATAGAAGTGTCATATGTATGACAGAAAAAAATTTCGTTCGGCCCAAAATGTCACGGATGTGTCTTTTTTTAGTGAAACTTAGAACAAAATATGACTCTATATGAATGCCTCCGGCGGTGTACCGGGATATGCAATGAATCAAGAGTGACATGTTTGAAAGAATTATGAAAGGTGGCTTTGCCACAAATACGATGTCAACTACATGATCATGCTAGCAATATGACAAAGATGGAGCGTGTCATAATAAACGGAATGGTGGAAAGTTGCATGGCAATATATCTTGGAATGGCTATTGAAATTCCATGATAGGTAGGTATGGTGGCTGTTTTGAGGAAGGTATATGGTGGGTGTATGATACCGGCAAAAAGTGCGCGGTATTAGAGAGGCTAGCAATGGTGGAAGGAAGGACAGTGCGTATAATCCATGGACTCAGCATTAGTCATGAAGAACTCATATAATTATTGCAAAAATCTAGAAGTTATCAAAGCAAAGTATTAAGCGCATGCTCCTACGGGGATAGATTTGTAGGAAAAGACCATCGCTCGTCCCCGACCGCCACTCATAAGGAAGACAATCAATAAATCAATCATGCTCTGACTTCATCATGTAACGGTTCACCATTCGTGCATGCTACGGGAATCACAAACTCTAACACAAGTGTTTCTCAAATTCACAACTACTAAACTAGCATGACTCTAATATCACCATCTTCATATCTCAAAACAATTATCAAGCAACAAACTTTTCTTAGTATTCAACACACTCAAAAGAAAGTTTTACAAATCTTGAATACCAAGCTTATTATTATTATTCAGAAAATTACCATGCTATTTAAGACTCTCAAAATAATCTAAGTGAAGCATGAGAGATCAATAGTTTCTATAAAACAAATCCACCACCGTGCTCTAAAAGATATAAGAGAAGCACTACAGCAAAACTATATAGCTCAAAAGATATAAGTGAAGCACATAGAGTATTCTATCAAATTCCAATTCATGTATGGATCTCTCAAAAGGTGTGTACAGCAAGGATGATTGTGGTAGACTAACAGGCAAAGACTCAAATCATACAAGACGCTCCAAGCAAAACACATATCATGTGGTGAATAAAAATATAGCTCCAAGTAAAATTACCGATGGAAGTAGACGAAAGAGGGGATGCCTTCTGGGGCATCCCCAAGCTTTGACTTTTTGGAGTCCTTGGATTTTCTTGGGGGTGCCATGGGCATCCCCAAGCTTAGGCTCTTGCCACTCCTTGTTACATAATCTATCAAAAGATTTCACCCAAAACTTGAAAACTTCACAACACAAAACTCAACAGAAATCTCGTGAGCTCCGTTAGCGAAAGAAAACAAAAGACCACTTCAAGGTACTGTAATGAACTCATTGTTTATTTATATTGGTGTTAAACCTACTTTATTCCAACTTCTCTATGGTTTATAAACTATTTTACTAGCCATAGATTCATCAAAATAAGCAAACAACACACGAAAAACAGAATCTGTCAAAAACAAAATAGTCTGTAGTAATCTGTAACTAATGCAAACTTCTGGAACTCCAAAACATCTACCAAAATAGGAAGACCTAGGAAATTTGTTTATTGATCAGCAGAAATTGGAATCAGTATTGTATCACGTTATGGTGATTTTTAACAATTGTTTTCGTGAACAGAAAGTTTCTAGAAATTACAGCAAGATCAAATAACTATCATCCAAGAAGATCCTATAGGTTTAACTTGGCACAAACACTAATTAAAACATAAAACCACATCTAAACAGAGGGTAGATGGATTATATATTCCTAAACAGAAACAAAAGCAAAAATAAACTAAAAATAAAATTGGGTTGCCTCCCAACAAGCGCTATCGTTTCACGCCCCTAGCTAGGCATAAAAGCAAGGATAGATCTAGGTATTGCCATCTTTGGTAGGCAATCCATAAGTGGCTCTCATGACAGATTCATATGGTAATTTTATTTTCTTCCTAGGGAATTGTTCCATACCCTTTTTTAATGGAAATTGGAATCTAATATTCCCTTCCTTCATGTCAATAATTGCACCAACCGTTCTAAGGAAAGGTCTACCAAGAATAATAGGGCAAGAATCAGAACATCATTAATAGTGGAATCCTCAAGGTGCAACACTACTAGGGAAAAGCCTAGCAGAAGAACGAGTTTTAGGTATATTAGTAGCACGGGTGCTCGCGCTACTGATACGACGCTACAGCTAATAGGTAGCAGTAGCGCGGGTGCCACCCATGCTACTACTACGTCCGTTAGTAGTAGCGTGGGTAAAAACCCGCGCTACTACTAACCCGTGCTTTGAAAAGAAAATTTGATTTTTTTTATTTTTTGGCCCGAATTTTCAAATTTCTGAATTATTTTAACCTCTAATCTCTAATCACCCCTCATCGCTGCTCAATTTAATCTCTAATCACCCCTCATCATTCCAAATCATTTAACTTCCCGGACGGTCACCCATCCTCTCACTACTCTAGCCTGAGCACGCTTAACTTCCGGGTTCTATTCTCCCTCGATTCCAAGTGTGCACTTGTTGTTTTCCTGACAATAGTAAGATTTCAATCCTATTAACCCTCGAGAGTTTAGCTTGAGCATGAAGTCACCCATTTCACTGTTTGAGTTTAAAACAATTGTTCTAAAAAACAATAATTATTTAGTAACACTAATATTTCTTGAATAATTAGTTTGATCACATTTTGACCACAGTTTGACCAGATTTGACCAAAATTTCGAAAAACTGAAATAATTATTTAGTAACACTAATATTCTTGAATAATTATTTAGTAACTGTTGGGGATATTACTACTGAGCGTAAACCGGCCTATACGGGCCGGGTTAACTTCATTTGTAGTTCAAGAATGGTAAAGCCCAGGAGGCTATGTAAAGGCCCGAGGCCATAGTCGGTTTAACATCTGTAGCCGTAAACCGGCCTGTGTACAACTTGTATTGTAAGTTAGGGATAAGGAAGAGACCAACCCGGGTACGAGTATAAACCAGAGATTGGGACTCTATGAACCGACGGGCGTTACCCGTGTATATAAGGGGACGACCCGATATCGGTTCAGGAGAGAGAACGACAACTTGAGGCCTAGGCGAAGCTTATCTGCTCCTAGCCTTCGAGACTTCATCAATTCCACCACAAACTAGACGTAGGCTTTTACCTTCATTGAAGGGGCCGAACTAGTATAAACCCTCTGTGTCCCTGTGTCCGCTTTAACCCCTTCGAGTTAACCCATTGCGATGGCTCCACGACTAAGTCCTTTGGCTAGGACATCTGCCGTGACAAACCCACGACAGTTGGCGCCCACCGTGGGGCTATCGCACGATGGTTTCAAGTTCTTGGAGGGCCGCTTTGAAGGACTCAAGGGATATGCCGTGGGCCGGATGACCAAGAGTCGCCGCGGCAAGATCTACATCGACGACGCAGGCTGGGGCCCCGAGGCCGGCTCGATTGAGTACGGGTACCGGGTCCCCTTTGGCGGTATACACGTTTTCATCGGCAAGATTGGTGAACCGGGCCCTCAGCTGGACACCTGCACCGACCTCATCGAGACAGCTCAGCGTGCGCAACCTGCCCGGGTCAAGCCAGCCATAAAGCGTGCCTTGGTGGGAGTCATCCACGGGCGAAACTATGAGGACGGATCAGAATCTGGTGGCGAAACCGTTGTTTATTTCAGGGATGAGTCGTCAACCGGGGAAACTGAGTCCCTGTATCAAGTGCATGATGGTCGGATTGGGGGCTGTTCCGATGACAACAGTATTCCGGAGCCCTTCGATCTGCCTAGTCGGGTCGGCGTATTCATGGCTGGCACCCAAGCAGCGCCTCATTCATCGACGGCCGCAGCAATGGTTTCCGGTTCAACGGTTGCCGGAGCAGGAGGTTCTGTGCGCCCACCGGTCCAAGTATTATCCGATCTGTTCGACGCACTGGCGGCGCTCTTGACGGAGGCTAATCCGGCGGATCGGGATGCTCATAACGCAGAGATTGCAAAGGTGAGAGAACAGATTAGCCAGGCCAAGGCGGATCTGGCGGCCGAGGAGGTCAGGATGACTGCAGAACGGGCCGCTTTGGACGCGCAAGCCTATAAGTTCATGCTGGATCAGAACGCTTCACAGGAGGTCATGAGGAGGAAATATCGGTCCCGCCTGCCACCGGTGTTTGAAGGAAGGGATCTTTTCAAAACTCCTGGAGCAGGGACCAGTAATCAACCAGTGGTGAACCGAGCAGAGGCGCCTGGGCCAAGCGCGCCGGTTCAGCCCCGCATAGTAGATCTACCCCGTCATAACCCAGAGCCGTGAATTGTGACCGCACCCCCGGATCATTACTCCAACCAGCTGGATAATCTTGTTGCTGCGGCAGCACGTCTAGAGGCTATTCCGGTCGAGGGAGATTCGTTACAGGCCATAGAGACGCGCCGGGCCAAGGAGCTCCTCAGAACGACGCTGGTCGAACAGGAGGCGTATTCATACAGCCGCGAGCGGATTCATTCTACTCCACGTCCAATCCGGAGTTATAACAGGCACCTGGAAGAACAAGCTGAGTCCAGCAATGCACGGCATGGAGGGCCCCGCGGTGACAATCCGGCTCCTGATGCCCAGGAGTTGGTAGACCGGGCCCGTGCACGCAGAGAAGCCGCATTAGCAGCACATCAGACTACGCCGGTTCGTCCCACCACGTCGGTCGAACCAGGGCTGGCTTCTAGCGCTTTGGGGGTGCCTTGCCTTATACCTGCTTTGCGCAATGTGCGCCTGCCTAAGGACTTCAAGGGGCCGCGCAAGGTACTGAATTATACAGCGGATCAACCCCCGGAGGCGTGGGTGTAGAGTTACGAGATGGCCATGGAGATGCTTGACGTGGATGAAGCTGCATGTGCAAAATATTTCTCTATGATGCTTGAAGGAACGGCCCGCACTTGGTTAAAAAGCCTGCCGCCCAATACCATCGGTTCATGGGCTCAATTGCGAGCTCGGTTTATCAGTAATTTCAAAGATACGTGCAGGCAGCCCATGTCGATAGTGGACTTAGCCGCTTGCGTCCAGGCGGAAGGGGAATCAACCACTCATTGGGTGCGCTGCGTTTCACAAATCTTGCATTCATCAGACCGCATCAATGCTGACACTGCAGTTGTGACTTTGGAAAGCAATTGCTGGTTTGGGCCCTTGAGATTAAAATTAGGACGAATGAAGCGCCATTGCACTGACATAGGGACTCTCATGGCTGCTTTGGTAAAGTACGCTGATTCTGATAGTACCAAGGATCCCGAGTCTGATGATGAAAAGGCAGGGAAGGGAAAAAAGAACGGCAACTTCAGAGGTCAGCAGCATCACCCAGGGAACGACATTGGAGGCAAGCATAAAGCGGATGGTTCCATGGATTTTGTGGCTAACACCAATGTGCAGAATAGGGGCCGGCCGCGTAGGGGCAAGGGCCGCGGTGGCGGACCCAGCCCCAATCCAGAGCGCTTAAATAGTTTGTTGAATCAGCCCTGCCCAAAGCATGGAACGACGGAGGAACCAGCAAACCACCTATGGAAGGATTGTTACATCATGCGAGAGTTCAAGAATTCCAGCGCTTTCCGGTATGATCACAATCCCGGTGGCGGTTCAGGATCCGGGCCAAACCACGGTGGAGGAAACTCCGGTTCAGGGTTTAATGGTAATCCGAGCGGGGCTGGTAATCCAGGCGGACATGGTAATCAACATAACCAGAATGATCAAGGGGGCTATAATCAGCAGCAGTCGGGATACCAGAGCAATCCAAAGCAGTTAAACAGTGGCCAGTACCATGTATTCACCACTAGCTTGGACAAGCGAGACCAGAAGGTCCGGAAGAGGGCAGTTAACTCTGTTGAACCGGCCGTGCCCCGATATCTACGATGGTCAGAGCAGCCGATCACCTGGAGTAGAGAGGATCACCCTCCTCGGGTGGATAATCCGGGTCAGCTGGCTTTAGTGGTGGCGCCTCAGGTAGGAGGTTATAAGTTCACCAAGGTGCTCATGGATGGGGGCAGCAGTATTAACATCCTGTACTATGAGACCTTTCGACGTATGGGGCTCAAGGACAAAGATCTACGGCCTTCAAACACGGTTTTTCATGGCGTGGTGCCAGGCAAGTCTGCGTATCCCGTGGGCAAGATAGCATTGGAGGTGGCTTTCGGAGATGATCACGATTCCCGATCAGAAACACTGACTTTTGAGGTGGTGAAGATCCAAAGCCCGTACCATGCCCTGTTTGGTCGGCCGGCTTATGCCAAATTCATGGCACGGCCCTGTTACGTATATCTACAGCTCAAGATGCCAGGCCACAAGGGAACCATCACGGTTCATGGGAGCCGCAGGATCGCTTTGGAGTGTGAAGAGGGAGATGCCGCCTATGCGGAATCGGTTTGTGCGGCAGAGGAGCTCAAATACTACAAGGATAATGTTGATCCGACGGATATGACTCTTTTAAAGAAGCCTACCACAGAGCATGATCCGGTTTTAAAATTCACGTCAGCCGCGGAGACCAAGCTTGTTGATTTCGTAGCGGGGGATTCATCCAAGCAATTCAGCATCAGTACCAATTTGGATCCAAAATAGGAAAGCGCGCTCATCGAGTTCCTCCGTGAGAATCGGGACATCTTTGCATGGAAGCCCTCTGACATGCCAGGTGTACCGAGGCGACTCGCTGAGCACACCCTTAATGTGGATCCTAAATACAGACCAGTGAAACAGTTCCTCCGTCGGTTCAACGAGGAGAGAAGAAAGGCTATTGGAGAAGAGGTGGCTAGGCTCTTAGCGGCCGGCTTCATCGTTGAAGTTTTTCACCTTGAATGGCTTGCTAATCCGGTGCTGGTCCTTAAGAAAAATGGCACTTGGCGTATGTGTGTGGACTATACAGATCTTAATAAGGCCTGCCCTGCAGATCCTTTTGCCCTCCCCCGTATTGATCAAATCATTGATGCTACGGCGGGTTGCGAGCGTTTATGCTTTCTGGATGCATACTCTGGTTATCATCAGATTAAGATGGCGGTTAAGGACAAGGAGAAGACGACGTTCATTACTCCCTTTGGAGCCTTCTGCTATGTATCTATGCCTTTTGGGCTCAAAAGTGCCCAGGCAACTTATCAACGGTGTGTGCAAAATTGTCTTCACAAGCAGATTGGCCGTAATGTGCACGCTTATGTGGATGACATTGTGGTCAAGTCAAGGAAGAAGGAAACGTTGGTCGATGATTTGAAGGAGACCTTTGATAACTTAAGGATATACAAGATGATGCTCAATCCAGCCAAGTGTGTCTTTGGTGTACCGGCTGGCAAGCTGTTGGGTTTCTTGGTGTCCAACAGGGGAATTGAGGCTAATCCGGACAAAATTACAGCTATCACCTCTCTAGCTAAACCGAAATGCATCAATGACGTCCAACGTCTGGCCGGCAGAATTGCGGCTTTAAGCCGGTTTATCAGCCGCCTCGGAGAGAAAGCAATTCCTCTGTATCAAATGTTGAAGAAGACAGATCAGTTTGTCTGGAATTCTGCCGATGATCAGGCGTTCGAGGATTTAAAGCGACAGCTGGTCAATCTGCCCGTACTCGCTGCTCCCACTGATAAGGAACCATTGCTGTTGTATGTAGCTGCTAACGCTCGCGCGGTCAGTGTGGCTATTGTGGTAGAGCGGAAGGAGGCAGGCAAAGAATACCCGGTTCAGCGTCCGGTTTATTACATCAGCGAGGTGCTGATTGAATCCAAACAACGATATCCGCATTGGCAAAAGCTAGTATATGGAGTTTTTATGGCAAGCCGGAAGCTGAAGCAGTATTTCCAAGGCCACCCTATCACGGTGGTTAGCTCTGCTCCTTTGGGTGATATCATCCAGAACCGGGAAGCGACTGGTCGGATTGCCAAGTGGGCTATCGAGCTTGGACCGCACGGTTTAAGGTATGCACCTCGCACTGCGATAAAGTCTCAGGCATTGGTGGATTTTATCAATGATTGGACGGAGTTGCAAGTCCCTGAAGAGAAGCCGGATCACACTTACTGGACCATTCATTTTGACGGATCACGTCAATTGGAAGGATCGGGGGCTGGAGTCATACTAACTTCCCCACGAGGTGATAAGTTTTGTTATGTTCTACGTTTAATGTTCCCTTGTACTAACAATGCAGCAGAACATGAGGCCTTGCTCCATGGTCTCCGGATGGCTAAGGAGATGAATTTAAGCCGGGTTAAGTGCTTTGGCGACTCTGATTTGGTGGCCCAGCAGGTATCTGGTACATGGGATTCAAAAGATCCACTCATGGCTGCTTATCGTCGTGAGGTTGATGTGGTCGCAGGTCACTTCAAAGGTTATCAGGTGGACCATGTGGACCGACGAAAGAACGAGGCGGCGGATGCTTTAAGTCGACTGGGATCACAGCGTAAACCGGTACCACCTAATGTGTTCCTTGATGTGCTTTACAACCCGTCGGTTCAACTGCCTGGCGAAGCAGATTTGGCGGTTCTGACCCAGAGGCTCAATTGGTCGCGGCATTACATGTCATCCCGGATTGGACGCTCCCTTACCCGGCGTACATGAACCGAGGGGAGTTGCCAGAGGATGAGGTTCTATCCAGGCAGATAGTACGGCGGTCCAAGTCCATGGTAGTGGAAAACGGCGAACTACATCATCGCAGTGTGACAGGAGCTTTTCAACGGTGTGTATCTCCTGAGGAAGGCCGTGAAATTTTGCGTGAGATCCACGAAGGTGATTGTGGTCACCACGCCGGTTCAAAGTCTTTAGTGGCAAAAGCTTTTCGTCACGGTTTCTATTGGCTGACTGCTCATGCGGATGCGGAGGATCTGGTCAGGCGGTGTGATGGTTGTCAAAAATTCTCAAGACGCGCTCACGTCCCGGCTTAAAGAATTGAGGATGATTCCAATTACTTGTCCGTTTGCAACCTGGGGGCTGGACATGGTTGGGCCTTTCAAACGGTCCAAGGACAAGAAGACCCACCTTCTGGTGGCGGTGGACAAATTTACAAAGTGGATAGAAGCAGAGCCTGTTAGCAAGTGTGATGCGGCCACCGCGGTTTGGTTCATCAAAAAGGTGATTTTCCGGTTTGGTTTTCCACACAGCATCATCACAGACAATGGTACCAATTTATCTAAAGGTGCCATGAAGGAGTTTTGCGAACGAGAGCACATCCGCCTTGATGTGTCTTCAGTGGCACACCCACAGTCCAATGGTCAAGCAGAAAGAGCTAATCAGGAGATCTTGAGAGGAATTAAGCACAGGCTTATGGTTCCTTTGCAGCGGACGCCAGGTTGTTGGGTCGAAGAGTTACCCTCTGTGTTATGGAGCATCAACACCACGCCTAACAGGTCAACTGGATATACGCCGTTCTTCATGGTTTATGGGGCAGAGGCAGTTCTTCCTAGTGACATACGACACGATTCACCCCGTGTGGCGGCTTACGTTGAAGCAGACAACGAAAGTTCCAGACAGGACGCGTTGGACTGGCTAGATGAAGAACGAGACATTGCAGCTGCCCGTTCAGCGATCTACCAACAGGATCTTCGTCGCTATCACAGTCGTCGGATCAGGACCAGAACCTTTCAAGAGGGAGATTTGGTGCTTCGACTTATTCAAGACCAAACTGAGATGCATAAATTGTCTCCGCCTTGGGAAGGGCCTTTCGTGGTCAGCAAGAATCTACACAATGGTTCATACTACCTGGTAGATGTTCGAGAGCATAAAGATTCACGCAAATCCGGACAAGAGACCGACAGACCGTGGAATATAGCTCATCTTCGGCCTTACTATACCTGAGCCATGGGCTCTGCTTATGTATATATCGTGAATATGTATATATTATAATAAACCGGATCCTCAGCTAAAGCGGGGTATCTGTTCCTTTATATCATGTGTGGTTACACGGGGTTGTCTTTAAGCAACAGCCGGTTTACCCCTTGCAAGTCTTAACGAGATCACTTGAGGTTTCGTGTTCAAACATAAGTCGAGTTCGACCCAAATAGAACAGGGCTATCCTTATGAGTCATTTGGGGGCTCGGTCATGTTTGAACCGATGCAATACCTCTTGGCCGGCGAAAGCCACCAGAGTCATTTGGGGGCTCGGTCGTGTTCGAACCGATGCAATACCTCTTGGTCGGCGAAAGCCACTAGAATCATTTGGGGACACGGTCACGTCTGAACCGGTCACGCCTCTTGGTCGGTCTACGGGCCTTAGAGTCATTTGGGGGCTTGGTCGAACCCGAACCATAGCAATGCCACTTGGCCGGCATAATGCCACGCGTCATTTTGGGGTCCTGGCTGACTGGCACCATCGCTACACCTTAGGGGGGCTTGGTTGCGTCTGACCATGGTGATTCCGTCTGACCAAGCTCAATAGAGCTCTTCTTTTGCAAAAGGTTTTTGTCGCCGTATTTTGATCTCTTTCCCTTTTTGCAAAGAGTTGATGGTTTATTGCTTTTCTCTTAAACCGACAACATTCGGCACCGGTCCAAAATAGCCAAGTTGGCAGGAACACGGCCCTCTTTTGCAAAAATCTGAGATTGTTGGCTCGGTTTGAGTTTTTTCTGCTAAATATTCTCTTTCACGCAATGAAAGGCTGCTATTATTAAAACATGGTTTACATTGTAAACCGGTGTTACATACACAAGGGTTCGATTCTCCCATGACGGTTTAAGAGTTATCAACTCCAGCTTCAATATGGCTACGAACGCCTATTTCATGCCCATTATATGACAGGTATTTCGTATCACAAAAGTTTGATCATACTTGCACGTTTCCTTGCGTAACTATAATAATTCGCAAACTGGATGACAGTACAACCGCCCTGGTAGTTTAAAAATTTGTGATCGCAGGAGATATAAGTTGGCAATAATGATTTTCCAAAGGAGGATATCAGTGCTGATGCGTGAAGGCATCTCATGAAGCATAAGGTACGGTCTATCCTATTACAAGGCAACACGGTGCCCGAATAAGGTGATTGTTTTTTGACAAAGTATCAAAAGGAAACCGGTTAAAACTGCCCTCGGTTCACGCCTACGTGCCATTCCGATTTGATGGTTCTGGATCATCCTGCTCCACTTCAGCGTCCTCCTCCCTACCCAGCGGCTGGAAGTCAACAGTGGTCCAATCGATCCCCATTAATGCTTGAAAAATGGCTTCCTCATGTATCAGGGACGACGGTTCAATATCAGGGGCATAAGTGTGCTTATGGATTGGAGGAATTAAGTTCTCCGCTTGAGGGATTGGCACAGCTACCCGCTTGTTCTGATCGTCATACTGGGCTTGGTAATGAGACAAGTTTGCTTCTTCTACCAATTGGCAGGCCAGAGGGCGCACTGCCCGGTTTATCTTCCTCAATTCTTCTTCATCAAATTCGGAGCCATCCTCCTTTAGGCTAGGATAGCCTTGAGCCGCTTCAACGGGATCAAAATCAGGCACCCATGCTTTGGCCCGGATTAGAGCGTTAATGGCTCCGGTTCGAGCAGCAGATCTTTTTAGCTCTTCAATCCGAGCAGGGAGCATCGACAACCTCTTCAGTGTGTCCTGGATCAATGTGGGTGCCGGATTGTTGTGTGAAGCAGTGGTGATAATCCGCTGAGCGCCCGTATACAGCTGCTCGACTAAGGTATAGACCGCTTTCAGCTTCATACGCATGTCTGATCCCAAGTGATGGATGCGAGTGCCTGTAATACGATCAGCAGGTCATAAACCGAGCTGTTTTGCAGAAGAATCAAGGGCATTGCACATGTTATAGGAGGCTTACCAAACATGGCTGCAACCATTGCGTGCACCTGTCGCTTCACACTAGTCAATTCATTCGTTACCGTTTTAAGGGCAGCTTCTGCGGTTTCAATCTTCTTGGTTAAAGCGGCCTTTTCTGTAGCCCAGTCCGCCCGCTCCTTGTTAAAACCTTCCTTCAATTGTTCCATGCTGCCCAAAGCGCTGGTTAGTTCCTCCTTGGCTTTGGAAGATTCTGCTTGCTGGGACTTCACATTCTCTTGAAGATCAGCGATTTGGCTCTCTTTGACCTTCAGTTCAGCCTGCAGTCCGACAAGTTAAACAGTTTAAACAAAGAAAGTACCAAGCACATAACAAGTTAGATACTTTGTACTTGGGGGCTAATGCTTATTTTATCTCAAGTTCTCAGGACATTATCAAAGTCCCAAGCTCAATACAAATATTCAACTTGGCACTTGGGGGCTAATGGCTATTTGCTTTAATGATATTTCGGATGCTACGGTATGATGATTGCAAGTGTCGATTCAATTATGATAAAGTTAAACCGACCCTTGGGGGCTATGGTGGTAAGAAGCAGGAGTGAGGGCATGGAAGTTACCTTGAATTTGTCTTTCATCATCTTCACAAGATTGGCTTCATAGTCGCGGCTAGTATATAGCCGGTTTAAATAGCCAGAATGAATGTCTTGAGCGCCAAGAGTGGAGTACGTGGCCAGATCAACATCCCATTTACCTTTACTTAAAGCAGAAATTTCTTCTTTAGCAGTGTGCTTGGCCAAAGCGATGGGATTTCCCGGTTCAGTACGACCTATGCCGGTAATCATGACTTCATCATCGTTGTGGTCGTCGGTCTGGACTGGCACGGTCGGTTTCTCGACAGGCTTTGAGGAACTAATAGTTTTCTCAGCACAAATCGGGCTGGCTGGTTGATCCGTTGGGCCGGAGGGGTTAACAGAGCCTTCTTCAGGAACAATGACTTCATCTCGGACTAATGGTTCATCAATTAAATCCTCAGGGGTGGTCGTTTCAACGTTCGGGGCAGTGTCCGGTTCAGGAGGAGCGTTTTCTTCTCCTGTTTTGTCTTGGCGAGTTTTTTTGCTCGGCCTTGGTTTAGCACTGAAAGAAGCAGCAAAGTTGAAGACAGCATATGGTGAAGATTACAACAATGGACAACTTGATGAGAAAAGTAAGCTTACCCAAGCACGGTTTTGAGCGGAGGCAGCTGAGTACCAGCTGACTCGCCAGAGGATGAGTGCGAGGTGACCTGATAATCGGAGTCAGACGGATTAAGCGGTTGACGAAAACAGCCCGCTTTAGGACAAAATTTGACAAGCAAGTTAGAGACCTCTGAACGACGTCTCCGAACCGGACTGTTCGGTAAACCGGCGGAGGTAACTACCTGACCGCTGTGTCGGGTTGTACGGCGCACCTCGTGTTGACGGGTCTTCATAAGAAAGTTGGGATCCAAGTAAGCAAGAGGATGGGAAAATTTAACTTTACGGTTCGCCTGACAGATTTTGTGGAAAGGCAGAAGGCTTGAATCAGAAGAAATGGTAATTACCTCTGCATCATCAGCATGGCTCGCTTCGGCATCATCCTGAGAAATTGCATCGTCAATAAGCTGTACGAACAACAAACCGAGGGAGTCAAGATCAGCTTCAAAACCCGGATTACCCACCTCATCATCGGCAGGATCGGAAGAGGCCGTGGTTTTCCTCTTGTGTGCAGACTTTTTGACGACTCTCGTCTTAGGCCGGGTCGATTGCTCCGGTTTATCCGCCTTTCCTTGAGGGAGTTCTTTGCTCCAGAACGGGTCATCACCCTGCGTCAACAGACATTAGAATCAGTCATACGCGCACAAAATAACATCAGACTTAATGAGAAGAAATTTTTACCGCTGGTGGTTTGTTGATGGCGTAGAAGGGAAGAAGGCCAGTTCATGCACAGACGTGTTCCGGTTCATTTAAAATCTTCTTTACGGCTTCGGTGACCGCGTCATCCGTAAGCTGGATGTTTACATGACGTAACGGATCATCAACACTGCCTGTGTATTCACACATCAAACCGGAGCGTTGACTGAGTGGCAGTATACTCCAAGATATCCAGCAATGAGCGAGGTCGACTCCTGTTAAACCGTTGGCCATGAAGGCTCTGAGCTTGGACAGTTGGGGAGCGTATTTACTCCTCTCTTTAGCAGTCAGCCTCTGAGGAAGGGGGTGAGTGTTGATGAGCCGTTCTGGACGAAAGCCGGGCAGGATATTCTCATTCTCTGGAGAGGTGTCTTTACAATAAAACCAGGAGTTATTCCACTCTTGGGGGTGACTATGCAGTTTCGCATGAGGGTAAGTGACCTCTTTCCTTTTCAGGATTGACACGCCACCCAGTTCCATGTTGGAGCCATCAGTGAATTCTGTGCGGCGGTTTAGGTGAAGCAATCTCGGAACAACTCAACTGTAGGTTCCTCTTGAAAAAACACCTCACAGAGCACTTGAAAGTGGCATATGTTGGTGACAGAGTTGGGGCCAATATCTTGTGGATGGAGTTGGAAATTAGCCAAAACGTCGCGATAAAATTTTGAACCGGGCGGGTTGAAACCGCGGGCTAGGTGATCCGCAAAAACAACGACTTCGCCGTCTTGGGGTGTAGGGGGGCACTCTTTGCCCGGCACCCTCCAATGAATGGTTTTTCTGCTGCTCAAAGCACCGGTCAGAACCAGATTATTCAGTTGAGTTTCCGTGACCCGGGAAGGAGCCCAGTTACACTCATACACTTGCTTAGCCATGAGGAAGTCTACAAAATGAAAGTGATTCCGGTTCAGGACTGTGTGGTGCACAGGTTTTTTTTATGTTGATACTATCAATGTTAAATCGGAGGAAACCAATTACAAACCGATGTTGGTAAAGTGGTGCGGTCTATCAAGGGGTTACTGGAGGTTCAACAAGGGGACTAATGGTATGTACCGATTTGGTGATATTCTACAACAAGGTTAAACCACTGGACCTAAGACCGTGAAATAGTGGAAATGGCAAAAGAGCAAGTGTATGGAAACAGGTTTCACATTATCTCAGTATGATATTGGATCTGGGGCGATCTCGTAAAAGGGTTAAAATACTCATGATTTAAGGAAAATTGTGCAAGAACAGCAAGGTCAAGCTATGGATCAGATCCACGGTCCAGGTATATTGCAATGAAAACAGATGCCGAAAACTACTACTGAACGGAGCAAAGGTTGTGGGGTCATATGAAGGTGCATCTCAGTTTAGGTGCGAAGAACGCGAAGAACGCAAAGAACGCGAAGAACGTGAAGAACGTGAAGAACATAGTAAACCCTAGAGGCAGATCTGAGTTGAGAAGGTGGGGATCTCACGGGAGCTCGGAGGGATGCGGAAGCACGCCGCAGTTTCTGTGGTCCAGGCAGGTTGATGCAGCGGCCCGAGACGATGCGGAGGTCAGCAACAGCGGTGGAGCTACGAAGCGGACGGCGCGGAGAAGATGAAGAGGAAAGGGGGAAGGGGAAAAAGAAATGACCCTTCGCCCCTATTTATAAGGCATAACACATGTGTCAAGCGCGCGAATCCAGGAGCCACAGATTTCGGAAGCAGAGCTGTCGCCTCGGTTATTGCGAATTGTTTAAACAAAGAAGGCATCATAAAAGCTAGCTTCATGATGATGTCATGCCGGTTTACGGCCACCGACGAAGATGACGACATAGCGGTTTAGCAACGAAGGGAAGGTGCTGAATATGAAGATTTATGCTAAGAGTTGACATGAACTCATTCAAATCAACCTGGGGCCTGATGTTGGGGACATTAGTACTGAGCGTAAACCGGCCTATACGGGCCGGGTTAACTTCATCTGTAGTTCAAGAATGGTAAAGCCCAGGAGGCTATGTAAAGGCCCGAGGCCATAGTCGGTTTAACATCTGTAGCCGTAAACCGGCCTGTGTACAACTTGTATTGTAAGTTAGGGATAAGGAAGAGACCAACCCGGGTACGAGTATAAACCGGAGATTGGGAATCTATGAACCGACGGGCGTTACCCGTGTATATAAGGGGACGACCTGATATCGGTTCAGGAGAGAGAACGACAACTCGAGGCCTAGGCAAAGCTTATCTGCTCCTAGCCTTCGAGACTTCATCAATTCCACCACAAACTAGACGTAGGCTTTTACCTTCATCGAAGGGGCCGAACTAGTATAAACCCTCTGTGTCCCTGTGTCCGCTTTAACCCCTTCGAGTTAACCCGTTGCGATGGCTCCACGACTAAGTCCTTTGGCTAGGACATCTGCCGTGACAAACCCACAACAGTAACACTAATACTTCTTGAATAAGTAGTTTGACCACAGTTTGACCACATTTGACCAAAATTAAAAAAAACTGAAATTTGAGCATAACTTTTTTTCCTTTTAGAATTTGAGGATTCTAAAAATTTGAAAACAGGTCGTATGCCGTCTCCATCAGATGCGGATTTTCGTGCTGAACATTTTGATATATTATACGTTTTTTCTGACATTGTATGCAAAAGTTATAGCTATTTTACATTTTCCCTACACTTTTTGCAAAACATGTCCAAATTTAAGTTTTTAAATTTTCCTAACTAGTAGATGTAGTAACATAACTACATCTCGAAGGATTTTAATTCTTGAAGTTTTTATCATTTTCTTTTGCTTTTTACAAAACCGAAAAGGCGATCCACGCGCGCGGGGGGGGGGGGGGGGGGTAGAGTTTCAAAATGGGACCTTTAGTAGTAGCGAGGGTTTTTACCCCTCACTAATACTATGGCATGTCCCGGAGGGGCACGATTGAGACCTTTTAGTAGTAGCGAGGGGTAAAAACTTAGTAGTAGCGCGTGTTTATAACCCTCACTACTGCTATGGCATGGCCCAGGGGCACGGTAGAGACCGCTTAGTAGTAGCGAGGGTTAAAAACCAGCGCTACTGCTATCAACTTAGTAGTAGCGAGGGTTAAAAACCCGCGCTACTACGATGGCATGTCCGGGGGGCACGGTAGAGACCGCTTAGTAGTAGCGAGGGTTAAAAACCAGCGCTACTGCTATCACTTAGTAGTAGCGAGGGTTAAAACTCGCACTACTAGTAAGTAGCAGTAGCGAGGGATATAAACCGCGCTGCTAGTAAGCGTCTTTGTATAAGCTTTTCCCTAGTATTGCAAGTTTAGAGAGCAATCATCAAAATCACGGAAATCTAGCAAATCACACAAAGTTTTGGGAATAGTGGAGACACTAGCACCCAAATCACACAAAGCATAACACTCATGATCTTTAATTTTAATTTTAATAGTAGGTTCCCACTCATTATAAAGTTTTCTAGTGATAGAAACTTTCAACTCATGTTTTTCTTCATAAGATTGCATCAAGGCATCAACAATATGTTCGGTAAAGGCTTTATTTTGACTATAAGCATGAGGAGAATTTAGCACGGATTGCAACAAGGAAATACAATTATTTAAAGAGCAACTTTCATAATTAAATTCCTTGAAGTCCAAAATAGTGGGTTGAGCAACATCTAGTGTTGTATTCTTTTCAATCCCACTTTTATCAGTTTCATCATCAAGATCTAAAATCTCCGAATTTTGGAACGCCTTCTAGGTAAAGGAAGATCATATTCAGTTTCATCAAGATTCATATTGCAAAACAAAGATTTAATAGGGGATACATCAATAACTTTTAGATCTTCATCTTGATTTTCATAAGAATTGGAAGAACACGCTTTAATAAAGGCATCTTTCGTCGCACGCATCCTAGCGGTTCTTTCCTTGCACTCATCAATGGAAATTCTCATGGCTTTGAGAGACTCATTGATATCATGCTTAGGAGGAATAGATCTAAGCTTTAAAGAATCAACCTCAAGAGAAATTCTATCAACGTTCCTAGCTAAATCATCAACTTTAAGCAATTTTTCTTCAAGCAAAGCATTAAAATTCTTTTGTAAATTCATAAACTCTTTAACACTATTCTCAAATTCAGAGGGCATCTTATTAAAATTTCCATAAGAGTTGTTGTAGGGATTTCCATAATTATTAGAAGGATTACTAGGATAAGGCCTAGGATTAAAGTTCCCTCTATACGCGTTGTTACCAAAATTATTCCTACCAACAAAATTCACATCTATAGATTCATTATTATTCTCAATCAAGGTAGACAAAGGTATATCATTAGGATCAGAAGAAACACTCTTAGTAGCAAATAATTTCATAAGTTTATCCATCTTTCTGCTAAAAACATTGATTTCTTCTATTGCATGCACTTTTTTATTAGTAGATCTTTCAGTGTGCCATTGAGAATAATTAACCATAACATTATCTAGGAGTTCAATAGCATCTCCTCAAGTGATTTCCATAAAAGTGCCTCCCGCGGCCGAATCTAAAAGATTTCTAGAAGCAAAATTCAATTCTCCATAAAAATTTTGTATAATCATCCGCAAATTCAAACCATGAGTAGGGTAATTACGTATCATTAATTTCATTCTCTCCCAAGCTTGTGCAACATGTTCATTATCAAGTTGCTTAAAATTCATAATGTCGTTTCCAAGAGAGATGATCTTAGCGGCAGGAAAATACTTAGAGATAAAACCATCTTTGCACTTGTTCCAAGAATCAATACTATTTTTAGGCAAAGATGAAAACCAAGCTTTAGCACGATCTCTAAGCAAAAAAGGAAATAGCTTCAATTTAATAATATTTTTATCGACATCTTTCTTCTTTTGCATATCACAAAAATCAACGAAGCTATTTGGATGAGTAGCGGCATCTTCACTAGGAAGGCCGGCGAATTGATCTTTCATAACAAGATTCAACAAAGCAGTATTCATTTCACAAGATTCAGTATTGGTAAGAGGAGCAATCGGATTGCTAAGGAAATCATTATTGTTGGTATTGGTAAAGTCACAAAATTTGGTATTATTTGAGCCATCGTGACAAGCAATCAAACCAACACACGAGCAAACAAAAGCAAGCGAGAAGAAGGCAAACGGAAAAGAGAGGGCAAATAAAACGGCAAGGGTGAAGTGGGGGGGAGAAAAACGAGAGGCAAATGGCAAATAATGTAATGCGAGAGATAAGGAATTGTGATGGGTACTTGGTATGTTGACTTCTGCGTAGACTCCCCGGCAACGGCGCCAGAAATCTTCCTGCTACCTCTTGAGCACTGCGTTGTATTTCCTTGAAGAGGAAAGGGTGAAGCAGCAGAGTAGAGTAAGTATTTCCCTCAGTTTTTGAGAACCAAGGTATCAATCCAGTAGGAGGCTACGCGCGAGTCCCTCGTACCTACACAAAACAAACAGCTCAACGCAACCAACGCGATTAGGGGTTGTCAATCCCTTCACAGCCACTTATGAGACTGAGATCTGATAAACATGATAGATAATATTTTTGGTATTTTTGATATAAGGATGCAAAGTAAAAGAAAAGGTAAAGTAAAAAAGCAAAGCAATAATAAAGTGATTCAAGATTGATACTATGAGAATAGACCCGGGGGCCATAGATTTCACTAGTGGCTTCTCTCAAGAGCATAAGTATTCTACGGTGGTGAACAAATTACTGTAGAGCAATTGACAGAATTGAGCATAGTTATGAGAATATCTAGGTATGATCATGTATATAGGCATCACATTCGAGACAAGTAGACCGACTCCTGCCTGCATCTACTACTATTACTCCACTCATCTACCGCTATCCAGCATGCATCTAGAGTATTAAGTTAAAAACAGAGTAACGCCTTAAGCAAGATGACATGATGTAGAGGGATAGTTTCATGCAATATGATAAAAACCCCATATTGTTATCCTCGATGGCAACAATACAATAAGTGCCTTGCTGCCCCTACTGTCACTGGGAAAGGACACCACAAGATTAAACCCAAAGCTAAGCACTTCTCCCATTGCAAGAAGAACCAATCTAGTAGGCCAAACCAAACTGATAATTCGAAGAGATTTGCAAAGATAACCAATCATACATAAAAGAATTAAGAGAAGATTCAAATATTGTTCATAGATAGGCTTGATCATAAACCCACAATTCATCGATCTCAACAAACACACCGCAAAAAGAAGATTACATCGAATAAATCTCCACGAGAGAGGGGGAGTGAGGGAGTCCTGGATTAGGGGGTGTTCGAATAGCCGGACTATACCTTCAGCCGGACTCCAGGACTATGAAGATACAAGATTGAAGACTTCGTCCCGTGTCCGGAAGGATCTTTTCTTGGCGTGGAAGGCATGCTAGGCGTGCGGATATTCGAGATCTCCTACCATTGTAACCGACTCTGTGTAACCCTAACCCTATCCGGTGTCTATATAAACCGGAGGGTTGTAGTCCGTAGGACAACCATCATCATACACAATCATACCATAGGCTAGCTTCTAGGGTTCAGCCTCCTGTATTAATCTAGCAGGAGTAGGGTTTTACCTCCACCGAGAGGGCCCGAACTTGGGAAAAATAAAGTGTCCCTTGTCTCCTGTTACCATCCGACCTTGACGCACAGTTCGGGACCCCCTACCCGAGATCCGCCGGTTTTGACACCGACAGGGAGAACATTGTATTGAGATCTAAAAAGAGATAAGAAGCCATCTAGCTACTAACTATGGACCCGAAGGTCTGAGGTAAACTACTCACACTTCATCGGAGGGGCTATGATGATGTAGAAGCCCTCTGTGGTGGATGCCCTCTCTGGCGGAGCTCTGGAACAGACCCCAAGATGGGATCTCGTGGGTACAGAAGGTTGCGGTGGTGGAATTAGGTTTTTGGCTCCGTATCTGATCGTTTGGGGGGTACGTAGGTATATATAGGAGGAAGGAGTATGTCGGTGGAGCAAAGGGGGGGCCACGAGGCAGGGGGCGCGCCCTAGGCGGGGCGCCCTCCACCCTCGTGGCCGCCTCCCTCCTTTCTTGACGGAGTGTCCAAGTCTCCTGGATCTTATTTGTTGAGAAAATCACGTTCCCCCAGTCTCCTGGATCTTATTTGTTGAGAAAATCACGTTCCCGAAGGTTTCATTCTGTTTGGACTCCGTTTGATATTTCGTTTCTTCGAGACACTGAAATAGGCAAAAAACAGCAATTCCGGGCTAGGCCTCCGGTTAATAGGTTAGTCCCAAAAGTCTATATAAAGCAAGGTGCGTTTCTCCGATTTTTTCATCCGTTCACCAACATAAAGTTTTTTTCTATCCGAGGTGGCACTAAGTTTTTGTGCATCCGTCTGCTAGAAAAGGAAAAAACAATTTTCATACATGGGACTCGCGCGCTCTGGCCCGGCAAAGCCAGCCCACTTATTTATCTGCGCAGAGAGGTGCAAATGCCTATTTGCCGCATGCGACGTCTAATAGTCCAATATTCTCACAAGACGCCCAATACTGGACCTGCCATTTTTTCTGTGTTCTCTTTCTATTTTTTCCTGTTCCTTTCTCCTTTTCTTTTCTGATTCTTTTTCCTATCAATTTCAGATTATTTTCCTTTTTCTCATAAATTAAAATTAAAATCTTGCAAAAATCATTCAAATTTTGATTTTTCCCATATTAACGAAAAAATCAGAATTTATTTTTTTTGCTCCTATCTTGTAAAATGTTCAAAACTTTATTTTCCCCTTTCTGAAATTCATAAATATTAAAAAATAATATTTGACTGAAATTTGTACAAAATTTCAAAAAATTCCAATTCTTTCATAAAAATGTTTATGAATTACAAAAATATTCAAGATTTTCAAGATAAGTTGCATTTTAAAATATATTCTTATTTTAGTGAAATGTTCATAAATTTTAAAAATAATGTTTGTGGTTAAAAAACACATTTTCTGAACTTATTCTAAATGTTCACACATTCAACAAATGTTCACACATTTTCTAAACATATTATAAATGTTCACACATTCAACAAATGTTTTAATAAAATTCTAGATGTTCACACATTCAACATATGTTCGTGTTTTTTCAAAAGGTTCATATTGTCAAAGAATGTTTATGATTTTTTGAAAAAACCTACCTATTTCAAATGATGTTCGTCTTTTTCCAAAAACAAAATTTTCGAAAAATGTTTCATATTTTTGAAAACTGTTCAGGGTTTCAACAATTGTTCATGTTTCCAAAAATATTTGGCAATTCATAAATATTAATTTATTTTAAAAAAATTCAGAAAAAACAAAAATGTTTTAGATCTCACACTGCAACATATTCTTAAACATTCGAGCTGGCCATTGGTTAGCAGGACCCACTTGTTCGAGTGGCTAGCAGCTCGTGGTCGAGTTTTTGAGGTCGCGAGTTCGATCCTTCAACACATCATTTAAAAAAAATTATATCGTGCCTTACAAACATAGGTTGTTTTGCTGCCTGCCAATGGGTCGTCCCAGACGTGAACTGATGTGCGTCCCACGTGCTATTTGACGATAAAATAGAATATACTTGTTGGCTATAATTGAAATATATTGTGGGCACGTGCCAATAAAAAGGGAATATGCTTGTTTGGCTCTAATTAAGAAGAACTGTTGCATGTGAGGGCTGGAATAATTAAAGAGAATAAACCCTGATAAAGAGGGGACGACATGGTTATGCGTTGCAATTAGTAATCCATCCGGTTATGTTGTCGTAGGAGAGAGTGGTCGAAGCAACTATGCCCTGAAGGTCGCCGCGCAGCAACCAAATGAGGAGACAGCCACAATCACGACACGAAGGTGAACTTGAAGGAAAAAAACACAAGTTAGGTGGTCGCCGCCATGCCGACTAATGCCACCACTATCAACACCTCGCGGGACAAACATGACTCGCGAGAAGACCACAGCTCCTCGCTCTGTCGCCCCACCACTGTGGATACCGTTTTTGGTGACATAATTTATCTCTCTCGTTGTTTCTAAAAAAATCTCCCGTTGCAACGCACGGGCATATGTGCTAGTAATATAAAAGTGAAAAATAAAGCCCAATATGGTCCAAAACAATAGATAATATAGCATGGAGCAATAAAAAATTATAGATACGTTGGAGACGTATCAGGCATCCCCAAGCTTAATTCCTGCTCGTCCTCGAGTAGGTAAATGATAAAAAAGAATTTTTGATGCGGAGTGCTACTTGGCATAATTTCAATGTAATTTCTTAACTGTGGTATAAATATTCAAATCCGAAAGATTCAAGACAAAAGTTCATATTGACATAAAAATAATAATACTTCAAGCATACTAACAAAGCAATTATGTCTTCTCAAAATAACATGGCCAAAGAAAGTTATCCCTACAAAATCATATAGTCTGGCTATGCTCTATCTTCACCACACAACGTATTTAAATCATGCACAACCCCGATGACAAGCCAAGCAATTGTTTCGTACTTTTTACATTTTCAAAACTTTTTCAATCTTCACGCAATACATGAGCGTGAGCCATGGATATAGCACTATATGTGGAATAGAATGGTGGTTGTGGAGAAGACAAAAAGAGGGGAAGATAGTCTCACATCAACTAGGCGTATCAACGGGCTATGGACATGCCCATCAATAGATATCAATGTGAGTGAGTAGGGATTGCCATGCAACGGATGCACTAGAGCTATAAGTATATGAAAGCTCAACAAGAGAAACTAAGTGGGTGTGCATCCAACTCGCTTGCTCACGAAGACCTAGGGCGTTTGGAGGAATCCCATCATTGGAATATACAAGCCAAGTTCTATAATGAAAAATTCCCAGTAGTATATGAAAGTGACAAAATGAGACTCTCTATCATGAAGATCATGGTGCTACTTTGAAGCACAAGTGTGGTAAAAGGATAGTAACATTGTTCCTTCCCTCTTTTTCTCTCATTTTTCTTATTTGGGCCTTTTCTATTTTTTATGCCTCTTTTTTTTCGTCCGGAGTCTCATCCCGACTTGTGGGGGAATCATAGTCTCCATCATACTTTCCTCACTTGGGACAATGCTCTAAAAATGATGATCATCACACTTTTATTTTTCTTACAACTCAACAATTACAACTCAATTCTTAGAACAAAATATGACTCTATATGAATGCCTCTGGCGGTGTACCGGGATATGCAATGAATCAAGAGTGACATGTTTGAAAGAATTATGAAAGGTGGCTTTGCCACAAATACGATGTCAACTACATGATCATGCTAGCAATATGAGAATGATGGAGTGTGTCATAATAAACGGAACGGTGGAAAGTTGCATGGCAATATATCTTGGAATGGCTATGGAAATGCCATGATAGGTAGGTATGGTGGCTGTTTTGATGAAGGTATATGGTGGGTGTATGATACCGGCGAAAAGTGTGCGGTATTAGAGAGGCTAGCAATGGTGGAAGGAAGGAAAGTGCGTATAATCCATGGAATCAACATAGTCATAAAGAACTCATATACTTATTGAAAAAATCTAGAAGTTATCAAAACAAAGTATTACACGCATTCTCCTAGGGGGATATATTGGTAGGAAAAGACCATCGCTCGTCCCCGACAGCCACTCATAAGGAAGACAATCAATAAATAAATCATGCTCCGACTTCATCACATAACGGTTCACCATACGTGCATGCTACGGGAATCACAAACTCTAACACAAGTATTTCTCAAATTCACAACTACTCAACTAGCATGAATCTAATATCACCATCTTCATATCTCAACACAATTATCAAGCATCAAACTTTTCTTAGTATTCAACACACTCAAAAGAAAGTTTTACAAATCTTGAATACCAAGCTTATTATTATTATTAAGAAAATTACCATGCTATTTAAGACTCTCAAAATAATCTAAGTGAAGCATGAGAGATCAATAGTTTCTATAAAACAAGTCCACCACCGTTCTCTAAAAGATATAAGTGAAGAACTAGAGCAAAACTATATAGCTCAAAAGATACAAGTGAAGCACATAGAGTATTTTATCAAATTCCAATTCATGTATGGCTCTCTCAAAAGGTGTGTAAAGCAAGGATGATTGTGGTAGACTAACAGGAAAAGACTCAAATCATACAAGACACTCCAAGGAAAACACATATCATGTGGTGAATAAAAATATAGCTCCAAGTAAAATTACCGATGGAAGTAGATGAAAGAGGGGATGCCTTCCGGGGCATCCCCTAGCTTTGACTTTTTGGTGTCCTTGGATTATCTTGGGGGTTCCATGGGCATCCCCAAGCTTAGGCTCTTGCCACACCTTGTTCCATAATCCATCAAAAGATTTCACCCAAAACTTGAAAACTTCACAACACAAAACTCAACAGAAATCTCGCGAGCTCCGTTAGCGAAAGAAAACCAAAGACCACTTCAAGGTACTGTAATGAACTCATTCTTTATTTATATTGGTGTTAAACCTACTGTATTCCAACTTCTCTATGGTTTATAAACTATTTTACTAGCCATAGATTCATCAAAATAAGCAAACAACACACGAAAAACAGAATCTGTCAAAAACAGAACAGTCTATAGTAATCTGTAAATAACGCAAACTTCTGGAACTCCAAAAAATCTACCAAAATAGTAAGACCTAGGAAATTTGTTTATTGATCATCAGCAATTGGAATCAGTATCTGGTGATTTTTAACAATTGTTTTCGTGAACAGAAAATTTCTGGAAATTACAGTAAGATCAAATAACTATCATCCAAGAAGATCCTATAGGTTTAACTTGGCACAAACACTAGTTTAAACATAAAACCACATCTAAACATAAGGTAGACGGATTATTTATTCCTAAACAGAAACAAAAGCAAAAATAAACTAAAAATAAAATTGGGTTGCCTCCCAACAAGCGCTATTATTTAACGCCCGTAGCTAGGCATAAAAGTAAGGATAGATTTAGGTATTGTCATCTTTGGTAGGCAATCCATAAGTGGCTCTCATGATAGATTCATATGGCAATTTTATTTTCTTCCTAGGGAAGTGTTCCATACCCTTTATTAATGGAAATTGGAATCTAATATACCCTTCCTTCATGTCAATAATTGCACCAACTGTTCTAAGGAAAGGTCTACCAAGAAAAATAGGGCAAGAACGATTGCAATCAACAATAAGAACATCATTAGTTCTTCCCATAGATTTCTTAATAGTGGAATCCGCAAGGTGCAAGTTTAGAGAGCAATCATCAAAATCACGGAAATCTAGCAAATCACACAAAGTTTTGGGAATAGTGGAGACACTAGCACCCAAATCACACAAAGCATAACACTCATGATCTTTAATTTTAATTTTAATAGTAGGTTCCCACTCATTATAAAGTTTTCTAGTGATAGAAACTTTCAACTCATGTTTTTCTTCATAAGATTGCATCAAGGCATCAACCATATGTTCGGTAAAGGCTTTATTTTGACTATAAGCATGAGGAGAATTTAGCACGGATTGCAACAAGGAAATACAATTAATTAAAGAGCAACTTTCATAATTAAATTCCTTGAAGTCCAAAATAGTGGGTTGAGCAACATCTAGTGTTGTATTCTTTTCAATCCCACTTTTATCAGTTTCATCATCAAGATCTAAAATCTCCGAATTTTGGAACGCCTTCTAGGTAAAGGAAGATCATATTCAGTTTCATCAAGATTCATATTGCAAAACAAAGATTTAATAGGGGATACATCAATAACTTTTAGATCTTCATCTTGATTTTCATAAGAATTGGAAGAACACGCTTTAATAAAGGCATCTTTCGTCGCACGCATCCTAGCGGTTCTTTCCTTGCACTCATCAATGGAAATTCTCATGGCTTTGAGAGACTCATTGATATCATGCTTAGGAGGAATAGATCTAAGCTTTAAAGAATCAACCTCAAGAGAAATTCTATCAACGTTCCTAGCTAAATCATCAACTTTAAGCAATTTTTCTTCAAGCAAAGCATTAAAATTCTTTTGTGAATTCATAAACTCTTTAACACTATTCTCAAATTCAGAGTGCATCTTATTAAAATTTCCATAAGAGTTGTTGTAGGGATTTCCATAATTATTAGAAGGATTACTAGGATAAGGCCTAGGATTAAAGTTCCCTCTATACGCGTTGTTACCAAAATTATTCCTACCAACAAAATTCACATCTATAGATTCATTATTATTCTCAATCAAGGTAGAAAAAGGTATATCATTAGGATCAGAAGAAACACTCTTAGTAGCAAATAATTTCATAAGTTTATCCATCTTTCCGCTAAAAACATTGATTTCTTCTATTGCATGCACTTTTTTATTAGTAGATCTTTCAGTGTGCCATTGAGAATAATTAACCATAATATTATCTAGGAGTTTAATAGCATCTCCTCAAGTGATTTCCATAAAAGTGCCTCCTGCGGCCGAATCTAAAAGATTTCTAGAAGCAAAATTCAATCCTCCATAAAAAATTTGTATAATCATCCGCAAATTCAAACCATGAGTAGGGTAATTACGTATCATTAATTTCATTCTCTCCCAAGCTTGTGCAACATGTTCATTATCAAGTTGCTTAAAATTCATAATGTCGTTTCTAAGAGAGATGATCTTAGCGGCAGGAAAATACTTAGAGATAAAACCATCTTTGCACTTGTTCCAAGAATCAATACTATTTTTAGGCAAAGATGAAAACCAAGCTTTAGCACGATCTCTAAGCAAAAAAGGAAATAGCTTCAATTTAACAATATTATTATCGAAATCTTTCTTCTTTTGCATATCACACAAATCAACGAAGCTATTTAGATGAGTAGCGGCATCTTCACTAGGAAGGCCGGCGAATTGATTTTTGTTAACAAGATTCAACAAAGCAATATTGATTTCACAAGATTCAGTATTGGTAAGAGGAGCAATCGGAGTGCTAAGGAAATCATTATTGTTGGTATTGGTAAAGTCACACAATTTGGTATTATCTTGAGCCATCGTGACAAGCAAGCAAACCAACACACGGGCAAACAAAAGCAAGTGAGAAGAAGGCAAACGGAAAAGAGAGGGAAAATAAAATGGCAAGGGTGAAGTGGGGGAGAGAAAAACGAGAGGCAAATGGTGAATAATGTAATGCGAGAGAAAAGGAATTGTGATGGGTACTTAGTATGTTGACTTTTGCGTAGACTCCCCGGCAACGGCGCCAGAAATCTTCCTGCTACCTCTTGAGCACTGCGTTGGATTTCCTTGAAGAGGAAAGGGTGATGCAGCAGAGTAGAGTAAGTATTTCCCTCAGTTTTTGAGAACCAAGGTATCAATCTAGTAGGAGGCTACGCGTGAGTCCCTTGTACCTACACAAAACAAATAGCTCAACGCAACCAACGCGAGTAGGGGTTGTCAATCCCTTCACGGCCAGTTACGAGAGTGAGATCTGACAGAGATGATAGATAATATTTTTGGTATTTTTTATATAAGGATGCAAAGTAAAATAGAAGGTAAAGTAAAAAAGCAAAGAAATAATAAAGTGATTGGAGATTGATATGATGAGAATAGACACGGGGGCCATAGATTTCACTAGTGGCTTCTCTCAAGAGCATAAGTATTCTACCTTTGGTGAACAAATTACTGTTGAGCAATTGACAGAATTGAGCATAGTTATGAGAATATCTAGGTATGATCATATATATATGCATCACGTCCGAGACAAGTAGACCGACTCCTGCCTGCATCTACTACTATTACTCCACACATCGACCGCTATCCAGCAGGCATCTAGAATATTAAGTTAAAAACAGAGTAACGCCATAAGCAAGATGACATGATGTAGAGGGATAGTTTCATGCAATATGATAAAAACCCCATCTTGTTATCCTCGATGGCAACAATACAATACGTGCCTTGATGCCCCTACTATCACTGGGAAAGGACACCGTAAGATTGAACCCAAAGCTAAGCACTTCTCCCATTGCAAGAAGAACCAATCTAGTAGGCCAAACCAAACTGATAATTCGAAGAGACTTGCAAAGATAACAAATCATACATAAAAGAATTCAGAGAAGATTCAAATATTGTTCATAGATAGACTTGATCATAAACCCACAATTCATCGATCTCAACAAATACACCGCAAAAAGAAGATTACATCGAATAGATCTCCACAAGAGAGGGGGAGAACATTGTATTGAGATCCAAAAAGAGAGAAGAAGCCATCTAGCTACTAACTATGGACCCGAAGGTCTGAGTTAAACTACTCACACTTCATCGGAGGGGCTATGATGATGTAGAAGCCCTCCATGGTGGATGACCTCTCCGGCGGAGCTCCGGAACAGGCCCCAAGATGGGATCTCGTGGGTACAGAAGGTTGCAGTGGTGGAATTAGGTTTTTGGCTCCGTATCTGATCGTTTGGGGGTACATAGGTATATATAGGAGGAAGGAGTACGTCGGTGGAGCAAAGTGGGGCCCACGAGGCAGGGGGCGCGCCCTAGGGGGGCGCCCTCCACACTCGTGGCCGCCTCCCTCCTTTCTTGGTGGAGGGTCCAAATCTCCTAGATCTTATTTGTTGAGAAAATCACGTTCCCGAAGGTTTCATTCCGTTTGGACTCCGTTCGATATTCCGTTTCTTCAAAACACTGAAATAAGCAAAAAACAGCAATTCTGGGCTGGGCCTCCGGTTAATAGGTTAGTCCGAAAAGTAATATAAAAGTGAAAAATAAAGCCCAATATGGTCCAAAACAGTAGATAATATAGCATGGAGCAATCAAAAATTATAGATATGTTGCAGACGTATCATGCCTCAACCCCAAGACGGTGCCTTGGCACCAAGGCGCGCGCCTCCGCGACGTGATCCACCGCGCCCGGTGCCCGCGCGTGAAGAAAGAAGCTGCCAAGAAATCCCGCAGCCGCGCGAAGCTGCACCGGCGCTCCCCGCACCACCTCGTCAAGACCGCGTGCCGCCTGCGGTGGCATAGCGCGGACCTCGCCAAGATCAAGCTCCGCGTCAGAAGCGAGCCCCTGCGACCACGGGCGGTTGCCGCGCCTTCACCCCCGAACTACGTAGCGTCGCCTGGCCAGGCAAGTTCAAGCCAGACCTACCTCCTCGCTACGACAGCACCGCCTACCCCGCGGAGTTCCTGCAGCTCTATGAGCTGAGCATCGAAGCGGCCAACGGCGACGAAAAAGTCATGGCGAACTGGTTTCCCATGGCTTTCAAGGATGGGGCCCGCTCCTGGCTCCTGAACCTGCAGCACGACTCGATCTCCTCCTGGGACGAGATGCGCGACCGCTTCGTCGCCAACTTCCAGGGCATTCGCGACCGCCCACCGGCTGTCAGAAATCTACGCCGCATCAAGCAACAGCCAGGAGAAACCCTCCAAAAGTACATCCAGCGCTTCAACAACACCCACCTCAAGATCCCCAAGGTCACGGACGAAGCTGTCATCTCCGCGTTCTCTGACGGCGTCCGTGACGTCAAGATGAAGGAAGAGCTGGCTATCCACGAGGAGCTTTGCACATCTCAGGAGCTGTTCAACCTGGCGACCAAGTGCGCAAGGGCGAAGGAGGGGCGCCTCTTTCTTCTTGAGCCGCCGGCTGCAGGAGCAGAAGAAAAGAAGACCAAGGCCAAGGACGTGAAGCACAAAGAGGTAGTAGTACTCTCAGTGGAGCCCGACACCAAGTGAGGCAGATATCAGCCTGAGTCGTCCAAGAACGACCGACCGTTATACACCTTCCACAACCTGAACACCCACAACACCAGCGACTGCCAAGATCTCAGAGCCATACTAGAAGGTCGCTACGGTCGACGCCCCGAGCGCAACGACCGGGGCTACAGCCACGGAGGAGGACGTGGAGGCGGACGCTGGGACGACCGTGGCCCGTGCCAGGAGTGGCGCGACCGGCCTCTTGAGGACCGCTGGCAGGACCAACCTCGCGAGGGCGCCTGGAGGGACCCACCTCGTGAGGATCGCCCCCAGGGCAACGCCGGTCTTCCCCCGTTGCCGCCACCAAGAAGGAACGACAACCACCACCAGGACGAGGGCGCTGGGGGCTTCCTGGAGCCGCGTGCGATCTCTTGGAGGTGAACGCGACGCTCAGGTCCCAGCCTCTCAGTGCATCTTCAAACAGTTCGCTCGTGAGGTGAACGCGGCGCTCCCCAAGCTCGAGGCCAATGTGCCATCACCTTCAACTCGGCAGACCAGCTCAAGTGCACAGCCACCGCTGGCGCACCCCATATGTTGTGCTCCCCAGTCATCGGCAATGTGCAAGTCACCAAGACTCTCATCGACGGCGGTGCAGGGCTCAACGGCCTATCCGTCGACACGTTCGACAACCTCCAAGTGCCCTATGAGCAGCTCCAGCCAACCAAGCCTTTCTCAGGAGTAACTGGCGGTTCCACCACACCGATAGGGCAAGTCCGCCTGCCTGTCACCTTCGGGGAGCGCAAGAACTACCGCACCGAACTCATCGACTTTAATGTCGCGCACATCCGCCTGCGGTACAATGCCATCCTCGGGTATCCAACCCTGGCCAAGTTCATGGCAGTCACTCACCACGGCTACAACGTTCTCAAGATGCCAGGAAGCAGAGGAATCATCACGGTCCCATGTGAAGAGAGGGATGCGGTGTGCTCCCTTGAGCGCGCTTTCCAAGCCGCAGCAATCGAAAACCCTGACAGCAGAAGTGAAGGCCCTCCGGAGACCATCCCTAAGAAGAAGAAGCCTCGTCGTGCAGGACCTCAGGAGGATGGCGACACGGCAGGAGCCTCGTCAGGATCTGCGCCCGCTCCAGGGGTGCCTCCCTCCATCGCATAGGAAAGCGCGCTTGGCGCCCTCCTTGTGCAGGGCTCGGGGTCTCTCTTCTGGAGAGCCTCAGACCTTGCTAACCTCCCGAGGGAGGCGCTTGGGCACCACTTGGAGGCGTGCTTTGCGGCACATGACCCTAAGGAGAACACAGGGCAAGGAGTGCCCACCACCCAGGAGTTCATCAACAAGACCACCCAGGAACTGCAAGAATCAAGGGCCATGCGCGGCCACAACCGCTCACAAGGCGCAGCTCCCCATCCAGGCGAGGATGCCGGGCTCTGAGTCTGCGTCGACGTCCCAGGTCTCAACAGGGCCGCATCTCAGGAGCTCTTCTGGCCATCGCGTGTGGGCCGCTGCGAGGGCCCACCACATAGCTACGTTCGCATGCGCTTTGGCTTGCCGAGCGTGGCGTCGGCCCATCAACGCAACCTGCGGCGTGTCCTGGCGGCTCAGGAGGCCAGGTAGCACGCCGTTCTGGAGGAGATGGAGACGGTCTTCAGGGAACCTCCCGAGCCCCCAGAGCCTCCCGAGGCTCAGGGTTCTGGTGGCTCATGAGGAGTCACCTCTTCAACGTGTGGCTTCAGCTGCACCAGCTCTACTTCGTCTACAGAACTAGGTGACACCTTCCAAGCTTGTTTAAGTTGGGAGTGCCCCTCGGGCTGCATTATTCCCAGGCCATGTGGGTCCGTCGATGTGGCATGTATCCCTTTTGCTTATGTATTTAGCTTACCTTGCTGGGGGCGCCCCTCGGGCTGCATCATCCCCAAGCCGCTCGGGCCAGACCCAGTGGCGTGTATCTTCCTGCATTTATCCAAGTCAATCTGCTTTTCATGCTTAACCTACCAACGACTATTTCCTGCTCGGTTACTGTCACAGCCCTAGAATTGCTAGTAATTAGTTGCATCAGTGAGCATGCCATCATGTTTTAATTCCAAAGAAACTTGAAATGGGGATTGTTGAAACCCTAGCACCAAATGAAATTCAACTAGGTTCACCTAAAATATTTTCAGTAATCCAAATGGCTTTTAAAAATGTTCATCATTTCTGGAAAATGCTAAAACCATAACCAGAAGTGTTGCACATTTTTCCATAACATAATTGGTCACTGATTTAAATCATACTTTATTTGCATTTGGGCATTTAAATGCTACTAAATATTTTAAATGCTCAAATAATCATAAGCTAAAATGTTTGCTGTTTGATATATTCTAAACAGTAGCCATGATTAGTTTCATGATTTTTGGTAATGCCCTGGTATTTTTAATAAAGCCCTGAAATTTACAGAATAATAGAAAACTGAAATATTTAGAAAAGGAGAGAGAGAAAGGACCCAGCCACTTACCTGGCACCTACCTGGCCGGCCCGTTCCTGTTCTGGCCCAGCCCACCAGGGGCAGAGCCGTCTTCCTCCTCTTGCCAGTAGGCAGAGGGGAAGCGGTGCCCGACGCCGTGCACGTCGGCACGCAGCTGCCTGCCTGGCTCCCCCTCGTCGCTCTGGATGCCCCGCGCGTCGCCACGACGCCCCGCACCCCCTGGACCCTCGTTCACTCTCCCCCTCGCCTCCCTCTCTCGTTCCTCCCCATGGCCGAGCGCCACCATCGCCGCCGTTCGCCGTAGTCATCGCTAGAGCCACGACCTCGCATCCCCGACGCGCTCCACAGCTCCTCCACGATCCCCTCTCCCTCCTCGCCGAGCCACGCACCTCCGGACGGCCTCCATCGTCGCCACCGTCGTCTTCTTCATCGCCGGCCGCCGCAGATCTCCACCGCCCTCACGTCGCCGTCCGGCTGTCCCCGAGCTCGCCGTCGACTGCCACTTCAACCTCTGTGAGCCCATGCCTCGGTCCCCCCTCTTAATTTCCTCGCTCGCATGCCGTAGCACCGCCTCGCGAGCACCCGAAGCCGCCGTCCGCCATTGCCGGCGAGCTCGACGCTCTCGAGCTTCTCTGCTCGAACGCGTTGCACCATTGCGCTGCTGGAGCATCGTAGTTGCTGCTCCGCTACTCGTTTTGCTCGCCCGCTTGCTCTAACCCCGCGCTTGCGTCACCACCGCACTCCGGCCGCCGCCTCGCTCGCCGCCCCCACCGCCACAGGCCACCCCAGCCCCAGTCGCTGCCACCAGTGGATGCGCCACTCCTCCAGCTCCCCGTAGAGCCAAACCCCGTCGCAAACCACCCTCTGTAGCGCCTTCCCGAGCCACTCCGGTGAGCCTCCGCCGCGGCATGTGGTCGCCGGCGCCTAATCCGGCGATGCTGACGTGGCGGCACAATTAGTGCTAATATCTGTTAATTACCCACCCTAACAGACACTAACATGTGGGTCCCCGAGCCTAATTAGGTTAATCTAATTATCCTGTTAAATTAGTGCTAATCTTGCGGGCCCCATTTGTCAGCATTGACTTTGACAAGTCAGCGTTGACCGGTCCCACCTGTCAACCACCCTATTCAGCCCTGTGTCACTGACGTGTGGATCCCACCGTCCAGGTTTGACCTGGACCGTGCCCCGTTGACCTGCTGACGTCATGATGATGTCAGGCTGACGCAGTAATCCTTTTCTGGAATTTAAATAAATCTCAAATGATTTGTTTAATTCAGAAAATATCCAAAACTTTGAAAAATCATAGAAAATAATCTATAGCTCAGAATGAAACAATTTATATATGAAAAATTATCAGAAAAATTCAAGGAATCCATCTATACCATTTTCATGCATGTTAGAACAACTTATAGTTGCTGTTTAGCACAAATCTTATAATGGCATTTAAATATCCACATATGGAGTTTGAATTTGAATCTTGGATTCAAATCAACTTCATTTAATCTGGTTGCTAGTTGCATTAGCTCAAACCACATCATATTGCCATGTCATGATCATGCATCATATTGTCGCATTGCATTGATTGTTTTCTTTCTCTGTTGCCGGTGATTGTCCCCGCTCGATAGACGTGGTTTCGACGATGAGATCGATGACACCGATGAAGAACTATAATATCTTCAGAAGTGCCAGGCAAGCAAAACCCCCTTGTTCATTCCGATACAATCCCACTCTCTCGCTCCTGCTCTCTTTTACTGCATTAGGACAACAACGATTCAACTGTTACATGCTGCGGTAGTTGAACCCCTTTCCTCTGCATGACCTGTCATTGCCACAGTAAATAGATGAAACCCACTAGCATGAGTAGGAGTTGTTTGAGCCCTGATGTGCCTACTCATTCATGCTTGCTTGTCATGCCTGCTACTGCTTAGAGTTGAGTCGGGTCTGATTCATCGGGAATGAATTGGAATGTGGTGAACATGTCCTACTGTTGAGAGCTAAGTGTGTGAACACGATTTGGTAAAGGTAGCGGTGAGAGGCCATGTAGGAGTACATGGTGGGTTGTCTCATTGCAGCCGTCCTCAGGAACTGAGTTCTGTGTTTGTGATCCATGAACAGTTACTACCACACATTGGGTTCCGGTAACTCGACCCCTCTCGGCTTATTAACCAACTCGATCTCTGTCCAGGAGTTGCAACTAGTTTCTGGTGTTTGTAGGTAGTGTTAGTAGTCTACCAAGTGGTACCCTGTACAGGTGGGCTTGGGACAGACTAGGCACCGTGGCACGGTGTACCAAGCGTAGATCTACCCGTCGAGGTGGGCTTGGGAACCCTGCACACATCGTTTGGGGCCGTGAGCGACACCCCGGCCGGATCTCCTTGCGGATGGAACCCGAATAGGCGATAAACCTGGACTAGAGACTTGTGTGGTTAGTCAGGTCGTGGCCGACTCCCTCGCCCGGCTTCCGCTTGAAGGTTGCCGAGGTACATGACGTGTACAGGGCGATAAGTGGCGAGAGCGTGTGTGAAGAAGTACACCCCTGCAGGGTTATCATTATCTATTCGAATAGCCGGATTCCTCGGATATGGAAACTTGGACCCCTTGCATAGTTCATAGACAAGTGAAAGTGGATACTCTAAAATGCGCAAGATAAGCGTGAGTGCTATGGATGGCCTTCTCGTAGGGAGACGGGAGCGGATCCATAGTGGTGTATTGATATGGTGAATATGTGGACTCATGTGCGCCACCTCAAAAGAGTTACTTGCAGTCGTAGTTCAGGATAGCCACCGAGTCAAAGCTGGCTTGCTGCAGTTAAACTCCACCACCCCCTTTGTTGATACTGATGCATATGTAGTTAGTTCTGATGTAAGTCTTGCTGAGTACAATTGTACTCACGTTTGCCTATTTTACGTTTTTTGCAGAGAGAGACTTCAGTCTCGCTAGTAGTACCGCTTGGACTTCGACGTTTAGCTTGATACCTCAGCTACGATCTTGTGCCCTCGGCAGGATCTGGTAGATAGTCAGGCTTCTCAGCCTTTTTCATTTGTAGATGTCGGTACTCAGACGTGTTAAGCTTCCGCTTGTGTTTGACTTGTATGCTCTGAATGTTGGGTCATGAGACCTATGTTTGTAATATCTCGCTCCTCGGAGCCTATTGAATAAATACTTTGAGTCGTAGAGTTATGTTGTGATGCCATGTTGTATTTCCTCATATCGGGCATATTGTGTGTATGATTGAAATGCTTGGTATGAGTGGGATCCGACTATCTAGTTGTTTATCCTTGGCAGCCTATCATATGGGGAAATGTAGTCTAGTGCTTCTGAGCGATAGTAGTCCGCTACAGCCCGGATCACCGGAGTCCTGTTAGCCCAGCACTGCTGGTCGGAACACTTGACTGGCCGGCATGTGAATCACTTCGTTCCTGTGTCTGTCCCTTCGGGGAAATGTCACGCGGTGACTTCCGGAGTCCTGCCTAGCCTGCTACAGCCCGGGTTACCGGAGCCCTGTTAGCCCAGTGCTACAGCCCGGATTCACACGTTGATGACCGACATGCTCGATGTGTTTCATGTATGCCTGTCCTCATAGGTTAGCGCCGCTTTGGGTTCACGACTAGCCATGTCGGCCCGGGTTCTCTGTCATATGGATGCTAGCGACACTATCATATACGTGAGCCAAAAGACGCAAACGGTCCCGGGCCAGGTAAGGTGGCACCCGTGGGAGAACCGTGCGTGAGGCCGCAAGGTGATATGATGTGTTACATGCTAGATCGGTGTGACTTAGGATCGGGGTCCCGACAGTTACCGCCCGCAGCGGGTTCGCTTGTCCCATGCAACCCACTTGCATGTTAAAAGGGGGGCTCCTGAGCATCGCGACTCAGGAGCTCTTACTGGCTCTCCAGCCCTCAACCCCTGCCCTTGACCACGGCATCGCGACCTGGCATACCAGCGGAGGCTGAGCTCGCTCGATGGCCAGGACCTGAGGACGTATAGTGCTTGCATCTAACCACCTTGCAGGAACATACAGTCACCAAGACTCAAGACCAGGTGCAACCCGCCTTGAGGTAGGGCCTCGTGAGTCCCGCGCTGGCTCACGGGTACACCTCGCAGCCCTGCCGTGCAAGCCACATGTCAGGGCGGGGCTATACACGCCCCGGGGGCTCCTCCCGGAGGGGGTCTCCATCCCACGCCCAAGTTGAAGCACCATGCTCCGCGCTGGCTGACGACACTGCCGAGGAGCGGCTATGCCCATGCACAAGCGGAAGCGCTATGCTCCGCGCTGGTGATAAACAACTGAGGGCGACCCCACGGTCGTACCAACCTCATGGAGCCCAGAGCTCAACGCCCAGCCTTATCGCAAGGCCTCCCCTCGGGAAAGCTGCGCATGGGGGCTACGCACGGGGGCTGCGCACGGGTCACGCCCAAGCGCACGCCACCTAACCAGGTCCCCTGGACCTGGGCATCGCGGGCACCTCCCGAGGCCTCGGCGAGGGTAGGTATGGGAATTGTTTGCACGTCAAGGGTGACTCCTGAGCATCACGACTCAAGAGCCTAACTGGTCACGTAGCCCCTCACTCTTTGGTCCGTCCTGGTCTTTGGTCGGCCTAATGGTGGTTGAGGTATGCGCGGGGTCGGGCTCTGCCGACGTAGAACATTAATCTATCCCTGCGAACTCTCCCTATATGTTGTTTGCGCGTCAAGGGGGACTCCTGAGCATCGCGACTCAGGAGCCTAACTGGTCACGTAGCCCCACACTCCTTGGTTCGTCCTGGTCTCCGGTCGGCCCAATGGCGGTTGAGGTATGCGCAGGGTCGGGCTCTGCTGATGCAGAACTCAAAGCAAATAGGAAGGAAACCGCAAAATCTCGAAGCAAATATTACAAGCATATTGTTCTCACAATACCAAATAAAAGTCTAAACGCCTCCACGAGGCCCGTTACATGTCATAGGAATGTAACGAAAAGAATGGACGCGGGTCACCTCTAGACGTCACCGTTGCCTGCGGAAGGCGCTCCGTCGTGATCGGTTTTGTCTTCACCACCAGCCACAAGATCGACGACGCCGGACAGAGGAGCAGAGACGAAGCCGCGGAACCTCCTAGGCAAGGCCCCCACCTGATCCTGCACGGCCGCAGCGGCCGCCTCGTACTGATCTTCAGCCACAGGCTCCAGCAGCTTGTCAAGGCGAGCGTTGGGTCGCGGAGGTGCAGATGGCTGAAGACGCGGGTCAGTGCAGCTGAAGATAGGACGCGAGCTTCTGCCTCCGCCATGGGGCCGAGGCCATCTAGAACATCCTCAAGCGCTTTCACCACGAGAGGAAGCAGCTGGGCGGGGCCGTCCTCGTCGGTGTCCAGAGGCTTCTCCAGGATGTGCTCGTAGAGCGTCTTCAGCGCCTTGCGAGACCTCTTCTCGAGATCAGCAAAGGCCACGCGGTCTTCCGCCAGGACACGCACCTTGGCATGAAGATCGGCCTCCCTCATCCCCATCTTCCGCTCTGACTCTTCCAACCGGTTGCGCTCGGCAGCTTGCTTCTTCCCGAGCTCCGCCAGCTCAGCATCACAGTTCTTGACTGCTTCCTCCCGGGCCTTCATCTCCTCCTCCTTCGCTTGGCGGCAGTGCACCTCTTCGGCGTTCTTGTCGCGCAGGCTCTGCCGCTCGCTCTCTAGCTCTTGGCAGCGGTCACGGGTGGCCTTGGCGTCTTTCAGCGCCACCTTACGATCGGCTGCAGCGCTGGCGGCTCTTTGCTTCTCTTTTTCAGAAGCCGCAGCAGCCTGGCGCAGCGCCGCGCAGACTGCCAGATCGGAGTGAAGCCAGCCAGAGGCCGGCTCCAGACGCACGGCCACCAGGCGCGGGTCAGCGCTCAGGACATCCGCCTGCAGCTGGGTCATCTCCACACGGGCACGCCCCAAGGCGGCGGCAGGAGCAGAAGGACCAGGAAGTGGAGATGCAGCAGTAGGAGGAAGCGACGTCATCACCAGGGCTTGGGAGACCACGGGTTCCGGAGAAGTTGGGACCTCGCCAGCCGCGCCAAGTACCGGCACACCGGAGCCAACGGAGCCATGGGGGCTGATTCCACATGGTGATGCCCCCCTTGGCCTTGCGAAGAAGATCGGGCTGGGGAGATGCGAGCGCTACTGCCTCCTTTCTCCGCTGGAGGCACGGCCGCCGCGTCTTCCTTCCTCTCTTTCGCCGAAGATGATGGCCTGATCAACCAAGGGCAAGTATCAGGAAGTGACGAGTACAAGCAAGGACAAAGCGAAGCTTAAGACACTTACCGATCCATTACAACGCATTCGACTGACCGCTTGAGGGGTTTGAAGCCGGACAGCTTCGGGACCTGAGGGACAGGCGCTCGGACACCAGTGGCGCCTGACGGAGTGGAGGCAGAACCAGATCCAGCCCCAGGAGGTATCTGGGCGAAGGCGGCATCACGGGCCACCAACGATGACCTACTCCTCGTCGGGACGGGAGGTTGCTCTCTCTCCCTTTGGAAGGCATCGGCCTCGGCATCATCAGGAAGGGTGCGGAGAATCTCGGCCTTGCTCAGGGGGGAAGTCTCCCCCACCTCCTCTAGAGTCTTCTCCGAGTCTTCCTCCTCTTCTCCCTCGCTGCGGGACTCACCAGAAGACACCTCCATCGGGTTCTGTGCCATGGGGGCTTCTGGATGCGCCGGCGGCACCAACCCGCGCGCATCAAAAGTTGGCCTGGAGGCGATGAATTCCTCCAGATCCCTACGCTAGAACAAGGGAAGGAAGGCGCTATACGGGTACTCCTGGTCGTCCAATTCATCACCGGGCAGGTCCCCCGGCCTCAGGCGGGTCTTGTTCTAATTTTCATCAAGCACCCAAAGGGGGCGCGCACGCGCCTGGAGTGGGGCAACCCGCAGCGCCAAGAACTCCCTCAGGAGCATCGCCCCCATTATCTTGGCCGCCCTCGCGTTACCCGGCCTCAGGTCGGTCATCATCTGCTCCAACACCAACGACGCCCACTCGTCGACAAGCTCCGCCTTGGGCCACTCCTCGTTGGGAGGAGGCGCTGCTGTGGGCAACGCCAAACGTGGGTCGGCACGCTGGGCATCCATCATGACCCATTTGGATCGGATGTTGCCGGCCCTCTTCCCGGTGCTCAAGATCGAGTTATCCTTGGCACAGGTGACGAAATTAGCGCATTCGATGATATGCTCGCCGCTGATGCGGAGGAAGAAGAAATGGAGAAGGAGCGCCAAGGACGGCATAACGTCGAGGTACGCCTTGCAGTAGTAGGCAAAGATGCACAGGAGGAGGACAGAGTTGGGATGGAGATGCAACGCCTACAGCCCGTAGTGGTCGAGGACTTCATAAAAGAAACCATAAAAGGGAGGAACCAACCCGATGGCGACGCTGCTCGAGAAAAAGGGGACGAAGGTGCTCCCCTCAGGCTCTGGCTCGTTGAAAGCGAGCCGGAGCTCGTCTTCCCCCACTCGTTCCTCTCGCCCATTGTCAGCAGGCGCACGGAGGCGAGGCTCTTCTCCGTGATGGTGGGCGCCTCGAGGGTTGGCTCATACCAAGCCAGCGTTAAGGAAGACTTGACCTTGCGCGGTGCCATGGGCGGCAGAAGCAGAGGAAGGGTGGAGTAGATTTGGAGATAGCGGCAGCGAAGAGCAAGAAAGGGGATCTGGTGCAAGGCAAGGAAGAAGCAGTGAAGGAAAGAACTGCCTGTACCAGCCTTTGTCAGGGCAAGCAGTTGCTGAGGCAGCGTGGGGAAGTAGATACGCCCACGTCCAATCAACCGCCACGCGTCGACCGAGGACGCAGGCTTTTGGGGCCCGCGGTACTCTGAACTTGACCCTTGGCTTCGCCGCGAAGCCAAGCCCGAGCACACCTTAGGCCCGGTGGCTACTATCGTTGTTCTGGGAATGGGGGTCCCCAGACTTCCCTTCCCACGGCCCACGCAGCGGCCAAGCAGCAGGCCGTACAGCCCATCTTCGTCAACAAGGCACCCAAGACCCTCGCGAGGGACCGAGCCTCGTGAGGCGGGCGAAGCAAGACCTCCTATGGAGTGGCCTAGCTGGGCAGGCTCACGAGGAGTGGAGATATCAAGGCGGGTCAAACCTCACGAGGCTCTCGTGATGTGAGCCATGACGAACGGAGCCAGGCGGGCGCCGGTGCGTGCAGCGTCCTTGTTTCCTCTTTGGTGCTAAGGAGGCCAGCGCAGGCGAAGAGTACCGAGGCATCAGGCAAAGGTTGCCACATTGGTGCAATGAGACCAAGACCAGGAGGATGGCAAGGCGGAGGTCATCGTGGAGCCCAAGATGGCGTCACCCCAGAGCTTTTCGCAGGCGAAGACCGCTTTTGTCAGGATAGCTTGTACTAGCTGCCCCCTTCAAATTTGCCCGCCATTGTTGGCTCCCTTCCTGCTCGATATTTGGGAAGAGGACCAGGGCCTCTATAAATAGGACTAGCCACCACAGTAGTAGGGGACGCGCAATTCATCGAACCTTCTCACCACAAGTTCATACGCACAAGAACACCTCAACCTCAGGAGGCTATTCTTCCCTTGTACTTTTCATCATCAGCCCGAGAGGCAATCCACCACCACCTCACTAGAGTAGTGTTTTACACCACAACGGTTACCCGAACCAATATAAACCCCGTGTCTTTCTGTGTTGTGAGTTCGTCGAGTTCGTCCGCAAGATCTTAGTGAGCAAGAGTGTAGATCGGTAGGAGGGAAAGACTTCGCGTGCACCCCAGTGTTCGAACCTTAAGGGTTTGTCAGAACCCCACATCTGACACACGTTTGGGCCAGGGCTCGGGAGGCGCCTCCATGGTGGCATGTAGATCTTTTAAAAGACCATAGATATATGAGATCAGATGAGGACCAGAAGACGGTGACCCTCGGCGAGATCCTTGCCGAGGAAAGCCACAAGACCCCCGGCAAGATCCTTCCTGGGGACGACTGGGCGCCATGGCAAGACCCTTGCCGAGGGCATCAGCGGGTCCACTGCCAGGCCCACACCAGCCAAGTTTCCACCGCCATTAGCATGCAGCTGCCAGCCCGACCAGCTGGGCAGGCACTTGCGTGGCAACATGCAGCTTCCAGGCCAGATCAGCAAGCACCTGCGTGGCGCCATGCAGATCTTCGTGAAGACCCTACCACCACGCCACTTCAGCTGCCTGGCTGCCTATATGGCGCCGCATGCAACGCTGACACGGATGGGACGGGCCTCGCTCCCGTCCCTGATAAAGCTGAGGGACACCTAAGCTACGCATTAAATGCGTCTTGTCCTGTAACACGAGCTATAAGCTCGTAGCACTGTAGGCCTTTCCACCTCCTGTGTGCCACTATGGCAGCCCCTTTCGACTATAAAAGGAGGCCCCTGGCATACTAGAGAGGATTCGGCTCTTTGGAACTACGCAACCACCATAGCTAGTTCGAGAGCTCAAGAACTCTCTCAAATACACACCAAAGCAGGACTAGGGTATTACGCATCTTCGCGGCCCGAACCTGGGTAAACGATCCTTGTGTTGACTGCTAATCCTGCTCTTCAGACAACCCTGCGCACCGGCAACCGTAGTAGGGATTCGTGTGATCCCATAGGTGTCGTTTCCCACCGACATAGTTCTATGCTCAAATCAAATAAAAATATAATTTCAAACAAAACTCCCGAGGACTGTTGTTTGTATGGACGGTACCCGTTGTTTCGGACCAGCCGTGGAGTGTGCTCATTGGTGGAGGGGAGTAAAAACTTTACCATTCTGTTTGGGAACCACCTATAATGTATCTAGCATGGAAGATACCGAGGTCTCTTGGTTGTTATGTTGACAATGAAAGCGCACCGCTCAAAATTATATTCATCTATGTTTCAAAAAGCTCGAGCTCTGGCACCTCTGCAAATCCCTGCTTCCCTCTGTGAAGGGCCTATCTAATTACTTTTATTGCTGAGTCATCATCCTCTTATAAAAAGCACCAGTTAGAGAGCACCACTTTCATTTGTATGTGTTGTTATTAATTGATATTGAGTATGACTGTGACTAGATCTCCTTTTCCATGAATTACAATGTCTAGTCAATCCTTGATCTTCATGGGTGCTCTGCATTTATGTTTTGCGGTCTCAAAAAGGGCTAGCGAGATACCATGTTGTTATATCATATCTTGATTGTTTTGAAAAAATGTTGTCATCCGATATTCATTATTATCACTCGCTAGTTTATTATGCCATTGATGTGAGTAAATGTGAGACCAAAATGTTATTGTCAATATGGTTAGTTTGTAATCTTTGCTGAAAACCTGAATGCTGGCTATACATATTTCCAACAACAAGATCAAACAAAGTTTGTAAAAGTTTTTCTTTATCACTTTCGGTTTGTCAACAGAATTTCTCGAGGACAAGCAATGGTTTAAGCTTGGGGGAGTTGATACGTCTCCATCGTATCTACTTCTCCAAACTCTTTTGCCGTTGTTTCGGACTCTAATTTGCATGATTTGAATGGAACTAACCCGGACTGACGCTATTCAGCAGAATTGCCTTGTTGTTATTTTTGTGCAGAAATTAAAGTTCTTAGAATGACCTGAATATTTACGGAGAATATTTTTGGAATAAATAAAAAATATTGGCAAAAGAATCAACCAGAGGGGACCCACCAGCTGTCCACAAGGGTGGAGGGGCACGCCCCCTACCTTGTGGGTCCCCTGGAGCTCCTCCGACCCTAACTCGAACTCTATATATTCACGTTCGGGGAGAAAAAAACAGAGAGAAGGATTCATCCCATTTTACGATAAGGAGCCACCACCACCTCCTGTTCTACATCGGGAGGGCAGATATGGAGTCTGTTCGGGGCTCCCGAGAGGGGGATCCATCGCCATCATCATCACCAACCTTCCTCCGTCACCAATTTCATGATGCTCACCGCTGTGCGTGAGTAATTCCATCGTAGTCTTGCTGGACGGTGATGGGTTGGATGAGATTTATCATGTAATCGAATTAGTTTTGTTAGGGTTTGATCCCCAGTATCCACTATGTTTTGAGATTGATGTTGGTATGACTTTGCTATGCTTAATGCTTGTCACTAGGGCCCGAGTGCCACGATTTCAGATCTGAACCTATTATGTTTTCATGAATATATTTGTGTTCTTGATCCTATCTCACTACTGCAGGATGCTACTAACGCGACACTACGATCAGAGACCCTTCAAGAAACTGTGTGTGATGCAATAATCGCAAATGGTGCTGTATGAAAACCGTCAGAAATGTATAAAACGTTTGCGATGATGGATGCATCAAACACAATTCAGGTTTTATTTGCGTGTGCGATGAAGGGCATACGGTTCAGTTCAATGAACTGTTTGCAATGAGGAGGAACAAAAGAAATGGCAGGCAGATGAAGGCGTGTGCGATACACATCATACGGTTCACTCAGATGAACTATTTGTGATTAGGCAACACAAAAGAAACGGTCAGCCAGATCAAAGGTGTGTGTGATATATGGCATGCGGTTCACTCGGATGAACTGTTTGCGCTGAGACTTGAGAACAGAAACGGTTCAAATGAACAAGATTTGTCTGAGGCAAACAGGTCTGTAATCAGAGACGTGTGCGAAGACCGATAACAACACAGGCGATTACTGCTAACCAGTCGTGTGTGTTGTGAGAAAACCATTGCTGGTATACAGTTGTGAGTGATTGATGAAAACATCAGCGACTGGTTCCATTGTTTAGTCCGTGTGCGATGTGTTTTTGTTTGTCCGCACAACATCTACGCTCTGTCTATAGCATCAACATATATACTTAAAAAGACAGTATTGCATTACAAAATTAAGCACACATAACATTTCCACACACTAAAGAAAGCAATTACATGCATACTAAAGTAGGAGAAGCGAGGATCTAATCATCTCCTTATTGTTGTGACGATGCTTGCCATTGCTCTGCTTCCGGCCGGATCCTTGGCCGTTTTGGGGAAGGAGGGACTTCCTCATGTCAACGATCCGCCTGTACATGCCGTAGCTTGTGTACGCCTCCTTGGCCGCGTACACGACATGAGCTTTGCCGAGTTCTCCATCCAGGCCGAGTGCCAGGCACGCTTGGCCTTGTTGCACGAATCCTTCATGTCTTTGTAGTAGGGATCGATGATGGCCTTGTCAAGGTGAACCAGTGAGTCCTTCTCATTCTCCTTGATGCCCCTGATCTTGTATTGGCCCTGGATGTCGACAAGATTCTGGCAGGCGATGCCCGAATTCTCGAGCGCGTTTACATCGTTGGTGATGTCCACCATAGCAAACATGTAGTGGGGGCTGTTGACAAACCTGGCGAAATGCTCGCAAGGCCTTGTGGCTAGGCAGTAGTGGTAGAAGACAACGTGGTAGCGCACGCACATCTAGGCGACAACGACCTTGGGACGAGACCCGATACGAGAACGGGTGTACTCGAGGTCGAACCCGACCACCTTGTACTTCTCCTCGGCAAGCAACAACTCCATGATGTGGATGGAGTGCTCCGCCAGACCGGGTCGTTGGTGTACACCATCGAGAGGTCCATGAATCTTCTGTGGGTGTCCACCACGGCACGCATGGTGAACTGCTGCTTGTCGTTGGCAGCCGCTCGGAGTGCCATTGGAGCCGCGCAGGATACCCTCTAAGAATTTCCCATGGTAGGTGTGCTTCTTGCAATGGTGCGGCGCGATTGAAAGGTTGAAGAGACACAAGGATAGGTTAAATGGCCGCTGTAATAAATGGGGGCCGGCCGGCCTGTAATCGTCACCTCTTGTCACGTCGTTCATAGCGGAGGATTCCAGCATCCAGTGCACGCTTGACAACACCGCACCCCAGGCTTGGGCTCGAAGAGCCTGTTCCCACGCTACCGCGATGGTTACCGTGCAAGCTTCCTGCCTGGCTAGTTTGGCCACGCGTCGGCTAGAAGAGGGACAAATCATGGGCGTTTATTGGCAAAAAGCTTTGTAAAAACGAAGTGTGTGGAATGACTTCGGTCATAAGTATACCCTTGGGTGATGAGGTCAAAGTTACACAGAAGGGTCATGATGGACACTCAAGTGCAATAATTAATTCTGCGCTCTATAGTGCACACGGTGGAAGAAACTAACTATGTGCAATAATGTCGAAGATCGCAGTCGAGTTAGCTATACAGATCGTGTGTTGTGAGATCGACAAGGTAAACTGATTTGAGAATGGTTAATAAAATCTAAGACCATTGCATATTAAGGTCAAAATAGTGCTAGCAATATACGAGTCTCATACGATGCCATTTCAACAATTGTACCACAAAAGCTCAAAATGCTACAAGGTTCAAATTCCAGAGTTATATGGCTCAAATTTGAAGAATACAAGGTTCAAACTGATATTAGAAATGAAATCTAGCTCATTAGCTGCAAACGCTCGCGCTGATGCGCTGAACATAGATATCAGAGAGGTTCAAACTAATATCACCGCTTCTAAGTCTGGCTTCAAAACCTCACAATTTTTGCAAAGGGGTCATCCATTGAGAAGTCATGTATGGGGTTGACCCGATGACTTCCGGTTACTCTGTCATCTGAAGTTCCAAAATTAAATTCAGCTTTTTTTGGAGCCTGCTCCATTCTGCCGCAGGCGCCGGCGCTGATCAATAGAGCATTCATTTTTGCAAAATAAATGTAGGCAAACCTCATTTCCTTCAGCACCCTTGCTCTGAGAACAAAGAACCTGGCGAATATAATCTCCGATAAGGTCCCTCGGTAGGAGTTCAAATTAATTTCTGAGAGATGCAGATCCAGTCATTCCACGTGATTGTTATATTGTATCACATTATCCACCAGTGGGCCTAATCTTAGCTGCAAAACAAGAAAACGTGTTAGTGCCTACATGCAGTTTTGAACATTACTACAGGCCTAGCTATTTGGTTTGCAGGATCTGTAGAATGGACTAACATGCCATCTTTGATCTGACATGATTAACATGGGCATTTGATTACATTCTAGAAAAATGTAGCCTTCTTCACAAGAGGTTGGAGTGGATGAGAAGTTCCATAAGAAAACTAGTACAGATGAATCCAAAGGAGAAATGCTTATTGAATGTAACCATATGGATCAAGCAACCAATATGGGGGGCATGTATGTACAGAAATCCTCCAAAAGAACCTTCAAAAAATATATTACATTGTCATTGTAAACTTGGAAAAAGGTGTCACAAACTAAACTCCCTTATGGTTAACATTTAACAGGAAAGGAACATCACCTCGATATATAGCTTCTCCAGGCACGGAAGGCACCTCAGGAAACTGATAACTTGCTCTAGGTCGGGCCCGATAGATTCTAGTGCCAAGACCTTCACTGTGCGCAATTTCGGGGTCAAGCTTGTCGGAATCATTTTCTGAATGACAGACGAACAAACATCTTCAAAATTACAAATAATGTTAATTTGTAGAAGGAGAGGCAGAAGGCGGCTGTTGTACCTGAACGATTGTGGATCCAATAACAAGTTCGGAGTATTTGTCAGACGAGTAGCCCACCGCTGTCAATTTTGGCACAGAAATGACATTGATTCTTGTTGGACCTTCTTGATCAACTACAAGTAATCTCTCAACTATAGGTGTGTCCTGGATGACCATACCATGGTCCACCTTTTGTGATGTCTTCCTGCCGCACCAGGAACACACATAAATAGTGCGAAGAGTCATGGAGGTGATGTGGAAGGTACTCAAGCCATTGAACGCCTGAAGCTGAAGGTACTCAAGTGCCATACAGCCACGGAGCAGGCGCTCCATGTCACCCTTTGAGAGGCAGACGACGACGAGCTCGAGGTGCTTCAGTCGTGGTAGAATAAGAGCGGGCGCGTCATTACGGGGCGGGAAATGGCAGTTCCTGAACATGGCGACGCGCAGCGTGGGTGCGAGGCGGAGTACAAACGTTGGCAGTGACCGCATATGCCCATCATCAAAAGTGAGCTCGTCGAGCTGATCTAGGGCGGTGGATCAGAACCAGTCGTCAAGCTTGGCTCGCTCCTTGCCGTTGGAACGGAACTTGCCCATTCTAAGGCCTTTGATTGGGCCAAGGTGACTGCCAAGGATCTTGGAGAACGCATCCAAGCTTTTGCGATAGCCATGGCAGAGCTCGTGGGTGTCGATGAGGTCGAGAGGGCTGGAGTTCCATAGGAGGCGCCACCGCCGGGAAAGGAGGGTTGTCCACGCCCCATATTTGATTGGGAGGACGAAGATGATGACACTCAACATATCATCGGGGAGGCTGCTGATTAAGTCTAGGCCTGCTGGAGTCACTTGCGGTTCTAGCTCACCCCACCTCCATTTGTTGGCAGCCCCGTTCTCCACCTCTGGAGTCTCCTTGTCAGCGGCGCTTTCTGATAGAAATGGGAGTACAGGGAATATTTAGTTAAAATAGGGCAATACAATAGTGTATTAGTAACTAGAAGTTATTAGGTAGGGATATAGTAAGAAAATGGAATAACAATTGGCTGCTTAAATACTACACAATTCGTTTGACATTGTGTCGGGGGTTGGGTGCGACATATGCCAAAGGATGGCTTATCATGGTGGGGGCGAGTAGAACGTCGCCGGTGCCTGGAAACGGGATGAGGCGTAGACATGCACGCCGGCGAATCTTACCCAGCTTCAGGGCTCTCCGAGGAGATAACACCCCTACTGCTGCTCTGCAGGGTCTCCGAATGATCACTATGGCGAAGTGTATACAAAGTTGCTCCTTGAGCTGTTTCCTGGAGGTAGGAGAGGGCAAGGCTAGCTCTCTCCCTCTTGTGTTCTCTGGTCTCGTGTCTAAAGAATCGAACCATTTGCATGGGTGCCCCGGGGGGTTTATATAGGCCTACCCCCGGGGGTACAATTGTAATCCGGCAGGGCGCGGCTCCCAGCCGTCTGTCTCTCAGACCACCGTCTTCTCCGCCGACTGCTGGGGCCCGCCGACTGACCCGACCACTGTTGCCGTGCTTCTGGTGACGTTGGCTTGGTCGTGGGGTCGTGGCAACAGTGCCGCCACCTGACGGGCGATCACTGTCGCCACTCCCCATCTTATATGGTTAATGGCGCGCGGGGCCCGTCGGAGGAGCTGGCCGACTGTCGAAGGCCGACTCCCACGGGATCCGCCCTATGGTGCTCTCGCCGTCTTCGGTCCCCCCGCTGACTAGCGGGACCCACCGTCTCCAGGCCGTACAGGCGGGCCAACGTGGGAACAGGGTTCCACCGCTGGGGCAGATGTTAGGGCTGGCATGGCAACAGTGCCGCGCCGGACGGAGATCTCCTTTGCTACGACGCACTGTAGCCATACCCGCCCTTGGTAATCGGGGTGAGGGGGGCCGTACAGTGGCCATCCCCTGTCCCGTCTTTCTTCTCGAACGCAGAGGATGGTGAAGTCGCGGGCCAACTCCCCATAGTCGGCTTCTCTGGAAGTTGCCAGCTGGGAGTCGGCTCATTTTGTAGTCGTCTCCGTGATTCGGCCGTGAGTGGGGAGTCGGCGGTGCTGCAGCCGACTCCTAGAGGCGGCCCTCCGTCTTGGGATTCTTGAGGGGCGAAGCCTGCCCCGATGTCTTGAAAGGTTCTGGGTCTCGGGTTAGCCTACCCGTGGCCCATTACTCCAACACATTGCTGGGTAAGTCAACATATGCAGATAGTTGAAACGAAAGCTTACTTCGAACAAAGTATGGACGGAAGATTTTGTCTGGGAAGTTAGCATATATCTCATGGCCAGACCCTTTTATGTGCAGTGCAATTTTAGCGCCATCTTTCAGCACATAAAACTTTGCAATTTCATTCCAAAGCCAGTGCCAAAATAGTAGTCAACACATTCATCAAGTCTTACAGTAGCAACGATTGTAAATCCATGGTTTGTGTGCAGTATGACATTCGTGGAGCCATGATCTATGTAAAGGGAAAAAATGTGCACTACATAATCTGTTGCATAGCGAGGGATGTCCTGCAGAAAATGGTAGGATTGTTAAAGAAAATATGGTAACATGCAAATATGGGCCCAATTTGAAAGAACTATACAGTAGTTGAAATCGAAGGACAAAAATCTATAAGTAAACACATAGGCTAAACACGATGTCATGGAAAAATGAGAGTAATAAAAAGAATAATACATCATTAATTTTCCTAATATAGAAAGAAGAGGGGAAAAAATCCCCTTTGTAGTATATGGTGCATGTGGCACCTTTTAACCAAATGTAGCAATATTTAGAATATGTTCAGGAAAGTAGGCCATGCCAACCAATTTAGGGTGATATTGAACATACCGCGCGCGTCCTCAAGTTATCTGGTACGATGAGATGGAATCTCTGGCGGCGGTCGCAAAGTCTTGAAGTATCAGCGCACTGTACATTCTATGAATGAAAGAAAACCCTCAAAATCAGCTTGAATAAAAATAAAATCACGGCGATTTCCCCCGGGTGATTAAAGGACGCAGATGAACTTGGATAAGAGATGAGATAATATCTCATTAAATTAGTTACCTTGTCGTTCATGAGAAAGAACCCTCAGTACGACAAATTGCCCAACCAAGCGAAGCTGGGTCGACCGCAAGGAGCGTAGGGAAAGTCGATGGCGATAGGCGCCGGCAAGCTTAAGTGGCAAAATGCGGTGGGCTTTGTCGGCAGCCTGGCGGCGGCGGCGGCAGGCATTGAGCTAAGTGTTTACCGCTGCGATAGGCGGTTCCATGGCATAAACGCGAAGGAGCTTGTGGAGGTGTGAGTCAGGAATGTACCGGAGGGGCCAAGGGGGTGGCGTGCGGGGTGAGGGTTTTTGTGACGTGGGGATAGTGAGGGTTTTCTTTTTTTCTTTTTTGAATTGGGTGGTGAGTGTTTTCAATCCGACAAAGAATTTTGAGGGCCACGGTTTGCTAGGGCGATCCATGTCTGATTGACGCAGCAGGCAAAAGGAAAGTCATTGCACACGGTTCCAATTTTGGGAACCGTGTGTGATTGACGTACTACCTCCGTCCTAGTTTTTTGGTCCCACGTTGTAATTTTTACCAAAATTTGGCGAAATATTTAACATACTCAGACATAGATAATAAGTGTACACGTACATAAGCATAGTTCAATCGTCATTAAGCATACTCAAGCGTACATAAATATGAGAGTAATTGAAAGAACAATACATCACTAATATGCCTAATATAGAAAGAAGTGGGGAAAAATCCCCTTTGACGTATATTGTGCATGTGGCACCTTTTATCCAAATGTAGCAATATTTAGAATCTGTTCAGGAAAGTAGGCCATGCCAACCGATTTAGGGTGACATTGAACGTACCGCGCGCGTCCTCAAGTTATCTGGTACGTTGAGATGGAATCTTTGGCGGCGGTCGCCAAGACCTGAAGTGTCGGCGCACTGTACATTCTATGAATGAAAGAAAAACTCTCAAATCAGCTCAAATAAAAATGAATTCAAGGCGATTTCCGCCGGGTGATTAAAGGAGGCAGATGAACCGGGATAAGAGATGAGATAATATTTCGTTAAATTAGTTACCTTGTCATCCATGAGAAAGAACCCTCAGTACGGTGGATTCCCCAACCGAGCGGAGCTGGGTCGACCGCGAGCAGCGTCGAGAAAGTCGATGGCGATAAGCGGCAGCAAGAAGAAGTGGCGAAATGCGTTGGGCTTTGCCAGCAGCCTGGCGGCGGCAGCAGGCGTCGAGTTAAGTGTTTACCGCCGCGATAGGTGGTGCCATGGCATAGACGTGGAGGAGCTTGCGCATGTGTGAACGGGTAACGTACTGGAGGGGCCGAGGGGTGGCGGGTGGGGTGAGGATTTTTGTGACGTGGGGATGGTGAGGGTTTTCTTTTTTCTTTTTTGAATTGGGTGGTGAGGGTTTTTTGTCCCACATTGGGGGCGACTATTTGCTATAGCGAACTGTGTGTGATTGACGTGTGATTGACGCAGCAGGCAAAAGGAAAGTCATTGCACACGGTTCCAATTTTGGAAACCGTGTGTGATTGACCTACTACCTCTGTCCTGGTTTATTGGTCCCCGTTATAATTTTTACCAAAATTTGGCGAAATATTTAACATACTCAGACATAGATAATAAGCGTACAAGTACATAAGCATAGTTCAACCATAAGTACATAGTTCAACCTTCATTAAGCATACTCAAGCGTACATAGTTCAATCCATCCCACATCTCATCTCACATGTGGCCGGCACGATCCTGAAGCATCTCCAGGTTCTCGGCGTACGTGTCGTGCGCCACCCTGTGAGAATACTTCTACTTGAAGGAGCCAACGACCCGTCCTCTTGCATGCACCAGAACACTTAGATACCCATCATGAATCTTGTGGTTGGAAAATGGGCATCCATAGCCATCGTTCTAGGTCCTAATACGCCTGTTATGCATCCCCGTCAACTTAGTAGGCCCACAAGTCAGCCTCCCACCAAGGTGGGTCCCAGGTAGCAGGGGGTATTCATTTTTTTGTGCGTAATAAGGAGGCACTTCTGGTGGGTCCGAGCTAACAGCAGGGGGAACGTTTTTTTCGCGAAATACGGTGGCCCGTCGGGTGGGTCCCAATAGTCAGGGGCAAACATTTTATTCGTGAAATACTGATGGGCGTCCGGTGGGTCCCTGCTATCAGGTGGGGGAATAATTATTTTCCGTGTAATAAGCAGGCACTTCCTTGCGGCTGTCGTGGACCCAGCTGTCAGCCTCTCCACGTACAATATTCTTCCAATGGAATTCGGACGTTAACCACATTGACCACGCCGCACCGAGAGCACCACGGCGGTGGACGACGGCGAGGCCTAGGAAGGGGACGACGCGGAGCCGGGGAAGACGCTACAGTGGATGCTCACACGGAGAGGAGTACGAGGGTTCACTAGTTCGGCTACGCTACCGTCGCCGCAGAATAACAGGGTGTGTGGGTGAGTGGAGTGGAGGGATGTCCTGGCCAGCGGTGGGAGTAGTATGGTGGCGGTGAGGCCTCCGCGGCAGCACAGCCGGCCATGGCAGGCAGGAGCAGGCGGCACGACCGGCGCTGCTTTGGGCAGCTGGAGCAAGAAGACCAGAGGTTGAAGAAGCACTACGGCCGTTGGATGGACATCGTACGGTCGGTCGAGCTAGGATCGTGCATATTGACTAAGTTGACAATTCCCTTCATCCCCGTCAACTTAGTAGGCCCACTATACTGGGTCCCAGCTAGCAGGGGGAGTATTCATTTTTTTTTGTGCGTAATAAGGAGGCACTTCCTTGCGTGCGAAGATAAAGCTGGTGGGTCCGAGCTCTCAGCGGCGGTAACGTTTTTTTCGCGTAATACAGAGGCCCTTTCTATGGGTCCCAGATGTCAGGTGGAGGAATCATTATTTTGCGTGTAATAAGGAGGCATTTCCTTGCATGCGGCCGTGGACCCAGCTGTCAGCCTCTCCACGTATAGTCCACTTCAGATGCATGTCGGTCGTTGACCACGTTGACCACGCCACGCCGAGAGCACCAGGGCAGTGGACGACGGCAAGGCCTAGGAAGGGAACGACACGGAGGAAGGGAAGACTCGGCAGTTGTTTTTGTTTCGCACGCGGAGGGGAGTATGACTGTACAAGGGTTTATTGGTTCGTCTGCCGTCGCCGGAGAATAACATGAGGTGTGGGTGAGTAGTGGGATGGCTAGGCCAGCGATGGGAGTATGGTGGGGCGGTGAGGCCTGCGCGGCAGCACAGCCGGCCATGGGGAGGAGGGAGGAGGCAGTCCCGCCGGCGCTTGTTTGAGCGGCTGGAGCAGGAAGAGCTGAGATTGAAGAGGCACGATGGCCGTTGGATGGACATCTGACAGTATGCAGGCCATCTGTGGAAAGCCTCAAATCTGTGGAGAACAGCATACATCCCATCTGCCATTGTTTCAAGTAATTTACAGCCCATTTGCTAATTCTTACAGGTTTTTTTGGAGCCCATATTCTTTTTGTTAGCATTACAACCCATATTGCGGCCACGGTTAAAAAATTATACGAAAGTTTGCATATGTTGGTGCGGTCTGAACTGTTTTTAATCCCGAAATTTTGAGTCACATTCAGACTGATTTTGAAAATAAATGTATATCAATATAAAATCCAATAAATTGTCCATGCATAAAAATCAATGAAATTTAAAATCTCGAAATGAAAAAAAAGATATTTGAAACTAATTGCCGGTTTGATGTGTTTTAAAAATGTACAACCCATTTCTCATTACTGATAGGCCATTTTCTCGGCCAGCCGAATGAAGCTCTCCTCGTCTTGAAAGATTTGTAGCCCAATAGGCCTGATAAAGCGACTTACTTGACAAATCACAAAAACACTGGGCTAGCCATTTTCAGAAAGAAAAAAAACTACTGGGCTGGTCTGTGGTAAACATAAAAGAAAAGGCTGTCTAGACATGCCAAAGTGTCCCGCACAGCCCAGTTGACACCCTGCTTCCGTCTCAAAAACAAATTAGATAAATGCCACTCCAATTATGGCGGTTCATAAAAATGCCACTACAATTTCCAAACTTTGTAAAATGCCACTGCAATTTTTGCAAACTTTGAAAAACGCCAATGCAGTTTGCAAACTTTGAAAAACGCCACTCTAGACTTTGAAAAATGCCACTAGAAATGGCATGAAATGGCATTTTTCAAAGTTTGGAAATTGCAGTGGCATTTCTCGGATACACCAGGTTTGGAGTGGCATTTATCAAATTAACCCAAAATAAAAATAACTGGGCGAGCTGCTGGGTCCCTGGTGTCAGCCGCTCGTTGTGCAATTCTCTCGTTTATTGACTACGTTGACAATGGCATGGGACCCAGATGTCAGAAATCCACTAGGAGGAGCCATTTTTTATTGGCTTGAAATAAGGAGGCACTTGCTTGCGTACTTCCATGACCTTGGCGGGTCCCTGCTGTCATCCTCTCCACGTACAATCATCTCCTGATTGTGTACGCGTCAACTTGATAGGTCCACAAGTCAGCCTCTAAACCCGTGGAGGACAAATACAACCCATTTAAAAAAATAACAGCCCATTCCATACGTTCAAAAGGAAAGTTCAACATTCAGAGCAAAGTAACAGGTCTGATCCACATATAGAGTACTGAACTTCCACGTTGACAACCATCATAGCCAAGTTAACTATCTACTGTCACTAATACTCTAGTCGTGTACAAGTACTAACGTAAGTGGTTTCACCAACAGCTGGAACCATGAGAATGAACCACATATGATGGAGGGACATCCATTGCAATATGATTTGGTCTTCTCTCGATCATACCGCGAGACTATTTTCGGAATACAAACTTTAACTTAGGCAAAATGATGCCCATTGTATAATCAGACCAAAGCAATGAAGCACCTAGTGTTGGCCAATAAATAGTACAATACTACTTTTCTGCATTCCATGAAGTGACTATCCAATCTTTCTGTGTCTATTTTCAAATGGCACTGCATGCAGTGACTATACTATTCTCTTGTGCAGTTCAACTAAAATTGCGGACACTTCGTTTGTTTGCCAAATAGCAACGGGCAGACATCTCTGTCTGCACAAATATCAAGTAGCTAGTAAACATATACCACACCTTGTATTTTTGGTTTAAACATGTCTCTTCCGCTTAGCATCTGTCATGTTCTGCACTGGACAATCTGATACAGTTATGTTTTGCCCTGGACAATTTCATACTGAATTGATTTGCTGGTTCAGAGCAGAAATATAGCGCCTATTCTTCATCAGACCAAGGATATCCATGTTCATAGTGATGGAAGAGGTGAAATCAATACAACCAAAATTGAGCATCCAATCATTGAATCATGTTTGCATAGATATTGAAAGTGTGATTACTCTAAAAGTGGCACTAGTGGAAGCATAGACTCACAAATATAAGCATTCCAATTTCTTAATGGGAAAAGGTAGCAAGACTGTTTCTAACCACCTGTTTGAAAGAATAAATAAAGCAACAGCAGCTGATGTCAGGAAGGCATACATAGTTTTTTCTGGAAAAGTGAGCCATTCCTGACCTTTCCTCTTCTTTTAAGAAAATTTTGTGCAGTTCTACTAAAATAAAATGCCATCACCGCCTTGACAATTCAGTGACACTGCACAAAAGGAAATGACTTAACATTACATCATGATGTCAGGTATGTAGTCGACAAGCATTAGAGACAAACATATAGACCACCTCAAGAGAACAGCCGGAGGAGGAGATGCCCACTCTTGACCTTTCCTCTTGTCTTCATAATTGTCTGTGCAGTTTAACCAAAATAAAATGACATCACCGCCTTGGCATTTTGGTGACACTATACAAAAAAATTAACTTATCTCATGAAAGTGAGGTATGTAATCTATAAGCATTAACAGTGCAAAAATCTGAAGGTACTAACAAGTTTCATCGTTGGTATACTGGCTGTGCAACAGGATTAGAATGCCTTAGCTGAAAAATCTATAATACATCCACAATCAACAGCTACCTTGAAATAATCCAGTGACATTAAATGGCATTGCTTAAATTTATCGGTGGCATTAGACTGAGAGCGGCATTAGTTAAATGTGGCATCACTTTAGCAGTAGCATTGCTTTACTTGACTGCTGGCGTTATACTAACAGCAAAAAGAGTGGCAATAAGAGCATGGGCCATTCGGATAGTGGGCGCACCAGTACGATGTACCTCCATGGACGCAGAGTGGTTGGGGAGGTATGGTTGCCCAGAGCAACAAATATCCAGGCAGCATATGTGGATTACGTCCCATTTTTGTTCTCTTTAGCCAACTTTTTCCTATGCGAGGACAACAAACTGATCGACCTGGTCATTCTCTATTGCGTTGTCATGCCTTTCTACCTTTCTTCAACCAACACACACGAGACTCGTTCCTTAGCTACTGATTTCCCCCTTTTCAACCTAGATGCAGGTTCGATGCCTACTCTCTTGGACAGTACAGTATCCCTCCCTTTCCTTATTCAACCCAGACATGGATTAGTCTGCATGAAGTAGGGTTTCCTTTAATAGTGCAAATTATGGTTTTCGTCTGCGTGGCCAGCAGTGCAGAGGATAGCAAATTGGGAAGATGGTGGAGTGGAAAAAGATCCACATGCAACGACGTGGCAGATGGGGCAATAGAACAAGGTCATTGTTCGAAAAAGGTAGCATACCTGAGGGTCGGCGGGAAGTGGCTTCGCTCATGGTCTTCGTCCTCCGCACACACTATGGCAGCGAGCTTGGGGACGGAGGCCATCCCGCGCGGGCGCTAGGTCTGAGAGGACGGCCTTGTCGTCAGTGCGTGACCTCGCTCGGCGACGACGAGTGCGTCAACGTTGCACGTCCGTTTCTTCCCCGGCGGATCTGTGACCACCGGTGAGGAGGGAGAGAGGGACCGTCTTTTTAGATCTGGAGAGAGGGTGGTAATGTGAGAAGCAAGTGGGCAGCCCTTACCAAGAAAGCGCTGAAGCTCCAACCTATATATCTTTTTTATACTACTAGTACTGGAGGTGGAGTAGTGGTAGAGTAGTTTATATTTTCTCTGCGTACAGTACCAGTTAGTCGTGCTTCAAAACGGATGGACACGCCATTAAAAAAATAAAGGTCGATAACTAATGAGGCGCCTCGGGCCAACGCGGCCAGATCGCATTTTGCACGAGAAATTACACACCATGTTTCGTTGACATGTGGTCCCGTTCCAACATATCAGTGAGATGACGGCAATTAGTAGGAGTATTTCAAACGGACGTGTAGGCCAGGGCGCCTCTTCTTGAACCGTGGCAAACTCGCAACCGTCCACCGACTCTTCGCCTTTCCCTCTTGATTTGGAACTGCTGTCGCATGCTCTTCCTCTCCCTCCTCCATTTTCCTTCAGCCCTTCACCCTTACTTCCGCCATTGTTCGATCGTCTTCTCCATGGAGGGAACGGGGCGGAAACGACCCCGTTATTCTTGCCCCGATCTGAAAGATGACGTGGTGGAGGAACTCATTGATCGGTGCAACGTCATCACCTCGGCTAGCATGGCAGGTTCGTTCACGCCCATTCTCGACTCAACTAATAACATCATTGCATGGAATCCAAGAGCCAAGGAGCGGTTTGATCTCACCTATCTTCTTTGCCGTGACTCTGATGACTGGTGCCGGCACAACGGAGGCCTCGCCCTATGCAAGTTGATGTCGCTTGATAATGATACGTATGATGTTAAGATGCCATCGCTTGAGGCAAGGCTTGGGCGGGCACAAATAGAGATTGGGTTGTTTACATTGGGTCCAACTGCGAGTGGGAACTTGTGAATGTGTACACTCGTCACCGGGTTCCACTACCAAAAATCTCAGCACACTGCCCAGAGGTTGAGCACACCGGTAATGTACGCACGTTCAAATACGATCATGGTGACTGTCTTCTATGGAAGATAGTGCTACCTCTTGAGCTTGCGTTGGTTTTCCCCGAAGAGGAGAGGATGATGCAGCAGAGTAGCGTAAGTATTTCCCTCAGTTTTTGAGAACCAAGGTATCAATCCAGTAGGAGGCCACGCTCAAGTCCCTCGTACCTGCACAAATCGATAGCAACTCACAACCAACGCGATTAGGGGTTGTCAATCCGTTCACGGTCTCTTACGAGAGTGAGATCTAATAGAGATAATATTTTTGGTATTTTTGATATAAAGTTGCAAAGTGAAAAGTAAAAGGCAAAGTAAAAACAAAGCAAGATTAAAGTGATGGAGATTGATATGACGAGAATAGACCCGGGGGCCATAGGTTTCACTAGTGGCTTCTCTCAAGAGCATAAGTTTTCTTCGGTGGGTGAACAAATTACTGTTGAGCAACTGACAGAATTGAGCATAGTTATGAGAATATCTAGGCATGATCATGTATATAGGCATCACGTCCGTGACAAGTAGATCAAAACGATTCTGCATCTACTACTAGAGTATTAAGTTAAAAACAGAGTAACGCTTTAAGCAAGATGACATAATCTAGAGAGATAAATTCATGCAATATGAAATAAACCCCATCTTGTTATCCTCGATGGCAACGATACAATACGTGCCTTGCTGCCCCTTCTGTCACTGGGAAAGGACACCGCAAGATCGAACCCAAAGCTAAGCACTTCTCCCATGGCAAGAACTACCAATCTAGTTGGCCAAACCAAACGGATAATTCGAAGAGACTTGCAAAGATAACCAATCATACATAAAATAATTCAGAGAAGATTCAAATATTATTCATAGATAGACTTGATCATAAACCCACAATTCATCGGTCTCAACAAACACACCGCAAAAGAAGAAGATTACATCAAATGGATCTCCACAAGAGAGGGGGAGAACATTGTATTGAGATCCAAAAAGAGAGAATAAGCCATCTGCCTAATAACTATGGACCCGAAGGTCTGAGGTAAACTACTCACACTTCATCGGAGAGGCTGTGATGATGTAGAAGCCCTCCGTGATGACGGCCCTCTCCGGCGGAGCTCCAGAAAAGGCCCCAAGATGGGATCTCGTGGATACAGAAAGTTGCGGTGGTGGAATTAGGTGTTTGGCTCCTGTTCTGATCGTTTGGGGGTACGTGGATATATATAGGAGGAAGGAGTACGTCGGTGGAGCTTCGGTGGGCCCACGAGGGTGGGGGCGCGCCTGCGGGTGTAGGGCGCGCCCCCCTACCTCGTGCCCTCCTCGGAGCTTCCTTGGTGTAGCGTCCAAGTCTCCTGGATCTTATTCGGGAAGAAAATCACGTTCCAAAAAGGATTTTTCTGTCTAGACTCCGTTTGATATTATGTTTCTTCGAAACACTGAAATAGGCAAAACCCCGCAATTCTGGGCTAGGCCTCCGGTTAATAGGTTAGTCCCAAAAATAATATAAAAGTGGAAAATAAAGCCCAATATAGTCCAAAACAGTAGATAATATAGCATGGATCAATCAAAAATTATAGATACGTTGGAGATGTATCAGGCATCCCCAAGCTTAATTCCTCCTCGTCCTCGAGTAGGTAAATGATAAAAAGAGAATTTTTGATGCGGAGTGCTACTTGGCATAATTTCAATGCAAAATTTCTTAATTGTGGTATGAATATTCAGATTCGAAAGATTCAAGACAAAAGTTCATATTGACATAAAAATAATAATACTTCAAGCATAATAATAAAGCAATTATGTCTTCTCAAAATAACATGGCCAAAGAAAGTTATCCCTACAAATTCATATAGTCTGGCTATGCTCCATCTTCACCACACAAAGTATTTAAGTCATGCACAACCCTGATGACAAGCCAAGCAATTGTTTCATACTTCAACATTTTCAAAACTTTTTCAACCTTCACGCAATACATGAGCATGAGCCATGGATATAGCACTATATGTGGAATAGAACGGTAGTTGTGGAGAAGACAAAAAGAGGGGAAGACAGTCTCACTTCAACTAGGCGTATCAACGGGCTATGGAGATGCCCATTAATAGATATCAATGTGAGTGAGTAGGGATTGCCATGCAACGGATGCACTAGAGCTATAAGTATGTGAAAGCTCAACAAAAGAAACTAAGTGGGTTTGCATCCAACTCGCTTGCTCACGAAGACCTAGGGCATTTTGGGAAAGCCCATCATTGGAATATACAAGCCAAGTTATATAATGAAAAATTCCCACTAGTATATGAAAGTGACAACATAGGAGACTCTCTATCGTGTAGATCTTGGTGCTACTTTGAAGCACAAGTGTGGTAAAAGGATAGTAACATTGTCCCTTCTCTCTTTTTCTCTCATTTTTTTATTTGGGCCTTTTTTTGCCTCTTTTTTTTCGTCCGGAGTCTCATCCCGACTTGTGGGGGAATCATGGTCTCCATCATTCTTTCCTCACTTGGGACAATGCTCTAAAAATGATGATCATCACACTTTTATTTTTCTTACAACTCGATACTTAGAACAAGATATGACTCTATATGAATGCCTCCGGCGGGGTACCGGGATATGCAATGAATCAAGAGGGACATGTATGAAAGAATTATGAATGGTGGCTTTTCCACAAATACGATGTCAACTACATGATCATGCTAGCAATATGACAATGATGAAGCGTGTCATAATAAACGGAACAGTGGAAAGTTGCATCGCAATATATCTTGGAATGGCTATGGAAATGCCATGATAGGTAGGTATGGTGGCTGTTTTGAGGAATATATATGGTGGGTGTATGATACCGGCGAAAAGTGCGCGGTATTAGAGAGCCTAGCAATGGTGGAAGGATGGGAAAAAGTGCATATAATCCATGGACTCAACATTAGTCATAAAGAACTCGTATACTTATTGCAAAAATTTAGAAGTTATCAAAGCAAAGTATTATGCGCATGCTCCTAGAGGGATGGATTGGTAGGAAAAGACCATCGCTCGTCCCTGACCGCCACTCATAAGGAGGACAATCAATAAACACTTCATGCTCCGACTTCGTTACATAACTGTTCACCATACGTGCATGCTACGGGAATCACAAACTTTAACGCAAGTATTCTTTAAATTCACAACTAATTCCACTAGCATGACTCTAACATTATCATATCCATATCTCAAAACAATTATCATGCTTCAATCTTTTCTTAGTATTCAACACACTCAAAAGAAAATTTCACAAATCATGAATACCAAGCATATTAATATTAAGCAATTTACCATGCTATTACGACTCTAAAAGTAATTTAAGTGAAGCATGAGAGATCAATAGTTTCTTTAAAACAAACCACCACCGTGCTCTAAAAGATCCAAGTGAAGAACATAGAGCAAAATTATAACGCTCAAAAGATATAAGTGAAGCACATAGAGCAAAATTATAACGGTCAAAAGATATAAGTGAAGCACAAAGAGTATTCTAACGAATTTTAATTCGTAGATGACTCTCTCAAAAGGTGTGTACAGCAAGGATGATTGTGGCACCCTAACAAATAAAGACACAAATAATACAAGACGCTCCAAGCAAAACACATATCATGTTGGTGAATAAAAATATAGCTCCAAGTAAATTACCGATGGAAGTGGACGAAAGAGGGGATGCCTTCTGGGGCATCCCCAAGCTTTGACTTTTTGGTGTCCTTGGATTATCTTGGGGGTGCCATGGGCATCCCCAATCTTAGGCTCTTGCCACTCCTTCTTCCATAATCCATCAAAAGAATTCACCCAAAACTTGAAAACTTCACAACACAAAACTCAATGAAATCTCGTGAGCTCCGTTAGAGAAAGAAAACATAAAACCACTTCAAGGTACTGTAATGAACTCATTATTTATTTATTTTGGTGTTAAACCTACTGTATTCCAACTTCTCTATGGATTATAAACTATTTTACTAACCATAGATTCATCAAAATAAGCAAACAACACACGAAAAACAGAATCTGTCAAAAACAGAACACTCTGTAGTAATCTATAACTAACGCAAACTTCTGGAACTCCAAAAACATCTACCAAAATTAGATGACCTAGACAATTTGTTTATTGATCAGCAGCAATTGGAATCAGTATTTTATCATGTTCTGATGATTTTTAATAATTCGGGCACTAAACGCAATGGCAATTTTATTTTCTTTCTTGGAAAGTGTTCCATGCCCTTTTTTAATGGAAATTGGAATCTAATATTCCCTTCCTTCATATCAATAATCGCACCAACCGTTCTAAGGAAAGGTCTACCAAGAATAATAGGGAAAGAAGGATTGCAATCTATATCAAGAACAATGAAATCTACGGGCACATAATTCCTACTTGCAACTATAAGAAGATCATTAATTCTTCCAATAGGTTTCTTAATAGTAGAATCCGCGAGATGCAAGTTTAAAGAGCAATTTTCAAGATCGCAGAAATCTAGCAAATCACACAAAGTCTTGGGGATACTGGAGACACTAGCACCCAAATCACAGAAAGCATAAAACTCATGATATTTAATTTTAATTTTAAAGGTTGGCTCCCACTCATCATAGAGTTTTCGAGGGATAGAAACTTTCAACTCAAGTTTTTCTTCATAAGATTGCATCAAGACATCAACAATATGTTCGGTGAAGGCTTTCTTTTGACTATAAGCATGTGGAGAATTTAGCTCGGATTGCAACAAGGAAATACAATCATTCAAAGAACAACTTTCATAATAAATTTCCTTGAAATCCAATATAGTGGGTTTAGCAACATCTAAATTTTTATTTCTTTCAATCCCACTTTCATCAATTTCATCATAAAGATCGAAATACTCCGAATTTTTGGAACGCCTCCGAGGTAAAGGAAGATCATATTCAGTTTCATCAAGATTCATATTGCAAAACAAAGATTTGATAGGGGACACATCAATAACTTTTAGATCTTCATCTTGATTTTCATAGAAATTGGAAGAACACGCTTTAATAAAGGCATCTTTGGAAGCACGCATCCTAGCGGTTCTTTCCTTTCACTCATCAATGGAAATTCTCATAGCTTTGAGAGACTCATTGATATCATGCTTAGGGGGAATAGATCTAAGGTTTAAAGAATCAACCTCAAGAGAAATTCTATCAACGTTCCTAGCCAAATCATCATCTTTAAGCAATTTCTCTTCAAGCAAAGCATTAAAATTCTTTTGTAAATTCATAAACTCTTTAACACTATTCTCAAATTTAGAGGGCATATTATTATAATTTCCATAAGAGTTGTTGTAGAAATTTCCATAATTATTAGAAGGATTCCTAGGATATGGCCTAGGATTAAAATTCCCTCTATACGCGTTGTTACCGAAATTATTCCTACAAACAAAATTCACATCCCTAGATTCATTGTTATTCTCAATCAATGTAGACAAAGGCATATCATTAGGATCAGAAGAAACACTCTTAGTAGCAAATAATTTCATAAGTTCATCCATCTTTCCACTCAAAACATTGATTTCTTCTATCGCATGCACTTTTTTATTAGAAGATCTTTCAGTATGCCATTGAGAATAATTAACCATAATATTATCTAGGGGTTTAGTAGCATCTCCTAAAGTGATTTCCAGAAAAGTACCTCACGCGGCCAAATCTAAAAGATTTCTAGAAGCAAAATTCAATCCGGCATAATTTTTTTGTATAATCATCCACAAATTTAAACCATGAGTAGGGCAACTACGTATCATTAATTTCATTCTCTCCCAAGCTTGTGCAACATGTTCATGATCAAGTTGCTTAAAATTCATAATGTCGTTTCTAAGAGAGATGATCTTAGCGGGAGGAAAATACTTAGAGATAAAAGCATCTCTGCACTTGTTCCAAGAATCAATACTATTTTTAGGCAAAGACGAAAACCAAGATTTAGCACGATCTCCAAGAGAAAAAGGAAATAACTTCAATTTAACGACATCATTATCGACATCTTTTTTCTTTTGCATATCACATAAATCAATGAAGCTATTCAGATGAGTAGCGGCATCTTCACTAGGAAGGCCGGTGAATTGATCTTCCATAACAAGATTCAACAAAGCAGTATTGATTTCACAAGATTCAGTATTGGCAAGAGGAGCAGTCGGAGTGCTAAGGAAATCATTATTGTTTGTATTGGTGAAGTCACACAATTTGGTAGTATCTTGAGCCATCGCGACAAACATGCAATCCAACACACGACCAAACAAAAGGCAAGCAAGAAAAAGGCAAACGGAGAAGGAGAAGGAGGAGGAGAAGGAGAAGGAGAGGGCGAATAAAACGACAAGGGTGAAGTGGGGAGAGGAAAACGAGATGCAAATGGCAACTAATGTAACGCGGGAGATAGGGATTGTGATGGGTACTTGGTATGATGACTTTTAGCGTAGACTCCCCGACAATGCCACCAGAAATTCTTCTTGCTACCTCTTGAGCTTGCGTTGGTTTTCCCCGAAGAGGAGAGGATGATGCAGCAGAGTAGCGTAAGTATTTCCCTCAGTTTTTGAGAACCAAGGTATCAATCCAGTAGGAGGCCACGCTCAAGTCCCTCGTACCTGCACAAATCGATGGCAACTCGCAACCAACGCGTTTAGGGGTTGTCAATCCCTTCACGGTCTCTTACGAGAGTGAGATCTAATAGAGATAATATTTTTGGTATTTTTGATATAAAGTTGCAAAGTGAAAAGTAAAAGGCAAAGTAAAAACAAAGCAAGATTAAAGTGATGGAGATTGATATGATGAGAATAGACACGGGGGCCATAGGTTTCACTAGTGGCTTCTCTCAAGAGCATAAGTTTTCTTCGGTGGGTGAACAAATTACTGTTGAGCAATTGACAGAATTGAGCATAGTTATGAGAATATCTAGGCATGATCATGTATATAGGCATCACGTTCGTGACAAGTAGATCGAAACGATTCTGCATCTACTACTATTACTCCACTCATCGACCGCTATCCAGCATGCATCTAGAGTATTAAGTTATCAACAGAGTAACGCTTTAAGCAAGATGACATGATGTAGAGACATAAATTCAAGCAATATGAAATAAACCCCATCTTCTTATCCTCGATGGCAATGATACAATACGTGCCTTGCTGCCCCTTCTGTCACTGGGAAAGGACACCGCAAGATCGAACCCAAAGCTAAGCACTTCTCCCATGGCAAGAACTACCAATCTAGTTGGCCAAACCAAACGGATAATTCGAAGAGACTTGCAAAGATAACCAATCATACATAAAATAATTCAGAGAAGATAAAAATATTATTCATAGATAGACTTGATCATAAACCCACAATTCATCGGTCTCAACAAACACACCGCAAAAGAAGAAGACTACATCAAATAGATCTCCACAAGAGAGGAGGAGAACATTGTATTGAGATCCAAAAAGAGAGAAGAAGCCATCTAGCTAATAACTATGGACCCGAAGGTCTGAGGTAAACTATTCACACTTCATCGGAGAGGCTATGATGATGTAGAAACCCTCCGTGATGACGGCCCTCTCCGGCGGAGCTCCGGAACAGGCCCCAAGATGGGATCTCGTGGATACAGAAAGTTGCGGTGGTGGAATTAGGTTTTTGGCTCCTGTTCTGATCGTTTGGGGGTACGTGGATATATATAGGAGGAAGGAGTACGTCGATGGAGCTTCGGTGGGTCCACGAGGGTGTGGGCGCGCCTGGGGGTGTAGGGCGCGCCCCCTACCTCGTGCCCTCCGCGGAGCTTCCTTGGCGTAGGGTCCAAGTCTCCTGGATCTTATTCGGGAAGAAAATCACGTTCCAAAAAGGATTTTTTTTTCTATCTGGACTCCGTTTGATATTCTGTTTCTTCGAAACACTGAAATAGGCAAAAAACAACAATTCTGGGCTAGGCCTCCGGTTAATCGGTTAGTCCCAAAAATAATATAAAAGTGGAAAATAAAGCCCAATATAGTCCAAAACAGTAGATAATATAGCATGGAGCAATCAAAAATTATAGATACGTTGGAGACGTATCAGATAGCAATTTGTCGAGTTCCCAACCGCTCTTTGAATTACAGCAACTATGAAGTGGTTGCTATCTTTGACAAGCTTGTTGCCATCCTTAGTGGTTTGACTCGATGGATATTGCTCAAAAATCTGTTTCTGTGCATGAAGGAATACAGTGATGCAATTCAATACGAGGGCCTTGTGTTTGCTGCCACCACTCGTGGCACTCTTTTTGCATGGTATCCTCATAGTTACGGTACGTTTGTATTCCACCGTAATTATAATTGTTTCATCCACATGCATGCGGGTTAGCAAGTTTCCCTTTACTAATTAACCTTCTTCTTGTGTTTCCAAGGTCCTGTGAACATCCCACCACCTATACTTGAAAAATTTTATAACCAAGGGGGAGATGCCGATGGTGATGATCACGAGCAGCGCCCATATACTCCGTGGCGCCTGGCAACTAATTCCGATGGATCACCTCTTCTTGTGTGTATACAGCCCACTGATGATGTTACTGCTAAGGAAGCAGGTATCTCCCATGGTCGCACTCTCCGGACCTATTCCAACACCCGTTGCATGGTATTCGCGATGGATACTAGTGTGCTAGCGCCAACTCCTTCTCCCTGGCACAGAATTGATAGTCTTGGAGAAAACTCGCTCTTCCTTGGACAAAACTATCCGATGATGGTGAAAGGCGATCCAACAGCTGTTGACACATTTGTGAGAAGCAACTGTGTCTATACCTCAGACATTTGGGTGGTTCCCTACCCTGGTACTGATATAGTAGGACGCTTCAGCCTGGATGACTAGTCCTGCGTTGGTCTCCAAATCGACAATGGATGGCCCGTCCCAGAGAATCACTTGTGGTTCAAAGCGAGCGCTTCCAACGCCGCGGAATGGTTGAGTTGAAGTTCATTTCATGGCTTGTTATTTGTTGTGTGGTGAAAACTTTAGTATTTGTAATGTATCCTCGTTGTTGATGTGGGTTGATGACCTGTTGTATGTAATAAAATGATATGCCTGTGATAAACTTACTAAATTTATGAATGGCTTTCGAGTCGCTTCTCTGAGTGAGTGGTGCGATGAGGCAAAAAAATATTTTTTGAATACATAATTGTACGTGCATTGCAACAGGTTATCGAATGAGGCCAATCAACAATAGTAGTACACTATTTGTACTAGCTTCACATGCTTCGCGCGTTGGGCGGGTGTTTTTACTGTAGCCATATGTTAATGTGTTCGTTGTACGTAACCAGCACCTCGAATCCTCGATACTAGTACTATATAGTAGGAGTAAGTAGTAGGAGTAGTAGGGTGGCATGGGCCAGAACAAGCATTCACGTCCAGGAGTATGGCACACGCCACCACCACGACATCCATCTGACACCATATTATTTCTTAGAGTCCGTGCTAGAGCAATCTCTTCAACCTCGTCGTTTCTCTAACTTCAGCCACCGCGCGGCGGGCGAGGTAGGGTTTGCCGATAGTTAGTTTCCTTAACTGTGGTCCCACTTGTAAGGCCAACTCCAACGCACGACCCCAAACGGACCTCCATTTTGCACGAACTCCGACGATAATTTTGACTAGAAAAGCAAGACCAAAGAAAACAAGAACCACAAGCATTAATTTTACTAGTATTGTAAGTTGGATTAGTGCCTTCTCGATGCATTCATTGTTGATCTGCGGAGGCTCGATCTTGCGTGCTTCTTTCTTCTTCGAGTGTAAAGAAGTAAATGTTGCTTCCTCGGATCTAGTCTCATGTCTAGCATCTATTCTAGTAGGAGTATCAACAAGTGCACTAATCTCATCTCTAGCCTCTGTGCTACTAGCTAAAAGTGACAGAACATCTACTAAATTGCGCTCTATCAATATATGGATGCACTCTTCTTCCCAATACAAAAACTTGCATCCATTCTACTCCCTCCGTTGCACAATACATGCCTTCTATTTGTCAAAATATATATGTAACTAGACATGTCTTAGTACATAGGTACATCCATTTTTGGAAAAATGGAAGTCAAGTATTTTGGAACGGAGGGAGTACACAATAATATTTTTAAGTTAGCAAAACTAGTCTAATCCGATAGCAGAACCGAAGATTTGGTCGGGTTCTTCCTCCTTTTGCGGACATGTGGGACATCCATCATCTACGTTGTGTCATGAAAGAAAATAGAGTGGTAGTTGAAGCCACGAGATGTGCATCTTGGGTTAAACTGTAAATAGAATCTTACTACTCTTGAGTAACTCCAAAAGCGGCCACCGAAGATCTTTATTGGATTTGTTTTTCATCACCAGCACGTCGAGGTGAAAGATGTGCACGTTCAGTGGGTCCTCTTGCGTTTTCACTGACATGTGGGGCCGCATGTGAGCAAACAGACTATGGGCTTCGTGCGTCCGCTGGCTGGGTGAGAAGAGAGATAGAGGAGGGCTGAGCACGGACTGCAGGAAATTTGTTCTATGTACCTCGGTATAGGCTCGATATAGTGGGGTGGCATGGGCCATAACTAGCATTCACGTCTAGCAGTACGACACACGCCACCCACACGAGTCCCATCTGATATCAATTTTCTTGGGGTCCGTGCTACAGCCATCTCTTCTTCCTCCTGTTTTCTCAGCCATTGCGCGGTGGGCGAGGTGGGGGTTTGCCGATTGTCGGTTTGCTCAACTGCGGTCCCACTTGTAAGTGAAAATGCAACACTGCACGCATTCCTGCTTGAGCGGCGTGCCGGACCAACCGTGTGGGGGTGCGATGCAAACACGGCAGGCTTTTCCTTTCGAACTCGTAACTTGTAAAATTTGGTTCTTCTCCATGGTGCGACCGATAGATAGAAAATAACGATTTTGCCTAGAGTAATGAGAAGTTTGGTTCTGGCGCCGTTCATGCATGGAGTACGTAAAAAAAATGTGAAGTTGATGCGAAAGGTAAGATAATTACTGTAGTATCATGTACTACTACATGGATTTGACGGAAATATGAAAATACATATGGATCCATCAACGTTCAACGACATCCTCACGCCCTAGTGCGCCGGGTCACCAACCGACGTGTGAGGAGCTGCGGCGTTGGCGGCGAGCTCGACGTGCTTCTGAACAGTGACGTCCAAGGTTGCCCTACGGTCCAAGAAGGCCAGCATCCTATCGTCCTCCTCTTGCATGTAGTAGTCCTTGTGGACGATTTGCACGTAGACGTGGGTGATTATGTCGATGGTGTCTTGCTGTACCAGGCGCTGCGCGGCGAGCTCGACCTCGACGTGGACATTCTCCGTCGCCACGGCGGGCAGTCGCAGGGACATCAGTGCGTCGAAGAGGTTGTCACTATAGTGGCCGTTGAGGGTGGCGGGCATCGCAGAGCCTGGGCACGTCGGTTGGAGGCTTACGTCAAAGTTGTCCGCAAGCTTCTTGAAGACGGTGAACTTTTCGAGGAAACCGACAAGGACCTCGTCGAACAAGGAGACGAAGTTGTCGTCCAAGCGGCCCCTCACCCTGGCGGCCTCAAGCAATACTACCTAGAGACGTTCCTAGGTGTCGGGCCGCAGGACGGCGTCGTGGACCATCTGGCAGAGCCGGCTGATGCTCGTGCTCATCGCCTCCATGGGTCTAGCATAGTTTCTAGTCAACTGATCTTGCGATTCGAGTGATCACTCTTGCCCTTTGTTAGTGTGCATAGGTGTGTAGGATTTCGTACTACTCCTTGGCCCTCTACTACATCTGCCTTTGGCTGTATGATAGGTGGGCCAGCCACCCCCTGGGCCCACATGTCATTCACCCAAAGGAAGTTGTCGTAAGTCAATGAAGTTGCGTCCCCCTCCGTGCCGGTGCAGTATAGTCATCTCACCGGACCTCTAGTTGGGGCCAAACGAGAGAAGTTTGATGTTTATTGGTTTATTGATCCCCTTTGCATTTTGCGCCAAGTTTTGACCTTTGATTTAACTAATAAAATGTTAATGCATGTAAACAAAAATGTTGTGTAAGTCACCTTACGAAAAACAAATAAACCCAAAATACTTAGGCATGGTGCATTAACTCCCTCCTTGTTTCTTATTTCGTGACATATCAACCAATGAGAGATGTGGGCCGTGCATGCTTTCAATGACTTGAGACTACCAAACATGACATGCAGTGTTTAGTTCATTGCATGTAATCCTATTATTAGTACTCCAGTTAGCAAAAATAATTAAGTTCTCTCGCCGATAGGAATAAAACACCATGTATTTAGTTATAGAGGGAGTAGTACATTTTTTGTGACATGCATTACTAGATATTGCTAGTCAAATACTAAAATCCAGATGGACGTTGTAGTACTCCTAAATCCAGACGGTGGTGCTACTAGTACTAGTAGTAGTACTACCAATGTAGTAGTAGGAGTACTAGCACTGTACTACCAGTTGGTCAAATTATTATGTGCTGCTCCTCACAGTGAAGTGACAAGACCCTGCGCCGGAGATGACACCTGAGTATAGGCGCCATGTTCGGCATACCATAGTCAGCCTCACCGTCTGCAGTCACTATCATCATGGCTGTAGAGCTAGCATGCTTACAACTAGCCCTGTTCGACATAATTTCCCGTGCGTAGATGCCCGTGCATTGCACGGAACACCAAGATTGGGGGTGGACGACTCTGGCAGTGGCCATCGCGCTAGATTTTTCCACGGCCTTCTACTCCTAGATGTGGTGGGGAGAAGATGAGGCTGATTGTCAGAGACAAGGAGTTGTTTGTAAATAGGGAACAAGTGCGGGCATCTTTTTGCAAAAATGGAGAAGCTTGGTTTGTATGCGTCAGATCTAGATCCGACGGCTATTGGTGAAAGATGGGAGGCATATGTAACGCCCTCGATGCGGCTATATATCACACGTGTCGAGGCACGACTTAGAGGCATAACCGCATTGAAAGGAATGTCGCAAGTGAGGTAATCTTCGCACAATCCATATAATAAATAAAGGGAAAAGATACATAGTTGGCTTACAATCGCCACTTCACACAAGTACATAAATAACATCCATCATACAGATTACACTCAAGGTCCGACTACGGTACCAAAATGAAAGAAGACTACCCCAAATGCTAACAGATCCCCGGATCACCCCAACCGGGCTCCACTACTGATCATCTGGAAAAGAAACATAGAAACGGCCACGTTCCTCGTCGAACTCCCAAGTAAGCTCGGACGCATCATCTGCATTGACATCGTTGGTACCTGCAACTGTGGTGATAATATCTGTGAGTCACGGGGACTCAGCAATCTCACACCCGCGAGATCAAGACTATTTAAGCTTAAAGGTGGGAAAGGGGTTTGTGAGGTGGAACTGCAGCAAGCGACTAGCATATGGTGGCTACAGCGCAAAAAAGAGCGAGAAGAGAAGGCAAAGCACGGTCGAGAAACTAGAAGTGATCAAGAAGTGATCCTGAAACGACCTACGTCAGACATTACTCCAACACCGTGTTCACTTCCCGGACCCCGCCGAGAAGAGACCATCACGGTTACACACGCAGTTGATGTGTTTTAGTTAAGGTTAACTTCGGTTTTCTACAACCGGACATCAACAAATTCCCATCTGCCTCATAACCGCGGGCACGGCTTTCAAAAGATAATACCCTGCAGCGGTGTCCCAACTTAGCCCATGATAAGCTCTCACGGTCAACGAAGGATATTCCTTCTACCGGGAAGACCCGATCAATCTCGGAATCCCGGACTACAAGACATTTCGACAGCAACAAAACAAGTCCAGCAAAGCCTCCCAGATGTGCCGACAAATCCCGATAGGAGCTGCACATATCTCGTTCTCAGGGCACACCGGATGAGCCAGACGTCGGGTTGGCATAGACCCTGGTTGCCCAAGGGGTGCCGGACATCGCTCGGTTTGGACCAGCAATCAAAGGAAAACTGGCCCAGGGGTTTAAAATAAAGATGACCCTTGAGTCTGCAGAACCCAAGGGAAAAAGGCTTAGGTGGCAAATGGTAAAACCAATGTTGGGCCTTGCTGGAAAAGTCTTATTCAAAGCGAACTATCAAGGGGTTCCCATAAATCACCCAACCGTGTAAGGAACGCAAACTCCGGGAACATAACACCGGTATGACGGAAACTAGGGTGGCAAGAGTGGAACAAAACACCAGGCATAAGGCCGAGCCTTCCACCCTTTACCAAGTGTATAGATGCATTAATTAAATAAGAGGTAATGTGATATCCCAACAAGTAAACATGTTCCAACAAGGAACAACAAAACCATGTTCCAACAAGGAACAAACTTCATCTTCACCTGCAACTAGCAACGCTATAAGAGGGGCTGAGCAAAGCAGTAACATAGCCAAACAACGGTTTGCTAGGACATGGATGGTTAGGGGCTGACATGGCAATATAGGAGGCATAATCTTGGCAAACCAAGCACGCCACTGGATAGGTGAGGTGATTTCGGTTGAAATCGATATAAAGTTCACCGGAATCGGATGCACGGTTTGCAAATGGCAAGCAATACAAGAATGACACGAATCTGCCATTAACAGCATGATGCTACTTAGCAAGCAACAATTAATTAGGCTACTGCACCCAAACATGGCAACAAAGCATATGACAGTAAACTACTCAAGATTCTTGTTAAAAGATGGACACTGAGCTACGGCTAAATCACATCATAACAGGTCCAAATAAGCATGGCAAAAGTGCACAAGATAACAGGTTCACAGACTTGGTGAAATAATCAACATAGCAGAAACTAACATCAGGATGACATGTTCAGGGAAACGAAAAAACATGCTACAGGTTCAGAACATAGCAAATTAAGGCATGGCATGAATCTAAAGATAGAACTTGACAAAAGTCTATTACTGGCCATAAGCCAAAAAGGATCAGAAAATATGATTACACCCATGTCAATTAAGCAAGTTTCGTTACAGGTTACAGACTTAGCAGAAAACTGGACATGGCAGAAAACTAATAACGACTAGGCATGTTCGTGAGCTCGATGCACTCACTACAGAGCATATCATGATACCTCAAGTAGACATGGCACTATAACTGTACATGGCAAGAATAACATCATATCAAGCAAGGATCAACTACACCAAGCTTGGCAAAATCGAATAACACGTAAACAATCTGCCAGCAACATTTTGAAGCAAAAGTATAGCTCGATTGACTCAAGCTATGGCACTCCATAATTGCAAACAAAGGCATGGATGGATAGAGAAAATACTCAAGTTCAAAACTTCCTTACTGATCATGCTCAAAATATGCATGGATCTCTCAGAAACAACATGAACACATGGCATAAAAATAACAGCAGTCAGGGACTTGGTGAAAATACTAAGTCTCTGAAATCAGCAACATCAAGTGACCTAGTTTGCATGCTTGTGCTAGTCACTACATATATCACAAAAATACATGGCAAAATTCTCTGGAAAGGTAACATGGCATATTACAAAACTCATGTAGGACTCAACCTCATAGGAGGTATACATCAATCATGGAAAAAATGACAAAAGTGCATGTTCTGATAAGATCCAGCAACTAACATCAACTAGCCCTCTTCTAACAGCATTTCGGGCATCAAGATGAGCTCAAATGAAAATGACGCAATAAGATGAAATTATACACTCGTCGAGGTGAACAATTTGATATATTATACGCCCAAAACGGAGCTACACGCAGAAAGTTATGGCATGATGAACATGGCAACAAAATGATAGAATGCCGGGGACTTGGTGAAAATATTACCCCGCGGAAAAAGTCAACCGGGACGAGGATGTTACGGAACGGAGCGGTGCGGGGACGGGCGAAGGCGTTTGGATCGGGGACCAGTGGATCTGGTCCCGATCCGGATCCGACCAGAGTCTCGCCGGAGTTGACGCCGGCGATGGCGTGGACGACGAGGAGGCGGCGGGGCGACGGCGAGGCGAGACGGAGAGGCGGCGGCGCGCGAGCAGAGAGGCGGGGCGGCGCGCGGGCACTCGCCGGCGGCGGCGGAGGACGGCGCGGGCGGCGGAGGCTTGCGGCGGTGGAGCTTGGCGGCGCGGCGGGAGAGCGGCGCCGGCGCGCGTGCGAGGCGCGTGGGAGGCGAGGCGCGGGCCTCGGGAGGCGCGCGGCGAAGGGCGGCGGAGGTAGGCGGCGGCGCACGCGGTGGCGGGGCGCGCCGGCGAACGGCGGCGGAGGGACCGCCGGCGGCGGGGCAGAGGCGCGGGAGGCGCGCGAGCTCGGATCTGGGCTGGGCGGGCGGACGGCGGCGGCGACGCGGGCTCGCGCGGGCCCGTTCCAGGTCCCGCGGGCCGCGGCGGGAGGAGAGAGAGTGAGGCGGCGAGGTGGCGCACGGCGGTTGGCTGTGGGCGGCGGCGCGATGACGTGGCGGGCGCTGATTGGTCGGAGTGAGGTGGAGGCCGGACATGTCCGTCGGTGGTGGTTTTGTCCGGCGGCGCGCGGAGGAAGAAGCTAGGGTTTGGACTGCGGGATTTTCGGGAGGGGATCACATATTTATAGGTAGAGGGGGCTAGGAAGCTCCAAATGGAGAGCGGTTTTCGGCCACGCGATCGTGATCGAACGGCGGAGGACATGGGAGTGACTTAGATGGGTTATTGGGCTGTTTTGAAGGGGTGTTGGGCTGCAACACACACGAGGCCTTCACGGTTACCCGGTTAACCGTTGGAGTACCAAACGAACTCCGATTGACCCAAAACTTGACAGGCGGTCTACCGGTGTTATACCGAGGCCGCTTGACAAACCTCGGTCCAATCCGAGAAAGTTTAATACCCGCTCACGAAGAAATGTAAAAGAGGACGCCGGGGAACAACGGAGCGCCCGATTGCAAAACGGACAATGGGGAAAATGCTCGGATGCATGAGACGAACACGTATGCGAATGCGATGCACATGATGACAAGATATGAAATGCAGATGATGACATGGCAAAGAGCAACACGCAAGCACATGACATGGCAACGACGGCGAATAGCTGGCGGACACCTGGCGCATCAGATCCGGGGCGTTACAACACTCCACCACTACGAGAGGATCTCGTCCCGAGATCTAGAATGGCACCGGAGAGGAAAACGGAAGAGAAAGAGAAGAGGTAAAGCTAAGTTGCTTCTTTAACAAACGAGTGAAACCAAAGAACCTTGAGGGGTCGCAAAGCTTGAAGAAAAGACACGACGGAGGTGAACAAAAACAAACACTCCGTTCATCAAGAGGAACAAGGAACATGGAATGCGGCGAGAAAGAAGAGCTTAAATGACATGATTGACCTTGAAGCCACTCCGGCCTAAACGAAATATAGAAGGAATCAGAATGATATAATTTGACAGCACTTTGGTAGAAAAGAGAAGAAAACTTGATAAGATGAGCCGATACTTGATGAGATCAACAACACTCTACCTCCGGAACTATTGAAAGAATGGCACAAAGGGTAAGAAAGATTTCATACGGCACTCCGGTTGAGAAGGGGGTCCAAACTTGATAAGATGAGAGAGCTCGAATGAAACACGACACTCCGATTAAATGGATAATGCAAGAAAAAGAACATGATCCTCACAATTTGAGATGATGAGTGAAGAGAGCAACCTCACCATGCCTCCGGAAGAACGAAAGAAGATAGATGATTGCAATAAAGGAATGGAGAAGAAAATGATAACTTCTGCCACAAATGAACTAGGAAGACATACTTGCAAAGAAGAATCGAACGGAGTTGTTAGCAAATCAACAACGAGAAGCACAAGCTTGTTATAGGCTTATGGCAAACATCTCAAAATGATGATGTGACAACCCGCCATTAACCGAAACAATTGATTGGTTGAAATCAATGAAGATAAGAGAAACTTTTTCACCGAGATGAGAAGGAGAAAATTGGATCATTGATAAGCACCACAAATAGCTACATTCCTTAGGGAAGGCTGTAGGTGAAATATAACCCAAGATAACTCCAAAGAAGATATTGATGGATTTAAAATACCTCATTCTTGACAACATGTGAGTCATGAGACATGAACTCCAATTATCAAGAATGACATAATACCACCTCGAATGATACGGTTGAAAGGATTGCACATTAAAATGCAAGATAAAGAATACTTGAGCTCCTCTGAAAAGAATCTCGATGAACACTTCGAGAAGGAATTAAATCCTTTGTGAATCATCATGTAGCCTCCATGAAGAACTCCGGTAATAAGAGGATGATAAAAGAAAGAAAACTGAGCACAAGGTGAAGCCTTGCGATGATTAGATGGATCTTCGTGATGATATAACCGGGAAAAACTTGGAACTCCGGAAAGAAAGTTGAACAAATGAAATCAAGAATTTTGATGAACCTCCGGAATAAGGAATTAATCACTTGGTTGAAACAAGAATAAGAATTACATTATGCTCATCATTCACCAATTAAATTGATGACAAGCAATGGATTTGGCATACTACTTATTCTCGTAGAAAGGATTAAGATAGATATAGCGTAAACTTGGGAAGTTCTTCAATGAACCACTGGTAGGATTTGGAAAGAAAGAATGAATCTATATGATAACAAAGAAAGAGAACTGTTGAACGAACCACCGTAATAATTGAAAATGAACGAAGATACTTGAGATAATTTAGATACAAGTGAACGAAGAGGTCCCGAGCTGATTAGGGAATACTTGAATGATGCACCGGTAAGATTTGGAGAACGAGAGCTGAAAGCTTAGAATGAGGAATTATGAAATGATGGCCTTCGGGGAAAAGAAAAAGAAACAACTCATGAAATGCTCCAGATGGGTGTGAAAAGAATTCTCACAATCGAAACAATTATGAGAGAATGGCATCAATCTAGAACCACGCATCTTCAAGAGAATGGACAAGATTTAAGGAAACTCTTCTTCGGTCTTCAAATGTTGAGAACGATGATGAGAAACACCAAGAATTGTTGAGGCACTCCGGAATGAGAATTGGAAAAGGTTGAACAAACGATGAAAAGAATTTGAAAGATCTTGGAGAAAGACATATGACTGATGACAAATTCATTCTTACGTCAATGTTTGAAAAGAATTTTAGAAGCTCCGGGAAAATTAGAAGAGTCAGGTAAGATCCTGGAAAAGACCTGTGGGTTAGGGCCCACTCAAAAGAAAACACCGTTGAACGATTGCTTGAAAGGGATATTGCACCGGTTGGATTAAATGGCTAGAATGAGATAACAACCTCGAAATAGGTTGAACTGATCTTGAAAGACAAGACGAGTCTTCTGAGATATCTTCAGCACTCCCGAACAAATGAATAGCAAGAAGTGAATGATTAAGAGGTGCACTGGCATAAGAAAGCATTTGAAACAAGGAAAAGAATACGATCAACACTGAAATCTTGAATTGGAACCACTGGAGAAGAAAAGAATGATGAATGATGAACTTGAAGCTCCGTTAGAATCTTCATGGGAAACCACCGGATAAGATCATTGAAGGAAAGAATGAAGAAGCTTCCATCAATAAGAAGGATACCTGATTGAGAAATCTGAGTCCTTGAAGAAAATAAGGGTGGGAGGGCGGGAAAACAAAGGCAACTTGGGTCAGATGAAACAAGCAACGTTGAGAAAACCAAGAATTGGTCTTGCCCAAGTTGAAAGGATCGGGTTAACTTGAAGAGAATCACGCCGGTTGAAAAGAATTGACATGACGCTCTCAGTTATCATGAATGATTGGTATTCACATGAAAGTATGAGAACACCGTTTAGGAAAAAGGTATGGAATCAACACTTGACTTCGAAGCAACTCGAATACCAAAACTCAAAACAAAACAAAGGATTGGCTTGTCAAATAAGCCGGAAACAAACATATGATAGATCCCATGTCGTATCATGTGTCTGTTGGAAAGATATCCTACGAGATACTTGAATTCCCACTTATAAACTCCCAGAACTTTCTGGTTATGCAATCAGGTGTTGGGGATACAGGGGAAGCATAATATCTCACCCAAACTAGCAAATCCTACAACCAGCTGTATCCATCCTTCAACACATAACCAAGAAACCTTCGGAAATCGTCTACCTCAACCTTCGAAAACACATCCGTTATACAAGTCATGGCAATACTCCTGCACTCGCCTCAGTACTGGGCTATCAGGGTTATCTCACCAACAACTGTACAAAAGAGATTTTCGATGTCGGCGTACTAAACTCAGGTATTCCAAAACCGCAACGATAAGATTATGATGACAACACCTCGGAGCTCAACTCCCCGAGACACTGCCACAACCCCTAAATGTCAGGAGGCAACCAAGACAATGTTGTCATCATAAAACCATCGGAACGATTGTAATATACCCGCGTGATCCTAAAATTTTTTTAGTGAAATTTGAGAAGAGAAGAGTCAAAACTCTACGTCAGGATGCCTCACCAGAAGGTCGAAGGGACTGGGGAGTAAAAAGAATTCCTAAACTCTCCGATATATAATTCCTAAAAGACTCAAAACTTTTTTTTTCTAGACACAACTCGGCCACTAAAGACGATCAAACAGTGGGGGCTCCTAAGGTCGGGGAAAGGCTCTGATTACCAACTTGTAACGCCCTCGATGCGGCTATATCTCACACGTGTCGAGGCACGACTTAGAGGCATAACCGCATTGAAAGCAATGTCGCAAGTGAGGTAATCTTCGCACAATCCATATAATAAATAAAGGGAAAAGATACATAGTTGGCTTACAATCGCCACTTCACACAAGTACATAAATAACATCCATCATACAGATTACAATCAAGGTCCGACTACGGTACCAAAATGAAAGAAGACTACCCCAAATGCTAACAGATCCCCGGATCACCCCAACCGGGCTCCACTACTGATCATTTGGAAAAGAAACATAGAAACGGCCACGTTCCTCGTCAAACTCCCAAGTGAGCTCGGACGCGTCATCTGCATTGACATCGTTGGTACCTGCAACTGTGGTGATAATATCTGTGAGTCACGGGGACTCAGCAATCTCACACCCGCGAGATCAAGACTATTTAAGCTTAAAGGTGGGAAAGGGGTTTGTGAGGTGGAACTGCAGCAAGCGACTAGCATATGGTGGCTACAACGCAAAAAAGAGCGAGAAGAGAAGGCAAAGGACGGTCGAGAAACTAGAAGTGATCAAGAAGTGATCCTGAAACGACCTACGTCAGACATTACTCCAACACCGTGTTCACTTCCCGGACCCCGCCGAGAAGAGACCATCACGGTTACACACGCGGTTGATGTGTTTTAGTTAAGGTCAACTTCGGGTTTTCTACAACCGGACATCAACAAATTCCCATCTGCCTCATAACCGCGGGCACGGCTTTCGAAAGATAATACCCTGTAGGGGTGTCCCAACTTAGCCCATGATAAGCTCTCACGGTCAACGAAGGATATTCCTTCTACCGGGAAGACCCGATCAATCTCGGAATCCCGGACTACAAGACATTTCGACAGCAACAAAACAAGTCCAGCAAAGCCTCCCAGATGTGCCGACAAATCCCGATAGGAGCTGCACATATCTCGTTCTCAGGGCACACCGGATGAGCCAGACGTCGGGTTGGCATAGACCCTGGTTGCCCAAGGGGCGCCGGACATCGCTCGGTTTGGACCAGCAATCAAAGGAGAACTGGCCCGAGGGTTTAAAATAAATATGACCCTTGAGTCTGCAGAACCCAAGGGAAAAAGGCTTAGGTGGCAAATGGTAAAACCAATGTTGGGCCTTGCTGGAAAAGTCTTATTCAAAGCGAACTGTCAAGGGGGTCCCATAAATCACCCAACCGTGTAAGGAACGCAAACTCCGGGAACATAACACCGGTATGACGGAAACTAGGGTGGCAAGAGTGGAACAAAACACCAGGCATAAGGCCGAGCCTTCCACCCTTTACCAAGTGTATAGATGCATTAATTAAATAAGAGGTAATGTGATATCCCAACAAGTAAACATGTTCCAACAAGGAACAACAAAATGTTCCAACAAGGAACAAACTTCATCTTCACCTGCAACTAGCAACGCTATAAGAGGGGTTGAGCAAAGCAGTAACATAGCCAAACAACGGTTTGCTAGGACATGGATGGTTAGGGGCTGACATGGAAATATAGGAGGCATGATATAGCAAGTGGTAGGTATCGCAGCATAGGCATAGCAAAAGAGCGAGCAATCTAGCAAGCAAAGATAGAAGTGATTTCGAGGGTATGGTCATCTTGCCTGCAAGAGTCTCAGAGTTGTCGAAAGCTTGGTCCTCGTAAGCGTTCTCAACGGAATCCTCGTTCACGTACCCGTCTCCCGGCTCTACCCAAGACAAGATAACAAGCAAAGGAACCAATATCAACCACGATGCAATGCGCAAGCAATATGATGCAAAACATGGCAATGATATGCGAGAGGTGATATGCAATGCGTATGCATGCTCCGGAAGGACAAGGATGAACAGGGCATAATACTGGCAAACCAAGCATGCCACTGGATAGGTGAGGTGATTTCGGTTGAAATCGATATAAAGTTCACCGGAATCGGATGCACGGTTTGCAAATGGCAAGCAATACAAAAATGACACGAATCTGCCATTAACAGCATGATGCTACTTAGCAAGCAACAATTAATTAGGCTACTGCACCCAAACATGGCAACAAAGCATATGACAGTAAACTCCTCAAGATGCTTGTTAAAAGATGAACAGTGAGCTACGGCTAAATCACATCATAACAGGTCCAAATAAGCATGGCAAAAGTGCACAAGATAACAGGTTCACAGACTTAGTGAAATAATCAACATAGCAGAAACTAACATCAGGATGACATGTTCAGGGAAACGAAACAACATGCTATAGGTTCAGAACATAGCAAAGTAAGGCATGGCATGAATCTAAACATAGCACTTGACAAAAGTCTATTACTGACCATAAGCCAAAAAGGATCAGAAAATATGATTACACCCATGTCAATTAAGCAAGTTTCGTTACAGGTTACAGACTTGGCAGAAAACTGGACATGTCAAAAACAGATAACGACTAGGCATGATAAACTAAGCATACATACATCAAGAAGACATGGCATAGGAACTAGACATGGCAAGAACAACATCATATCATGCAAGGATCAACTACACCAAGCTTGCAAAATCGAATAACACGTAAACAATCTGCCAGCAACATTTTTAAGCAAAAGTAGAGCTCGATTGACTCAAGCTATGGCACTCCATAATTGCAAACAAAGCCATGGATGGATAGAGTAAATACTCAAGTTCAAAACTCCCTTACTGATCATGCTCAAAATATGCATGGATCTCTCAGAAACAACATGAACACATGGCATAAAAATAACAGCAGTCAGTGAAAATACTAAGTCTCTGAAATCAGCAACATCAAGTGACCTAGTTTGCATGCTTGTGCTAGTCACTACATATATCACAAAAATATATGGCAAAATTCTCTGGAAAGGTAACATGGAATATTACAAAACTCATGTATGACTCAACCTCATAGGAGGTATACATCAATCATGGAAAAAATGACAAAAGTGCATGTTCTGATAAGATCCAGCAACTAACATCAACTAGCCCTCTTCTAACAGCATTTCGGGCATCAAGATGAGCTCAAATGAAAATGACGCAATAATATGAAATGATACACTCGTCGAGGCGAACAATTTGATATATTATACGCCCCAAACGGATCTACATGAAGAAAGTTATGGCATTATGAACATGGCAACAAAATGATAGAATGCCGGGGACTTGGTGAAAATATTACCCCGCGGAAAAAGTCAACCGGGACGAGGATGTTACGGAACGGAGCAGTGCGGGGACGGGCGAAGGCGTTTGGATCGGGGACCAGTGGATCTGGTCCCGATCCGGATCCGGCCGGAGTCTCGCCGGAGTTGACGCCGGCGATGGCGTGGACGACGAGGAGGCGGCGGGGCGACGGCGAGGCGAGACGGAGAGGCGGCGACGCGCGAGCAGAGAGGCGGGGCGGCGCGCGGGCACTCGCCGGCGGCGGCGGTGGACGGCGCGGACGGCGGAGGCTTGCGGCGGCGGAGCTTGGCGGCGCGGCGGGAGAGCGGCGGCGGCGGGCGTGCGAGGCGCGCGGGAGGCGAGGCACGGGCCTCGGGAGGCGTGCGGCGAAGGGCGGCGGAGGCGCGGAGAGGCGGCGGAGGTAGGCGGCGGCGCACGCGGTGGCGGGGCGCGCTGGCGAACGACGGTGGAGGGAGCGCCGGCGGCGGGGCAGAGGCGCGGGAGGCGCGCGAGCTCGGATCTGGGCCGGGCGGGCGCACGGCGACGGCGACGCGGGCTCGCGCGGGCCCGTTCCGGGTCCCGCGTGCCGCGGCGGGAGGAGAGAGAGTGAGGCGGCGAGGTGGCGCACGCCGGTTGGCTGTGGGCGGTGGCGCGATGACGTGGCGGGCGCTGATTGGTCGGAGTGAGGTGGAGGGCGGACATGTCCGTCGGTGGTGGTTTTGTCCGGCGGCGCGCGGAGGAAGAAGCTAGGGTTTGGACTGCGGGATTTTCGGGAGGGGATCACATATTTATAGGTAGATGGGGCTAGGAAGCTCCAAATGGAGAGCGGTTTTCGGCCACGCGATCGTGATCGAACGGCGGAGGACATGGGAGTGACTTAGATGGATTATTGGGCTGTTTTGAAGGGGTGGTGGGCTGCAACACACACGAGGCCTTCACGGTTACCCGGTTAACCGTTGGAGTACCAAACGAACTCCGATTGACCCGAAACTTGACAGGCGGTCTACCGGTGTTATACCGAGGCCGCTTGACAAACCTCGGTCCAATCCGAGAAAGTTTAATACCCGCTCACGAAGAAATGTAAAAGAGGACGCCGGGGAACAACGGAGCGCCCGATTGCATAACGGACAACGGGGAAAATGCTCGGATGCATGAGACGAACACGTATGCGAATGCGATGCACATAATGACAAGATATGAAATGCAGATGATGACATGGAAAAGAGCAACACGCAAGCACATGACATGGCAATGACGGCGAATAGCTGGCGGACACCTGGCGCATCAGATCCGGGGCGTTACAACACTCCACCACTACGAGAGGATCTCGTCCCGAGATCTAGAATGGCACCGGAGGGGAAAACGGAAGAGAAAGAGAAGAGGTAAAGCTAAGTTGCTTCTTTAACAAACGAGTGAAACCAAAGAACCTTGAGAGGTCGCAAAGCTTGAAGAAAAGACACGACGGAGGTGAACAAAAACAAACACTCCATTCATCAAGAGGAACATGGAACATGGAATACGGCGAGAAAGAAGAGCTTAAATGACATGATTGACCTTTAAGCCACTCCGGCCTAAACGAAATATAGAAGGCATCAGAATGATATAATTTGACAGCACTTTGGTAGAAAAGAGAAGAAAACTTGATAAGATGAGCCGATACTTGATGAGATCAACAACACTCTGCCTCCGGAACTATTGAAAGAATGGCACAAAGGGTAAGGAAGATTTCATACGGCACTCCGGTTGAGAAGGGGGTCCAAACTTGATAAGATGAGAGAGCTCGAATGAAACACGACACTCCGGTTAAATGGATAATGCAAGAAAAAGAACATGATCCTCACAATTTGAGATGATGAGTGAAGAGAGCAACCTCACCATGCCTCCGGAAGAACGAAAGAAGATAGATGATTGGAATAAAGGCATGGAGAAGAAAATGATAACTTCTACCACAAATGAACTAGGAAGACATACTTGCAAAGAAGAATCGAATGGAGTTGTTAGCAAATCAACAACGAGAAGCACAAGCTTGTTATAGGCTTATGGCAAACATCTCAAAATGATGATGTGACAACCCGCCATTAACCGAAACAATTGATTGGTTGAAATCAATGAAGATAAGAGAAACTTCTTCACCGAGATGAGAAGGAGAAAATTGGATCATTGATAAGCACCACAAACAGCTACATTCCTTAGGGAAGGCTGTAGGTGAAATATAACCCAAGATAACTCTAAAGAAGAGATTGATGGATTTAAAATACCTCATTCTTGACAACATGTGAGTCATGAGACATGAACTCCAATTATCAAGAATGACATAATACCACCTCGAATGATACGGTTGAAAGGATTGCACTTTAAAATGCAAGATAAAGAATACTTGAGCTCCTCTGAAAAGAATCTCGATGAACACTTCGAGAAGGAATTAAATCCTTTGTGAATCATCATGTAGCCTCCATGAAGAACTCCGGTAATAAGAGGATGATAAAAGAAAGAGAACTGAACACAAGGTGAAGCCTTGCGATGATTAGATGGATCTTCGTGATGATATAACCGGGAAAAACTTGGAACTCCGGAAAGAAAGTTGAACAAATGAAATCAAGAATTTTGATGAACCTCCGGAATAAGGAATTAATCACTTGGTTGAAACAAGAATAAGAATTACATTATGCTCATCCTTCACCAATTAAATTGATGACAAGCAATGGATTTGGCATACTACTTATTCTCGTAGAAAGGATTAAGATAGATATAGCGTAAACTTGGGAAGTTCTTCAACGAACCACCGGTAGGATTTGGAAAGAAAGAATGAATCTATATGATAACAAAGAAAGAGAACTCTTGAACGAACCACCGTAATAATTGAAAATGAACGAAGATACTTGAGATAATTTAGATACAAGTGAACGAAGAGGTCCCGAGCTGATTAGGGAATACTTGAATGATGCACCGGTAAGATTTGGAGAACGAGAGCTGAAAGCTTAGAATGAGGAATTATGAAATGATGGCCTTCGGGGAAAAGAAAAGGAAACAACTCATGAAATGCTCCGGATGGGTGTGAAAAGAATTCTCACAATCGAAACAATTATGAGAGAATGGCATCAATCTAGAACCACGCATCTTCAAGAGAATGGACAAGATTTAAGGAAACTCTTCTTCGGTCTTCAAATGTTGAGAACGATGATGAGAAACACCAAGAATTGTTGAGGCACTCCGGAATGAGAATTGGAAAAGGTTGAACAAACGATGAAAAGAATTTGAAAGATCTTGGAGAAAGACATATGACTGATGACAAATTCATTCTTACTTCAATGTTTGAAAAGAATTTTAGAAGCTCCGGGAAAATTAGAAGAGTCAGGTAAGATCCTGGAAAAGACCTGTGGGTTAGGGCCCACTCAAAAGAAAACACCGTTGAACGATTGCTTGAAAGGGATATTGCACCGGTTGGATTAAATGGCTAGAATGAGATAACAACCTCGAAATAGGTTGAACTGATCTTGAAAGACAAGACGAGTCTTCTGAGATATCTTCAGCACTCCCGAACAAATGAATAGCAAGAAGTGAATGATTAAGAGGTGCACCGGCATAAGAAAGCATTTGAAACAAGGAAAAGAATACGATCAACACTGAAATCTTGAATTGGAACCACTGGAGAAGAAAAGAATGACGAATGATGAACTTGAAGCTCCGTTAGAATCTTCATGGGAAACCACCGGATAAGATCATTGAAGGAAAGAATGAAGAAGCTTCCATCAATAAGAAGGATACCTGATTGAGAAATCTGAGTCCTTGAAGAAAATAAGGGTGGGAGGGCGGGAAAACAAAGGCAACTTGGGTCGGATGAAACAAGCAACGTTGAGAAAACCAAGAATTGGTCTTGCCCAAGTTGAAAGGATCGGGTTAACTTGAAGAGAATCACGCCGGTTGAAAAGAATTGACATGACGCTCTCAGTTATCATGAATGATTGGTATTCACATGAAAGTATGAGAACACCGTTTAGGAAAAAGGTATGGAATCAACACTTGACTTCGAAGCAACTCGAATACCAAAACTCAAAACAAAACAAAGGATTGGCTTGTCAAATAAGCCGGAAACAAACATATGATAGATCCCATGTCGTATCATGTGTCTGTTGGAAAGATATCCTACGAGATACTTGAATTCCCACTTATAAACTCCCGGAACTTTCTGGTTATGCAATCAGGTGTTGGGGATACAGGGGAAGCATAATATCTCACCCAAACTAGCAAATCCTACAACCAGCTGTATCCATCCTTCAACACATAACCAAGAAACCTTCGGAAATCGTCTACCTCAACCTTCGAAAACACATCCGTTATACAAGTCATGGCAATACTCCTGCACTCGCCTCAGTACTGGGCTATCAGGGTTATCTCACCAACAACTGTACAAAAGAGATTTTCGATGTCGGCGTACTAAACTCAGGTATTCCAAAACCGCAACGATAAGATTATGATGACAACACCTCGGAGCTCAACTCCCCGGGACACTGCCACAACCCCTAAATGTCAGGAGGCAACCAAGACAATGTTGTCATCATAAAATCATCGGAACGATTGTAATATACCCGCGTGATCCTAAAAAAAATTTAGTGAAATTTGAGAAGAGAAGAGTCAAAACTCTACGTCAGGATGCCTCACCAGAAGGTCGAAGGGACTGGGGAGTAAAAAGAATTCCTAAACTCTCCGATATATAATTCCTAAAAGACTCAAAACTTTTTTTTTCTAGACACAACTCGGCCACTAAAGACGATCAAACAGTGGGGGCTCCTAAGGTCGGGGAAAGGCTCTGATTACCAACTTGTAACGCCCTCGATGCGGCTATATCTCACACGTGTCGAGGCACGACTTAGAGGCATAACCGCATTGAAAGCAATGTCGCAAGTGAGGTAATCTTCGCACAATCCATATAATAAATAAAGGGAAAAGATACATAGTTGGCTTACAATCGCCACTTCACACAAGTACATAAATAACATCCATCATACAGATTACACTCAAGGTTCGACTACGGTACCAAAATGAAAGAAGACTACCCCAAATGCTAACAGATCCCCGGATCACCCCAACCGGGTTCCACTACTGATCATCTGGAAAAGAAACATAGAAACGGCCACGTTCCTCGTCAAACTCCCAAGTGAGCTCGGACGCGTCATCTGCATTGACATCGTTGGTACCTGCAACTGTGGTGATAATATCTGTGAGTCACGGGGACTCAGCAATCTCACACCCGCGAGATCAAGACTATTTAAGCTTAAAGGTGGGAAAGGGGTTTGTGAGGTGGAACTGCAGCAAGCGACTAGCATATGGTGGCTACAACGCAAAAAAGAGCGAGAAGAGAAGGCAAAGGACGGTCGAGAAACTAGAAGTGATCAAGAAGTGATCCTGAAACGACCTACGTCAGACATTACTCCAACACCGTGTTCACTTCCCGGACCCCGCCGAGAAGAGACCATCACGGTTACACACGCGGTTGATGTGTTTTAGTTAAGGTCAACTTCGGGTTTTCTACAACCGGACATCAACAAATTCCCATCTGCCTCATAACCGCGGGCACGGCTTTCGAAAGATAATACCCTGTAGGGGTGTCCCAACTTAGCCCATGATAAGCTCTCACGGTCAACGAAGGATATTCCTTCTACCGGGAAGACCCGATCAATCTCGGAATCCCGGACTACAAGACATTTCGACAGCAACAAAACAAGTCCAGCAAAGCCTCCCAGATGTGCCGACAAATCCCGATAGGAGCTGCAGATATCTCGTTCTCAGGGCACACCGGATGAGCCAGACGTCGGGTTGGCATAGACCCTGGTTGCCCAAGGGGCGCCGGACATCGCTCGGTTTGGACCAGCAATCAAAGGAGAACTGGCCCGAGGGTTTAAAATAAAGATGACCCTTGAGTCTGCAGAACCCAAGGGAAAAAGGCTTAGGTGGCAAATGGTAAAACCAATGTTGGGCCTTGCTGGAAAAGTCTTATTCAAAGCGAACTGTCAAGGGGGTCCCATAAATCACCCAACCGTGTAAGGAACGCAAACTCCGGGAACATAACACCGGTATGACGGAAACTAGGGTGGCAAGAGTGGAACAAAACACCAGGCATAAGGCCGAGCCTTCCACCCTTTACCAAGTGTATAGATGCATTAATTAAATAAGAGGTAATGTGATATCCCAACAAGTAAACATGTTCCAACAAGGAACAACAAAACCATGTTCCAACAAGGAACAAACTTCATCTTCACCTGCAACTAGCAACGCTATAAGAGGGGCTGAGCAAAGCAGTAACATAGCCAAACAACGGTTTGCTAGGACATGGATGGTTAGGGGCTGACATGGCAATATAGGAGGCATGATATAGCAAGTGGTAGGTATCGCAGCATAGGCATAGCAAAAGAGCGAGCAATCTAGCAAGCAAAGATAGAAGTGATTTCGAGGGTATGGTCATCTTGCCTGCAAGAGTCTCAGAGTTGTCGAAAGCTTGGTCCTCGTAAGCGTTCTCAACGGAATCCTCGTTCACGTACCCGTCTCCCGGCTCTACCCAAGACAAGAGAACAAGCAAAGGAACCAATATCAACCACGATGCAATGCGCAAGCAATATGATGCAAAACATGGCAATGATATGCGAGAGGTGATATGCAATGCGTATGCATGCTCCGGAAGGACAAGGATGAACAGGGCATAATACTGGCAAACCAAGCATGCCACTGGATAGGTGAGGTGATTTTGGTTGAAATCGATATAAAGTTCACCGGAATCGGATGCACGGTTTGCAAATGGCAAGCAATACAAGAATGACACGAATCTGCCATTAACAGCATGATGCTACTTAGCAAGCAACAATTAATTAGGCTACTTTACCCAAACATGGCAACAAAGCATATGACAGTAAACTACTCAAGATGCTTGTTAAAAGATGAACACTGAGCTACGGCTAAATCACATCATAACAGGTCCAAATAAGCATGGCAAAAGTGCACAAGATAACAGGTTCACAGACTTGGTGAAATAATCAACATAGCAGAAACTAACATCAGGATGACATGTTCAGGGAAACGAAACAACATGCTACAGGTTCAGAACATAGCAAAGTAAGGCATGGCATGAATCTAAACATAGCACTTGACAAAAGTCTATTACTGACCATAAGCCAAAAAGGATCAGAAAATATGATTACACCCATGTCAATTAAGCAAGTTTCGTTACAGGTTACAGACTTGGCAGAAAACTGGACATGTCAAAAACAGATAACGACTAGGCATGATAAACTAAGCATACATACATCAAGAAGACATGGCATAGGAACTAGACATGGCAAGAACAACATCATATCATGCAAGGATCAACTACAACAAGCTTGGCAAAATCGAATAACACGTAAACAATCTGCCAGCAACATTTTTAAGCAAAAGTAGAGCTCGATTGACTCAAGCTATGGCACCCCATAATTGCAAACAAAGGCCTGGATGGATAGAACAAATACTCAAGTTCAAAACTCCCTTACTGATCATGCTCAAAATATGCATGGATCTCTCAGAAACAACATGAACACATGGCATAAAAATAACAGCAGTCAGGGACTTGGTGAAAATACTAAGTCTCTGAAATCAGCAACATCAAGTGACCTAGTTTGCATGCTTGTGCTAGTCACCACATATATCACAAAAATACATGGCAAAATTCTATTGAAAGGTAACATGGCATATTACAAAACTCATGTAGGACACAACCTCATAGGAGGTATACATCAATCATGAAAAAAATGACAAAAGTGCATGTTCTGATAAGATCCAGCAACTAACATCAAATAGCCCTATTCTAACAGCATTTCGGGCATCAAGATGAGCTCAAATGAAAATGACTCAATAAGATGAAATGATACACTCGTCGAGACGAACAATTTGATATATTATACGCCCAAAACCGAGCAACATGCAGAGAGTTATGGCATGATGAACATGGCAACAAAATGATAGAATGCCGGGGACTTGGTGAAAATATTACCCCGCGGAAAAAGTCAACCGGGACGAGGATGTTCTGGAACGGAGCGGTGCGGGGACGGGCGAAGGCGTTTGGATCAGGGACCGGTGGATCTGGTCCCGATCCGGATCCGGCCGGAGTCTCGCCGGAGTTGACGCCGGCGATGGCGTGGACGACGAGGAGGCGGCGGGGCGACGGCGAGGCGAGACGGAGAGGCGGCGGCGCGCGAGCAGAGAGGCGGGGCGGCGCGCGGGCACTCGCTGACGGCGGCGGAGGACGCCGCGGGCGGCGGAGGCTTGCGGCGGCAGAGCTTGGCGGCGCGGCGGGAGAGCGGCGGCGGCGGGCGTGCGAGGCGCGCGGGAGGCGAGGCGCGGGCCTCGGGAGGCGCGCGGCGGAGGTGCGGAGAGGCGGCGGAGGTAGGCGGCGGCGCCCGCGGTGGCGGGGCGCGCCGGCGAACGGCGGCGGGGCAGAGGCGCGGGAGGCGCGCGAGCTCGGATCTGGGCCGGGCGGGCGGACGGCGGCGGCGACGCTGGCTCGCGCGGGCCCGTTTCGGGTCCCGCGGGCCGCGGCGGGAGGAGAGAGAGTGAGGCGGTGAGATGGCGCATGCCGGTTGGCTGTGGGCGGCGGCGCGATGACGTGGCGGACGCTGATTGGTCGGAGTGAGGTGGAGGGCGGACATGTCCGTCGGTGGTGGTTTTGTCCGGCGGCGCGCGGAGGAAGAAGCTAGGGTTTGGACTGCGGGATTTTCGGGAGGGGATCACATATTTATAGGTAGAGGGGGCTAGGAAGCTCCAAATGGAGAGCGGTTTTCGGCCACGCTATCGTGATCGAACGGAGGAGGACATGGGAGTGACTTAGATGGGTTATTGGGCTGTTTTGAAGGGGTGTTGGGCTGCAATACACACGAGGCCTTCACGGTTACCCGGTTAACCGTTGGAGTACCAAACGAACTCCGATTGACCCGAAACTTGACAGGCGGTCTACCGGTGTTATACCGAGGCCGCTTGACAAACCTCGGTCCAATCCGAGAAAGTTTAATACCCGCTCACGAAGAAATGTAAAAGAGGAGGCCGGGGAACAACGGAGCGCCCGATTGCAAAACGGACAACGGGGAAAATGCTCGGATGCATGAGACAAACACGTATGCGAATGCGATGCACATGATGACAAGATATGAAATGCAGATGATGACATGGCAAAGAGCAACACGCAAGCACATGACATGGCAACGACGGCGAATAGCTGGCGGACACCTGGCGCATCAGATCCGGGGCGTTACAGCATAACATGTCATCACCAACTCAGGACCTGTTTCATTCACAGGATTTTGAAAACGCAGGAATAGGACACGGCAATATTACAAGTTTCAAACTGATATTACAAATGTTAGGAGTAATGCTGCACCTACGAAGAGGGAATTACTAGGAAGTTTACGTAAGAACTTTTGTTACTTTAGGTGGATGCAGCATTATCGTACAAACTAAAATCCACCGCCCTAACAAGTCACTAATGGGCAAATAAGTTTTCGAGTGTCTGGCCACTTGATGTTTCAAAAACAAATTCAGCTTCTGCGGAGACTTTGTCACTTACCACAAGCTCGCCGATCACCAGATCGTGTGTTCTTCAGCTTCCTGGTTTCTTTTGATGTAATAATTGGTTTAGGATGTGGATTGTGTCGTTGGTTGTGAAATGTTGGGTTCTTGCGTGGATGTTTGGCCTTTGTTGGCCTCTTGGGATGTTGCGATTTCAATCTGGTAGCTTTTAGTCCTTCGTGTTAGGCTGGAGTTGTGCTGAACTTCTTGTGAATTGTGGTGGTTTTCAGTAATGAAAATCGAAAGGGGCAAGCCCTTCTTTGATCAAAAAAATTAATCGTCCTTATATATTCATCAGTCTTGCTATAAGTCGCAGTCGATTCTATATAGGTCCATCGGATCTTACATCAAGATCCGTGCTTTCAGATTTTCTTTTTTCTCTCTTAAATCTCATTCGAGTGAGACATAGCCACGCCATTAAACAGAGGCTCGGGCGCCAATAATGGAGACCTTGGGAGAGAGGTGGACGGCAGATGGAGGTCAAAGGGCTCTCCTCCCGATAAGCACACACAGGGGTCTGATCGCACGCCTCTCGTACTCAAATAGCTACCCTGCATGATGCCTCCTACCTAATTAAAAATGGGGACGCGTGGCGGCACGTAAATGGTACTAGTAAGTAGAACGCCCATGATTTGAACAATACTTGTGTTTCCGATTGTAACGTGACATCACTTGTTCCAAAATGACTTTGTTGATTGTTAATGTGTGCGCCTTCGCAAATCGGACTGCAAATTTACCACAGCATGTTGGTGCCATGTCATGGCACCAAGCCAAGTTTCATTATTTTCATGCGTGTTTTGGATTTACAGGAATTAAAAAACTAAGTTTCTCAATGTTTCCAACCCAGCCACGACACCCAGAATTTTGAATTTCATTCCCATTTCTTGCATGGAACCTAGAAATTTACCCGAGGACACACATGTGATTTTTCAACCAACTTTGGTGCACTGGAACATGTGCTTGTATTTCAAATTTGAATTATGCACACAAAGGTGACACATTCCCTCCCAGAACCACGAGTCTTCTTGAGAGAAGCTCCGATTTGCAAGAAGCTTATACCAAAATTTGTTCCTATTCGGCTAATTTTTTTTAACCACGGCATGGTACTACCATGACATGACACCATGCCAAGTTTCATGATTTTAAAACCAAGTTTCTCAATGTTCCTGACCGAGCCACGATGCCCAGATGTTTGAATTTTCATTCTCATTTTTTAATGGGACCTACTCCCTCCTTCCATCTATATAGGGCCTACTGTGTTTTTCAAGACAACCTTTGACTATTGACAAGATTAATAGCACATGAGATGTATACTATGAAAATTATATTATTGGAAGATCCTTTGACATACAAATTTGAAGGTATGCTTTGTGTAAGTTGCATGTCATATATTATTGCTCTAGCGTTTGGTCAAAGTTAGCCTCAAAAAATGCATTAGAACCCATATAGATGGAAGGACGGAGTAGAAATTCACCCGAGGACACAAATGTGATTTTTCAACCAACTTTGGTGCACGGGAGCATTTCCTTGTAGTTCACATTTGAATTATGCACATTAAATGACCAAAAACTCAATTGATGTGTAAATAAGGCCAAACGAAGACGGAATAATTCTAAAATTTAATAGGGCACTCATGTAGTTCTATGTTGCCTTTTTAAATAAACTCAAGGGGGGCAACGTATATCATTTCGCACTCAAAGGTGGCACGTTCCCTCTCAGAACCACGAGCCTTCTTGAGAGAAGCTTCAGTTTGCAAGAAGCTTATACCAAAATCGGTTCCTATTCGGCCAATTTTTTTACCACAACATGGTAGTACCATGACATGACATCCATGCCAAGTTTCATGATTTTCAGACGTGTTTTGGATTTACAAGAATTTTAAAACCAAGTTCCTCAATTTTCTCGCCCAAGCCACTATGCCCAGATGTTTTAATTTTATTCTCATTTCTTGCATGGGACCTATAAATTCACCCGAGGACACAAATGTGATTTTTCAACCAACTATGGTGCACGAGAGCATGTGCTTGTAGTTCAAATTTGACTTATGCACATTAAATGACCAGAAACTCAATTAATGTATAAAAAATGACAAACGAACCCGGAATAATTCCAAAATTTAACAGGGCACTAATGTAGTTCTATGTTGCCTTTGTTAAGAAACTCAAGGGGGGCAGCGTATATCGTTTCACACTCAAAGGTGGCACGTTCCCTCTTAGAACCACGAGCTTCCAAATCGGCCCAATTTTTTACCACAACATGTTAGCGCCATGACATGACACCATGCCAAGTTTCATGATTTCCAGGCGAGTTTTGGATTTACATGAATTTAAAATCAAAGTTTCTCGATGTTCTCGGCCGAGTCATGACGCCCAGATGTTTGAATTTCATTCTCATTTCTTCCATGGGACCTAGAAATTCAACAAAGGACACACATGTGATTTTTCAACCCACTTTGATGCACCGGAGCATGTTCATGGAATTCATATTTAGATTATGCACATTAAAAGTCTAGAAACTCAATTAATGTATAAAAAGGTTAAATGAACCCGAAATAATTCCAAAATTTAGCAGGGCACTCATATAGTTCTATGTTGCCTCTGTAAATAAAATCAGGGGGGAGGCAGCGTATATCATTTCGCACACAAAGGTGACACTTTCCCTCTCGGAACCACGAGGCTTGTTGAGAGAATCTCCGATTTTGCAAGAGGCTTATACCAAAACTTGTCCCAATTCAGCCAAAAATTATACGTATGAAAACAGGGTTTAGATTATCCCAAACATCTCACTACCTAGACCAATAATGTACTATGATTTGAATTCAACATAAAATGGATACAAATATTTGAATTGGAGAGCGTATGGTACATGTAGTTCATAGTGAAATATGATTACTGCTATATGTATGTTTTTTGTTATCAATGTAATATTTAAATTATTGTATAACTTGACAACAATCGTATTCAAATAAGTAAAATTGATTCAAATTAACTCCATATGGTAGACGACAATATATATGTTCACATGGTGGAGTAAAATGTTCATATATGATCGAAGATCAAAATGTACGACTACATCAATTATGAACCGCAAGGTCACCAAACGATATATTTGAATTCAACATAACATGGATTCAAAAATTGAAATTCGAGATCATGGCATCTGTACTCATATAAAAAGGGACATTACTCTTTCTTTGGTGGGAATTGATTTGTTTTTGTTGTTGTTGAGGGAAGTGCGAATCGATTTGGTACTGTGCAGGCTAATCTTGTTCTCCCGATTTTTTTACATTTTTCTTGTAGTTTTTTCAATGGCCTCTATAGCAATATAGTAAAAGGGGACATGACTCTCTTGTGTCTTGTATGAATTGTTTTTTTACACGTCAAGTTTGTTCTGCCGAACAAGGAATCCGCACCTTGTTATCCCGAAATTTTCAAGCTCGAGTATCTTCTGTCTCACCTGCTTTGAAACTCCCGCTTCTTCAACCCGCGCTGCGCCTTGTTATCCTGAAATTTGGACGCGCGCGAGAACTCCCTCCTCATCCGAAATCGCTCTCGCAGCCCAGACACGCGAAATCCTCCTTCTACCCCTCAGCCGGAAATGAAGCTCCACGTCACGGTGTCAAAACCGGTGGGGGTATGCTGGTAACTTACCCTACATTTCGGACAAGCGAGTCCCTAAGCTTGGCTCCCCCTCCCCCTTCGCCCCCCACTCATACACCGAGGCCGCCAAAACCCGCGAAACCCCACGCTCCTCCGTCGGCCTCCCGACTGCCGCCCAGCCGAAGACTCTTCCCCGACTACGTCGTCCAACACAACAGCTCACGGTCCCGCATTCGCCGCACCGGATGAGGATCTGTTGTCGATCTCGTCATCCCGCCGGATCAGCCGGCCCGTCCTCCTCCTCCGAGGAGCTGCCCCGACGTTCCCCTCGTCTATCGCGCCACCTCAATCCCCACAGCGCCGTCTTGACCTGCCCCACCGGAACCGCAACACCCTCACCAATTCCTCCTATGAAGCCGAGGCCAACTCGGCGCCACCAAGGAGGTTCTGCACTGACCGCTGCATTTTATCTTTTATTCAATCTCACGGGGCTGCCAGTGCTCGATACCAAGCAGACATGGCGTGTCTCCATCAACGGCGCCATCGCCGGCCACATCATCCACGGCGTCTCTCCCCCATGTCGTTGCTTCCTCGTTGGCGACTTCCACGACGACACTAGCTGCAGCTGCTCCGGCTCTCGCTCGCGTTGCGGCTCTGTTCTTGGTGTCAGTCGCGCTGCTGCACTGCTCCTGCTTTCGTTCGTGCTGCTGCTCTGCTCTTCCTTTAGCTTGCGTTGCTGCTGCCGCTGCACGACCTCCGGCAGCTACAGGAGTTGCTGCTTTAGCACTCGCTCATGGTGCTATTGCACGACTTGCTCTCTGCTAGTGCGTTCCCTGCTCGAGCGTCTCCTGATTTAGGTCACTGCTTCTCTGCTAGTAGTTCTCGAACACCCGAAACATCTATTGCAATGCTCTGTTACTAGTTCAATCAGTTTCGATAGTAAAATTCAGTTTTGACTGTGAAGTTCATTTTCTTCAGTTAAGTTCAGAGTGAACAGTACTTACAGCATCTGTCGGACCGGCCGTGGCGCGGCTGATGCGTTTTACATCTAGCACTTTTTGGTGATGCATTTTACATCATTTATTGCAGATGATATTAGGGTCCCACTTCAGGTTAACATTGTCTGTCTTGTCATGCTTCAGCCTCGTCGCCGTACACCTTAGCGGAGCTGCTTCAGCGATGGAACCGTCCATCACAGCGGAGCAGTACCCTCGGCGCCATTTCCAGAGTCCTCGGATCTTCTTCCCCGCCTCTGACAGTCACACCAGCATCATCACCATCCTCCACGTCCAACCCAATGATGCTGAGGTCCACAAGGCTATGCCAAAGAGGTTGTACACTTGTCGCATCACTTTGTTTCTCCATTCCTCTGTTCTTCCAATTCATGTGAGCCAAACACCTAGGTTGACTGAAATCCTATGTGTCCAAATGCTCTGTTTTCCACGTGCATTCCTATCCTATTCCTGTGTTTTTCCTGTCCCTGCATTTATAGAATTCTCCAATTCTAAGGAGCCCTTACAGATTTACTTCATTTTCAGATACGCGTCAAAGAAAACTCTGTGTGTTATGTCCTGCTCCTGCCGTGCCTTCATCCACCCCACCTGAGGTGCACCATTGACAGAAGTGTTCACTGCAGCAGAGATCCCCCATGCAGTCTTCCTTTCGCCGCCTCAGATCATCTTCCCCATTGCCGGCAGCCACGCCAACTGCATGACCATCATCGACTGAGCAGATGAACTTGAGGACTACACAGTTCCGGAAGAGAGGTCGCAGTCTTTCGTGTTTGCTTATGTTATACATCGGTTATTATACCTGCTACTTTATCGTTCAATCTTGAGTTTTGAATTGCCCATGGGTCTCATATCGAGCCAGCAACGAATTGTATCTGTCTACTATCTGGTTCATTTGGGGTCTTCTATGTGGTTCATGTTGGGTGGGCAACAAACAATAGATGATCCATTGTCTATCTTTTTAAACTGAAGCTATAATCTACCTGCTATCATTAGTTTTTGATCCATCCACTCGTTTGCTACCATCAGTCTTGATTTTTGCATGCACCCCTTAGGCCTTACAAAATATAACTATTTTTTTATTATGCATGCCAGATATGGTACACAATCGTACTGAACATGTAGAGAAAAAGAGAAGACAGTTGCGTGCGAATATAATGTCATGCAGACGCCGCTCCATGGTGAGCGAAGTACCCCCCCTCCTGCATTTCCAGATTGTATTCCAGAGGAAGATAACTATTCAGATGGAGATTCAGAAGGAGTCGACCACGCCTGTTTACCACCTGAGGTGTTTGCTCTAACCTGGCATGCTGATGTTGGTCATATCATGCATATGGCGCCTTGCATTGCTTACATTATACATCTTATATGTCATCAGGGAGTATATGGGAATTATGCAATGCCATCTTCTTTAGCCAGGCATCATATACGTGAATCATGCAATGCCATCCTGTTTAGCCAGTCATCATATATGTGAATTGTATCGTGCCATATTTTTTTCCATAATGTATTCCTGTCGGTGTACTAAAGTAGGGGTGCCTTAGAACCCCGAACTTGTGCACGGGCAGTAGTAGCCTCCCGCGGCAAGGCCTGCCAGGGGGGCGACAAGAGTCTCCACAGCCCATTCCGGGCCGGACGAAGGCCAAGTGATCGAGCCTAGAAGACCAAGCCCCGGCAAGAGGAGCTTGCCGGGTCGAGAAGGCAAGGTCCGGGAAGAGGAGCTTGCCGGGCCAAGGCGACAAGGCCCTGGCAAGAGGAGCTTGCCGGGACGACTAAGCCGAAGCACCAAGGCCCCGGCGGGAGGAGCTCGCCGGGACGGCCAAGCCAAGGCACCCCAAGAGAAGCCCGCCGCGGCGCGCCGCGCGCCCCGGCAAGGCCTGGCGAGCGGCAAGCTCCCAGGTGCGGCAAGGCAACTGCCGCGACAAGCCACTTGCTGCGGCAAACCACCATATCAGGCCCGCGCTCCAGCTCACCTGCCCACGCGTCGCTCTGGGGCTTCCCCGGAAGGCACGTGGCGGGACGCCGCGCAACCTGAGACGCGCGGTGGCATGCGACGTTGGCAGAGTCGCCCCCGTGGCGAGCGGAGGCGCTCCTAACGGTCCGCCTCGGCACTGTTCAGGCGATCCAGACGGGCATTTAATGCCCTTGTCCCCCGCCGTCAGAGTTAGGTGCGATAGCACTGTGCGGCCACTATTCACACAATTCCTTGCCATTTTTACCCTCACCTGCGTCGCTCCCTGTGGGAAACCCCTTGGCATATAAAAGGAGGCCCATGCGCACGTAGAGAGGGGATCGGACCCAAGAGGCCCTCACCTACTCCGAGCTCCACTTACTGTAGCTTCTTGCGCTCCAGAGCAAGAACCCTAATCAACCAGACATGCAGCAATAAGGTTTTACGCATCCATGCGGCCCGAAGCTGGGTAAAATCGTTGCGCGTGTGTGTCGCCTCGATCTGCTCTTTGTGCATCCTCCGCCCCCGTCGAACCGACAAGGGGCTCCATCCCCATAGGTGCTCGTGGAGGCCAGATTTCCCTCGACATCTTTGGCGTGCCAGGTAGGGGACACGTCGAGGTTATCCGAATCAGATCCGGCATCCGCGCGAGCCAGACTCTCATCGTTTGGGCCGGCATGGCGCCGAAGAAGAAAACTCCGGAGGTGACCGGCCCGTCAGCGTCGAACCCACCACCCATGGAGCAGACAGGTGGTGGGGAGGACGCCGACGGAGGAACGGGCACCGTCGAACCAGTTCTTGGTCCCGCGGCGTCCGAGCTCGCCCCGCGCCCCGCTCAGGAGGCGCAAAACCAGCAGCGTCATGGTACCCATGGCACCATACGCTCGCTGGACCCGGGCCACGCTGGTGGATCCCAGGGCGCTCAGGACCGGCATGCGATCCAGCGTGCCGGGACGAGCATCGCACGGCTGCCTGGACCGGGTGCTGCTCCTTCTAACGTGGTTAGGAGTTCGAGCACATCCCGCTCCTCGTGCCGCTCGCCGCCTCTGCCCGCCACCCCAGCGGAAGCTCTCGCGCGAGCCCAGCTGCTCCTAGACTACCCTCCAGAGCCTCATCGGTTTCGCCAACGGCGACACTCCGCGGCAGCACAGCGCGTCGCAGCCGCGGTCGGTCTCCCAGGCGAGAACCGATGGCGCCAAGAACGGCGGGGGCGCGACCACCGTGCACTCCCCGCCCCAGAGGCCACGGTCGCCGACTCGCCGGGTTCACCTCGACGACGACTCCACCTCGTCGTCGAACCCGCGAACTCACCGCGACCAACGCCAAGTCCTTCACGAACAAAGGGAAGAAGACGCTTGAACCCGCATCGAGCGCAAAAGAGAGGCGCGGCGTCAATCAGACCAGCGCGTTGGGCCCACTGGAGACATGCACGCGCCGGGGGAACCAGGCGAACTGCCGTATTCGGTAGGTTGCCCTGCGTTCACCCACGAGCTGCGGCAAGTCCAGTGGCCCAGCACAAAGAACTTCAAGCCCGACGTGCCCGAGAAGTACGACGGCAAGTCGCATCCGTCCGAGTTCCTCAACATCTACACCATTGCGGTGCAGGCTGCCGGGGGACGGGACGATAAGATCCTTGCCAACTACTTCCCGCTGGTACTCAAGCCCAACGTCAGATCCTGGCTCATGCACTTGCCGGACGGCTCCATCTCCTCCTGGCCAGATCTATGCCATTAGTTCGTGGGCGCCTTCACGGGCGGCCACAAACCCCATGGCCAGGCAAGCGACCTTCATCTGCTTGTTCAGAAGGAGGGGGAGCCTTTGCGCAAGTTCATCCAGAGGTTCAGCCGTGTGCACTACAACATCCCAGACGTCCACCCCGCCGCGGTGATCAGCGCGTTCCACCAGAACGTGCGTAACCGCAGGATGCGGGAGGAGATGGCGATGTGCAAAATCAAGGAGGTCAGCGAGCTTTACGCCCTGGCCAACAAGTGTGCACGCGCTGAGGAGGGGAGGCGGCTCCCCGGAGAAAGCGTTGGAGAAGGAGACTCCGACAGTGAAGGTACCGCCCCGGCAAGGAGAGGCCGGCGGCGGAACGGCAAGAAGAGGAAAAACCCAGAGGTACTGGTTGTCGAGAAGTCCGGCAGCGAGGGCTCCGCCAAGAAAGCCCAGGCGGGAGGCCCCGGCAAGGAGGTTGTCGGGTGCGCCAACTGCCGGGCGGTGGCGGCTGCCGATAAGCGGGATGGTACCGACAAAAAGTACTGCAAGATCCACCGCACCAGGGGCCACGACCTCTAGAGTTGCAAGCAAGTCGAGCGACTCGTCGACCTGCAAAAGGCCGAGTACGCACGACGCGACAAGGAGAGGGCCCTAGCAGGTGGCGGGGGATCCGGCACGAAGCGTCCTAGCCCGGGGGAGCGCCGCGGCAAGGACAAGCAGCGGCAAGCAGACAGAACTCCCCGGGGCCGCGACAAGAGCGAAGACGAAGACGACGATGAAGACATGGAAGACCCCGAGACCAGCGAGCAGGAGTTTCAGAAAGCCACTGAGGTCTTGTGTGTGGACGGCGGTGCCTCCCTGCACGCTTCCCACCACCAGCTTAAACGGTGGGTGCGGGAGGTCAATGCAGTGGAGCCGCCCGTCGAGTCACGCAGACCCCTGAGATGGTCCAGCACGCCTATCATCTTCGACATTGAGGACCACCCTGATCGCACAACCGCGGTCGGGTGCTTGCCGATGTTGGTTTCCCCAACGATCCGCAACCTCAAGGTCACTAAGATGCTAGTTGACGGCGGGGCCGGCTTGAATCTGATCTCCTTTGCTGTTCTCCGGAGACTCCAAGTTCCCGACAGCGAGCTCGAAGAAACCGGCACATTCCAAGGAATCAACCCGTGAAGGAGCAAGCCGAAGGGAAAGATCACGCTGCCGGTAACATTTGGCAGCGAGCTGAATTTCAGAACTGAGAAGGTCACCTTTGACGTCGCCGACCTTCCGTTGCCTTACAACGGGATCCTCGGCCGACCAGCACTCGCCAAGTTCATGGCGGCCTCTCACTATGCGTATAACATGCTCAAGATGCCCGGCCCGATAAGCGTCATCTCTGTCCCCGACGACAAGAAGGATGCCCTTATCTGCGCCGACCAATTATACCGGGACGCAACAGCGGCAACGGCCCGCGGTCCGCTCGCCGCTGGAGCTTCCGGGGGAAAGAAGAAGTCCGGCAAGTGCTCTGGCGCCCACTCCGGCAAGCGCGCCTCTTCGGAGTGCTGCGCTGCCGTCGAGGACGTGCCATTGAGCCCCGCCGGCAAGAAGACCAAGCCCGGCGAATGCTCTGGCGCCCACTCCGGCAAGCGCGCCTCTTCGGAGTGCTGCGCTGCCGTCGAGGACGTGCCATCGAGCCCCGCCGGCAAGAAGGCCAAGCCCGGCGAATGCTCTGGTGCCCACTCCGGCAAGCGCGCCTCTTCGGAGTGCTGCGCTGCCGCCGAGGACGTGCCATCGAGCCACGCCGGCGAACGCGAGAAGACGACGGCTGCTCCACCCGCGACCAAGAAGGTGCCCGCCAAGGAGGACGGCACTGGTGGTACCTTCACCATCAGTGCCACTCTCGGCCCCAAATAGGAAGGCGCGCTCATTGCTTTCCTGCGGGCGAATGTCGATGTGTTTGCCTGGCAACCATCTGACATCCCCGGCGTTCCCAGGGAAGTGATTGAGCACCACCTTGCCGTCTGTCCTCATGCGCGGCCCGTCAAGCAAAAGGTCAGGAAACAAGCGGTGGAGCGCCAAGAGTTTATCGCGGAGGAAATCAAGAAGTTGGAAGCGGCAGGCCTCGTCAGAGGCGTGCTCCATCCGACGTGGTTGGCCAATCCTATCGTCGTGCGCAAGGCAAATGGGAAGTGGAGGCTTTTCATCGATTTCACCGATGTCAAAAGAGCTTGCCCTAAAGATCCATTTCCCTTGCCGCGCATCGACCAGATTGTTGACTCCACGGCCGGATGCGACCTGCTTTCATTCCTTGACGCCTACTCCGGGTACCACCAGGTCTTCAAGGCCGAAGAAGACGAAGAGAAGACTGCGTTCATCACTCCATGCGGCACGTACTGTTTTGTGCGGATGCCTTTTGGACTGAAGAACGCGGGCTCGACATTTGCGAGGGTTGTCCACACTGCTTTTGAGCCACAGATCCACAGAAATGTGGAGGCCTACATGGACGACATTGTGGTCAAGAGCAGAGACAAGGCAACCTTGGTACAAGACTTGGAAGAGACCTTTGCAAACTTGCGCAGGATCAGCCTCAAGCTCAACCCCAAGAAGTGCGTGTTCGGAGTTCCCTCCGGCAAGCTTCTCGGGTTCTTTGTGTCTCAGCGTGGGATCGAAGCCAACCCCGACAAGATCAAGGCCATCGAGCAGATTGAAGCACCAACGCGTGTCAAGGACGTGCGAAGACTTGCCGGCTGCGTGGCGGCTCTCAGCAGATTTATTTCCAGGTCCGCGGAACGCGCCCTGCCGTTTTTCAAAATCTTGAAAAAGGCAGGTCCAGTGAAATGGACTCCTGAAGCGGAGGCTGCGCTGCAAGACTTGAAGAAATACCTGTCCTCCGCCCCTATACTTGTCGCGCCTAGACCACAAGAGAAGTTGTTGCTCTACCTAGCGGCAACCAATCAAGTGGCTAGTGCTGCGTTAGTTGCGGAGAGGGAAGCTGATGACGAGCCAGCAGCCACGGCAAGCGCGTCCGACGGCAAGCAGGGGGCTTCCCCGACAAGCTCTGGCCCCGGCAAGGGCGGATCCGCGCAAGCGCAAGGGGAAGTGCAGAGGAAGAGGATGGTGCAGCGCCCAGTTTACTTCGTCAGTTCCCTCTTGCAGGGGGCTAGGTCGAGGTACTCTGGTGTGCAGAAATTGCTCTTCGGCCTCCTCATGGCCTCGAGGAAGCTGCGCCATTACTTCCAAGCACACGAGATCACAGTGGTCACTCGCTTTCCGCTTAAGAGGATACTGCAGAATCCCGAAGCAACAGGCAGGATTGTCGAGTGGGCACTAGAACTGTCAAGCTTCGGCCTCAAGTTCGAAAGCACATCGACCATCTAGAGCCGAGCATTGGCAGAATTCATAGCAGAGTGGACGCCGACACCGGACGAAGAAATTCCAGAGACGAGCATCCCCAGCAAGGAAGCAACCAAAGAGTGGCTGATGTACTTTGATGGTGCCTTTTCGCTGGAAGGCGCCGGTGCCGGCGTGCTGCTCATCGCGCCCACCGGAGAGCACCTCAAGATCGTGGCGGAACTTGGGATCAAGAAGCTCATTGTCAGGGGTGACTCGCAGCTCGTCGTCCGCCAAGTGAACAAGGATTACCAGTGCCCGTTGATGGAAGCTTACGTTGATGGAGTGAGGAAGCTGGAAGAGCGCTTTGACGGCCTGCAAATGGAATACGTTCCAAGAGCAGAGAACGACATCGCCGACGGCCTGTCAAAATGCGCCGCACTAAAGCTACCTGTGGAACCAGGGACCTTTGTGCTCAAGCTGACTCAGCCATCCGTGACGCCATCGACTGGGCCAAGGAAGAAGAGAAGACCGGTCTCTGACGGCTCTCTCCCGGCAGAGCTTCCCGAAGCCGCCGCCAAGGGAGTCTCCGAGATCGACGCCAAGAGTGCTGAGGAGCTGCCTGCTCCGGCAAGCCCCAGGGTTTGCCTCGACGAAGCAGGCGCTCCCGGCAAGCCACGCCCCGGCAAGCTTGCCGAGGAACGTCAAGCTCCGGCTGAGCCCCGAGTCCTCGCCGTAGAAGCTGATGTTCCCACAGCCGCCGACATGCCTTTGGTCCTCGTCGTCGAGCCCCAGGCTCCGACGTGGGCACAGCAGATCGTTCGTTTCCTCCAGACGGGAGAGCTTCCCGAAGAACAAGAAGAAGCTGAAAGAGTAGCCCGGCAGTCCAGTATGTACCAGTTCGTCGACAGCGCACTGTACAGAAGAGGACGCAATGGGGTGAAATTGAAGTGCATCCACCGGGAAGACTGACAGAGGCTGTTGGCGGAGATACACGGAGGCATATGTGGGCACCACATTGGCGCCAGAGCACTTGCCGGAAAGGCGTTCCGGCAGGGCTTCTTCTGGCCCACAGCCCTCCAGGATGCAACTGCACAAGTAACCAAGTGTGAAGCGTGCCAGTTCCATTCCAAGAAGATACACCAGCCAGCTCAAGCTCTCCAGACGATCCCTTTATCCTGGCCCTTCTCGGTCTGGGGGCTCGATATCCTCGGCCCCTTCCTGCGATCCGTCGGGGGCTTTGAGTACTTGTTCGTTGCCATCGACAAGTTCACAAAGTGGCCAGAAGTGGAACCAGTGAGGAAGGTGACCGCCCAGTCCGCGATCAAATTCTTCAGGTCGATTGTTCGCCGCTTCGGGATCCCCAACCGGATCATCACCGACAACGGTACGCAGTTCACAAGCCACGCCTTCATGCAGTACACCCAAGATCTCGGCACCAAGGTCTGCTTCGCTTTTGTTGCTCATCCCCGGAGCAACGGTCAAGTGGAAAGGGCCAACACCGAGATACTGCGCGAGCTCAAGACCAGAAGTTTTGACAAGCTGCTCAAGCGCGGACGGAACTGGATCGAGGAGCTGCCAGCGGTTCTTTGGTTGGTCAGAACGACGCCAAATCGAGCCACTGGACAGACACCATTTGCTCTAGTCTATGGAGCAGAAGCAGTTACCCCCACGGAACTCGTATACGGGTCACCTCGAGTGCTCGCTTATGATGAGCTTGAGCAAGAGCGGTCGCGTGGAGATGACGCACTGCTCCTCGAGGAAGATCATCTCCAGGCCGCTGTGCGATCCGCTCGCTACCAGCAAGCTCTGCGTCGCTATCATAGCCGCAAAGTTAAGGCCAGGAGCCTCGAGGAAGGCGACCTTGTTCTTCGGCGCGTTCAGTCGGCCAAGATACACAACAAGTTGACGCCGAAGTGGGAAGGCCCTTACCGGGTGAAACGAGTCACGAGGGCCGGCGCCGTCCGCCTCGAGACCGAAGATGGTACTCCGGTGAGCAATTCCTGGAACATTGAGCATCTTCGCTAGTTTTACCCGTAAGGCGCGGTTGTCGGACCCCGTCGGGCAACCAACTCTTTGTACAAAAGTCTTGCCGCAGACGCATGTAATCCTTTGTACAAAGCCAGGCGCAGACCCTGGCCGCAATTACGCGCTGGGGCCCCCCAAGTTTTAGCATGCATGCTGAGTCGAGTCTTGTCCTTGGTTAGGGTCGATAGTGCCTAACAGTCGCTAACCCCTAACTTGGAGGTCGAGTCCGCGTCTTTTTCCCGTCCTTTCCCTTTGGCTCGCGGGAACAGCCTACCCTTGCCGAGCCGCTCAAGGACGAAGAAGGGGAGAAGGACGAGCCAGCACCCGCCTCCCAACAAGCCAGAGTTGCTGGGGGCTGCAACCTCAGATAAGTCTTTACATCCCTTATCATGCATTCTCTCGTGAGCTGTGGAATGTGAAAACCTTGCCTCCTCCTAAAAAGCTGTCGTGCTCTCTTAAAGCGGCAAACCCCGGAGCGCGTTCCCGGGGCCCGTTTCGGATAGTAGCCGCGGCGGCAAGGGGAGGAAGCGAGGGGCCAGAACCCGCCTTCTCCCTGCCTCCGCCTAGAGCGGTAGGAGGGCCAAGAGGCGCGGGGGACGACAGGTTCCGTTGCCGGGCGGGGAAGTGTCTATGTTAACGGTGCAAAGGGTCCGCCCCTTGCCGCGGGATGTACCCGCGAGACAAATGATCCGGCAAACAACCCCTTTTCATTAAAAACATTCCACTCAGGTACAGTCCAGAGAGAATGAAAAACATGAAAGATGGGATTACAAGATTTTAATGCAACTAAGGCCCGAGGGCTTACAAGATAAAAAGAGATAAGGTGCCCGTAATCCCTTTCTTGTCTCTCTCCTCAGGAGGTACGGCAAGGAGGCGAGAAGGGCAAAAGGGGCGCCTAGGCGAGCTACGGGTGGCAGAAGACGCCAAGAGAGCGTCCGAGGCCCCACCCCGGAGCTCCGGAGGCCGGAAGAAGACGGCGACGCCGGAAGCGGAGCTCGAGAAGGAGGCGGCGGGACGTCGACACGCTGTCGAGGGCATCTAGCCCTCGTACTCCGAGTTGACGGCCTTGCCGCCAGCCTCTTCCGCAGCCTCGCCACTCCGGCCGCCCGAGAAGACGAAGCCCCGGCAAGAGGAGCTCGCCGGGCCGGAGAGAAGACCCCGGTGGTCATCGCCGCGAGCAGGGGTGGTGACGGCGTCTGGAGCGAGGTTGGAAGACGAGGCAGCGGCCTTGCCGCCCGTCCTCCTCCTCTTCCGCATCCTCCCTACGCCAGCCGCCCAAGGAGACGACCCCGGGGAGTTCACGGCGCCAGCGACGCGGACGACGGGGGCCGCCGGTGCCACGCGGAGCTACGACTAGCGCCTAGTCATACCCGTCACCCCGGCGACCGCCCTCCCTCGTCGTCGCTGTCGCTCCCCTCCTCGTCACTCTCGCTCGAGGAGTAGCCTTCGTTGTCGGAGGAGCTATCCACGCAGCACCGGGCCCGGGTGCCGAGGTCCCCGAAGACCTTGACGGAGAGCAGATCGCCCTCCATCAGCTTGAAATGGAGGGTGAACCCCGCCGTCAAGCTATGGATCCGGGCGAACGACTTCCACCCTCGGCCCAGGCACATCACGCCGGGGGCTCGGGATTCGACGTGGACTCGCGTACCACTGATCCCGCAGCCCCTCATGCGCAGCCTCAGCGTCTCGTGTTGTTCCGCCTCCAGGACGTCCGCAAAGGGGGCCAGGAGGCGGAGGCGACGGCGAGGCGCCCTGCGCAGCCTGATGATGAACTCGCAGGGGTCGTCCCCGAGATGAACCGCCGGGGGAAACGGAGCCGCCGGGGGAAACGGAGCCGCCGGCGGAGGCGAGGCCGGCGCGCCGCCCTGCCCGCCTCGAGCGCCTCGGCCCCGTCCACGGCCTCGTCCACGACCTCTCCCCCTCCCCCTGCCGCTTACGGTTGGCTCCGCCGCCGCGGGTGCAAGGGGAGGAGGGGCACGCTGCCTGGCGGCAACCCTTGCCGCCACCGAAGAAGGACCAGGGTTCCCTTCCTCCATGACAGCTGGGGAAAGGGGACCAGGGATCTAAGAGGAGGAAGAAGGAAGGAATGCGGACCCTCGTCATCCCCTTCCGCTCCTTATAAAGGGGCGAAGTGGGGGCTCGGCCGCCTCGCCCAACCAATCAAAGCAGAGGAAGGGCAGGCGACGGGGCCGACCCTCTACCTTGACCCGCGTCGGCCCGGCTTCCTGCCTCCACCACCGCGACCCCAAGTGCATGGAGGACGCGTGGCGGGCGGGCAGGGCCGAGGCAACTGGTGAGGCGACCTCTCTTCCCCCTCACTCGAAAGTGGGGGCGGACGTTTCGCTTCTCCAAATAAAAGAGATCGTGCACGACGTGACGTATGCCTGCGGGCCTCAGCCCCGCGCACGCCACCCACGTCACACACGCCTCGCACGCCACGCCCCCCCCCCCATGATGCCGCGATAAGCGCGCGCCACTTGGGGAGGGCGCGACGAGCACGGAGTTAAGGAGCAGCGCAACCCAGGCCACGCGTGCCCGTGCACTGTTAGGGCCTGGCCCAACAACGCTCGGCACCGTGTATGGCCCAGACCCGGGGGCTCCTGTCGGTGTACTAAAGTAGGGGTGCCTTAGAACCCCGAACTTGTGCACCGGCAGTAGTAGCCTCCCGCGGCAAGGCCTGCCAGGGGGGCGACAAGAGTCTCCACGGCCCTTTCCGGGCCGGACGAAGGCCAAGTGATCGAGCCTAGAAGACCAAGCCCCGGCAAGAGGAGCTTGCCGGGTCGAGAAGGCAAGGTCCGGCAAGAGGAGCTTGCCGGGCCAAGGAGACAAGGCGCCGGCAAGAGGAGCTTGCCGGGACGACTAAGCCGAAGCACCAAGGCCCCGGCGGGAGGAGCTCGCCGGGACGGCCAAGCCAAGGCACCCCAAGAGAAGCCCGCCGCGGCGCGCCGCGCGCCCCGGCAAGGCCTGGCGAGCGGCAAGCTCCCAGGTGCGGCAAGGCAAATGCCGCGGCAAGCCACTTGCCGCGGCAAACCACCATATCAGGCCCGCGCTCCAGCTCACCTCCCCACGCGTCGCTCTGGGGCTTCCCTGGAAGGCACGTGGCGGGACGCCGCGCAACCTGAGACGCGCGGTGGCATGCGACGTTGGCAGAGTCGCCCCCGTGGCGAGCGGAGGCGCTCCTAACAGTCCGCCTCGGCACTGTTCAGGCGATCCAGACGGGCATTTAATGCCCTTGTCCCCCGCCGTCAGAGTTAGGTGCGATAGCATTGTGCGGCCACTATTCACACAATTCCTTGCCATTTTTACCCTCACCTGCGTCGCTCCCTGTGGGAAACCCCTTGGCATATAAAAGGAGGCCCATGCGCACGTAGAGAGGGGATCGGACCCAAGAGGCCCTCGCCTACTCCCAGCTCCACTTACTGTAGCTTCTTGCGCTCCAGAGCAAGAACCCTAATCAACCAGACATGCAGCAGTAGGGTTTTACGCATCCATGCGGCCCGAAGCTGGGTAAAATCGTTGTGCGTGTGTGTCGCCTCGATCTGCTCTTTGTGCATCCTCCGCCCCCGCCGAACCGACAAGGGGCTCCGTCCCCATAGGTGCTCGTGGAGGCCAGATTTCCCCCGACAATTCCATTTGTCAACAATGTTTATACATTCATCAACTCTTCCTGTGCATCAGCCATTTGAGTCGGTCATGGAAAAATATGGAGTGAAAACAAGGTCTTCTGAGCAATCAGTGCTACCTGTCGATGCACATTTCTTGCTGGTTACAGATATCTCCTCAGAGGAGGATTCAGAGAGAGATGACCAGTTGTATTCCCCCCCCCTCGAGGTGCATTCTCTAAGTTGGCTGGGTTATATTGCTCATATCATGCATATGGTGTCTTGCATTGCCATGCCTTCTGCTTAGATTAGACATGCTTTGTGTGAATGCCTCCTGTTTGCTTTCTATATCAGATATGTGAATTATGCAATGCCATGTTTTTAAGCCAATTATCATATATGTGAATTATGCACCGCCATGGAGCCAGGCATCATATATGTGAATTATCTCATGGCATCTTTTTTTCATTACGTATTCCATTGGTCGACAATGTGTGTATATTGAACTACTCTTCTTGTGTATCAGCCATTTGAGCCGGTTATGGAAAAATCTGGAGTGAAAACAACATCTTCAGAGCAGGCAATGATACATGTTGAAGCATATATCTCGATGGTTACTGGGAGCTCCTCAGAGGAGGATTCAGAGACAGATGACCAGTTTCGACACTACAACAAGAACCCCCCTTCACCAACGCATCGATGTGTTGCCGTATGTCCATATAAGTGTTGCAGAGGCCTACACCAAAGGATTAATATGCGTTGCCATTGGCGGCGTTGCAAGGGTCTACAACAACGTATATACATGTGTTGGTAAACGGGGTCAAGAAGCGTTGGTAAATAGCAACTTATGGAGTTAGGGCCTAACAACACGCAGATGCGTTGCTAGCTACCCTGTACAAAAGGATTTTCGGATTGACATATATGTATGTCATCTAGCCCAATATTGGTTAGATCAAGCCCAAATTTTTATTGGGTCGTGACCATTTCTGCCATATTGTTTGAATTATTATTCTCAACAATTTTTAGTTGGCCCGATTCTATAGGGATTATTTTCCATTGACCAAGTCAACTGTCCAACAGAATATATTTTCAGTAAACATCAATGCCAATTCCATATCACGGTTCATAGTACGCATTGTACATAGCATCTTGATGCAACATGTAGCATCAATAGAGAAATAAATTAACAAATGAGTCTTTTCTTAAGTCTTGACTCCCGAACATAATTGTATATCTCTCCTCTTTATTAAGGGTACATTTGCTGAAGGCCTCTTATACTGACTTCTTGAAGGCAGCTAGAGTCTTCATGGTCCTTATTTGTCCATCGTAACTTCTTGAAATATGACTTGCATATCATCCTGTCACAATAATAGGGGTAGAATTTGCAGCAAATACGTAAACATATTGGTAAGCATGAGTTACAAAAAACATCTACCATCAAAAATAAAATTCCACAATTTAGTATTAACTGTTCTCCTTAATTTTTACATTTTACAATACACTACTTTATCAATTTAGTATTACCTAATATTCACCATGTTATTTTACCTATGCTGATAAGAAAACCATATCAAGTGAGTGACAAACAAATTAAGTGGCTCTGAGGTATCACCTTATAATCTTACCAGAATAGAAGTCAGATCTTCCTGACGCAAACCAAGATCATTATCATCAGAGATGTGCTTGTCAAATAGGACTCCATTTTTTTAACAATCCATTTTCTTCAAAAACAAGCATTACTCTGCCTCGATGACCATTGTTGGGGCCCCTAAAGACCAACCAACAGCATTTTCAGTATGTATATGGAAATAATATGGTCACAATCATGACAAAAAAGTATTTGTTTATTTTATGCCTGAACTCCAATACACACATATATAGTGAGAACAACATATGCATTGTTGTTGCAAGTGAGATGCAAATAAAGCTTGAGATATTTGAGATCATTGTTGAGTTTATTGATAGTCATTACCATCATCCTCGTCTTCATTGTAATTGACTCTTCCCTTCGAATTTGCACCATACTCCACACTGTGTGATTTATTATGTTAGCTTTCTTTGCTGTCACTGGAGATAACAACCCATGCTCCATTAACCTGCACTTGTATCAATGGTATGATTATCATGTATAATGTAGTGTTGTTACTGTAAACTAGGTAGTTCTATAACGAGTCATCTCTGAATGATGATCCAAATCTACTACTTGAAATATCCTAAACTGGGCCAAAATATATTTAGAAATCAATCAGACTAGCTGAGAATTCTCTCGCGGGCAGTACTGTTAGAATAGATGGGAGAATCAAACCTATTTCAACACACTTCACATAGCATTGAGAAATCAATCAGATTGGTGTGCACCGTGTGACGAGCTAGGATTGGAGACACAAAAATAAATCAGACAGACTAGTTGGGGACTACACCATAAATTTGTGTCCACGTACTATACTTACTAGTACCTGGTGAATACGTAACTGATGGTTATTAAAGAGAAGAGGTGACGCACCTACAAGAATTCAGCCATCTCATTGGAGGGGAACTGGTGGACAGTAATTCATTAAATATCCTGGGATGTTCCTTCGGCCAAGTTTGGAGGATCTTGGATGAAGCTAACATTATGGACAACATATTAGATCACATAACATGGTTTGATTGAGCTGCAAGCTTGCTTGAAATCGACACTAATTAGCAATTGAGTTGGGAATCAATCAGATTCATAAAGCTAGCAAAAATCTGAGAAGGCTATGTGTGGAGGATGAAATTGCAGATGTAGTGTGCAAAAATTAACCAGATAGATATACCTGAGGCGGACGTATGAGCCATCGGCGGAGGCAGGGACAATCGGTGATGCGATGCGGACGGAGGCTGAATCTGATGATGTCCCACATCGGCCTCGCCGCTGCCGCATGATCCAAAAGAACAAAGAGAGGACGTAGGTGGATGGGAACGATTGACGTACATAGGGAAAGGTGGTGACCGGATTCCCCACCGTGCTCGACTTCGTCGCCGTCGGCGCCGAGTAGGAGAGCAGCGAGTCCACGACGGGGGCGGGGGTTAGCCGGTACGAGAGGAAAGGCACCATAGAGGCTACATACGGTGACTCGGCGAGGAGGGGGGCTGTGGAGGTGCGAGCGGTGGTTGGCCAGATGAGAGCGGCGACGCTATTATAGAGGGCGGTTGCAGGGAGAGGTCCTGCGTTGCGGTGGTGGGGTTTGAGGGATATGAAAGTCAGGGTTTCTTTAGATCTAGAGTAAATATATGGTGGCCGGAAATTTCCAGATCCCGCCATGCATGTCCGCAATTTTCAAAGTCGCGCGCTTTTTCTTTTGCATGATAGTAGTACTATACTACCATATTCTTAGTGTTGATTTGATTGATGGGTTCAAAAATTCCTAGATGAACCACTCTATAGTGTTCGTCTCAACAAGTTGAACAAAAATAGGTGTTTAAATGTTGCCAGTTCAAAAATAGGAACCACTTGTATTCCACAGACGCAGATCTTTGGAAAATGGGGCGAATGCACCGAAATGGAAAAAACAATTTTAGTTAAAAATATGAAAAGGAAAAATTCTAAAACTTTATTTGTAACAAACATGGTCCGGCGTAATACTAGTGTGAAAAGTTTCATGGATTAACAACTCTAGTCGTATTCTCGACAAATAAAAACAGAATCGAAACTATATAAAAGTTACTATTCACACTTTTTATCTCAAAAATATTTTCTTGGCTTCCGAATCGATGGAAGCAATTCATTTGCGGAACATTTCACATGAGTGTAATACATGTTTGATTCGAATAAATTAAAGATTTTTCACTGTTCTTGATTTTTTAAAAGTCGGGTGCAATGGGACCTGAGACCCATTGTCTATTTCAGGATTTGCATTGTCTAATAATAGTGACACCAAAATCATGTCCTTTGTGGGACACGTGTCACTGTGGATATATCCACCGCTTCCCGTCTAGCTTTCTCTCTTCGCACGAACGTGTTCTTCATTGTTTGTCTCCTTCCCCTTCCCACCTCTCATTCATCACAATCGAGAGGAGATGGCTTTCATGACGACGACAGCCACCCACCCATCGCTGCTACGAATCAGGAGGAATGACGGCGACCACCACCTGATGCTCCATCCGCACCGGAAAACAGTTGTTCTTATTGCAAATGAAGGGAGATGCGACCACCGGTTGTTGCATCTTTGCCATGGCGCACCACCGTTGTTGCAAACATGAAGGGGCAATGGTTGCCACCCACATCACCACATTCTTACATGGTGAGGCTCCCGCCTGCACTGTCGGGGGTGTTGTAAACCCACGGTTGCAGTTGCACAATTGCTACAGGTGGGGGCGGCGTACGTAGCACTCAGGGTGTTGCTAAAGGGGGTGGCGACGCCCGCCGCACAGTTGCAATGCAAAACGAAGGCGAAGGACGGGTTGCTCGCCGCACTGTTGCGATGCAACATGCAGGAGGAGGCACTGCTGCTCACTACACTACTACGACCCAACATGCGTGACGCAAGGGAAGGCGGTAGCCGCTGACGGTCGGTGCTGCAACGTAGAACGAAAGGGGAGGATGGAAGTCGATAATGCTTACCTCACAATTATGGGCAACACGCAAGAGGAGGAAGGGTTGCTCATCGCACTGCTGCGACAACACACGTGATGAAAGAGGAGGCGGGCACCACATGAACAGGGAGGCCGAAAGCGGGCACCATTTGCCGCACAACTGCAGCACAACTCATAAGGGGAGGGGAGGCACGACACTAGAGGAGCCACCAGTGCTACGATGCAACTCGTTGACACATTGTTCTTGTGATGCAGCACTCCGGACGTTGCTATGACGGCTTACCGATGATGCTGCGTGGCGGATGTGAACGAAAACCGAGGGTAAATCAAGGACTTACCATAACTGAGAACAAAAACGGAGAGGTCACTACTCCTTTAGCAGCTGGCGAGGTTGCGGGACCAAAGAGATGAAGGGGGTCGATGTTGCACCGTCGAACCCTAGGATTTTCTAGGTTTTTTCATGCTTCCTTTTTGTTATTAATTACTTTTTATATGAAAAATTTTAAATATACGATGAACCTTTTTTAAGTGCACAATACACATATTTTACATATATTATGAAGAATTAAAAAAAATTGTAAATATTTTAATATATAACACTGTTAAATATCTCTATGAACATTTTGAAATACACAATGAACTCCTTTTTACCCATTTTTTTTAAAATGTAATCCCTCCGTCGCAAAATAAGTGACTCAACTTTGAACAAACATTGTACTTAAGTTAGTGCAAATTCGAGTCACTTAATTTGGGACGGAGGGAGTATGATTTAAAAAAATACATGATATTTTTTACTGCAATATACGGTGAAATTTTATTAAATACATTACAAATATTTAACAAATACACAATGAATATTTACCAAAAACTATTTTTTTATATCCATGAACACTTCTGAAACTTTCATGTTTTTTCAAGAAGCATGAACACACTTTAAATTTACAACAAAATGTACTTACACGAACAAAAAATTGTCTTATTATTTTTACCAAAGTATATAAATTTAGTAAAATATCTTTTTTACATAAATGGACTCTTCAGTTATTTAAATGTTGGATTTCAAATTATCATACCTGTATAACTGTACAAGTAGCATATTGTTTTTTAGTGTAACACACAAGTAGCAGGGATCAACTACTTCGTGCAAGGAACAACTTCTTTTTACTGAGAATACGTACAAATAGGAATTTTTTAATTAAGAAATAATAAAAGTACAAGTAGCAGAACTGATCGATATTAAAAAGAAGTATCCTAAAAAAATATTAAAAAGTAGCATCGGCCCGATTGGCGTTTTTTTAGAAACATCGGCCCAATCGGCTAGCCCCCTGCGCACGTCCCATGGGCCCTAACTTGCGAAGGGCCATCTCAGTTGGCATTGTGTTTATCTAAATGAAATCAGTATATTCATCACATTCTCAACATAGGTGAGTCGGTTTGTCTCTCCCTTTGTAGCCGAGAGGTTGCTGGTTCAAGTCCCTTCCCCCTTTTTTTTGTGTGTGCAGAAATAATATCTGCAGCTCGTTCGAGTCTTATTTTCTCTTTCGATACGGCTGGTACAGAACCAACACATAGCGTGCATCGCAAAGTATTCGTCGTTCCTCACAGCATTAGCAACGTACACGTTTCCAACACATATATGCGTAGCTATGACGGAGAGGTTACAACACATTCCTAGATCGTTGCAACCGATCTGTTGCTATATGGGGGTTCTTGTTGTAGTGCTATATCACACCTGAGGTGTATGCTCTTAAGTTGCAATGTTTATATTTCTCATATGATGCATATGGTGTCTTGCATTGCTTAGTTTAGACATCATATGCACAATATTGAATTCTATCTCCTTAGTTTAGAGATCATACATGCGAGTGCCAGCTGCTTAGTATATGAATCAATTATGTCAATTATATCATGCCATCCTGTATACTTAGACAACAAGTATGTGAATTCATCCCAACCTATTTTAGAAAGGCATCATATAGTTTTGTCATGTCATCCTGTTTAGGTACTCATCATATGTTGAATTATGCCATTATATCCTGTTAAGTTATCCATCATATATCTGAAACTTTGTCATGCTATCCTGTTCAGTTAGGCATCATATATGTGAAATTGTGTCATGCTGTCCTGTTTGGTTAGACAAAATATATGTGAATTACCACATCTGTCTATCATACAATGTCTGTACGTTCAATTTCTTTTCTTGTTTATCAGCCATTTGAATTGGAGGGGGTGATGGCAGTATCTAAGGGAGCAAAAACCCGTTCTTCACAAAAGACAGTGCTACCCGTCGATGCAGATAGAACCATGGTTGTACTAGCCCACAAACTAGCCCCACCACACATAATCGAGACTCTTCCAGATTGCACACTTACACCGTTGGGCAGAGAACCAGCTACAACCCATCTAACCGCAACCCCAGCGGACAGTAACCCACTTATAGTTGACAAAGCACCATGTCCACCACAGAGTACCCTCTCACGAGTAGTTTGTAAAGCTACTGCAGTGCCCAAAGCACGAAGACCACCATAGCTAACCCAAAGTCCACGTTTAAAGCAGAAGAGCAACTGTTCTCAGGTCAGATTCCGTAGCTATGGTCCATACTCCTTTGTTGTTGCATCACTGTATTTACTCCTACCAACTCCTTTGTTTCTGCTTGTGCGCAACAGGTATGTTTTAAACCTATTTCTTTAACTGGATTGCTGTTCTAACTTCTTGCTCTATGTTGATTTCAGTTTAAGTTGTATAAACAGTTATGTTCTCATGTGACGCACATTACAAGTGTTGCCAATGTTGTGTAGTTTTGCACACTTATATTCTGTCTATGCTGTTGTGTCTTAAAAATATATGAGTTGAACTGTGTCTCTATCTTTATTAGGGAACATAAACTAGAATGATATGGACAGTACAGTGACCATAGTACATAGATATATGTTTGTTTCATGCTGTTATCCTGTCCACCTTACTACTGAACCGGTTTACCAAAATGAGTTTCGTATACTACAAGCTAAACCTGTGATGTGTGTGCTTGTTTCTCTTGTAGTATGCAAACAGAATATTGGAGAAGAGCACCCCACTATGCAATGGTAGAGAAAGTAATGCAGATAAGGTTCAAGATAGTGAGACAACCCTGTTGGTCTCCAAGAAAGGTGATAAAAACAATCTTGTAGACAGTGAGAAAACCCCACAGTCCTGCGTTGATGTAGTGTTCGAGTTACTGGACAGTACCGCTGGCACAAGCTCTTCGAACTTGCTGCCCGAATCACTTTGGCTTCTTTAGTCTCAGCTACAAGCTGAAAGGCATCAGTCAGCTATGCTGCGGCAAGAAGCCGAAGGACTGAGGAAGTCCCTGCAGAATTCAGATGCATACTTTCTTATGCAACAGCAAGCGCTGGAGTATTTAAGAGCCAAACAAGAGAAAGTTAATAAGCTTGCTAAGCATCTTGCCAGCATTATGGGTACCCAGGATATTGTTTCTTGAACTCTTCTGAAGTGGTTTCAGTTTTGGACTTGTTTTGCTGCGGCGTTTATATGCTGCATTGTTCCCTATATTTGCACTGGTGGCGAACTTTAATGCCCAGTGGATGTAATATGTGTAATAGCCGTGATAGCCTAGCATAAGTTGCTTGCTTATTTATTTCCTTGTTGTCTTTTTTATTTGTTTGCTTGTAGTCAGTGCAATTCTTTTTCCGCGGTTTGCTAGTAGCTGCAATAACCTATTTTTAAAACTAGGCCACAATAACCATGGGCTAGTATTTATTGTAGTGACACTGGGCCTCCTACGGGCCGTAGAAACAGTGGGCCTTCTACGGGCCGTAGAAACAGTAGGCCTTCTATAGGCGTTAGAAACAATGGGCCATCTACTGGCCATAGAAACAATGGGTATTCTACGGGTCATGTCATCAATGGGCCTTATATGGGCCGTATGATCGATTGGCCAAACATGGGCCAATAACAGGACGCATTATAGACGTAAACGGGCTAGAGTTGGAATCGTCCGTTCATGGGCCGACCATAATGGGCCATTGTTAATAGGCCGTATTTGATGATGCTATGAAAACGGCCCAACGTATTAACGGACCACAAACGGGCCGACTGTGACCATGGGCTGAATTTGGCCCACAAGCAGAAAATGACAGTATCGGGCCGTAAGTAAAGGAATGTTGGAAATGAGCCCAAGAATAAATGGGCTCTGAGAAGGCCGAAAGATATCATGGGCTGGAAACGGCCTAACGGAATAACGGGCCGTTAATGGGTATAAAGTGATACTCTGTTCATTACGGGCCAGTTTCACTACGGGTCGTTACTGGTTGTAAAGTGATACACTGTTCATTACGGGCCAGTTTCACCACGTGTCGTTAATAGGCCAAGAGTTACATAGGGCCTCATATGGGCCGAAAGACATCATCGGCCATACATGGGCCAGAAGTGAAAACGGGTTGGAATCATATTGGATGGCCCAGATGACACTACTGGGCCTAATTCGGATAGGGCGTAACGGGCCTTGGGTTAGCGGGCTGTAAATGGGCTATATGCAAACAGGCTGTTAACACGCTTTCCATGGGCCGGCCCGCCACCTTTTGACCAAGTCAAATGGGTCAGCCTTTTCACAGGAATGGGCCTCTGTTGGGCCGTGCCACGTGTTGACGTATCATAGGCGCCTTCTGTCCAATGAGTGGATGACATCTGTCCCAACGACACATGTTTCCTCCAGCCAATGATGATTTCACACGTGGAAAATCCCCATTGGTCGGGGCTGTTAACGAGTTATCGGATCCAAAACCCGACCTGATAGCTTAACGGCGTTCCGTTACGATGGATGCCACGTGTCGGTCACCCTTGACGAAAGCACTTTTGTGACGCGCGATTTATCATCATGGAAGTGGGCACTTCCATGATGATAATATTAGTAATGTCATGGAACACTTAAGACTATCTTGATTCTGTCATAAATTTGTCATGGATGTACATGCATGACAAAAAACGCGACCTACTGTGACAAACACGTATCATCACGGAAGTGTATTTTTTTGGTAGTGCCCCCTCGTGTGGCCACGAAGGGAATCCTAGCTAATTAAGCTATGAATGCATGCCCCCCCCAACCGAGGTTCACCTAGAAAAGTGCAAAGTAGCAACCCTCCCCCCCCCCCCCCCCGCACACACACTTTTCAGTCGGCGGGCCAGAGAGGCATATATCTCGCCAAGATGCATCGTAAAACAGACAAAGAATAATCCACCTTGGTCGTACAACCTCTCTCTTGTTGTTGGTCAAAGTGATGGCCATCCAAGTGACCCAGGAGATGTGCTAGCTCGCCAATAATCACGCTTGTAGCTAGTCCCCGAAGACAACCACTGCATCCGTGTGGCCCAAACATATGTATGGAGAGGTGTGTTTTTGAGTAACAATGGAACAACTTTGATGTGGCACTGTGATTTCGAACTAGAAATCCCCACACTGAGTGGGGGTTAGGTTGACGATGCATATGTATGTTACACCAGACTTCAAGCCAACGATGGGGGTTCATGTCGGTGTACAAAAGTAGGGGCTCTCCTTTTGACCCACACTTGTGCACGGGCAGTCAGAGCCGTGCGCCGCAGCCACACTTAGCAGGGCAGAGGAGAGAGGTTGTGGAGAAGCCAGAGCACAAGACGGCCAAGGCAAAGCCAAGACTAGGAACACAAGAGGGCAAGGAGGTGAGGTAGACTCCCTCGGCAAGGTTCTTGCCGAGGCAGCCTCCGCAGCCCCGGCAAGGGCCTTGCCGGGGCAGCCTGCCCGATGCCAACAGAGCGAACCTCCCTTGAGCCCACCAACCTCATTGGAACCAGGGCTCGAGAGGCACCCCCGTGGTGGCATGCAGATGTTTGTTACGATCATAAACACACAAGATCATATGAGGACCAGAACACGGTGACCCTCGGCGGGATCCTAGCCGAGGAGATCCACAAGACCCCCGGCAAGCGCCTTGCCGGGGACAACTGCGATGCCACGGCAAGACCCTTTCCGAGGGCACCAGCAGGGCCACTGCCAGGCCCGCACCAACCAAGGCTCCGTGGCCATTCGCATGCAGCTGCAAGCCCAACCAGGTGGGAAGTGTTGGGGAACGTTGCAGAAAATTAAAATTTTTCCTACGGTTTCACCAAGATCCATCTATGAGTTCATCTAAGCAACGAGTCATGGGAGAGAGATTGCATCTACATACCACTTTGTAGATCACGAGCGGAAGCATTCAACGAACGTGGATGAAGTAGTCGTACACACCGTGATCCAAATCACCGGAGATCCTAGCACCGAAAGCACGGCACCTCCGCGTTCAACACACGTACGGTCAGCGTAACGTCTCCTTCTTCTTGATCCAGCAAGGCAAAGGAGAGGTTGGGGAAGATGGCTCCAGCAGCAGCACGACGGCGTGGTGATGCTGGAACTACAGTACTCCGGCAGGGCTTCGCCATGCTCAACGGAGGAGGAGGAGGTGTTGGGGAGGGAGAGGGAGGCGCCAGGGCAAGGGGTGCGCAGCCCTCCCTTCACCCCTCTATTTATAGGGGAAGGGGCAAGGGGGTCCAGCCCCTCTAGATGGGATCTAGAGGGGGGCGGCGGCCTAGGGGAGGAGGCTTGCCCCCCAAGCAAGGGGGGGCGCCCCCTTCAGGGTATCCCCCAACCCTAGGCGCATGGGCCCTTGGGGGGGGAGGCGCACCAGCCCACTTTGGGCTGGTTCCCTTCCTCATACAGCCCATGAGGCCCTCCGGGAGAGGTGGACCCTCCCGGTGGACCCCCAGAACCCCTCCGGTGGCCCCGGTACAATACCGATATGCCCCCGAAACTTCCCGGTGTCCGTATGACAACCTCCCATATATAAATCTTTACCTCCGGACCATTTCGAAACTCCTCGTGACGTCTGGGATCTCATCCGGGAATCTGAACAACATTCGGGTTACTGCATATACATATCTTCACAACCCTAGCGTTACCGAACCTTAAGTGTGTAGACCCTACGGGTTCGGGAGACATGCAGACATGACCGAGACGGCTCTCGGGCAATAACCAACAGCGGGATCTGGATACCCATGTTGGCTCCCATATGCTCCACGATGATCTCATCGGATGAACCACGATGTCGAGGATTCAATTAATCCCGTATACGATTCCCTTTGTCAATCGGTATTTTACTTGCCCGAGATTCGATCGTCGGTATCCCAATACCTCGTTCAATCTCGTTACCGGCAAGTCACTTTTCTCGTACCGTAATGCATGATCCCGTGATCAAACACTTTGATCACATTGAGCTCATTATGATGATGCATTACCGTGAGGCCCCGGTGATACCTCTCCGTCAAGAGGAGTGACAAATCCCAGTCTCGATCCATGTCAACCCAACAGACACTTTCAGAGATACCCATAGTATACCTTTATAGTCACCCAATTACGTTGTGATATTTGGCACACCCAAAGCACTCCTACGGTATCCGGGAGTTACACGATCTCATGGTCTAAGGAAAGGATACTTGACATTGGAAAACTCTAGCAAACGAACTATGCGATCTTATGCTATGTTTAGGATTGGGTCTTGTCCATCACATCATCCTCCTAATGATGTGATCTCGTTATCAATGACATCCAATGTCCATAGTCAGGAAACCATGACTATCTGTCGATCAACGAGCTAGTCAACTAGAGGCTCACTAGGGACATATTGTTGTCTGTTATTCACACATGTATTACGATTTCCGGATAACACAATTATAGCACGAATAAAGACAATTATCATGAATAAGGAAATATAATAATAATGCTCTTATTATTGCCTCTAGGGCATATTTCCAACAGTCTCCCACTTGCACTAGAGTCAATAATCTAGTTACATTGTGATGAATCGAACACCCATAGAGTTCTGGTGTTGATCATGTTTTGCCTTAGGGAGAGGTTTAGTCAACGGATCTGCGACATTCAGATCCGTGTGCACTTTACAAATTTCTATGTCTCCATCCTGAACATTTTCATGAATGGAGTTGAAGCGACGCTTGATGTGCCTGGTATTCTTGTGAAACCTGGGCTCCTTGGCAAGTGCAATAGCTCCAGTGTTGTCACAGAAGAGTTTGATTGGCCCCGATGCATTGGGTATGACTCCGAGGTCGGTGATGAACTCCTTCACCCAAATTGCTTCATGTGCTGCCTCCGAGGCTGCCATGTACTCCGCTTCACATGTAGATCCCTCCACGACGCTCTGCTTGCAACTGCACCAGCTTACTGCCCCACCATTCAAAATATACACATAACCGGTTTGCGACTTAGAGTCATCCAGATCTGTGTCGAAGCTAGCATCGACGTAACCCTTTACGACGATCTCTTCGTCACCTCCATAAACGAGAAACATTTCCTTAGTCCTTTTCAGGTACTTCAGGATATTCTTGACCGCTGTCTAGTGTTCCTTGCTGGGATTATTTTGGTACCTTCCTACCAAACTTACGGCAAGGTTTACATCAGGTCTGGTACACAGCATGGCATAGATAATAGAACCTATGGCTGAGGCATAGGGGATGACACTCATCTCTTCTATATCTTCTGCCCTTGTCGGACATTGAGCTGAGCTCAATTTCACACCTTGTAACACAGGTAAGAACCCTTTCTTAGACTGATCCATAATGAACTTCTTCAATATTTTATCAAGGTATGTGCTTTGTGAAAGACCTATGAGGCGTCTCGATCTATCTCTATAGATCTTGATGCCTAATATATATGCAGTTTCTCCAAGGTCCTTCATTGAAAAACTATTATTCAAGTAGGCCTTAATGTTGTCCAAGAGTTCTATATCATTTCCCATCAAAAGCATGTCGTCTACATATAATATGAGAAATGCTACAGCGCTCCCACTCACTTTCTTGTAAACGCAGGCTTCTCCATAAGTCTGCGTAAACCCAAACGCTTTGATCATCTCATCAAAGCGAATGTTCCAACTCCGAGATGCTTGCACCAACCCATAAATCGAGCGTTGGAGCTTGCACACCTTGTCAGCATTCTTAGGATCGACAAAACCTTCCGGCTGCATCATATACAACTCTTCCTTAAGGAAACCATTAAGGAATGCCGTTTTGACGTCCATTTGCCATATCTCATAATCATAGTATGCGGAAATTGCTAACATGATTCGGACGGACTTCAGCTTCGCTACCGGTGAGAAAGTCTCATCGTAGTCAATTCCTTGAACTTGTCGATAACCCTTAGCGACAAGCCGAGCTTTATAGATGGTCACATTACCATCCGCGTCTGTCTTCTTATTAAAGATCCATTTATTTTCTATCTCTCGCCGATCATCGGGCAAGTCTGTCAAAGTCTATACTTTGTTTTCATACATGGATCCTATCTCGGATTTCATGGCTTCTAGCCATTTGTCAGAATCCGGGCCCGCCATTGCTTCCTCATAGTTCGAAGGTTCACCGTTGTCTAACAACATGATTTCCAAGACAGGGTTGCCGTACCACTCTGGTGCGGAACATGTCCTTGTGGACCTTCGAATTTCAGTAGGAGCTTGATTAGAAGTATCTTGATCATCATCATTAATTTCCTCTCTAGTCGGTGCAGGCACCTCAGAAACGTTTTCTTGAGTTTCACCATTTTCCGGTTCAAGAGGTAATACTTCATAAAGTTCTACTTTCCTCCCACTTACTTCTTTCGAGAGAAACTCCTTCTCTAGAAAGGATCCATTCTTGGCAACAAAGATCTTGCCTTCGGATCTGAGGTAGAAGGTATACCCAATATTTTCTTTAGGGTATCCTATGAAGACGCATTTTTCCGACTTGGGTTCGAGCTTTTCAGGTTGAAGTTTCTTGACATAAGCATCGCATCCCCAAACTTTTAGAAACGACAGCTTAGGTTTCTTCCCAAACCATAATTCATACGGTGTCGTCTCAACGGATTTCGACGGAGCCCTATTTAAAGCGAATGCGGCAGTGTCTAAAGCATAGCCCCAAAAAGATAGCGGTAAGTCGGTAAGAGACATCATAGATCGCACCATATCTAATAGAGTGCGATTACGACGTTCGGACACACCGTTACGCTGAGGTGTTCCAGGCGGCGTGAGTTGTGAAACTATTCCACATTTTCTTAAGTGTGTGCCAAATTCGTGACTCAAGTATTCTCCTCCACGATCTGATCGTAGAAACTTGATCTTTCTATCACGTTGATTTTCAACCTCACTCTGAAATTCCTTGAACTTTTCAAAGGTCTCAGACTTGTGTTTCATCAAGTAGACATACCCATATCTACTTAAGTCATCAGTGAGGGTGAGAACATAACGATAGCCACCGCGAGCCTCAACACTCATTGGACCTCACACATCGGTATGTATGATTTCCAATAAGTTGGTTGCTCGCTCCATTGTTCCTGAGAACGGAGTCTTGGTCATTTTACCCATGAGGCACGGTTCGCACGTGTCAAATGATTCATAATCAAGAGACTCTAAAAGTCCATCTGCATGGAGCTTCTTCATGCGTTTGACACCTATGTGACCAAGGCGGCAGTGCCACAAATATGTGGGACTATTGTTATCAACTTTAACTCTTTTGGTATTCGCACTATGAATATGTGTATCATCACGTACAAGATTCATTAAGAATAAACCATTAACCATCGGAGCATGACCATAAAACATATCTCTCATATAAATAGAACAACCATTATTCTCGGATTTAAATGAGTAGCCATCTCGAATTAAACGAGATCCAAATACAATGTTCATGCTCAAACTTGGCACTAAATAACAATTATTGAGGTTTAAAACTAATCCCGTAGGTAAATGTAGAGGTAACGTGCCGACGGCAATCACATCGACCTTGGAACCATTCCCGACGGGCATCGTCACCTCGTCCTTCGCCAGTCTCCGTTTATTCCGCAGCTCCTGCTTTGAGTTACAAATATGAGCAACTGCACCGGTATCAAATACCCAAGAGCTACTACGAGTACTGGTAAGGTACACATCAATTACATGTATATCACATATACCTTTTGTTTTGCCGGCCTTCTTGTCCGCTAAGTATTTGGGGCAGTTCCGCTTCCAGTGACCACTTCCCTTGCAATAAAAACACTCAGTCTCGGGCTTGGGTCCATTCTTTGGCTTCTTCCCGGTAACTTGCTTACCGGGCGCGGCAACTTCCTTGCCGTCCTTCTTCAAGTTCTTTTTACCCTTGCCCTTCTTGAACTTAGTGGTTTTATTCACCATCAACACTTGATGCTCCTTCTTGATTTCTACCTCTGCTGATTTCAGCATAGCATATACCTCAGGAATGGTCTTTACCATCCCCTGCATATTGTAGTTCATCACAAAGCTCTTGTAGCTAGGTGGAAGCGACTGGAGGATTCTGTCAATGACCGCTTCATCCGCGAGATTAACTTCCAGATGAGTCAAGCGGTTGTGCAACCCAGACATTTTGAGTATGTGTTCACTGACAGAGCTATTTTCCTCCATCTTACAGCTAAAGAATTTGTTGGAGACTTCATATCTCTCGACCCGGGCATGAGCTTGGAAAACCATTTTCAGCTCTTCGAACATCTCATATGCTCCATGTCTCTCAAAACGCTTTTGGAGCCCCGGCTCTAAGCTGTAAAGCATGCCGCACTGAACGAGGGAGTAATCATCGCAGCGTGACTGCCAAGCGTTCATAACGTCTTGTTCTGCAGGGAGAATAGGTGGGTCACCCAGCGGTGCTCGTAGGACATAATCTTTCTTGGCAGTTATGAGGATGATCCTCAGGTTCCGGACCCAGTCCGTATAGTTGCTGCCATCGTCTTTCAGCTTGGTTTTCTCTAGGAACGCGTTGAAGTTGAGGACTACGTTGGCCATTTGATCTACAAGACATATTGTAAATATTTTAGACTAAGTTCATGATAATAAAGTTCATTTAATCAAATTATAGACATCCCTCTTCTAGTCATCCAAGTATTACATGATCCGAGTCAACTAGGCCGTGTCCGATCATCACGTGAGACGGACTAGTCAACATCGATGAACATCTTCATGTTGATCGTATCTTCTATACGACTCATGCTCGACCTTTCGGTCTTCTGTGTTCTGAGGCCATGTCTGTACATGCTAGGCTCGTCAAGTCAACCTAAGTGTTTTGCGTGTGTAAATCTGTCTTACACCCGTTGTATGTGAACGTTAGAATCTATCACACCCGATCATCACGTGGTGCTTCAAAACAACGAACTGTCGCAACGGTGCACAGTTAGGGGGAACACTTTCTTGAAATTATTATGAGGGATCATCTTATTTACTACCGTCGTTCTAAGTAAACAAGATGCAAAACATGATAAACATCACATGCAATCAAATAATAAACGTGACATGATATGGCCAATGTCACATAGCTCCTTTGATCTCCATCTTGGGGCTCCATGATCATCTTGTCACCGGCTTGACACCATGATCTCCATCATCATGATCTCCATCATCGTGTCTCCATGAAGTTGCTCGCCAACTATTACTTCTACTACTATGGCTAACGCGTTTAGCAATAAAGTAAAGTAATTTACATGGCGTTTCTCAATGACACGCAGGTCATACAAAAAATAAAGACAACTCCTATGGCTCCTGCCGGTTGTCATACTCATCGACATGCAAGTCGTGATTCCTATTACAATAGCATGAACATCTCATACATCACATATAGATCATTCATCATTCATCACAACTTTGGCCATATCATATCACAAAGCACTTGCTGCAAAAACAAGTTAGACGTCCTCTAATTGTTGTTGCAAGTTTTACGTGGCTGAATTAGGGTTCTAGCAAGAACGTTTTCTTACCTACGTGAAAGCCACAACGTGATTTGTCAACTTCTATTTACCCTTCATAAGGACCCTTTTCATCGAATCCGCTCCAACTAAAGTGGGAGAGACAGACACCCGCCAGCCACCTTATGCAACTAGTGCATGTTAGTCGGTGGAACCGGTCTCACGTACGAGTACGTGTAAGGTTGGTCCGGGCCGCTTCATCCCACAATACCGCTGAAGCAAGATAAGACTAGTAGCGGCAAGAAAGTTGACAACATCTACGGCCACAACAAATTGTGTTCTACTCGTGCAATAGAGAACTACGCATAGACCTAGCTCTGATACCACTGTTGGGGAACGTTGCAGAAAATTAAAAATTTTCCTACGGTTTCACCAAGAACCATTTATGAGTTCATCTAAGCAACGAGTCATGGGAGAGAGATTGCATCTACATACCACTTTGTAGATCGCGAGCGGAAGCGTTCAACGAACATGGATGAAGTAGTCGTACACACCGTGATCCAAATCACCGGAGATCCTAGCACCGAAAGCACGGCACCTCCACGTTCAACACACGTACGGTCAGTGTGACGTATCCTTCTTCTTGATCCAGCAAGGCAAAGGATAGGTTGGGGAAGATGGCTCCAGCAGCAGCACGACGGTGTGGTGATGGTGGAACTACAGTACTCCGGCAGGGCTTCGCCATGCTCAACGGAGGAGGAGGAGGTGTTGGGGAGGGAGAGGGAGGCGCCAGGGCAAGGGGTGTGCAGCCCTCCCTTCACCCCTCTATTTATAGGGGAAGGGGCAAGGGGGGCCGGCCCCTCTAGATGGGATCTAGAGGGGGGGCGGCGGCCTAGGGGAGGAGGCTTGCCCCCAAGCAAGGGGGGCGCCCCCTTCAGGGTTTCCCCCAACCCTAGGCGCATGGGCCCTTGGGGGGAGGCGCACCAGCCCACTTTGGGCTGGTTCCCTTCCTCATACAGCCCATGAGGCCCTCCGGGAGAGGTGGCCCCTCCCGGTGGACCCCCAGAACCCCTCCGGTGGCCCCGGTACAATACCGATATGCCCCCAAAACTTCCCGGTGTCTGTATGACAACTTCCCATATATAAATATTTACCTCCGGACCATTCCGAAACTCCTCGTGACGTCCGGGATCTCATTCGGGACTCTGAACAACATTCGGGTTACTGCATATACATATCTTCACAACCCTAGCGTTACCGAACCTTAAGTGTGTAGACCCTACGGGTTAGGGAGACATGCAGACATGACCGAGACGGCTCTCGGGCAATAACCAACAGCGGGATCTGGATACCCATGTTGGCTCCCACATGCTCCACGATGATCTCATCGGATGAACCACGATGTCGAGGATTCAATTAATCCCGTATATGATTCCCTTTGTCAATCGGTATTTTACTTGCCCGAGATTCGATCGTCGGTATCCCAATACCTCGTTCAATCTCGTTACCGTCAAGTCACTTTTCTCGTACCGTAATGCATGATCCCGTGATCAAACACTTTGATCACATTGAGCTCATTATGATGATGCATTACCGAGAGGGCCCGGTGATACCTCTCCGTCAAGCGGAGTGACAAATCCCAGTCTCGATCCATGTCAACCCAACAGACACTTTTAGAGATACCAGTAGTATACCTTTATAGTCACCCAGTTACGTTGTGAAGTTTGGCACACCCAAAGCACTCCTACGGTATCCGGGAGTTACACGATCTCATGGTCTAAGGAAAGGATACTTGACATTGGAAAACTCTAGCAAACGAACTATGCGATCTTATGCTATGTTTAGGATTGGGTCTTGTCCATCACATCATTCTCCTAATGATGTGATCTCGTTATCAATGACATCCAATGTCCATAGTCAGGAAACCATGACTATCTGTCAATCAACGAGCTAGTCAACTAGAGGCTCACTAGGGACATATTGTTGTCTGTTATTCACACATGTATTACGAAATCCGGATAACACAATTATAGCACGAATAAAGACAATTATCATGAATAAGGAAATATAATAATAATGCTTTTATTATTGCCTCTAGGGCATATTTCCAACAGGCAGGCACCTGCGTGGCAACACGCGGCTTCCAGACCGACTCAGCAAGCACCTGTGTGGTGGCATGCAGATCTTCATGAAGACCCTGCCACCGCGCCACCTCAGTAGCCTGCCTGCCTACATGGCACCATAGGCATCGCTGGCCTGGGCGCGTGTCGAAGCGAGACGGAGTGGCGACGGACGGGGCGGGCCTCATTCCCGTCCCTGATAAAGCTAATGGACACCTAAGTAGCGCATTTAATACGCTTTGTCACGTAATGCCGGGCAATAAGCTCGCGCACTGTACGCCTTTCCACCTCCTGTGTGCCACTGTGGCAACCCCTTTTCGACTATAAAAGGAGGCCCGAGGTATACTGGAGAGGGATTCGGCTCTTTGGAACTACGCAACCACCGTAGCTAGTTCGAAAGGTCAAGAGCACTTAATACATCCACCAAATCAGGACTAGGGTATTGTGCATCCTCGCGACCCAAACCTGGGTAAACGATCTTTGGGCTGGCTTCTGGACCTGCTCTTCTCACAACCCCGCGCCCGCCGACCATAGAAGGGATTCCAGTGATCCCATAGGTGTCGTTCCCACCGACATCTTTGGCGCGCCAGGTAGGGGGCGAAGTCGTGAATATCCTGTTTAGTAGCCAGCCTAGTAGTTTCTCGTGGCCACGGTTTCCAAATAATATGACGGCCAAGAGGATGACGCCGCCTGCAAGCGTGAAGGACACCGACGGCGACAGTAAAGCTAAGTCACGCCGGACTTTAAATATTTCCTTTTTATATAAGGCTATTCCCCTCGGAGACCTCGTTCCTTGTATGGAAATCCTGCATGCAAAGGGGCCCTCCCGCGATTGGCAACACCCTTATTCTGTTTTGAGTCTGCTCAACAGCTCAAGTGGCCGCATCGAGAGTGGCAGGGTAGCCTTTTGCAACTGGCAACGCTCTCGATTCCGACTTGAGTCCAGCTCGACAGTTCGAGTGGCCGCGTTAAGGGCGGTAAGGTGGTTCGCACGGCAGCAAGCGCAACCGGCAGGCTATCGAGTATCCGTCCTCGAGGCACTGTCCACTGGGTTACGTGCCCGCAAGCCTACCCGACTAATGTAGGGTGGACATACGGAGAAAGAAATTGAACAGGAAAATAACATGCATTGATTCAAAAGTACTGCAAAGTTATATTACATCAATTGTTGCTGCGGTTCTAACTAAAGATTGACATTGTCTTGGTCCTGAACCTACAGCAACGATAAGAAGCGGGGTGCCTAGTCCCCGCGCTGCCATCTACCCTTTGGATTCCTTCAATGCCACTGATGATGGGATCGATACGCTCCTTGAGCGGCGCAAGGTCCACACCCTCCGGCAAGCTCTCCAATGCAGCATCGAAGTCGAGGTTGGGACTCCAGTATGCCACCTTGGTGAGAACCCTGGAAAAGCCTCCGGGCCTCATTGGCCAGGAAAGTCGCCCTGGTGGAGCGGAAATGCTCCAGGGCTCCAAGAACACACTCTAAAAACAGGGTCAGCCTCGCATTGGGAGTCGTGCTGCGATCCAGAGCGTACCTCATAGTTTGCATCCCTATGGTGCCAGCTGCGTGGTGATCCTGCCAGCAACATCTTCAAGGCGGCCGATCCAGCGATTCTCACCCTCCACAAAGTCCTTGTGGTTGGCAGTCTCGTTCCTCCGCAGCTGCTTCTCGTTCGCCAGATCTTTGGTCAGGGTCTCCTCCCGGGCCTTGCTCTCTGAGAACATCCCCTCGAGACCCTCTAGCTTCAGCTTGAGGTCATTAATGGGGTTGTTGGCCTCGGAGAGCTCACTGGCCCTGCTGACGGCTACGCCCTACACCTCTGTCAGGGCGTCGTTGAGCGTGTCCTTCTCCTTGGACGGCTTCAGTGCCTGGTCCTTCAGCTCGTCCCGCCCCACCTCCAACTCCTTCACCCTGCCGGCATGAACCAGAGCCTGGGCATTGAGCGCCTCTTTGTGCCTCTGCTCCAGCTCCTGGGTCTGCTGCACGACGCGCTTTTCCACCTCCTCATCCTTGCCATGGAGCGTTGCGGCAAGCTTCTCCTCATGCGCGGCAAGGTCCTCCTCTTGGGAGTTCAACGCGTCCTGGTGGTGGGTCCGAGCGGCCTCGGCTGCGGCGCCCAACCTCTCCGCCGTCTCCTGGGCCTTCTCGATGTCGGCCCGCTTCATGGTGAGCTCCACGTCACGCTTGGCCGGCTCACCATGGGCGACCTTTAGCTCCTCACAAGCCTGGCAGAACCAAGTCTGTGTCTCGGCGACGTGCACCTTCAGGTCCGCCTCCGCCTTGTCCACTGTTGCCATGCTGGACTTGGCCTTGTCCAGGCGGGCGCGATGGAGCGCCTGGAGCTTCCGAAAATTAGCACCCATGGCCTGGAGAAGCCGCTCCTCCTGAGAACCGTCGCCACCGGTGCTCGGCTCGTCAACAACCTTGAGCCCGGCGGAGGCAAGCACCTCCTCGTCAAACACCTCTCCCTCGACGGGCGCCCTAGAGCTCGACGCCCCTTGAAGGTGGACGAAAAGGTCGTCACCTACCTTCAAATACCTATCGGAGCCAGAGGCAGCAGAGGAGGAAGGCTGGTCATCGATCACCTCCTCCTCTGCAGCAGACTTGTCGGCCTCCCCGGCAGGCCCCTTGCCGACCTCCTCGGCAGTAGCCTTACCGGGCTCCCCGGCAGGCCCCTTGGCGGCGCCCTCGGCAATGCCCTTGGTGGCCTCCTTGGTGGCGATCTTCTCGGCCTCCGCCTCGGCGACCTTGGCGACATCCTCGATGATGGTGTCTATGTCCTCTGGGTCCGTCAAGGGAGGATCTGGATACCGAGAAGGGGATGAGGCGAGGCCAAGACCAAGATTCAGAAAGAACAAAAAAAGAACAAGGACAGAAGGCAAGTGACTTACCCGTGCCAGGCTGGGAAGCAGAGGTCCCCTTCCCGCCAACATTTGGCGCCGAGGCGAACCCACTAGTGTCGGGGTTCTCCTCCTCCTCCGTGTGCATGGGCTCGGTGCTTGGCACCCTTGTCGGGGACGCCCCTCGAGGTGGCGTGGTTGATGGGGGCAGCGTGTTAGGGGTAGCCCTCATAGGCTCCTCCTGCTGCTGTCCTCCTTCTGCAGCCACGGCAAGGTCAGCACCAAGAGATCGTGCCCCCAACACACGTCGACGGGGGGGTGAGTGGTGAACTTACGCGGGGGGCTGTGCCGGGGGCTGCTATCCGGGCTGCTCAACACCTCCAGCGGTGTATCGGAAATCCCTGCCGGGGGTTGGCCGCTCGCCGAAGCGCTGGCCCTCTTCACCCTCTGGGCCTGTGTCTTTGCATCCCTGCAAAGATGAAGATGAATCAAGATAAGTGGCACGATCCAAGGAGACGGAGATTACAGAAAGGGACAAGATACTTACTTGTCCTCCACCTCCTCCTCTGATGCTTTCCTCTTGCTCCTTGGGCTGAGGGACCCGAAGTCAAAGGTGACCTGCGCATCAATGTCTGCCGGAGGAGGGGAGGAGGGCGGAGTCTGGACGCGCTTGGATAAAGAGGAGGCAGATGCTTTCTCCTTCGCCAATGCGGCCTTCACCGATATATTCACAGTCGCGGCCCTCGTTTGGCGCGCAGATGCCTCCTAAGCTTGTCAGGGTTGCACGACCCTCCCGGACCGAACCGGCTCGCCAGAGGTGGCCCTCCATAGGACTTGCCCTCTCCCCGTGGCCGGAGGGTCGACAGCCTCGTCCTCTTCCTCCGACGACTCATCGACCACATCTTCGACAAGAGGGGCCCCGGTGCCGGCGTTGTTGGCCTCCCCTGCGGGCTCCGCCCACTATGCAAGCTCCTTCTCCTCCGCGGCCGCTGCAACCTCGTCCTCTACACCGCCACCACTGTCGGCCTTCCTGGCAAGCTCCGCCTCCACCGCCCTGGCGGTGATATAGTCCAGCTCTGCTTGAGTGGTGTCCTGGATAAGCAGCGGCCCGTTGCGGACGTAAACCTCCGCCAAGCCGTCAAAGAACTCCTGCATCTGCTCCTCTGGCGGCGGAGCCCAATTTTGGACGGACCGTGCGTGTTGTAGTCCGGCATCATGGCGATGATGTCGGTCTGGCGCGAGTTGTTGCTCAGCGGGACCACCCCTGCCGGCAACCCAAACAACGTCCCATTGACGACCTTGCCAGCCTTCGCAGCCTTGCCGGACCTCTCGGCCTAGCCTTCGCAGTTCATGTCGGGCTGAAAGATCCGCTGGCAGAAGTGAGCGTGCCCCATCACCATGAAGTTGTGATTGAGGCCGGGGCGAACCCTCATGATGTCAGCTGCGTTCTGGAAAAGCCAGGCCGGCCTCCCCTTCTTGTGCAGAGGAGCGATTCGGCGGCGGAGGAAATCTGCCCAATCATCTCTGGGGTAAGCCCGACAACGGTGAGGCGGTGGATCCTAGTGGTGGCAATCTCGAGCTTGTCGTCCTGGGTGTCGACGTCGCCCCAGTCGTTCCTGCAGACCGGTGGTGCCTGGCGGACCCGACAGAACACTAGTGGATCGTCCTCCTCAATCCAGCACCACCGGCCCCGCCATTCTTGCCACCTCTCCTTCTGGGCACCCTCCGGGTACGCCCCTTTGGACATTGGGATCCAGGTGACGCAGCCAGAAATGGCGCCCCCCTTCTAGATGCGAGGGCAAAAATAATAGTGGAAGAGCGTCGTGTGGGGAAGAACTCTGTCGGAGTCCTCACAGAGGTGGGCAAACGAAGCCATGCACGCCACGGTGTTTGGAGTAAAATCTAGAAGGTGGAAGCCAAATGTGTTCATGATATCGTTGAAGAAATCGGAGAAAGGGGGGCAAAGGCAGCAAGAAAAGTAATCGACAAAGAACGGGTACCGATTCGGGGCGGCCTCGGTGCAATTGGTGGAGATGACACGCGTGGCTGGATGCCCCGTCGTCTCCCCCCCCCCGTCTTGCACCCCCATAGGGGCTTGAAGCAGTCCCAGAGCTCGAACACGTCGACCGTCGAGGGGAAGTAGACGAACTACGTCCGCCGCACCTCCAACTCACTCTCCGGCGGCTCGCTCGTCCCGGCGTCCTTGGCCACACCCTTGCCTCTGTTGGTCTTGGGTGCCATGGCGGCTGCGGGGAGCAAGGGACAGAAGACAGCGAACACACAATGGCGGCAAGCAAAGGCAAAAGCTTGGGAAGGAAGGAGAAGGGGACGACGGTTCTGAGATGGAAGAAGATGCAGGGGGTAAATGAGCAGCGTGCCCACAGTTATTCCTTTTTACGGGGAAGGCGCGGGCCACCTCTTTTCCCATTAATTTCCATGTGACGCATGCATGCGGGGACCGCCACATGCATGACCCCCACGTCACGCGCGACCCTCCACATCGCGCATTCAACGCGGGTCGTGGGGAAGCGCAGCGCACGAAAAGTTACTGCGGTAAAATCCGCCCCACCTGCCCACGCACCGTTCTAGGCCTTGCCCAACAGCGCGTCGCGCTTATGTGTGGCCCAGACCCGGGGGCTCCTGTCGGTGTACAAAAGTAGGGGCTCTCCTTTTCATCCCTTTACTTGTGCACAGGCAGTCAGAGCCGCGCATCGCGGCCACACTTAGCAGGGTAGAGGAGGGAGGCCGGGGAGAAGCCGGAGCACAAGACGGCCAAGCCAACACCAAGACCAGGAGCACAAGAGGGCAAGGAGGCGAGGTAGACTCCCTCGGCAAGGTTCTTGCCGAGGCAGCCTCCACAGCCCCAGCAAGGGCCATGTCGGGGCAGCCTGCCCAATGCCAACAGAGCGAGCCTCCCTTGAGCCCATGATTTCCGACCCCACCAACCACATTAGAACCAGGGCTCGGGAGGCACCCCCGTGGTGGCATGCAGATCTCTGTCAAGATCATAAACACGCAAGATCAGATGAGGACCAGAAGACGGCGATCCTCGGCGGGATCCTAGCCGAGGAGACCCACAAGACCCCCGACAAGCGCCTTGCCGTGGACAACTGCGACGCGACGACAAGACCCTTGCCGGGCCCCCGACAAGGCCCTTGTCGAGGGCGCCAGCAAGGCCACTGCCAGGCCCGCGCTAGCCAAGGCTCCGCCGCCATTCGCATGCAGCTGCCAGCCCAACCAGCTGGGGAGGCACCTGCGTGGCAACACGCGGCTTCCAGACCGACTCGGCTAGCACCTGCGTGGTGGCATGCAGATCTTCGTGAAGACCCTTCCACCGCGCCACCTCAGTAGCCTGCCTGCCTACATGGCACCGCATGCATCGCTCGCCTGGGCGCGTTTCAAAGCAAGACGGAGCAGCGACGGACGGGACGGTCCTCGTTCCCATCCCCAATAAAGCTAATGGACACCTAGCGCATTTAATGTGCTTTGTCCCATAATGCTGGGCTATAAGCTCACGCACAGTACGCCTTTCCACCTCATGTGTGCTACTGTGGCAACCCCTTTTCAACTATAAAAGTAGGCCCTAGGCATACTGGAGAGGGATCCGGCTCTTTGGAACTACGCAGCCACCGTAGCTAGTTCGAAAGCTCAAGAACACTGAATACATGCACCAAAGTAGGACTAGGGTATTACGCATCCTCGCGGCCCAAACCTGGGTAAACGATTTTGTGCTGGCTCCTGGACCTGCTCTTCTCACAACCCCGCGCCCGCCGACTGTAGAAGGGATTCCAGTGATCCCATAGGTGTCGTGCCCACCCACAATTCATATATGCATGCATGCGTGCATAGTATATGCGCTCAAACATAACTAGGTATGAATCTCACCATGACCTATACTACGATAACACGAACCAAATGAAGAATCCGCCATGGTAACCTATCTTGTTGTTGGTAAAGGTGATCATGGATGCCCACGCGGGCCCACGAATATATAGGCTTTTTGCCGATAACCACATCAGGGAGTGTATTGTTTGAAGGCAACCACTACATGCATATGTATGGAGGTGATGCATGCATGCATGCTTGAATACAAAACATTGATGTGGCCCATGTGTCAAAAATCTTACACTAGCTCCCCACACAGAGCGAGATTGGTTCGTTATGTGACGTTGTACTAGTCACTTCGACTTGATGGGAGGCATTCATGCGCACATGCATGTGTGTGTGCTCAAACTATATCATGCATGTCGTCCAAGAGAAAAAATAAAAATCCCCTCCTAAGTCAAATTAACCTTTCTTGTTGTCAGGCAAAAAGAAGTGATGGACCAAGTGGGCCCACAGATGGAAAGCATCGATATCGTTGATAACCGCTTAAGTGGGTGCGAGAGGACAACCACGACCGCTTTCCATGTGGGCCAAACATATATATATGTTGAATACCCAAAATGCACAACTTTGATGTGCCACATGCCTCAAATACCATAAACCATGCACCCACACAGAGCGAGGTTCATATCAAGCGTACTACATATGATGGTCCCCTTCCCCCCTATGCACCGCATACTATATGCTCCTACCGTAATATCTGTACAACCCAAAAGAATCCTCATCGGTGGTGAAATTAATTAACCTCTCCCGATGTAGGTCAAAGTGATGCATGCATGCATCGATGATGGCCTCGTGGGCCCACAGATGGAAGTGTCACATATGAGTGTCCTAGCTAGGATATATATGCATGTGGCCCAAAAAGGTGTTATGTTGTGTTTGAATAACCAATTTCACAATTTTGATGTGGCACGTGCCTCGGTAACTGTCAGGAACCCGATTCCAAGTCACATTGACCCAGCTGGTAACACCTCATATCACTTTGCGGCCTCATGCACGGTCATTGTCGTGGATTTGTCACGGCAGATGTCCTAGCGAAAGGACTTAGTCGTGGAGCCATCGCAACGGGTTAACTTGAAGGGGTTAAAACGGACGCAAGGACACAGTGTTATACTAGTTCGGCCCCTTCGATGAAGGTAAAAGCCTACGTCTAGTTGTGATGGGATTGATGTGTTTCGAGGGCTAGGGAGCGATAAGCTTCGCCTAAACCTCGAGTTGTTGTTGTCTGTCCTTAAACCGTCGTCGGGTCGTCCCCTTATATACACCGGTGACGCCCGTCGGTCTACAAAGTCCCAACCTCCGGTTCATAAACGTGCCCGGGTTGGTCTCTCTATTCCTAACTTACAATGCAAGTTTACCTCAGGCCGGTTTACGGCCATAAACCTTTAAACCGATTATAGGCCTTGAGCCCTTCTATTTCTCCTTGGGCTTTAACATCTTGGGTCCATTGACGGAGCTAACCCGGGCCCTGTAGGCCGGTTTACCCCAAATAGCAATATCCCCAACATTAGGCCCCAGATTGATTTGAACAGGTTCATGTCAATCCTTAATAAGAATTTCTGTCTTCAAATGTCTTCCAGTACTGTTAAACCGCCGTTTCGTCGTCTCCTCTTGCTGCTGTAAACCGATATGACGTCAGCACAAAGTTACCGTTTCTTTTTGCTAAATCCGCAATAATCAAGACGACAGCTGGGCTCCCGAAATCACCGGCTCCTGGATTCGCGCGCCTGGCACGCGCGCCGCGCCTTATAAATGGGACTAGAGGGCCATCTTCCTTTCCTCCCTTTCGTCCCCTTCTTCGTCTTCCTCGCGACTCAGACTTCGGAGCTCCGCCGCCGCCGTCAGCTACTGCATCAACTCAGGCCGCTGCATCAACCTGACCGGACCAGAGTACCGCGGCGACCCTCCGCATCCGTTTGGATCCCGGTAAGGCTCCTGTTCTTCTTTCTTTAGATCTGTTCTAGGGTTCGTCATCCTTATCCTGCCACTGTTCATTGTTCATCTCCATAGCAAGTTTTTGTGAACAGATTATGATACTTATATTGTGATTTGTAGTCACTCTCAGTATTCGCCATAAATCTGTACTCATCTCCTTAGATCCCACTCATTTCCCTGCTTGTCGAACTTGTGCTGTTCTGCTGTGAGCCAAACCTCATATTTTTACTTCTTTTCTGCCCTAGCTGTAGATCCATTGTTTTGAAAGAATCCGTACGGGATCTGTTTCTGCTTTCATATTCATAACTGTTAGATCTGGTCGGTTTAACTTTTAGCAGAGCGAACAACCCAAACTATATATCCATTAGTCCCCTTGATGAACCGCCAGATGATATCATTCTAGATAACTCCGGTCTATATAAGAGCATCTTCGGTTTACAATCACACCTGTTCTCAAACCGGAATACCTTTGTCTTGTAGATTTCCTCATGGCAAAACAGGTATACGAATGCAACTGGGTTCCCTCTCGCATCACCGAGACCCAATTAAACAACTTAGTTCTGACTGGCGCCTTGAGTAGCAAAAATGCCATCCATTGGAGGGTTCCAGGGAATGAATGTCCTCCTACCCCACAGGAAGGAGAAGTTGTTGTGTTTGCGGATCACCTGGCCCGGGGCTTTAACCCACCCGGTTCAAAATTTTACCGGGACGTCCTGGCTAATTTTAAGTTGCGCCCACAAGATGTTGGTCCAAACTCAGTCACGAATATCTGCCATTTTCAAGTGCTTTGTGAGGTGTACTTCCAGGAGGAACCTACTGTAGAGTTGTTCCGAGACTGTTTTCATTTGAACCGACGTACTGAATTCACCGACGGCCCTAATATGGAACTGGGTGGTATGGCGATTCAAAAGAGGAAAGAAGTGACTTATCCTCACGCGAAGCTACATAGTCATCCGCAAGAATGGAATCACACTTGGTTCTATTGCAAGGATACTTCCCCTGCTGAAGAAAATCCTCTGCCTGGCTTCCGTCCAGAGAGACTTAGCAATACACACCCCTTCCCCCCAAGGCTAACCGCCAAAGAGAGGAGTAAGTATGCCCCTCAACTGTCCAAGCTCAGAGCCTTCATGGCTAACGGTTTAACAGGAGTAGATCTTGCCCGTTGCTGGATTTCATGGAGCATCCTGCCCCTTAGTATCCGCTCCGGTTTAATGTGCAAATACACGGGCCGGGTTAATGATCCTTTGAGGCACTGCAACATTCAGCTGACGGAAGACGAAGTTACTGAAGCTGTGAAAAAGATGCTGAACGAACCGGAATATGTTTGCGCCCGAACCGGCCTGCTTCCCTTTTGTGCTACAAATAAACCACCTGCTGTAAGCATCTCACCTCTGTTTGTTATAGAATTTATGATCTCCTTATATGTATACTGTTAACTCCAATCCTTTCTAAAACAGGGAGATGATCCGTTTTGGAGCAAGAAGCTTCAAGAGACAACAGAAAAGGTAACCCGACCCAAAACGAGGGTGAAGAAGCCTGCTCAGAAGAAAAGGAACACCGCTTCCTCTACCCCGGAATTAGATGAGGATGATGTGGGTAACCCGGACCTTGAGGTAGACCTCGATTCAGTTGGCTTACTTTTTATACGTCTTATTGATGATGATATTTGTCAGGACGACGCTGAAGCGAGTAATGCTGAAGGCCCAGAGGTAACTATTCTTTCTTCTGATACAGTTCCTTTGCCTTTGAAAAAACCTCGCCAAGCAAACCGGAAAGTTAAATTTTCTCATCCTCTTGCTTACTTGGATCCCAAATTTCTTATGAAGACCCAGCAACATGAAGCTCGTCGCACCACCCGGCATAGTGGCCAGGTAGTTACCTCCGCCGGTTTACCGAACAGCTCGGTTCGGAAACGCCGCTCAGAGGTCTCCGATTTATGCGCTAGCTTTCCTCCTAAAGCAGGTTTAATTCGTCAGCCTCTTAATCCATCTGACTCTGATTATCAGGTCACTTCCCATTCATCTTCTCGTGAATCTTCAGCCACTCAACTGCCACCGCTAAAGACAGTTATTGGGTAAGTTGGACTGATCACAACATATTTCCATATGGGTTTCTTAATCCATCTTACACCGTTCTTTCAATCTTTGGGTCTCTCCCAGGGCTAAACCTAGACCGAGCAAGAAGGCTCGTCTGGATAATCCGGCCGAAGGAACTGCCGCTCCTGAACCGGAGAAAACTCCTGGCGCTGATGCTCTAGTTCGTGAAGACATTCAGAATTATCTACCTCCACAAGATGACGCCTATGCTGAAGAAAGGCCTACCGATCTTGCCAGCCATACCGATCAGCCTGCCAGTCCTGTTCGGGTTGAGGAATCCATCCACCCTTCTGGAGCTGTTGATAAACCGACAGTGCCAATGCAGAGCAGCGATTCCAAAGATGATGATGTTGTGATTACCGGCATTGGTCGCTCTGAACCGGGGAACTCTGCTACCTTAGCCAAGCATACTGCTAAGGAAGAAATCTCGGCCATAAAGGGCAAATGGGACGTTGATTCCTCAACGTATGCCGCTTTAAGCGCCCCAGATCTTTATTCTGGGTACCTGAACTGACTGTACACCAGTCGCGATTATGAAGCTGGCATGATCAGGATGATGAAAGAAAAACTTGAGGTAACTCTCTTGTGCTTCATTCTATTGCAACTTAGCTTCTCAATTTCTTCCAATCCGAGATGGTAATCCGAATCATGCTGCCTTGACAACCAAAGTCTTCCACATAGGTCGTAACCAGAAAACATCATCAAATAACCATTAGCCCCCAAGTGCCAAGTGTAAATACTTGTATTAATCTTGGGACTTTTGTAATGTAAAACATGCATTAAGATCAAGTACGCATTAGCCCCCAAGTATCGAGCACATAACTTGCTTGTGTGGTTGATACTTCCAAACCGTGCAATATTTTCTGAACACTGCTGATGACCTGCTGCAGGGGGATCTGAAGACCAAAGAGAAACAAATCTCGGACCTTCAGGAAATCCTAAAAACCCAGCAGGCTGAAACTGCAAAAGCGAAGGAAGAATTGACCAATGCCTTAAACGTTATGGAACAGCTGAAAGAAAACCGCAAAAAGGAACAAGCTGATTGGGCTACTGAAAAGGCTCTTTTGATTAAAAGGGCTGAAAATGCCGAAGCTGCTCTCAAACCGGTGGTTGATGAATTATCCACCGTAAAGCGACAAATACACTCCATGACCTCTGCCGTCTTTGGTAAATTTCTTTCGATGCCCTTCCTCCAATTTGTACCTTGTCTGCTATATCCTATGTCCGGTTTGTAATCCATCTTGAAACACTGCAGGCACACGTATTGGACACTTGGGTTCTGACGTGCGGATGAAACTCAAAGCTGCTTATACTTTGATTGAACAATTGTATACCGGAGCACAGAGAGCTATCACCACTGCATCGCATAACAACCCCGCACCGTCTCTGATTCAAGACACGTTAAAAAGGTTATCCATGCTTCCTGCCCGGATTGAAGAGTTAAAAAGATCAGCTGCCCGAACCGGAGCCATCACTGCCTTGATCCGAGCCAAAGCGTGGGTACCAGACTTTGATCCTGTCGAAGCGGCCCAAGGATACCCCAGCTTGAAAGAAGACGGTTCAGATTTCGGTGAAAATGACTTGAGGGCGATAAACCGGGCGGTGCGCCCCCTAGCTTGTCAATTGGCTGAAGAAGCAGATCTGACACATTATCAGGCCCAATATGATAACCAGAACAAGCGAGTAGCTGCCCCGATCCCTGAAGCGGAAAACCTTATTCCTCCAATCCGTAAGCATACCTACGCCCCTGACATTGAACCGTCTTTGCTGATTCATGAAGAAGCTATTTTTCAAGCGTTAATGGGAATCGACTGGACCACTGCTGATTTCCAGCCAATGGGTAGCCATGAGAAGGCTGAAGCGGCGCAAGATGATCCACAACCTTCGAACCGAGGCGGCGAACAGGCGTAATCAAAGCTCCAGTTCACCTTAATTGGTGACGTTAATCCGTCAAAAAACAATATATTCAGGCACTACGCTGCCTTGTAATAAGATAGTTAATACCTCTACCTTTGAATGCGCCTTTGTGCACGGGTACTGATGCCCTTGCCATGACTTTTTCCAACTTGTGTTTCCTGTCTTTACTGGGTACAAAGGACGGTCTTTCGACCATACGAACCGTGCTGCGCCTTTGCCAAACCGGGCAACTTGCCTCCGGGTTAAAAAATGGACCAGGCTGTGTCAGCTGAATCGGTTTAAAAGTATTTGTCGTTCCAAAGAACAAAAACACCACAAGAAGGAAGATAACAAACAACCAAATACGAGAGGAAACGCAATAGTAAAACGCATGCAAATGGTGGTTGCTATGAACCGTTCAGAAGGCGTTACCATCGTCAAGACAAAAAAAACCAAGCCCCCAAGGGGTGTAGCTGCGGTTTAAGTCGACTAGGTTCCTAACTGAATCGTGGCAAATATGCCGGTCAAATGGCATTGCATTGGTTCGGATTCGACCAAGCCCCCAAGTGACTCAGTGGCCTAGGGCCGATCAAGTGGCATTGCATTGGTTCGGACACGACCAAGCCCCCAAATGACTTATTGGCTGTTTAAAAGCCGATCAGAAGGCATTACCATCATCAAGACATGACCGAGCTCCCATAAGGTGTAACTACGGTTCAAGTCGATTAGGTCCCCAACTGACTTAGTGGCAAATGTGCCAGCCAGAAGGCATTACCGTCGTCAAGACATGACCAAGCTCCCCGGAGGTGTAGCTATGGTTCAGGTCGACTAGGTCCCCAACTGACTTTGTTGATCTTCTGTGAAGCGACCTCAAGGGGTAAACCGGAGGTTGTCCTAAAGCGAATCAACTCCGTGTAACCACGCATGATGTGAAGAAAAAGAGAGACCCCGCTTTACTCGAGGCTCCGGTTAATTATATTGATCATAATATATACATGGTCATGATATGTACATAAACAGAGCCCAAGGCTCATGTATAGTAAGGTCGAAGATGAGCTATGTTCCACGGCCTGCTGGTCTCCTCCTCTGATGTGCGTGAATCTTTGCGCTCTCGAATATCAATCAGGTAGTATGACCCATTATTCAGATTCTTGCTGACCACAAAAGGTCCTTCCCAAGGCGGGGATAATTTATGCATATCAGACTGATCCTGGATGAGCCGGAGCACCAAATCCCCCTCCTGAAAGGTTCTGGTTCTAACCCGACGGCTGTGGTAACGGCGAAGATCTTGCTGGTAAATCGCTGAACGGGCAGCTGCTAAGTGACATTCCTCATCCAACAAGTCAAGAGCGTTCTGCCGTGCCTGCTCGTTGTCCGCTTCAACATAAGCTGCCACACGAGGCGAATCATGTCGTATATCACTTGGGAGAACCGCCTCTGCTCCATAGACCATAAAAAACGGCGTAAACCCCGTGGATCTGTTAGGCGTGGTGTTGATGCTCCATAATACAGACGGTAGCTCCTCAACCCAACAACCCGGCGTCCTCTGCAAAGGGACCAGAAGCCGGGGTTTGATACCTCTCAAGATCTCTTGACTCGCTCGTTCTGCTTGACCATTAGATTGTGGGTGAGCTACCGAAGAAACATCAAGCCGTATATGCTCACGTGCGCAGAACTCTTTCATGGCACCTTTGGATAGATTGGTACCATTATCTGTGATGATGCTGTGTGGAAAACCAAACCGGAAGATCACCTTCTTTATAAACCGAACCGCCGTGGCCGCATCACATTTACTGACAGGTTCTGCCTCCACCCACTTTGTAAATTTGTCAACCGCCACCAATAGGTGGGTCTTCTTATCTTTGGAACGTTTAAAAGGCCCAACCATATCGAGCCCCCAAGTCGCGAACGACCAAGTAATTGGAATCATCCTCAATTCTTGAGCCGGTATGTGTGCTCGTCTAGAAAACTTCTGGCAACCATCACATAGCCTGACCAGGTCTTCTGCATCAGCATGAGCAGTTAACCAGTAGAAACCGTGGCGGAACGCTTTAGCCACCAATGATTTTGAACCGGCGTGGTGGCCGCAATCCCCTTCATGTATTTCACGTAATATTTCGCACCCCTCCTCAGGGGATATGCACCGTTGCAGCGCACCTGACACGCTGCGATGATGTAGCTCCCCTTTGAGAATGGTCATAGACTTGGACCGCCGTACTATCTGCCGAGCCAAGATTTCGTCGTCTGGCAACTCACCTCGGTTCATATATGCCAGATAAGGAAGCGTCCAATCCGGGATGACGTGAAGAGCCGCCACTAACTGAGCCTCCGGATCAGGAATAGCCAACTCCAATTCCCCGGGGAGCTGTACCGATGGGTGATACAATACATCCAAGAAAACATTGGGTGGGACCGGCTTACGCTGAGAGCCCAAGCGGCTTAAAGCGTCCGCTGCCTCATTCTTTCTGCGGTCCACATGGTCCACTTGATAGCCTTTGAAATGCCCAGCCACCATATCTACTTCACGACGGTATGCAGCCATGAGCGGGTCCTTAGAATCCCAGGTGCCAGATACTTGCTGAGCCACTAGATCCGAATCACCAAAGCACCTAACTCGGCTCAGATTCATCTCTTTAGCCATCCGAAGACCATGAAGCAAAGCTTCATACTCAGCCGCATTGTTTGTACAGGGGAACATTAAACGGAGGACATAACAAAACTTGTCTCCTCGTGGGGAAGTTAAAATGACTCCAGCCCCCGAGCCTTCCAATTGTCTGGATCCGTCAAAATGAATAGTCCAATATGTGTTATCTGGCTTCTCCTCAGGTGCTTGTAACTCTATCCAATCGTTTATGAAGTCGACAAGTGCTTGTGACTTTATGGCCGTCCGGGGTACGTATCTTAAACCGTGCGGCCCAAGCTCGATAGCCCACTTGGCAATCCGACCGGTCGCCTCCCGGTTCTGTATGATATCACCCAAAGGAGCAGAACTGACCACCGTGATGGGGTGCCCTTGAAAATATTGTTTCAGCTTCCGGCTTGCCATAAAAACACCATATACCAGCTTCTGCCAATGCGGATACCTTTGCTTGGACTCGATAAGCACTTCGCTGATATAGTAAACCGGACGCTGAACCGGATGCTCCTTCCCAGCCTCCTGGCGTTCTACCACAATCGCCACACTGACCGCTCTGGCGTTCGCAGCAACGTATAACAGGAGTGGCTCTTTATCTACGGGGGCTGCCAACACTGGCGGATTGACTAACTGTCGCTTCAAGTCCTCAAACGCTTTATCAGCCTCCGGACTCCAGACAAATTGATCTGTCTTCTTGAGCATTTGATACAAGGGGATCGCCTTTTCACCTAGGCGGCTGATAAACCGGCTTAACGCAGCAATCCGCCCGGCCACGCGCTGAACATCATTGACGCATTTCGGTTTGGCTAGGGAGGTGATAGCTGTGATCTTTTCCGGATTGGCCTCAATTCCTCTATGGGATACTAAGAATCCCAACAATTTGCCTGCAGGTACACCGAAAACACATTTAGCTGGGTTGAGCATCATTTGGTACACTCTCAAGTTATCGAAGGTTTCCTTCAAATCGTCAACCAGGGTCTCCTTCTTTCGTGACTTGACCACAATGTCATCCACATAAGCATGTACATTACGACCAATCTGTTCGTGGAGGCAATTTTGCACACACCGTTGATAAGTAGCCTGCGCACTCTTAAGCCCGAAGGGCATAGAAACATAGCAGAAGGCTCCAAAGGGAGTAATGAACGCCGTCTTCTCCTGGTCCTTAACTGCCATCTTGATCTAATGATAACCCGAATAGGCATCCAAAAAACTCAAACGCTCGCAACCTGCCGTAGCATCTATGATTTGATCAATACGGGGGAGAGCAAAAGGATCCGCTGGACAAGCTTTATTCAAGTCTGTGTAATCCACACACATGCGCTAGGTGCCGTTTTTCTTAAGAACTAGCACCGGATTAGCAAGCCACTCGGGATGAAAAACCTCAATAATAAAACCAGCTGCCAGGAGCCTGGCTACTTCCTCACCAATCGCTTTACGTCTTTCTTCGTTAAACCAGCGTAGGAACTGTTTTACCGGTTTATACTTAGGATCCACATTAAGGGTGTGCTCAGCGAGTCGCCTCGGTACACCAGGCATGTCAGACGGCTTCCATGCAAAGATGTCCCGATTCTCACGGATGAACTCGATGAGCGCGCTTTCCTATTTTGGATCCAAGTTTGCACTGATGCTGAACTGTTTGGACGAATCGCCAGGTACGAAGTCAACAAGCTTAGTTTCGGCAGCTGATTTGAACTTCAAGGCCGGATCGTGGTCCGTAGTTGGCTTTTTTAATGAAGTCATGTCCTCCGGATCAACATTGTCTTTGTACTGCTTTAGCTCCTCCGTAGCACAAACCGATTCTGCATAAGTCGCATCTCCTTCCTCGCATTCCAAAGCGATTCGACGGCTCCCATGAACCGTTATAGTGCCCTTGTAACCCGGCATCTTGAGTTGTAGATATACATAGCAGGGTCGTGCCATAAATTTTGCATAGGCCGGTCGTCCGAACAAAGCGTGGTATGGACTTTGGATTTTAACCACTTCAAACGTCAGCGTCTCTGATCTGGAATCATGACTATCGCCGAAGACCACTTCAAGGGCTATCTTACCAACAGGGTACGCAGACTTGCCAGGCACCACCTCGTGGAACACTGTATTGGTCGGTTTGAGATCCTTATCCACCAGTCCCATGCGACGGAAGGTCTCATAATACAAGATGTTAATGCTGCTCCCTCCGTCCATGAGTACCTTGGTGAGCTTATAACCTCCCACCTGAGGCGCCACCACCAATGCTAACTGACCCGGATTATAAACCCTGGGAGGATGATCTTCTCGGCTCCATATGATTGGTTGTTCCGACCAGCGCAGATAGTGAGGCGTGGCCGGTTCAACAGCACTAACTGCCCGCCTCTGAAGCTTTCTATCCCGTTTATCCAAGCTTGTAGTAAAAACATGATACTGTCCACCTGATTGCTGTTGTTGCTGCTGGCCGTAACCACTTTGATTACCTTGATTATTTTGGCTGTTCTGTCCGCCCGGATTACCATGGAACCCTGGACCGGAATTTCCACCGCCGTACCCTGATCCGGAACCTGAACCGCCACCAAAGCCGTGATCATATTGGAAAATGTTTGAGCTTTTGAATTCCTTCATGATGTAACAATCCTTCCAAAGATGGGTTGCTGGCTCCTCTTTTGTTCCGTGCTTCGGACAGGGCTGGTTTAAGAAAAAGTTCAAACGCTCCGGATTAGGACCGGGATTTCTGCGAAAACCTGGCTGTTTCCCCTTACGTCGCTGGCCCTTATTCTGTGCACTGGTGTTGGCCACAAAATCCACGCTCCCATCCGGTTTACGCTTTCCTCCGCCTCCATTGCCTGTTGGTTGATGCTGCTGGCCTTTGGTGTTGCTATTCTTCTTTCCCTTCCCTGCTTTGTCGTCACCAGAGTCAGGATCCTTGGTACTGTCAGAATCCGCATACTTCACTAAAGCGGTCATGAGCGTTCCCATATCCGTGCAATCACGCTTCATCCGGCCTAACTTTAGCTTCAAAGGGCCAAACCGACAGTTGCCTTCCAACAGCACCACGGCGGTGTCCGCGTTGATGCGATCTGACGTGTGCAAAACTTCTGATACCCGGCGTACCCAATGGGTAGTTGACTGCCCTTCTTGCTGAACGCAAGCTGCTAGGTCGACTATCGACATTGGCTGTTTGCACGTGTCCTTGAAATTCTTGATAAACCGGGCTCGCAACTGGGCCCACGAATTGATGGAATTAGGCGGTAGGCTCTTTAGCCAAGTCCGGGCCGTCCCTTCTAACATCATGGTAAAATACTTCGCACACGCCGTGTCATCCACATCCAGCATCTCCATAGCCATCTCATAGCTCTCCACCCATGTCTCCGGAGGCTGATCTGCCGTGTAGTTTGGTACCTTGCGGGGGCCTTTGAAGTCTTTAGGCAGGCGTACGTTGCGCAAAGCGGGAACAAGGCACGGTACTCCCAAAGAACTAGAAACCACCCCAGGTTCAATCGTAGCAGTTGGGAAGATAGGTGTAAGCTGACGAGCCTGATGCTGCGCTGCTAATCCGGCCTCCTGCGCACGGGCGCGATCCACATTCTCCTGAGCATTGTCGATGCCCGCCAGATTGTTGCCGTGGAGCGCTTCACCCCTGGCATTACTTGAAACAGCCGGCTCCTCCATGCGCCTATTATAGCTCCTGCTGGGGCGAGGGGTGGAGTGAATCCGATCACGGCTTTGCGAATATGCTTCTTGTTGGGCCAAAGCGGTCCTAAGGAGCTCCTTGACTCGGCGTGTCTCTACATCCTGCGGTGAATCGCCTTCGATCGGAATGGCTTCCAACCGAGCTGCCGCCGCAACGAGGTTATCCATCGGGTTGGAATAATGGCCCGATGGTGTTGGCACGGCCTGTGGTGTACCAGTGTTGTGACGAGGCAGGTTTATTATACGGTGCTGAACCGGGGCGCCAACTGTCGCTTCCGCACGGTTTACCCCCGGGGTGTTGAAGAGATTTCTGGCATCGAGGGCTGCGGGCAATCGAGATCGGAATTTCCTCTTCAGGACTTCCTGAGACGCATTCTGGTCCATCATGAGCCTGTAAGCCTGTGCATCTAAAGCGGCGCGCTCTGCCGTCATCCTGGCCTCTTCTGCTGCCAGCCCCGCTTTAGCTTGAGTGATCTGTTCTCTCACTTTGGCAATCTTGGCATTGTGAACCTCCTGATCCGCCGGGTTGGCTTCCGCCATGAGCGCTGCCAGTGCGTCAAACAGATCTGACAATACTTGGGCTGGTGAGTCCGCAGGGCCCCCTGCCCGTGCAGCTGTTGCCGCTGCCGATCCGGAGATCACTGCTGCCGCAGTTGATGAACGTGGCGCCGCCTGTGTTCCAGCCAAGAAGATCCCAACTCGATTGGGCAGACCAGAGGGGTCCGGAATACTGTTGCCATCGGAGCTGCCCCCAATCCGATCATCTTGCAGCTAGTATAGAGACTCGGTTTCCCCGGTTGACGTTTCATCGCCGGAGTAGATGGCGGTTTCGCCACCGGATTCGGATCCTTCCTCGTAGCTTCCTCCGTGGATGACTCCCACGAAGGCGCGCTTCCTGGTCGGTTTAACCAGGGTCGATCTCGTGCACTGAGCTGCCTCGACGAGGTCGGTGCAGACGCCCAGCTCGGGGCCCGGTTCACCGATCTTGCCGATGAAAACATGGATGCCGCCAAAAGGGACCCGGTACCCGTACTCGATCGAGCTGGCGTCGGGGCCCCAGCCTGTGCTGTCGATGTAGAGTTTTCCGCGACGACTTTTGGTCATCCGGCCCACAGCGTAGCCCTCGAGTCCTTCAAAGCGGCCCTCCAAGAACTTGAAACCATCTCGCGATAGCCCCACGGTGGGCGCCAACTGTCGTGGATTTGTCACGGCAGATGTCCTAGCGAAAGGACTTAGTCGTGGAGCCATCGCAACGGGTTAACTTGAAGGGGTTAAAACGGACGCAAGGACACAGTGTTATACTAGTTCGGCCCCTTCGATGAAGGTAAAAGCCTACGTCCAGTTGTGATGGGATTGATGTGTTTCGAGGGCTAGGGAGCGATAAGCTTCGCCTAAACCTCGAGTTGTTGTTGTCTGTCCTTAAACCGTCGTCGGGTCGTCCCCTTATATACACGGGTGACGCCCGTCGGTCTACAAAGTCCCAACCTCCGGTTCATAAACGTGCCCGGGTTGGTCTCTCTATTCCTAACTTACAATGCAAGTTTACCTCTGGCCGGTTTACGGCCATAAACCTTTAAACCGATTATAGGCCTTGAGCCCTTCTATTTCTCCTTGGGCTTTAACATCTTGGGTCCATTGACGGAGCTAACCCGGGCCCTGTAGGCCGGTTTACCCCAAATAGCAATATCCCCAAGTCACATCGACCCAGCTGGTAACACCTCATATCACTTTGCGGCCTCATGCACGGTAACCCCACGGGTGTCGCCTTACCATGGCCCAGGACCGTTTGCGCCTTTTGGCTCACGTATATGATAGTGTCGCTAGCATCCATATGACAGAGAACCCGGGCCGACATGTCTAGTCATGAACCCAAAGCGGCACTAACCCATGGGGACAGGCATACATGAATCACATCGAGCATGTCGGTCATCAACGTGTGAACCTGGGCTGTAGCACTGGGCTAATAGGACTCCGGTAACCTGGGCTGTAGCTGGCTAGGCAGGACTCCGAATGTCACCGCGTGACATTTCCCTGAAGGGACAGACACAGGAACGAAGTGAAACACATGCCGGACAGTCAAGTGTCCAGAGGAGTAGTGCTGGGCTAGCAGGACTCTGGTGAACCGGGCTGTAGCGGACTACTATCGCTCAGGAAGCTCTAGACTACATTTCCCCATATGACAGGCTGCCAAGGATAAACAACTAGATTGTCGGATCCCACTCATACCAAGCATTTCAAACATACACACAATATGCCCGATATGAGTACGTACAACATGGCATCACAACAAAACTCTACAACTCAAGTACTTTATTTAAAAGGCTCCGAGGAGCCATACATAACATGTTCATACAGATAGGGGTCACATGACCCGACACTCAAGTCATACAATCATACAAGCACATGCGGAAGCAACTTAGTCTGAGTACAGACACTAGAAAGAAAGAAGGCTTGACGAAGCCTTTCTATCTACATCGGCCCTTCACAAGTCTTCGACCACCACCTGGGTGGCTAGTCACTCGTCAACGTCGCGGTCTACATAGAACCCATCGGAGGGGGCGATGTTGTCGTCTAAAAACATTAATTAAAGCAACATGAGTACGGAGGTACTCAGCAAGTCTTACAACAGAATCCTACTATACATGCACATTCTCAAGAAGGTAGTGGAGTTATTGTAGCAAGCCAGCTTTGACTCATTGCTAAGCTATCCTACGATAGAAACAACTTGTAAAGCATTTGTCGCACACGAGTCCACTAATCACCAACACAATACTCCACCGTGGATTCTCTCTCGTCAACCTACGAGAGGGCCAACCGCAGTACTCACACTTATCTTGAGGCTTTTAGTAGTATCCATTTACTTGTCTATGAACTGCATAGGCGACCAAGTAGTCCTTTACCGCGGACACGGCTATTCGAATAGTTTATACCCTGCAGGGGTGTACTTCGTCACACATGTTTCCACCACTTAGCGTCTGCACACGATAAGTGCTCGGCAGACTTCAAGCGAAAGCCGACGTGGGTGTAGACCACGACCTAACCATCCACACAAGTCTCTAGTCCAGGTTTATTGCCTATTCGGGTTCCATCCGCAGGGAGTCCAGCCGAGGATTCCACTAACGGCCCCGAACGATGTGTGCAGGGTTCCCGAGATACCAAACGGGCGAATCGGTACACCGGGCCACGTGCCTACCGCAACACAGTCCACCCCTATGGTCAGCAATGCGTGCGGCCCCCAGCATACTACAAACACCAAAAACTACTTGCAACTCCTGGATAGAGGATGAGAGGGGTCAGTAAGTCGAGCGGGGTCATATTTCAGGGCCCAATGTGTGGTAGTAGCTGATCTTAAATCACACATACAAATCTCAGTTCTTATGGACGACCTCAATGAAACAACCCACCATGTACTCCTACATGGCCTCTCATCGATTCCTTTACCAAATCATATTCAACACTTTCACCCTCGATACCTACACAACCTTTCACTCTAGTTCATCATCCCGATGTGCCAGACCTGACACAACTCTAAGCATAGCAAGCATAGCATGGTAGGAACACAAATATGGCTCAATCAACTCCTACACATGCTAGTGGGTTTCATCTAGTTACTGTGGCAATGACAGGTCATGCAAAGGAAGTGGGTTCAACTACCGCAACACACAGCAGTTTGAATCACGTTGTCTTAATGCAGTAAGCAAGAGCAGAAGCGAGAACATGGGTTTGTATCGGAATGATCAATGGGTTGCTTGCCTGATGTAGTGGTAGTAGGATACTGCCCTTCAGACGGATATTCGGGGTTATCCTCGGAGGCAGAACCTACCACGAAAGACATACCGAACATAATCAACACATGACGATATGCAACAATATGATGCATGCTATGACATGGCAATATGAATGTGTCTTGACCTAATGCAGGCTAAAACAGAAAGGAATGAACTCATTTGAATCAAAGATTCAAATGTTAGTTCATTTAACATAGCCATATTAGTGCATTATCTTATTTTGCTTAAACTGCAAGGTTAACTTGTTCTGTCATGCATGAAACCAATACCAATGGATAGATTGAATTTTTCTGATCAAAATTCATATATAAATCTTTGCATTTGGAGTTACAGATTAATTTCTATGAATTTTTGAAGTTTGCAAAAATTTCTCGAATTTCCTATATAAGAATAATTCCAGTAATTGGATTAATGTGTCAGCATTGCGTCAAGGTGACATCAGTGGTCAAAGGGGACGTCCAGGTCAACCTGAACAGCGGGTCCCGCATGTCAGTAGTTATTTAAACTAACTAAATTTAGTTAAAACTAACCTAGGTTAATTAGTAGTGGGGGGGGGCCTGCTTGTCATAGACTCAGAGGAGTCAACCTGGGCCCACCCAGTCAAGGTCAACGGGTCAAACCCGCCGGCGTTTAGCCGCCAGCGAGGCCGGATGCGGCGGTGGAAGTGCATTAGTGTGTTCCGACAACCAAATGGACGACGGTCACCATCTACGGGTAGCTGGGAGGAAGCCGCGACATTTGGTGGCGGTGGTTGAGCTCGGGGTGGCCAGAAACGTTGCTGGAGACTAGCTTGGCGGTCGCCGGAGTCGGGTGAAGATGAGCCCGAGGCTACGGGGCACGGCGAGGCGCGTGGTGAGGTGTGTTGGGCTCCTGTGGATGCAGTGAGTGTGTTGGACACGGTGGTGTGGCCGGTGATTGGCCGGAGACACGCCGGCGACGAGCTCGGCGGTGGCGCGTGCGGTGAAGCTTCGTGCAGTTGCTACGGTGCACGAGAAAGCAAACGGAGAGGATGGGGAGGTAGCTGAGCTCACGGCGGTCACGTAGAAACGGACGGCGCGGTCGGGGACGAGCCGATGCGGTGGTGACGACGAAGTGGATCTACGACGGTGGTCGACGAAGACGGGGTTGATGGAGGTGTTGCAGAGAGTGCGAGCGCTCGGGGCTCGGCCTGCTCGATGTAGTCGACGATGGCGGAGCGAACAGACACGGTGGCGCAACACGGGAACGACGGAGGGCGTGACTACGTCGGCGGTGCGGCGGCAGGTGCATCGGCCATGGTGTGGGAGAGCAAGGGAGAGAGGCAGAGGGCGACTGAGGTGTCCACGGGGTCGGGGCGGCGACATGGAGCCTGCCCAGGGTCCAGGCGCGCGAAGCGGCAAGCTGCTGGCGCCATGGCGAGTTCGCGCTCGTTGGCGTCAGCTCTCTGCCTACCTGGCGGGGACGAAGCAGCTGGTTGGCATGGGCCAGCACAGCGCTGGGCCGCCAGGTGGGCCGGCTGATTGGCTGCGGCCAGGTAAGTTCTCGCCCTCTCTTTAAATTTCTGTTTTCTATTTTTCTGTAGGTTTGTGGCTTTATTTAAAATAGATAGGCACTTCTAAAAATCCTGAAAATAATCAGAGGCTCTGTTTAGAATATTTCCAACAACCCACACTTATCTTCATAATTATTTGAGCATCTAAAATATTTACTAGCATTTAAATGCCCAAATGCAACTTACATATGATTTAATTCAATGACCTTCTGTTGACCTAGAAAATTGTGCACCTAATTTTGCCAGAGGTTGTAACCTAAGACAAAGAGAGTGAACTTTTTAGAAGGGCATTTTAGGTTGATTGAAAATATTTTTAGGAAGCCTTGGTTGAATTCAGAGGGGTTCTGGGGGTTCTGTCTTCCCCAATTCAAGTTTCTGATGAAAAGTACGCATGATGCAACACTCTAATGCATGGACTAGCTAGGATGTGACAGTAACCAAAAAGTCCTGACACTGAGTGAGGTGTACTTGTTCACGGACGCATACGTATAGTATATATGCTAGTCCCCTCCCACCTCTTCGACGCGTACTATATACCACCATAACACGAACAAAAAAGATTCTACCTTGCTGGTCAAATTAACCTCACTGCCGGCTATTCATCAAAGTGATGGACGACGACCTCGCGGGCCCACAAAAAGCGTCACACGCGAGTATCGAGTGTCATGTAGGACAACCATCGACTGCATGTGGCCAAAACATTTATGTATCAAAGGGTTGTGTAATGTTTTAAATAACGATTCCACGACTCTGATGTGGCACCGACCTGCCTAACAAAAGGGCCAACCCACACGGTGGCTCACAACTCGTAGTGTACTGCAAGCCACCCGCCACGCCCAGACGCACACACCCACACAAACACGGCGAATCCAACGCAACTACGATGCATGTTAAATTACTTATCCCGCGGTGAACATACATGTTACCAAAGGAAGGACGTTTTAATTTCAAAAAAATCACAGAGATCATTAAGACATTTCAGTACATTGATTGATTGATTTTCTACGGGTATAATGTGCAAAAATCAAATTTGAGCTACATGCACACGTGACAGTGCACCTAAATGGATTGCAAGAACACATGTGTCTCACTGGGTGCATGTTTCCTCCCCGTGCAACAAATTTCAAACATTGAGAATCTTGATTTTTAAATTCTAGTACATCCAAAACTTATTTGAAGTTCATGAAACTTATCGTGTTGTCATATGGACACCAATACAAATTGGCATTGTACTTTTTTTGTCAAATTTGAGACCGGTTTTGATGTAATCTTTATCTAATTACAGACGGGAGATTATTAATAATTGGGAACCAATATCCCAAACAGATTATTTATTTGAACAGTGAGTGTTAGACCAACAATGGATACGTTCCATGCTTTGGTTAAGCAATAAAGCGGCAGGATTAATCATCGTGTAACACCCTGGATACAACTTTCCATATTCGTAACTCCAACTCTTGTCTTTTTCGGAGATGCGATATTTTATTTCCTCCGTGGTTGGTCTTTTGTCTTTTGTTTTGCATTTTGTTCATGTCATGCATCTCATCTCATAGCATCATGCACATTGCATTTGCATATCTTCATAAAACTCGTAGCCGTTCGCAGTTGCTCTTTCTCTCTTTGCCTCCGTTGACCTCTCTCACACCCCTCGTGTGCGTGTCCGAAACTTCCCCGGACCCGACCCGCTCTGTCGTTACTGACGTATCCGGATCATCCCCAAACATCTATAAAACATCTCCATTTTCTTATTTGGACTCCCTACCTATTTATTCTTGACTGCCATTACGATCGGACGGATCGCGTTAACCCTGCCTTAATCCCCTACTTATATAAATAGTCCAACCCTAATTTCTAGGAGAGCTGTCCCGTCCCCCGATTCCCTCCGCCGCCGCCGATGTGTTTCCTTGGGATCCCCTCATTCCTTCCCGAGCCAACCCACTCTCTCCATCGGGATCCCTCCCCGATCCACCTACCTCCACTCGATTTTAGCCACCATAGATCCTCCCCTACCAGCGCTCTCCTCTGGATCCCCTCGATCCACCAACGAGCGCCCGCGCTCCTGCAGGAGAGAGACAGGGGCTCGATCCCCAGCCGACCCAAGCTCCTCCTCCAACGAGGACCCTGAGGACGCCAGCCACCCTCCTCGTCCGCCTCGTCGCCAGCCGACCGAACCAGAAGATGAGCCCCCGCGCCGCTCCTTCCTTCCCCTCCCTTGCTTTCTTCTCCTTCTTTGATCTCTCTCTCTCTCTCGTTGAATGCTCCCTCCCTGTCTTCTTCACAGGGAACTGACGCCGCCCCGAGCTCCACCCGCGCCGTCGTTGCAAAGATCCGGCGCCAGCCAGCCGGATACGCCCCATCTCCACCTCGCGCGGCCTTCCCTGCTGCCGCGCCGTAGACCCTGTCCTCGCCGCGCCCCTACTTCCTCTGCATCGAAGACGAACGAGGCACGCCCGGCTTCGTCTGAAGTCGCTCCACCAAGCCCCTGCCTCCTTCGCCTCCTCATATGCGTCCTCGTCAGAACCGACGCATGTCCCTCTCCGCCGGTTCCCTCGTCGCAAAACGGAGCCCCGGCGACCCTCCGGTGAGCCGTCGCCCGGATCCACCCCGTGCCATCCTCTTTTCCTTCCTAAGCTCCTCCCCTGCCTCTCATCGCTCTCCTTTGTTCTCTGTAACAGCTCCAGGTGGCCGCTTGAGCTTTGCTGCGTCTCCGCTCCTTCGATCCGACGAGGACCGGCCGTCTCAAGCCCGGATCTGCCCGTCCGTTCCATCCCCGTCGTTGTCGGACTTCTCAGCTCGCCGGAGCCCCAAGTCCTGCTGCGCCAAGCCCCCTCTAGTCGCCGGCCTCCTTTGCTGCATCGAGCAACATCAGTTCAGGCAGAGGAGAGCGATGCCTCTGCCTCGACACCTCCCGTTGACCGCGACCCGTGGCCCAGCGCTGCAGCCAGCCCCTCTCCTCCATCCGGCCCATGAGGCCTGGTGAGAAACCCCCCTAGTGCCCATGTCCTGTTTCGGCCTGTAGCTCTAATTCGGCCCGCGACTTGTTTTTTTCCTATGCTGTGATTTTGTCTTTAAATCCTGGACATGCTTATTGCAGAAATGCCCCTGTTTTAAACTGCTAATAACTATTTAACCAGGCACCCAAATAAAACATGTCATATATGTAACATGCTTAGAATTTTGTCTAGTTTCATAATATGTCACTTTCATCCATGTTCAAAATGTTTAAAATACTGCTCGATTAAATTTGCTCAAATGCCATGCTAAAATGTTTTATTTCATAACTAAATAACCGTAGCTCGGTTGTAAATGTTCTTTATATGTAAATGGGGTGGAAAAATGCCTAGTTTAACATGATGCACTTTATGTTTCTGTTTAACGACATTATATTGTGTATAGGGAAGAACAGTACCTAATCCATAAATATGCGCATGGGGATTTTCCAGACTTGTTGTTTGTTGTTTCGGCCTCATTTAAACTTGCCTAAATAGATAGTTTTATTTTTCTTCACCCCCTTGCCATGTTAATCAACATTTAATATTTTTGGGTACATAAACAAGAGAAAACTAAATAATTGATGTGGTGTCGCGTCAATATGCAACTCGTTGCATATTGGGCTCCTCTTATTTTGTAGTATTGTTTGTTGCACTTTGCCATGCCGTGCTTATTTAAACCGGACATGCATCATACCTGATTGTGCATCATGCCAGGTTTATGTGATGGTTGTCTACTATGTTGTTTGTTTCTTTCCGGGTTGCTTCTCTCGTTAGCTTCGGTTCCGTTCCGGAGTTGTGAGGATTTGTTCGACTTCATCCATTTGTCTTCCTCATGGACTCGTTCTTCTTCCTTGCGGGATCTCAGGCAAGATGACCATACCCTCGAAATCACTTCTATCTTTGCTTGCTAGTTGCTCGCTCTTTTGCTATGCGTATGCTGCGATACCTACCACTTGCTATATCATGCCTCCCACGTTGCCATGTCAAGCCTCTAACCCACCTTGTCCTAGCAAACCATTGTTTGGCTATGTTACCGCTTTGCTCAGCCCCTCTTATAGCATTGTTAGTTGCAGGTGAAGATGAAGTTTGTTCCTTGTTGGAACATGAAGATGTTGTTCCTTGTTGGAACATGTTTACTTGTTGGGATATCACAATATCTCTTATATTATTAACGCATCTATATACTTGGTAAAGGGTGGAAGGCTCGGCCTTATGCCTGGTGTTTTTGTTCCACTCTTGCCGCCCTAGTTTCCGTCATATCGGTATTATGTTCCCGGATTTTGCGTCCGTAACGCGGTTGGGTGATTTATGGGACCCCCTTGAAAGTTCGCTTTGAATAAGACTCCTCCAGCAAGGCCCAACATTGGTTTTACCATTTGCCTCACCTATGCCCCTTTTTTTCCCTTGGGTTTCCGGAGCCCGAGGGTCATCTTTATTTTAGCCCCCCTGGGCCAGTTTTTCCTTCGAGTGCTGGTCCAAACCGAGCGATGTCCGGCGCCCCCTGGGCAATCAGGGTCTATGCCAACCCGACGTCTGTCTCATCCGGTGTGCCCTGAGAACGAGATATGTGCAGCTCCTATCGGGATTTGTCGGCACATACGGGCGGCTTGCTGGTCTTGTTTTATTACTGTCGAAATGTCTTGTAGCCGGGATTCCGAGACTGATCGGGTCTTTCCGGGGAGAAGGAATATCCTTCATTGATTGCGAGAGCTTATAATGGGCTAAGTTGGGACACCCCTGCAGGGTTTGAACTTTCGAAAGCCGTGCCCGCTACAACACATGGCAGATGGGAATTTGTTGATGTCCGGTTGTAGAAAACCCGAAGTTGACCTTAATTAAAACACATCAACCGCGTGTGTAACCGTGATGGTCTCTTCTCGGCGGAGTCCGGGAAGTGAACACGGTGTTGGAGTTATGCTTGACGTAAGTAGTTTCAGGATCACTTCTTGATCACTTCTAGCTTCACGACCGTTCTTTGCTTCTCTTCTCGCTCTCTTTTGCGTTGTTAGCCACCATATATGCTAGTCGCTTGCTGCAGCTCCACCTCACAACCCTATCCTACCTTTAAGCTCAAATAGTCTTGATCTCGCGGGTGTGAGATTGCTGAGTCCCCGTGACTCACAGATTCTACCAAAACAGTTGCAGGTGCCAACGATGCCAGTGCAGATGACGCATCCGAGCTCAAGTGGGAGTTCGGCGAGGAACGTGGTCGTTACTATGTGTCTTTTCCTCATGATCAGTAGTGGAGCCCAGTTGGGACGATCGGGGATCTGTGTAGCATTTGGGGTAGTCTTCTTTCATTTTGGTTCCGTAGTCGGACCTTGATTGTAATCTGGATGATGGATGTTAATTTATGTATTGTGTCAAGTGGCGACTGTAAGCCAACTATGTATCTCTTTCCCTTATGTATTACATGGGTTGTGTGAAGATTACCTCACTTGCGACATTGCTTTCAATGCGTTTATGCCTCTAAGTCGTGCTTCGACACGCGGGAGATATAGCCGCATGGGGGGCGTTACAAGTTGGTATCAGAGCCAGGTTATAACCTCGAACTATGCCTCTAAGATATAACCTGGCTCTGATACCAACTTGTCACGCCCAATATGCGATACTATCCTAAAGAGACTCGAAGGTCCCACCAAGGATAGAACCGCATATTGAAACGCTTTTGCAAGGTGGATATCATTACATCAACATTACATAAATAGAGGGGATACATCCAATACATACAATGTCACATGAATACAACAATACAACATACAAGATCAACCTCCGACTACGGATGAAACATAAACAGAAACTCAAACAATATCCACCCTGCTAGCCTAGGCTGCCGACCAAGAACCTATCCCTCAATCGAAGAAGAAGCAGAAGAAGAACTCCAACACAAATAAACATCGCTCTTGCGTCATGATCATCGCATAACCTGTACCTGCAACTGGTGGTGTAGTAATCTGTGAGCCACGAGGACTCAGCAATCCCATTACCATGGGTATCAAGACTAGCAAAGCTTAATGGGTAAGGAAGGGGGTAAAGTGGTGAGGTTGCAGTAGCGACTAAGCATGTATGGTGGCTAACTTACGCAAATAAGTGCGAGAAGAGAAGCAAAGAAAGCGGTCGCCAACTAGTAATGATCAAGAAGTGATCCTGAACTCCTACTTACGTCAAACATAACCCAGAAACCGTGTTCTCCTCTCGATCAACCCCAAAAAGAGACACTCACGGTTACGCACACGGTTGGTGTATTTTAGAAGAGTTTACTTCAAGTTTACTATAACCGGACATTAACAAATTCCCATCTGCCACATAACTGCGGGCACGGCTTTCGAAAGTTCAAACCCTGCTGGGGTGTCCCAACTTAGCCCATGATAAGCTCTCGCGATCAACGAAGGATATTCCTTCTCCCCGGGAAGGCCCGATTAGTCTCGGAATCCCGGCTACAAGACATTTCGACAGTAATAAAACAAGACCAGCAAGACCGCCCGATGCACTGACATCCCGATAGGAGCTGCACATATCTCGTTCTCAGGGCAACACCGGATGAGACAGGCTACGAGTAAAACCAGGCTTCGAGTTTCCCCGAGGTGGCCCCGCAGGCGGCTCGGTTCAGACCAACACTTAGACAAGCATTGGCCCGGGGGGGGGGGGGGCTAAAATAAGATGACCCTCGGGCTGGCCGACCCAAGGGAAAGGAATAGGTGGTAGGCAAATGGTAAAACCAAAGTTGGGCCTTGCTGGAGGAGTCTTATTCAAAGCGAACTGTCAAGGGGGTCCCATAAATCACCCAACCGCGTTAGGGACGCAAAATCCGGGAACATAACATCGGTATGACGGAAACTAGGGCGGCAAGAGTGGAACAAATCACCAGGCATAAGGCCGAGCCTTCCACCCTTTACCAAGTATATAGATGCATTAATAGTATAAGAGATATTGTGATATCCCAACATAAACATAAACATAATCCAACATGGAGCAATCTTCATCTTCACCTGCAACTAGCAACGCTATAAGAGGGGCTGAGCAAAGCGGTAACATAGCCAAACAATGGCTTGCTAGGAAGGGTAACAAAGGTCAGAGGTTCATGGCAAATTGGGAGGCTTGAGCAGCAAGTGATAGGTAACGCAGCAAAGCGAAAGAACGAAGCAACTAGCATAGAAATGATAATAATGAGATCCAAGGTGACGGTCATCTTGCCTGAAATCCCGCAAGGAAGAAGAACGAGTCCATGAAGAAGATGAAGCCATGAAGACGAACCAAGCGTAGACGAACGAATCCTCACGATCGCAACGAAACGGGAACTATCGAGAAGAAGCACATAACACGGTAAACACACCACACAAGAACAAGTCAAGATGCTCAACCAAGTATGATGCATGACAAGGCTACATGAAGCTACTCATGGCAAAAGATGATGCATACAAGAACAACACATCAAGGCAAGTTTAAATGAGGCCGGAAACAACATAGAACAACTCCGGTAAGTTCTCATATGCAAATTTCGAAATTGGTCCTGATCTGAATAAACCTTATGTTCAAGTTGTTAAACAGCAAGTTAAGATGCACCATGATGATCTACACGAAATTCTAGTCAAGTTACATATAAAGTTCATTAGATTCGGAGCTACGGCCTAGAAGATATGAGCAAAACAAGTTAAGCATGGCATTGATGCAAAATGCATACAAACATCAAGAAAACACCTCAAAACAAGGATGCAACATGATAATATGAAGCTACATGCAAAACTAAGCAAGTTTCATATAGAGCACACTCAAAACGGAGCAACGGTTCAACACATACACACTATACAAGACATAACAACAATCTGTCCAAAACAGCAAGTAGGCATCTAGCAAGCATCAAAGCAACAAGCTACAGGACCATAACATGATAAAAAAGGCATGGACATGATATACAGGTAAAGAATGACAAAACATGAACACTGATCTATCTCCAGAAATCACTATAACATGCTCAAAAGGACATGGCAAGATTGCAAATAATATCAGGTTCACAGACTTGGCAGAAATAACATCAGGTTGCAATGTTTAGACCTACCAAATGACATGTTAAAGCAAGCTATCATGTCAAACTAGAGCACGACATGAATCTACTCAAAGCATTTAACAAAAGTCCCTTACTGACCATAAGCCAAAAGGGATCAGAGAATACAATTACAAGCATGTGAACATAGCAAAAACATAAACAGATTCAGACTTGGTGAAAAACTGGAGCATGACCAAAACAGATAACAAGTAGGCATGTTTACGAGCTCGATGCACTCACCACAAGGCATTGCATGATAAACTAAGCCTACACCCAGCAACTAGACATGGCATAGAAGCTATACATGGCAAGCACAATAACATAGCATGCAAGGATCAACTACAACAACCTTGGCAAAATTGAATATGTAAACAATCTGCCAGGAATATTTAATAGCAAAAGTAGAGCAAGATTGAGTCATGCTATGGCACTCCATAAGTGCCAAGAAGGCCATGGATGGATAGAGAACCACAATATATACAAAACATCCTTACTGACCATGCTCAAAAGAGGCAGGGATCTCTCTGTAACAACAAGAATACATGGCATGAAAATAACAGCAGACAAAGACTTAGTGAAATTCTAAGAATCTGGAATCAGCAACATTATGATGCCTAGTTTGCATGCTTTTGCTAGTCACCACGATGATCACAAAAATACATGGCATAAACCTCTGGAAACATGGCATTACATAGTTCAGAACACATGTAGAGCTCAATATCATAGGATGCACACATCAATCATGGCAAAAATGACAATAGAGCATGTACTGATAAAATACAGCAGTTAATATCATATAGCAGTCTTGCAACGATGATTAGGGCATCAAGATGGACTCTAATGAACATGGAACAATAGAACAAAACGAAGATCACAACCATATGAACATTTCGATATATCATGCACGCAAAACGGAGCAGTATGCGGAGAGTTATGGCATGTTGAACAAGGCACCAGAATGCAACAATTCGGGGACTTAGAGAAAAAAATAACCTTCGAAAGTCAACGGGATGGAGCGGTTCCGGGACGGAGAGATCCGGGGCGCGGGCGACGCGTTTGGTTGAGATCCCAGTGGATCTCATCCGGATCCACCGGATCCGGCCGACGAGCTCCGATTATTCTAAATTGATGTCTCTTCGTTCATTCTCCAAATCTTACCGGTGCATCGTTCAAGTATCCTCTAATCAGCTCGTGATCTATTCGTTCACTTGTTTCCAAAATCTCTCTAGTATCTTCATTCGTTTTCTAATTCTTCCCGGTGAATTGTGCCTTTGCTACTTTCATTTTCAATTCTTACGGTGGTTCGTTCAAGAGTTCTCTTTTCTTGGTTATCATATCAATCCAATCGTTGTTTCAACCCTACCGGTGGTTCGTTGAAGGCCTTCCCAAGTTTGCGCCATTCTATCTTAATCCTTTCTATGAGAATAAGTGGTATGCCAAATCCATTGCTTGTCGTCAATTTAATTGGTGAAGGATGAGCATAATGTAATTCTTATTCTTGTTTCATCGAGTAAATTCAATCCCTTATTCCGGAGGTTCATCAAAATTCTTGTTTCATTTGTTCGTCTTTCGTTCCGGAGTTCCAAGTGTTCTCGGTTATATCATTTCAAAGCTTCATCTTATCACTACAAGACTTCACCTTGTGTTTTCAACTTCTCTTTCTTTTTTTTATCATCCTTCTATTACCGGAGTTCTTCGTGGAGGCTCTACCTAGTGGTTTATCAAGGACCCTTTTCATTCTTCAATTGTTCTTCATGATCTCCCTCGAAGGTAAGATCCGCCAAGCTATACTCTAAGATAAACATGGTGTTCAACACATGTTTTGTTTGGAGGAGTTCAAGCATTTCTTCATTTTGCATCCCGAAGTGCAATTCTTTCTACCTTATCTTTTGATGTGGTGTTATGTCATTCTTGACAATTTCTCTTCATGCTTCATGATTTACATGTTCTCAAGAATGAGGTATTTTAAATCCATCAATCTCTTCATTGGAGTTATCTTGGGTTATATTTCACCTAAAGCCTTCCCTAAGGATTGTTGATATTTATGGTGCTCATAAATGACCCAAGTTCTTCATTTGTCCTCCCGGTGAAATAAGTTTCTCGTCTCCTTGTTGATATCAATCCAATCATTTGTTTACGTTGGTGGCAGAAGCTCACCTCATAGTTTTGAGAAGTTTTTCCTTCTTCTTTCAGTCGGAGTGCTGCCCAAATTATATCAATCTTATTCCTTCTCTATCTAGTTTTAACCGGGGTGTTTTCAATATCTATCTTATCACTAAACCTCTTGGTTCTTGTCGTATCTCATGTTCCTCTTATCTAACGGAGTGTTTTCAAGTTCGTTCAACTCCGTTGTGTTCTTTCTTTCAACTTTTCAACCTCTCAAGGTTCATGGTTTCACTCGTTTGTCAAAGAAGCAACTTTGTTTTACCTCCTCCTCTTCTGCTTTTCTCCGGTGCCATCCTAGATCTCGGGACGAGATCCTCTTGTAGTGGTGGAGTGTTGTAACACCCCGGATACAACTTTCCATATTCGTAACTCCAACTCTTGTCTTTTCCGGAGATGCGATATTTTATTTCCTCCGTGGTTGGGTTTTTGTCTTTTGTTTTGCATTTTGTTCATGTCATGCATCTCATCTCATAGCATCATGCGCATTGCATTTGCATATCTTCATAAAACTCGTAGCCGTTCGCAGTTGCTCTTTCTCTCTTTGCCTCCGTTGACCTCTCTCACACCCCTCGTGTGCGTGTCCGAAACTTCCCCCAACCCGACCCGCTCTGTCGTTACCGATGTTTCCGGATCATCCCCAAACATCTATAAAACATCTCCGTTTTCTTATTTGGACTCGCTACCTATTTATTCTTGACTGCCCGATTACGATCAGACGGATCGCGTTAACCCTGCCTTAATCCCCTACTTATATAAATAGTCCAATCCTAATTTCTAGGAGACCTGTCCCGTCCCCCGATTCCCTCCGCCGCACCCGATGTGTTTCCTCGGGATCCCCTAATTCCTTCCCGAGCCAACCCACTCTCTCCATCGGGATCCCTCCCTGATCCACCTACGTACCCTCAATTTTAGCCACCATCGATCCTCCCCAACCAGCGCTCTCCTCTGGATCCCCTCGATCCACCAACGAGCGCCCGCGCTCCTGCAGGAGAGAGACAGGGGCTCGATCCCCAGCCGACCCAAGCTCCTCCTCCAATGAGGACCCTGAGGACACCAGCCGCCCTCCTCGTCCGCCTCGTCGCCGGCCGACCGAACCAGAAGATGAGCCCCCGCGCCGCTCCTTCCTTCCCCTCCCTTGCTTTCTTCTCCTTCTCTGATCTCTCTCTCTCTCGTTGAATGCTCCCTCCCTGTCTTCTTCACAAGGAACTGACGCCGCCCCGAGCTCCACCCGCGCCGTCGTTGCACGGATCCGGCGCCGGCCAGCCGGATCCGCCCCATCTCCACCTCACCGGCCTTCCCTGCTGCCGCGCCGTTGACTCTGTCCTCGCCGCGCCCCTACTTCATCAGCATCGAAGATGAACGAGGCACGCCCGGCTTCGTCTGAAGTTGCTCCACCAAGCCCCTGCCTCCTTCGCCTCCTCATCTGCGTACTCGTCAGAACCGACGCATGTCCCACTCCGCCGGTTCCCTCGTTGCAAAACGGAGCCCCAGCGACCCTCCGGTGAGCCGTCGCCCGGATCCACCCCGTGCCGTCCTCTTTTCCTTCCTAAGCTCCTCCCCTGCCTCTCATCCCTCTCCTTTGTTCTCTGTAACAGCTCCAGGGAGCCGCTCGAGCTTTGCTGCGTCTCCGCTCCTTCGATCCGACGAGGACCGGCCGTCTCAAGCCCGGATCTGCCCGTCCGTTCCATCCCCGTCGTTGTCGGACTTCTCACCTCGCCGGAGCCCCAAGTCCTGCTGCGCCAAGCCCCCTCTAGTCGCCGGCTTCCTTTGCTGCATCGAGCAGCATCAGTTCAGGCAGAGGAGAGCGATGCCTCTGCCTCGACACCTCCCGTTGACCGCGACCCGTGGCCCAGCGCTGCAGCCAGCCCCTCTCCTCCATCCGGCGCATGAGGCCTGGTGAGAAACCCCCCTAGTGCCCATGTCCTGTTTCGGCCTGTAGCTCTAATTCGGCCCGCGACTTGTTTTTTTCCTATGCTGTGATTTTGTCTTTAAATCCTGGACATGCTTATTGCAGAAATGCCCCTGTTTTAAACTGCTAATAACTATTTAACCATGCACCCAAATAAAACATGTCATATATGTAAAATGCTTAGAATTTTGTCTAGTTTCATAATATGTCACTTTCATCCATGTTCAAAATGTTTAAAATACTGCTCGACTAAATTTGCTCAAATGCCATGCTAAAATGTTTTATTTCATAACTAAATAGCCGTAGCTCGGTTGTAAATGTTCTTTATATCTAAATGGGGTGGAAAAATGCCTAGTTTAACATGATGCACTTTATGTTGCTGTTTAACAATAGTATATTGTGTATAGGGCAGAACAGTATGTAATCCATAAATATGCACATGGGGATTTTCCGGACTTGTTGTTGTTGTTCCGGCCTCATTTAAACTTTCCTAAATAGGTAGTTTTATTTTGCTTCACCCCCTTTCCATGTTAATCAACATTTAATATTGTTGGGTACATAAACAAGAGAAAACTAAATAATTGATGTGGTGTTGCGTCAATATGCAACTCGTTGCATATTGAGCTCCTCTTATTTTGTAGTATTGTTTGTTGCACTTTGCCATGCCGTGCTTATTTAAACCGGACATGCATCATACCTGATTGTGCATCATGCCATGTTTGTGTGATGGTTGTTTACTATGTTGTTTGTTTCTTTCCGGGTTGCTTCTCTCGTTAGCTTCGGTTCCGTTCCGGAGTTGTGAGGATTTGTTCGACTTCATCCATTTGTCTTCCTCATGGACTCGTTCTTCTTCCTTGCGGGATCTCAGGCAAGATGACCATACCCTCGAAATCACTTCTATCTTTGCTTGCTAGTTGCTCGCTCTTTTGCTATGCCTATGCTGCGATACCTAACACTTGCTATATCATGCCTCCCACGTTGGCATGTCAAGCCTCTAACCCACCTTGTCCTAGCAAACCATTGTTTGGCTATGTTACCGCTTTGCTCAGCCCCTCTTATAGCGTTGTTAGTTGCAGTTGAAGATGAAGTTTGTTCCTTGTTGGAACATGAAGATGTTGTTCCTTGTTGGAACGTGTTTACTTGTTGGGATATCACAATATCTCTTATATTATTAACGCATCTATATACTTGGTAAAGGGTGGAAGGATCGGCCTTATGCCTGGTGTTTTTGTTCCACTCTTGCCGCCCTAGTTTCTGTCATATCGGTATTATGTTCCCGGATTTTGCGTCCCTAACGCGGTTGGGTTATTTATGGGACCCCCTTGACAGTTCGCTTTGAATAAGACTCCTCCAGCAAGGCCCAACATTGGTTTTACCATTTGCCTCACCTATGCCCCTTTTTTTTCCTTGGGTTTCAGGAGCCCGAGGCTCATCTTTATTTTAGCCCCCCCGGGCCAGTTCTCCTTCGAGTGCTGGTCCAAACCGAGCGATGTCTAACGCCCCCTGGGCAATCAGGGTCTATGCCAACCCGACGTCTGGCTCATCCAGTGTGCCCTGAGAATGAGATATGTGCAGCTCCTATCGGGATTTGTCAGCACATCTGGGCGGCTTTGCTGGTCTTGTTTTATTACTGTCGAAATGTCTTGTAGCCGGGAGTCCGAGACAGATCGGGTCTTCCCGGGGAGAAGGAATATCCTTCATTGATTGAGAGAGCTTATAATGGGCTAAGTTGGGACACCCCTGCAGGGTTTGAACATTCGAAAGCCGTGCCCGCGGTTATGTGGGAGATGGGAATTTGTTGATGTCCGGTTGTAGAAAACCCGAAGTTGACCTTAATTAAAACACATCAACCGCGTGTGTAACCGTGATGGTCTCTTCTCGGCGGAGTCCGGGAAGTGAACACGGTGTTGGAGTTATGCTTGACGTAAGTAGTTTCAGGATCACTTCTTGATCATAGTTGTTCGACCGTGCTTTTGCCTTCTCTTCTCGCTCTCATTTGCGTATGTTAGACACCAGATATGCTAGTCGCTTGCTGCAGCTCCACCTCACTACCCTGTCCTACCTTTAAGCTTAAATAGTCTTGATCTCGCGGGTGTGAGATTGCTGAGTCCCCGTGACTCACAGATACTTCCAAAACCAGTTTGCAGGTGCCGATGAAACTGTGCAGGTGACGCATCCGAGCTCATGGAGGAGATCGATGAAGATCTTGTTCATTGTGTTGTTTCATTTCAGTTGATCAGTAGTGGAGCCCAGTTGGGACGATCGGGGATCTGTGTAGCATTTGGGGTAGTCTTCTTTTATTTTGGTTCCGTAGTCGGACCTTGATTGTATCTGTATGATGTAATGCTTTACTCATGTATTGTGTGAAGTGGCGATTGTAAGCCAACTATGTACCTCTTCCCCTTATGTATTACATGGGTTGTGTGAAGATTTCCTCACTTGCGACATTACTTTTAATGCGGTTATGCCTCTAAGTCATGATTCGACACGTGGGAGATATAACCGCATCGAGGGCGTTACACATCGAAATAGAAAAACAATATACGTGCCGACGCGCGACCCGTGTGGCGTGCGAGTAGGCGTGAGTTGATGGGACGCATGTGAGCAGTCCGCCGCACAGGCAGACGGGGAGGCGTGCGTGCAGGTGTGTGAATTGATGGAGGCGTGCTCACTACGTAGTGTCATCAGGAGGCGTGCGAGTAGCTGTGTGAAACTTTGGTTGGCATGCCGGCAGTCCGGTGCGTAGGCTCACCGGGAGGCGAGCCATCGGTTTGACCGCCGTCCGCCTCTCTCCCACAACTCCCACTACTCCATATTAATAGTGCGCCCGAGCGGCCGCACCCCCCATCCTCGCTTCACACACAATCCTCTCTCTCCGCTCGCATCCTCGACGCCGCTCTCAGTCCTCAAAGTCGTCAGTGTTTGAGGATGTCGTTGAAGCGCCCCATCGGAGGGAGTGGCGATGCCGGGGCTACTAAAGCACGGGAGCACGGCATGGAGATGAAGACAGAGGTTGCCCTCACCGCCAGCGAGTTATTGCTGCACCCTGACTTCGTCGATGGCCTCGAGCTTCCACAGCCGGAGGCGGAGTTCCACACCGACTCCGACGACCGCTCCAGCGATGACTCCAACGACCACTCCGGCGAGGAGCCGCCGCCGATGGATAGCTGGTTAGTCATCTATACCCATTTATGTGTCAAATAGATCATAGGGTTTCTCTAGTTACTTCTGCCTCCCCCTTTTTGGAATAGAAATCATGTGGTTATGTTTTCCCAATCCATGAAATCTGAGTAAGTTTCATTAAATCCATGTACTGTATTGATTGTTTGAATGGTATAGGTGATAAGTGATTAGTTGTTTCATCTATGCAAATGATTTCTGCTAGTAATCTGACTAGGGTTAGTGTTCGTGCTAATAATTCATAGCCAGGACTTGACAATTGATTTTGAATGACCTACGTATGTTTGTGCCATTATTTTCTTCAAGATTGGTCTGTACATAGACGACTATGCTTAAAAATCGAACCATAATCTCTGGATATGTATAAATGAATAGCCATAAATTCCCAATCCTACTTCACGGCATGTAATCAGTGATTTGATGCAAAAAAAATACTATTTGTATAGGTGTTGTCTGACGATGTGGACAGCGAGGTTGAAGATACCCAGAGGAGGTACAAGAGGCGAATCCTGAGGGAGCTTTATGCGGGAATGCATAACAGGCGTATTAGGACTTAGAACGACGCCTATGGATGCTCATTTTGCAACCAGAAGATTCATGACGCGTATCTATGTGTTCTAGCACATGCAAGAGGATGGGCCATTGGCTCCTTCAAGTAGAAGTATTCTCGCAGGGTGGCGCACGACGCGTACACCGAGTACCTGGAGAAGCTTCAGGATCATGCCGGCCGCATATTAGATGAGATGTGGGATGGATCGAACTATGTACGCTTGAGTATGCTTAGTGACGGTTGAATTATGCTTATGTACGTGTACACTTATTATCTATGTCAGAGTATGTTAAATATTTCGCCAGATTTTGGTAAAAATTACAACATGGGACCAATAAACCAAGACGGAGGTAGTACGTCAATCACAAACGGTTCCCAAAATAGGAACCGTGTGCAATGACTTTCATTTTGCCTGCTGCGTCAATCACACACGGTTCGCCCTAGCAAACCGCCGCCCTCAAAATTCTTTGTGGGACGGAAAACCCTCACCACCAATTCTATAAAAAGAAAACCCTCACCATCGCCACGTCACAAAAACCCTCACCCCGCACACCACCCCCTCGTCCCCTCCGGTACATTCCCGATTCACACCTGCACAAGCTCCTCCACATCTATGCCATGGCACCGCCTATCGCGGCGGTAAACACTTAGCTCGACGCCTGCCGCCGCCACCAGGCTGCCGGCAAAGCCCACCGCATTTCGCCCATCAGCTTGCCACCACCTATCGCCATCAACTTTCTCAACGCTCCTCGCGGTCAACCCAGCTCCGCTCGGTTGGGGAATCTGTCATACTAAGGGTTCTTTCTCATGGACAACAAGGTAACTAATTTAAATATTATCTCATCTCTTATCCCAGTTCATCTGCCTCCTTTAATCACCCGTCAAAAATCGCCATGAATTCATTTTTATTCGAGCTGATTTGAGGGTTTTCTTTCATTCATAGAATCTACAATGCGCCGATACTTCAGGACTTTGCGACCGCCGCCAGAGATTCCATCTCGTCGTGCGATATAACTTGAGGACGAGCGCGGTATGTTCAATATCACCCTAAATTGGTTGGCATGGCCTACTTTCCTGAACATATTCTAAATATTGCTACATTTGGATAAAAGGTGCCACATGCACCATATACATCAAAGGGGATTTTTCCCCTCTTCTTTCTATATTAGGCAAATTAATGATGTATTATTCTTTCGATTACTCTCATTTTCCAATGACATCATGTTTACCCTATCTGTTTATTTATAGATTTTTGTACTTCGATTTCAACTGTTGTATAGTTCTTTCAATTTGGGCCCATATTTGCATGTTACCATATTTTCTTTAACAATCCTACCATTTTCTACAGGACATCCCTTGCTACGCGACAGATTATGTAGTGCACAAATTTTCCCTTTACATAGATCAAGGCTCCACGGATGTCATGCTGCACACAAGCCATTTACATTCGTTGCTACTATAGGACTTGATGAACGCGGTGACTACTATTTTGGCACTGGCTTTTGGAATGAAATTGCAAAGTTTTATGTGCTGAAAGCTGGCACTAATATTGCACTACACATAAAAGGGCCTGGTCATGAGATATATGCTAACTTCCCCGACAAAATCATCCGTCCAGACTTTGTTCGAAGTAAGTTTCTTTTCAACTATCTGCATATGTTGACTTACCCAGCAATGTCAAATGAATTGTGTAGTATTTAAGCAACCAATTGTTATTCCCTTTTCTTACAATATTCCTACCTAATAACTTCTTGTTACCAATACACTTTTCTATTGCCCTGTTTTAACTAAATATTCCAAGTACTCCCATTTCTATCCGAAAGTGCCACTAACAAGGAGACTCCAGAGGTGGAAAATTGGGCTGCCAACAAGCAGAGGTGGGGCGAGCTAGAACCGCAAGAGACTCCAGCAGGCCTAGACTTAATCAGCAGCCTCCCCTATGATATGTTGAGAGTCATCATCTCCCTCCTCTCAATCAAATATGGGGCGCGGACAACCCTCCTTTCCCGTCAATGGCGCCCCCTATGGAAGTCCAGCCCTCTCGACCACATCGACACCCATGAGCTCTCCCATGGCTATCGCAAAAGCTTGGATGCGTTCTCCAAGATCCTTGGCAGTACCCTCGGCCCAACCAAAGGCCTTCGAGTGGGCAAGTTCCATTTCAATGGCAAGGACCGAGCCAAGATTGACATCTGGTTCTAATCCCCCGCCCTAGATCAGCTTGAGGAGCTCAGTTTCGATGATGGGCATATGCAGTCACTGCCAACGTCCGCACTCCGCCTCGCGCCCATGCTGCGCGTCGCCAAGTTCAGGAACAGCCATTTCCCAACCCTTAATGGCGCGCCCGCTCTTATTCTACCATGACTGAAGCACCTCGAGCTCGTCGCCGTCTGCCTCTCAAAGGGTGACATGGAGCGCCTGCTCCGTGGCTGTACTGCACTCGAGTACTATCGGTGTTCTGAGAACGGGGGTCCCCAGACTTGCCTGGCTGTGGCCCATGACGTGGCTAAGCCAGCAGGACGTATGGCCCATCTTCATCAACAAGGCATCCAAGACCCTCGCGAGGGTCCAAGCCTCGCGAGGCGGACGATGCAAGACCTCCTCTTGAGTGGCCTAGCCAGGCAGGCTCACGAGGAGCGGAGATATCAAGGCGGGGCAAACCTCACGAGGCTCTCGTGACATGAGCCATGACGATAGGCACCAGGCAGACGCTAGTGCGCGCAGCGTCCTTGTTTCCTCTTTGGTGCTAAGGAAGCCAGCGCAGGCGAGGAGTACCGAGGCATCAGGCAAAGGTTGCTATGTCGGTACAACGAGACGAAGACCAGGAGGACGGCAAGACGGAGGTCATCGTGGACCCCAAGGCGGCGTCACCACCAGTGCCTTTCACAGGCGAAGACCACTTTTGTCAGGATAGCTTGTACTAGCTGTCCCCCTTCAAATTTCCCTGCCATTGTTAGCTAACTTCCCGCTCAATATTTGGGAAAAGGACCAGGGCCTATATAAGTATAACTGGCCACCACAGTAGGGGCATCTCATCTTAGCTTGATCCAATCTGATCGAGAGCCTACCCTAGCCACAAGAACACCTCAACTTCAGGAGGTTGTTCTTCCCTTTGTACTGTTCATCATCAACCCAAGAGGCAATCCACCACCACCACACTGGAGTAGCGTATTACACCACAACGGTGGCCCGAACCAGTATAAATCTCGTGTCTTTCTGTGTTGCGAGTTCGTCGAGTTCGTCCGCGAGATCTTAGCGAGTTAGGGCGTAGATCGGTAGGAGGGAAAGACTTTGCACGCACCCGAGTGTTCGAATCTTAAGGGTTTGCCGGAACCCCACATCCGACATTTGGCGCGCCAGGTAGGGCTGCGCCATAGCTTCCCTCCCGTCGATTAGTTTATCTGTCGCTCCATCGTCTCCGTGGCGGACGCTTGCCGTGCTCGAGCTGAGCATCGGGCTGCCCTCACCGCTTGTGTCACTCAGACGGCTCCCGTCGGCGGCCCACCTCGTCGTTCCCCATCTCCCAGCGCCAATGTTTCCACCGGCCCGGGGGGAACGAGCAGCAGGCGTCCTCGCTGCATCCATCGGTGCGGCAGGACGGCCGCACCGCCACTCCATCGCTGACCCCGGCCGGTTCTTCATATCATGTATGCCGCGCTCCCATGGAGGCGCGGGCCGTGCTCCTCCCGGCGAACGAGCTCCTGCGCTACCGCCCGGTTGACAACCTCTATGAGGAGTGGCTCAATCGCGTCGCCGAACTAGTTCGTATCGCAGGGGGCTCTCTGGCGCCGTCCCTCTCTCTACCTCACCCTCAGCCTGCCACGGGCGACGAGGTCCATGGCGTGCCTCGACCACCTCTGCCCCAAGACGGTGCCTTGGCACCAAGGCGCGCGGATCCGCGGCGTGATCCAGCACGCCCGGTGCCCGCGCACGAAGAGAGAAGCTGCCAAGAAATCCCACGGCCGCGAGAAGCTGCACCCGCGCCGCCTCGTCAAGGCCGCACACCGCCTGCAACGGTGTCGCGCGGACCTCATCAAGATCAAGTTCCACTTCCGAAGTGGGCCCCTGCAACCACGGCCGGCTGCCGCGCCTTCACCCCCGAGCTGCGCAGCGTCGCCTGGCCAGGCAAGTTCAAGCCGGATCTGCCTCCTCGCTACGACGGCACCGCCGACCCCGCCGACCCCGCCGAGTTCCTACAGCTCTACGAGCTGAGCATCGAAGCAGCCAACGGCGATGAGAAAGTCATGGTGAACTGGTTTCCCATGGCTCTAAAGGATGGAGCCCGCTCCTGGCTCCTAAACCTGCAGTACGGCTCAATCTCCTCCTGGGAAGAGATGCGCGACCGCTTCATCGCCAACTTCCAGGGCACTCGCGACCGCCCACCGGCCGCGGGCGACCTGCGCTGCATCAAGCAACAACCAGGAGAGATCCTCTAGAAGTACATCCAGTGCTTCAACAACACCCGCCTTAAGATCTCCAAGTTCATGGATGAGGCCATCATCTCAGCGTTCTCCGACGGCATCCGTGACGTCAAGATGAAGGAAGAGCTCTCTATCCAAGAGGAGCTCTGCACATCTCAGGAGTTGTTCAACCTGGCGACCAAGTGCGCAAGAGCCGGGGAGGGGCACCTCTCTCTCCTCGAGCTGCCAGACACGGGCATAGAGGAGAAGAAAGCCAAGGCCAAGGACGTGAAGCGCAAGCAAGCAGCAGTGCTCGCAGCGGAGCCCGACACCAAGCGGGGGAGAGATCAGCCCGAGTCATCCAAGAACAGCCGACCGTTCTACGCCTTCCACAACCTGAACACCCACAACACCAGTGATTGTCAAGAGCTCAGAGCCATACAAGAAGGACGCTTCGGTCGATGCCCCGAGCGCAGCGACCGGGGCTACGACCTAGGAGGAGGACGTGGAGGCGGACGCTGGGACGACCATGGTCCGTGCCAAGAGTGGCGCGACAGGCCTCGCGAGGACCGCTAGTATGACCATCCTCGCGAAGGCGCCTGGAGGGACCAGCCTCGTGAGGATCGCCCCCAAGGCAACGCCGGTCTTCCCCCGCTGCCGCCACCAAAAAGGAACGACGACCACCATCAGGACGAGGGGGCTGGGGGCTTCAGGAGCCGCGTGCAATCTCCTGCATCTTGGGCGGCGCCCAGGCCCCAGCCTCTCAGCGCATCTTCAAACAGTTCGCTCACGAGGTGAATGCGGTGCTCCCCAAGCTCGAGGCCACGCGCCCGCTCAAGTGGTCCCAATGCGCCATCACTTTCAACTCGGTAGATCAGCTGAAGTGCGCGGCCACCGCCGGCGCCCTCCCGATGTTGTGTTCCGCAGTCATCAGCAATGTGCAAGTTACCGAGACCCTCGTCGACAGCGGCGCAGGGCTCAACGTCCTGTCCGTCGACACGTCGACAACCTCCAATTGCCATATGAGCAGCTCCAGCCTACCAAACCTTTCTCAGGAGTGACCGACGGTTCCACCACACCGATAGGGCAGGTCCGCCTGCCTGTCACCTTCGGAGAGCGCGAGAACTACCACACCAAGCTCATCGACTTTGACATCACGCACATCTGCCTGCCGTACAACGCCATCCTCGGGTATCCAGCCCTGGCCATGTTTATGGCAGTCACGCATCACGGCTACAACGTCCTCAAGATGCCAGGAAGCGGAGGAATCATCACGGTCCCATGTGAAGAGAGGGACACAGTGTGCTCCCGCGAGCGCGCCTTCCAAGCTGCAGCAATCAACGACCTAGAAAATAGAAGTGAGGGCCCTTCGCAGGCCATCCCCAAGAAGAAGCAGCTGCGCCGCGCAGGACCTCAGGAGGATGGCGTCATGGTAGGAGCCTCATCAGGATCAGTGTCCATCCCAGGGGCGCCTCCCTCCATCGCATAGGAAGGCGCGCATGGCTCCCTCCTCAGGCAGGGCTCGGGGGCTCTCTTCTGGAGGGCCTTAGGCCTTGCCAACCTTATGAGGGAGGCGCTTGGGCACACCTTGGAGGCGTGTTTCGCGGCACGTTTCCCTTAGGAGAACACAGGGCAAGGAGTGCCAACCACTCAGGAGTTCATCACCAAGACCACTCAGGAGCTGCAAGACGCAAGAGCCATGCGCGGCAACGGCCGCTCACGAGGTGTGGCTCCTCATCCAGGCAAGGATGTTGGGATGCATGTCTGCATCAATGTCCCAGGGCTCAACAGGGCCGCATCACAGGAGCGCTTCTGGCCTTCGCGTGTGGGCCACTGCGAGGGCCCGCCACACAGCTACGTTCGCATGCCCTTCGGCTTGCCGAGCGTGGCGTCAGCTTATCAGCACAACATGCGACGTGTCCTGGCGGCTTAGGAGGCCAGGCAACATGCCATCCTGGAAGAGATGGAGACGATCTTCAGGGAACCTCCCGAGCCCCCAGAGCCTCCCGAGGATCAGGGCCCCAGTGGCTCATGAAGATTCATCCCTTTGACGCACACCTTCAGCTGCACCAACCCTACTTTGTCTACAGAACCAGGTAACATCTTCCAAGCTCACTTAGCTGGGAGGCGCCCCTTGGGCTGCATTATTCCCAGGCCACGTGGGTCCATCCCTGCGGCATGTATCCCTTTTGCTTATGTCTTTATCTTACCTTGCTGGGAGCGCCCCTCAGGCTGCATCATCCCAAAGCCGCTCGGGCCGGACCCAGTGGCATGTATCTTCCTGCATTTACCCAAGTTGATCTGCTTTCCATGCTTAACCTGCCTACGACTATCGCGTTCTCGATCGCCACCCGCCACGGTTCCATTCATCCTCTGCAATTCGCTTGCGCGTTAAAAGGGGGGCTCCTGAGCATCGTGACTTAGGAGCTCTTATTGGCTCTCCAGCCCTCACCCCCTGGCCTTTACCACGGCATCACGACCTAGCATACCAGCGGCGGCTGAGCTCGCTCGAGGACGGGGACCTGAGGACGTAGAGTGCTTGCACGTAAGCACCTTGCAGGAGCACACAGTCACCAAGACTCAAGACCAGGCGCAACCCGCCTTGAGGTAGGGCCTCCTGAGGCCCGCACTGGCTCACAAGTGCCCAGATACACCTCGCAGCCCTGTCGTGCAAGCCACGTGTCAGGGCAGGCCTGTAAACGCCCCGGGGGCTTCTCCCGGAGGGGCCCCCCATCCCACACACAAGTGGAAGCACCATCCTCTGCGCTAGCCGTCGACACTGCCGAGGAGCGGCTATGCCCGTGTACAAGCGGAAGCACTATGCTCCGCGCTGGTGATAAACAACTGAGGGCGGCCCTACGGTCGTACCAACCTCAGGGAGCCCAGAGCTCAGCGTCCAGCCTCACCGCAACGCCTCCCCTCGTGAGAGCCACGCGAGGGGGCTGGGCACGGGGGCTACTGTCGGATGTGGGGTTCCGGCAAACCCTTAAGGTTCGAACACTGGGGTGCACGCGAAGTCTTTCCCTCCTACCGATCTACGCCCTAGCTCGCTAAGATCTCGCGGACGAACTCGACGAACTCGCAACACAGAAAGACACAAGTTTAATACTGGTTCGGTCCACCGTTGTGGTGTAATACCCTACTCCAGTGTGGTGGTGTGGATTGCCTCTCGGGTTGATGATGAACAGTACAAGGGAAGAACAACCTCCTGAGGTTGAGGTGTTCTTGTGGCTAGGGTAGGCTCTCGATCGGGTTGGATCAAGCTAAGATGATATGCCTCTACTATGGTGGCTAGCTCTACTTATATAGGCCCTGGTCCTCTTCCCAAATATTGAGCGGGAAGGGAGACAATAACAGTGGGAAAATTTTAAGGGGGACAGCTAGTACAACCTATCCTGACAAAAGCGGTCTTCGCCTACGAAAAGCTCTGGTGGTGATGCCGTCTTGGGCTCCATGATGACCTCCGTCTTACCGTCCTCCTGGTCTTGGTCTCGTTGCACCCATATAGCAACCTTTGCCTGATGCCTCGGTACTCTTCGCCTGCGCTGGCCTCCTTAGCACCAAAGAGGAAATACGGATGCTGCCCGCGCTGGCGCCCGCCTGGCGCCCACCTGGTGTCGTTCGTCATGGATTACGTCACGAGGGCCTCGTGAGGTTTGCCCCGCCTTGATATCTCTGCTCCTCGTGAGCCTGCCTGGCTAGGCCAATCTAGAGGAGGTCTTGCATTGTCCGCCTCGCGAGGCTTGGACCCTCGCGAGGGTCTTGGATGCCTTGTTGATGAAGATGGGCCATACGGCCTGCTGGCTTAGCCATGCTGCAGGCCGCAGGCAGGCAAGTCTGGGGACCCCCATTCCCAGAACGCTGACAGTAGCCCCTGGGCCCAAGGTGCGCTCGGGCTTGGCTTTGCGGCGAAGCCAAGGGTCAGGTTCGGAGCACCGCGGGCCCCAAAAGCCTGCGGCCTCGATTGATGCGTGGCGGTTGATTGGACGTGGATGCCTCCGCTTCCCCTCACCGCCTTTGAATCCGCCTGGCTATGCGGCCCCTATGGCCTACATAGTTATTCCTTCGTCGTCTGTGCCTCGCTTCCCCAATCCCCCTGTTTCCTTGAGACTCTGCTTCCCTTCTCCGATCTGACTTGTCCTCTCCCTACTTCGTTGCCATGGCGCCAAAACAGGCGGACAAGGGGAAGAAGCCAATGTCTCCGTCCGGCGCACCTCCAGCTGTCGAGCCGGCGCTAGGCCGATCTCGGGTGCTCAACGACGAGTCCATGGACAAGGTGCATCCGATGCTCGCTTCCAGCTTCAGCGAGTGGGGAGAGACGGTGGCTTGGCCTGCATCTCGCACCCGCATGGCTCGGGCAGCCACCAAGTTCCCAATCTTCATAGATGCCCTCTGGCTGGCCTGATTCCTCCCTTCTCTGCCTTCCTCAACGCGGTGCTAGAGCATTACCAGATGCACATGCTGCATCTTGACCCCCAATCGGTGACTCTCCTTGCTGTCTTCGCCTTCGTGTGCGAAGCCATGGTGGGCATCGCTCCTTCGGTGGCCCTCCTCCGTCACTTCTTCTCATTGCACCTGGCCGACCCTCAGCAATGCTCGGGGTGCGTGAGCTTCCAGGCCCTGGCTGCGACAACGGGCGCGGGGATTGACTTCGAGCTCCCTTCATCCATGAGCGAGTTTTGTACGCGATGGGTGTTTGTCGATGCCGGCATGCTCAACCCCCTGCTTCGTCTTCCGACGGGGCCTGCTGTTCCAAACTCCGGCTAGAGCCACCAAAAGCTCTCGAGCCCCCGCCCTGCTCTCGTCTGGGCCAGGTTGAGGCTGCTGAAGCACCGCGGTGTGACCGCGCCGATGGTGGTGAAGGAGTTCGTCAAACGCCAGGTTGCTCCACTTCAGCGCCACTCTCGCCCAATGTGGACCTTGCTCAACAGTCAGGACCACATGAGGTTCCAGGAGTCTGGGCTCCCTCTAGGGACGCGGCAAACAGTGGTCAAGGTCTTGACGGGTGTCCCTTTGCCGGCCGAAATGCCTGGGAAGAATTGCCTGATGTATTGCTGAAAGGACAAGGATGAGTTTGAAGCGAGCATGCCTTCCTTCGACTAATGGGGGTTGCGGCCGATTGGACTGGTGGGGCCCCGTGAGAACCCCGTCGTCGTGGTTTCCTTCTTCGCCGCTGGTGCCGAGCTCGCCCCAGGTGAAGGTGCGGGAGAGCGAGCTCCAACGGGCGCCAATGGCTCGAATCCTGAGGAACACATGCCGAATGGTGATCCTAGGGCGTCGTCTTCGGGGGCCTGCGACCCCCCTCCCGAGGCGCCGATTATTGAGGAGGTGCAGCATGCGGCTCCCGAGGCCAAGGCTCCAGGAGCCTCGGGAGGTTATGGTGGGACGGTGCCCGGCTATTTGCCGCAAGCAGGCACCCCTGAAGATATCCTTCTAGGCTCTTCTTCGGCCCTGCTGCGCACAGGCCGTCACGTCCAGCGTTTCGGTCGTCTTTGCGTGGACTTCGAGGAGCTCCGCAAGAGGACAGGATCCCCTAGCAACATCTTCGGGCCGTTGAAGCGGCGAAAGTACATCGCCATTGACGCGTAAGTAGCTTGTTGTCACGGCTTCCTGTGTGTAGCTTCGTTATTCTAACGTCAGTTCTCCAGGGCCCCTTCCGTTGAAGCTGTTGCATCTCCCAAGAAGCGGCCTCCTCCTTCATCAACTCCCCCATCCGCCTTGAGCATTCCTGGTCTTCCTACTGCCCTTGAAGCTGGGTAAGTCGGGGAGCGTCTCTGCCTCCGCGGCGCGCTGAGCCCGCAGTTTGGTCATCCTTCCCCCAAGGTTTGGCGTGGAGCTTGGCGGGTGTGCCCAAGGCTCCTCCTTCGCTTATGGGCAGCGGCTGGCTGGATTCCATCTCCGGTTCCTCTTCGAGAACCGAGCGTCAACCGACTTGGGCTCTCGCGAGGATGGGCTACTGTGAGGTGCGGCGCCAGCCCCCAGCCCCCTGCCAGGGGGTGGCGTGCCTCTTGGCACCCCGCCCGCAGCCCCCGAGGTGGAGGACAAGGACGGTCGAGTGTTTGAGCTCGAGCGCAGGTGGAGCGTGGTTATTCACGAGCTGTTCCAAGAGGCGATGGGCGCGATGAGCCGACTTGGTGAAGAGCTCGAGGGTGTTGACTCGCGCCTTGAGGCCGAAGGTCTCCGGCTGGTGGAGGAGTGGCACAAGCTGAGGGTGGCCATCAACGTCGATCGCTATCAGCGCGACCTTGAGAATGCGAAGGCCGAGGTGTCCCTAAAGATCGCCCATGAAGTCTGCTCGCGAGCCTTGGAAGAGGCTCGCAAAGCTGACCGTTGTCGCGAGGCTGCGGAGGAACGCGTATGGGAGCACCAGGCCTGGAGCGTATCCCTTGAGAAGCAGGTGGAGGCGCGCAGGGACGCTCTTGCATCGCTGAGGGGGACACCCGCGGAGGATGAGGAGGTCCGGAAGCGCGGTGAGACACTGGCCCTGGAAGCCGTGGAGCGCAGCCTCGAGCGACTGGAGACGAGGGAGCGTCAAGCTGCTCAAGCATAAGATGCCGTCGGGGCTCGCGAGGCAGGAGTTTAGGAAGAGGTGAATCGCCGGGTGGCCGAGGTTCACGCGGACCTGGAGGGTAGGTACGACCTGAGGCTGAAGCTCGCGGGTACGGAGGATGCTGGCAGGGCCGCTGCCCTCAGGCCCAGGCTAGACGAGGCTGAGAGGCGCGTGGAGGCCACGGCCGCCGCCCTTGTTACGGCGCAGGAGGACTTGGCCTCCGCTCGCACCGAGCTGAGCTCCCTTCGTAGGCGGGTTGATGACGCCGAGGCTGTTGCACGGCAGAATACGGAGGAAGTGCTCCAACGACCAACGCTGGAGCACGAGCATACTCCTATGCTTTAGGATCTTTGGAACAAGTCCAACACCGCCCTGGGCCATATTTGTGATGTGGAGGTGCCGGCCCCTCACTCGATTGACTATGCTAGCCATCTGATCTTCTTCACTGAGGTGGTGACGCGCCTGGAGGCTCGATCTGCCAGAGCTCGCCAGTTTGTGGAGGAAAGGGGGCGTGGCCTGCTTGAGCGCGCTTTCTCCCGTGTCTTCAGCCACCTTCAGAATGCCGACCCCAACTTTGATTTCGACGCCGCCATCGGCCCCGTTCCAACTTTGATCGCTGATACGTCTCCAACGTATCTATAAGTTTTGATTGCTCCATGCTATATTATCTACTGTTTAGGCAATATTAGGCTTTATTATCCACTATTATATTATTTTTGGGACTAACCTATTAACCGGAGGCCCAGCCCAGATTTGCTATTTTATGCCTATTTCAGTGTTTCGAGGAAAAGGAATATCAGACGGAGTCAAAACAGAATGAAATCAACTGGAGAAGTTATTTTTCGAAGGAAACCTACCTGATAGACTTGGGCTCTATGTCAGAAGATACGGGAGCTGGCCACGAGGGTAGGGAGCGTGCCCACCCCCCTGGGGCGCGCCCCCTGCCTCGTGGGGCGCCCGCAGCTCCACCGACGTACCCCTCGCACCCATATATACCTACGTACCCTAAAACTTCCAGAACATAGATTAGATCGGGAGTTCCGCCGCCGCAAGCCTCTGTAGCCACCAAAAACCAATCGGGAACCTGTTCCGGCACCCTGCCGAAGGGGGGAACCCTCCCCGGTGGCCATCTTCATCATCCCGGTGCTCTCCATGACGAGGAGGGAGTAGTTCACCCTCGGGGCTGAGGGTATGTACCAGTAGCTATGTGTTTGATCTCTCTCTCTCTGTCGTGTTCTTGATTTAGCACGACCTTGATGTATCGCGAGCCTTGCTATTATAGTTGGATCTTATGTTTCTTCTCCCCCTCTTCTCTCCTGTAATGGATTGAGTTTTCCCTTTGAAGTAATCTTATCGGATTGAGTCTTTAAAGATTTGAGAACACTTGATGTATGTCTTGCCGTGCGTATCTGTGGTGACAATGGGGTATCACGTGCCACTTGATGTATGGTTTGGTGATCAACTTGCGGGTTCCGCCCATGAACCTATCCATAGCGTTTGGCACACGTTTTCGTCGTGATTCTCCAATAGAAACTTTGGGCACTCTTTGAAGTACTTTGTGTTGGATTGAACAAATGAATCTGAGATTGTGTGATGCATATCGTATAATCATACCCACGGATACTTGAGGTGACATTGGAGTATCTAGGTGACATTAGGGTTTTGGTTGATTTGTATCTGAAGGTGTTATTCTAGTACGAACTCTAGGGCTATTTGTGACACTTATAGGAATAGCCCAACAGATTGATTGGAAAGAATAACTTTGAGGTGGTTTCGTACCCTACCATAATCTCATCATTTGTTCTCCGCTATTAGTGACTTTGGAGTGACTCTTTGTTGCATGTTGAGGGATAGTTTTATGATCCAACTATGTTATTATTGTTTAGAGAACTTACACTAGTGAAAGTATGAACCCTAGGCCTTGTTTCCTATCATTGCAATACCGTTTACACTCACTTTTACCACTTGTTACCTTGCTGTTTTTATATTTTTCAGTTTACAAAAAACCTATATCTACCATCCATATTGCACTTGTATCATCATCTCTTCGCCGAACTAGTGCACCTATACAATTTACCATTGTGTTGGGTGTGTTGGGGACACAAGAGACTCTTTGTTATTTGGATGCAGGGTTGCTTGAGAGAGACCATCTTCATCCTACGCCTCCCGCGGACTAATAAACCTTAGGTCATCCACTTGAGAGAAATTTGCTACTGTCCTACAAACCTGTGCACTTGCAGGCCCAACAACGTCTACAAGAAGAAGGTTGTGTAGTAGACATCAAGCTCTTTTCTGGCGCCGTTGCCGGGGAGGCTAGGTAAGTGAAGGTATATCTTTACATCTTGCAATCGAATCTTTTTGTTTCTTATTTTAGCACTAGTTAGTTTATAAAAGAAAACTACCCAAAAAAATGGAATTGAGTTTGTCTCATACGCTTCACCTCTTTAATATCATCCGTGAGTATGATGGAAAGGAAAATTGTGCCAAAGTGTTAGAAGAAGAATGCATTAGAATGTTCGGTACTAAATCTTTGAATGATGAGCATGACTGCAATGTTTTTAGTATGAATTCCTTGAATATCCGTGATGCTAATGATATGCAAAGCCACAAGCTTTGGGAAGCTATGTTTGATGAAGATGATATTTTTTGTGCCCCAAGCTTTGATGAGAAAATTTACTATGATGAAAGCATGCCTCCTATCTATGATGATTATTGTGATGACACCTATGCTATAAATAATAATTATAACCATGAAACTTTTCATCTTGATCTTAATTTTCAATCTTATGATAGTTACTTTGTTGAGTTTGCTCCCATTACTATTCTGAATGGGAAGAATTTTGCTTAGGTGAAGAGTAGTAAAAATTATATGCTTGTATATCATGAAAAGAGTGCTTTAGGTGCTGGTTATATTGTTGAATTCATTCATGATGCTACTGAAAATTATTATGAGGAAGGAACATATGGTTGTAGGAATTGCAATAATATCAAGTTTCCTCTCTATGTGCTTAAAATCTTGATGTTGTGCTTGTTTTACCTTCCTATGCAAGTTGATTATTGTTCCCATAAGTTGTTTGCTCACAAAATCCCTATGCATAGGAAGTGGGTTAGACTTAAATGTGCTAGTCATATCCTTCATGATGCTCTCTTTATGTTTCAATTCTTATCTTTTTTGTGAGCATCATTGAAATCATAATGCCTAGCTAGGGGCGTTAAACGATAGCGCTTGTTGGGAGGAAACCCAAATTTATTTTAGTTTATTGCTTTTTGGTTCTGTTTAGGAATAAATAATCCATCTAGCTTCTGTTTAGATGTGGTTTTATGTTTTAATTAGTGTTTGTGCCAAGTAGAACCTTTGGGAAGGCTTGGGTGAAGTCTTTATGATCATGCTGTAAAAAACAGAAACTTTAGCACTCACGAGATTAGCTAGAATTTTTTACTGGAGAGTGCTCTTTAGTTAATTATTTTTGCAGATGATTACTATACAAATTCCTCAGGTCCACAAATTTATTTTAGAATTTTCGGAGTTCCAGAAGTTTGCGTTAGTTATATATTACTACAGACTGTTCTGTTTTTGATGACTCTATGGCTACTAAAAGAGTTTATAAACCATAGAGAAGTAGTGGTAATACAGTATGTGTAACACCAATATAAATAAATAATGAGTTCATTACAGTACCTTGAAGTGGTGTTTTGTTTTCTTTCGCTAACGGAGCTCACGAGTATTCTGTTAAGTTTTGTGTTGTGAAGTTTTCATGTTTTGGGTAAAGATTCGATGGACTATGGAATAAGGAGTGGCAAGAGCCTAAGCTTGGGGATGCCTAAGGCACCCCGAGGTAATATTAAAGGACAACCAAGCATCTAAGCTTGGGGATGCCCCGGAAGGCATCCCCTCTTTCGTCTTCGTTCATCGGTAACTTTACTTGGAGCTACATTTTTATTCACCACATGATATGTGTTTTGCTTGGAGCGTCATTTTATTTTCTTTAGCCTTGCTTGCTGTTTGAATAAAGTATCAAGATCTGAAATCCTTAAATGTTAGAGAGTCTTCACATAGTTGCATAATTGTTCAACTAGTCATTGATCTTCACTTATATCTTTCGGAGTAGTTTGTTGTTTGCTCTAGTGCTTCACCTATATCTTTTTAGAGCACGTTGGTGGTTTTATTTTGAAGAAATAGATGATCTCTCATGCTTCACTTATATTATTTTCAGAGGCTTAAATAGCATGGTAATTTGCTTAAAATCCTAATATGCTAAGCATAAAAGATTTGTAAGAATTCTTATGAGTGTGTTGAATACTAAGAGAAGTTTGATGATTGATGATTGTTTTGAGATATGGAGGTAGTGATATCAAAGTTGTGCTAGTTGAGTAGTTGTGAATTTGAGAAATGCTTGTGTTGAAGTTTGCAAGTCCTGTAGCATGCACGTATGGTAAACGTTATGTAACAAGTTCAAAACATGAGGTGTTATTTGATTGTCCTCCTTATGAGTGGTGGTCGGGGACGAGCGATGGTCTTTTCCTACCAATCTATCCCCCTAGGAGCATGCGCGTAGTTCTTTGGTTTTTGATGGCTTGTAGATTTTTGCAATAATTATATGAGTTCTTTATGACTAATGTTGAGTCCATGGATTATACACACTCTCACCCTTCCATCATTGCTAGCCTCTACGGTACCGTGCATTGCCCTTTCTCACATTGAGAGTTGGTGCAAACTTCGCCGGTGCATCCAAACCCCGTGATATGATACGCTCTTTCACACATAAACCTCCCTATATCTTCCTCAAAACAGCCACCATACCTACCTATTATGGCATTTCCATAGCCATTCCGAGATATATTGCCATGCAACTTTCCACCATACCGCTCTTCGTGACACATTCATCATTGTCATATTGCTTAGCATGATCATGTAGTTGACATAGTATTTGTGGCAAAGCCACCGTTCATAATTATTTCATACTTGTCACTCTTGATTCATTGCATATCCCGGTACACCGCCGAAGGCATTCATATAGAGTCATACTTTGTTCTAGTATCGAGTTGTAATCATTGAGTTGTAAATAAATAGAAGTGTGATGATCATCATTCAATAGAGCATTGTCCCAAAAAAAGAGAAAGGTCAAATAAAAAAGAAGGCCCAAAAAAAGGAGAAAAAAATAAAATAAAAAGGGGCAATGCTACTATCCTTTTACCACACTTGTGCTTCAAAGTAGCACCATGTTCTTCATATAGCGGGTCTCCTATATTGTGCTTCAAAGTAGCAACATAGTCTTCATGATAGAGAGTCTCTTGTTTTGTCACTTTCATATACTAGTGGGAACTTTTCATTATAGAACTTGGCTTTTATATTCCAACGATGGGACTCCTCAAGTGCCCTAGGTCTTCGTGAGCAAGCAAGTTGGATGCACACCCACTTAGTTTCTTTTGTTGAGCTTTCATACATTTATAGCTCTAGTGCATCCGTTGCATGGCAATCCCTACTCCTTGCATTAACATCAATCGATGGGCATCTTCCTATCCCATTGATTAGCCTCGTTGATGTGTGACTTTCTCCTTTTTTTGTCTTCTCCACACAACCTCCAACATTATATTCTATTCCACCCATAGTGATATATCCATGGCTCGCGCTCATGTATTGCATGAAGGTTTATGAGTTTGAGATTATTAAAGAATGAAACAATTGCTTGGCTTGTCATTGGGGTTGTGCATGATGAGAGCATTCTTGTGTGACGAAAATGGAGCATGACTAAACTATATAATTTTGTAGGGATGAACTTTCTTTGGCCATGTTATTTTGAGAAGTCATAATTGCTTTGTTAGTATGCTTGAAGTATTATTATTTTTATGTCAATATGAACTTTTTTCTTGAATCTTTCGGATCTGAATATTCGTATCACAATTGAGAAGAATTACAATGAAATTATGCCAACTAGCATTCCACATCAAAAATTATCTTTTTTATCATTTACCTACTCGAGGACGAGCATGAATTAAGCTTGGGGATGCTTGATACGTCTCCAACGTATCTATAATTTTTGATTGCTCCATGCTATGTTATCTACTATTTTAGGCAATATTGGGCTTTATTATCCACTTTTATATTAATTTTGGGACTAACCTATTAACTAGAGGCCCAACCCAGATTTGTTGTTTTATGCCTATTTCAGTGTTTCGAGGAAAAGGAATATCAGACGGAGTCAAAACAGAATGAAATCAACTGGAGAAGTTATTTTTGGAAGGAAACCTACCTGATAGACTTGGGCTATATGTCAGAAGATACGGGAGCTGGCCGCGAGGGTAGGGGGCGCACCCCCTACCTCGTGGGGCCCCCGCAGCTCCACCGACGTACCCCTTGCACCCATATATACCTACGTACCCTAAAACTTCCAGAACAGAGATTAGATCGGGAGTTCCGCCGCCGCAAGCCTCTGTAACTACCAAAAACCAACCGGGACCCTGTTCCGGCACCCTGCCGGAGGGGGGAACCCTCCCCGGCGGCCATCTTCATCATGCCGGCGCTCTCCATGATGAGGAGGGAGTAGTTCACCCTCGGGGCTGAGGGTATGTACCAGTAGCTATGTGTTTGATCTCTCTCTCATGTTCTTGATTTGGCATGATCTTGATGTATCGCGAGCTTTGCTATTATAATTGGATCTTATGTTTCTTCTCCCCCTCTTCTCTCTTGTAATGGATTGAGTTTTCCCTTTGAAGTAACCTCATTGGATTGAGTCTTTAAAGATTTGAGAACACTTGATGTATGTCTTGCCGTGCATATCTGTGGTGACAATGGGGTATCACGTGCCACTTGATGTATTTTTTGGTGATCAACTTGCGGGTTCCGCCCATGAACCTATGCATAGGGGTTGGCACATGTTTTTGTCGTGATTCTCCGGTAGAAACTTTGGGCACTCTTTGAAGTACTTTGTGTTGGATTGAATAGATGAATCTGAGATTGTATGATGCATATCGTATAATCATACCCACGGATACTTGAGGTGACATTGGAGTATCTAGGTGACATTAGGGTTTTGATTGATTTGTATCTTAAGGTGTTATTCTAGTACGAACTCTAGGGCTGTTTGTGACACTTATAGGAATAGCCCAACGGATTGATTGGAAAGAATAACTTTGAGGTGGTTTCGTACCCTACCATAATCTCTTCGTTTGTTCCTTGCTATTAGTGACTTTGGAGTGACTCTTTGTTGCATGTTGAGGAATAATTATATGATCCTACTATGTTATTATTATTGAGAGGACTTACACTAGTGAAAGTATGAATCCTAGGCCTTGTTTCCTATCATCGCAATACCGTTTTCGCTCACTTTTACCACTTGTTACCTTGCTGTTTTTATATTTTCAGTTTACAAAAATCTATATCTATCATCCATATTGCACTTGTATCACCATCTCTTTGCCGAACTAGTGCACCTATACAATTTACCATTGTATTGGGTGTGTTGGGGACACAAAAGACTCTTTGTTATTTAGTTGTAGGGTTCCTTGAGAGAGACCATCTTCATCCAATGCCTCCCGCGGATTGATAAACCTTAGGTCATCCACTTGAGGGAAATTTGCTACTGTCCTACAAACCTGTGCACTTGCAGGCCCAACAAAGTCTACAAGAAGAAGGTTGTGTAGTAGACATCAGTAGCCGCAGACGAAGGCGACGTGGTTGACGACGGCGTCGGGGGCGTCGCCGGCGGTGGCGACGTTTCCGATGAAGACGATGATGAAGCGAGTGACGCATCCGCGGGTGATGTAGCGAGCAACATTTCCGGCTGATCCCATGTTCTCCTGTCGTTTCATCCTGCACACGAAGCTCGGGCATGGCCCTCGAGAAACTTGTTAGAGCATTTTGGGAGGGGGATCCCCTCATGTAAGCAAATTGCAGTTTTTACTTTCCTATGCGATGTAAGTTTGTGTCCTCGTGAACTCGTGAATCCGGATGTGAGTTCTCTGTCGTGATTTACCTTTGCCAGCGCTAGCTTTCAGCTGGGTCGCAACACGTCGAGTTTCTGAGAACCCTGCGGAGATCGTCGCCTCGTCAAAGGGGGTCCCACAAGAGGTGAGCACCAGTTTTAGTGCTAGCGGGCACTTGGCGTGCGCGCTTCGCGCTGTCCCCCTCGCGAGGAGCTCATGAGGGGAAGGCGACGTACATGAGTCCCGGGCAAAACGAGATCCAGAAGGCAAGAAATTTCTCGTACGAGAAAAGGCTCCCCCCGCGCACATCGATAAAAACTCAGCTTCAACTCAAATCCAGATCCAGAAAGCAAAGCTACAAAGAGAGAGATCCAAAGCAAAAGGACGCGTCCGACACCTAGTCTAGTCTTCTGGTCATCAAGTCTTCTCACCAGCGCGGAGCTAAGTGCTGCCAGTAGGCGTGGGAGGGAGCCCCAGGGCCTGAGGCCGGCACCCCTGAGACTCCGGGGCGTGTACAGCCCCAACTCATTATTACGTGAGAGTCTCACGGCTGGCGAGCTTCACATGCACGCCTTGCTTCATATTGCCAGACGAGGGCCCCGCCTTGCACCCCCTAGGGCGCGCCCCCTGCCTCGTGGGGCGCCCGCAGCTCCACCGACGTAGCCCTCACACCCATATATACCTACGTACCCTAAAACTTCCAGAACATAGATTAGATCGGGAGTTCCGCCGCCGCAAGCCTCTGTAGCCACCAAAAACCAATCGGGAACCTGTTCCGGCACCCTGCCGAAGGGGGGAACCCTCCCCGGTGGCCATCTTCATCATCCCGGCGCTCTCCATGACGAGGAGGGAGTAGTTCACCCTCGGGGCTGAGGGTATGTACCAGTAGCTATGTGTTTGATCTCTCTCTCTCTCTGTCGTGTTCATGATTTAGCACGATCTTGATGTATCGCGAGCCTTGCTATTATAGTTGGATCTTATGTTTCTTCTCCCCCTCTTCTCTCTTGTAATGGATTGAGTTTTCCCTTTGAAGTAATCTTATCGGATTGAGTCTTTAAAGATTTGAGAACACTTCATGTATGTCTTGCCGTGCATATCTATGGTGACAATGGGGTATCACGTGCCACTTGATGTATGGTTTGGTGATCAACTTGCGGGTTCCGCCCATGAACCTATGCATAGGGGTTGGCACACGTTTTCGTCGTGATTCTCCAATAGAAACTTTGGGCACTCTTTGAAGTACTTTATGTTGGATTGAACAGATGAATCTAAGATTGTGTGATGCATATCGTATAATCATACCCACGGATAATTGAGGTGACATTGGAGTATCTAGGTGACATTAGGGTTTTGGTTGATTTGTATCTTAAGGTGTTATTCTAGTACGAAGTCTAGGGCTGTTTGTGACACTTATAGGAATAGCCCAACGGATTGATTGGAAAGAATAACTTTGAGGTGGTTTCGTACCCTACCATAATCTCATCAGTTGTTCTCCGCTATTAGTGACTTTGGAGTGACTCTTTGTTGCATGTTGAGGGATAGTTATATGATCCAACTATGTTATTATTGTTGAGAGAACTTACACTAGTGAAAGTATGAACCCTAGGCCTTGTTTCCTATCATTGCAATACCGTTTACACTCACTTTTACCACTTGTTACCTTGCTATTTTTATATTTTCAGTTTACAAAAACCTATATCTACCATCCATATTGCACTTGTATCATCATCTCTTCGCCGAACTAGTGCACCTATACAATTTACCATTGTGTTGGTGTGTTGGGGACACAAGAGACTCTTTGTTATTTGGATGCAGGGTTGCTTGAGAGAGACCATCTTCATCCTACGCCTCCCGCGGACTGATAAACCTTAGGTCATCCACTTGAGATAAATTTGCTACTGTCCTACAAACCTGTGCACTTGCAGGCCCAATAACGTCTACAAGAAGAAGGTTGTGTAGTAGACATCAAGCTCTTTTCTAGCGCCGTTGCCTAGGAGGCTAGGTAAGTGAAGGTATATCTTTAGATCTTGCAATCGAATCTTTTTGTTTCTTGTTTTAGCACTAGTTATTTTATAAAAGAAAACAACCCAAAAAAATGGAATTGAGTTTGTCTCATACGCTTCACCTCTTTAATATCTTTCGTGAGTATGATGGAAAGGAAAATTGTGCCAAAGTGTTAGAAGAAGAATGCATTAGAATGTTTGGTACTAAATCTTTGAATAATGAGCATGATTTCAATGTTGTTAGTATGAATTCCTTGAATATCCGTGATGCTAATGATATGCAAAGCCTCAAGCTTTGGGAAGCTATGTTTGATGAAGATGATATTTTTTGTACCCCAAGCTTTGATGAGAAAATTTACTATGATAAAAGCATGCCTCCTATCTATGATGATTATTGTGATGACACATATGCTATAAAGAATAATTATAACCATGAAACTTGTCATCTTGATCTTAATTTTCAATCTTATGATAGTTATTTTGTTGAGTTTGCTCCCACTACTATTCCGAATGAGAAGAATTTTGCTTAGGTGGAGAGTAGTAAAAATTATATGCTTGTAAATCATGAAAAGAGTGCTTTAGGTGCTGGTTATATTGTTGAATTCATTCATGATGCTACTGAAAATTATTATGAGGAAGGAACATATGCTTGTAGGAATTGCAATAATATCAAGTTTCCTCTCTATGTGCTTAAAATCTTGAAGTTGTGCTTGTTTTACCTTCCTATGCAAGTTGATTATTGTTCCCATAAGTTGTTTGCTCACAAAATCCCTATGCATAGGAAGTGGGTTAGACTTAAATGTGCTAGTCATATCCTTCATGATGCTCTCTTTATGTTTCAATTCTTATCTTTTTTGTGAGCATCATTGAAATCATAATGCCTAGCTAGGGGCGTTAAACGATAGCGCTTGTTGGGAGGAAACCCAAATTTATTTTAGTTTATTGCTTTTTGGTTCTGTTTAGGAATAAATAATCCATCTAGCTTCTGTTTAGATGTGGTTTTATGTTTTAATTAGTGTTTGTGCCAAGTAGAACCTTTGGGAAGGCTTGGGTGAAGTCTTTATGATCATGCTGTAAAAAAACAGAAACTTTAGCACTCACGAGATTAGCTAGAATTTTTTACTGGAGAGTGCTCTTTAGTTAATTATTTTTGCAGATGATTACTATAAAAATTCCTCAGGTCCACAAATTTATTTTAGAATTTTTGGAGTTCCAGAAGTTTGCGTTAGTTATATATTACTACAGACTGTTCTGTTTTTGACAGATTCTGATTTCTATGTGTTGTTTGCTTATTTTGATGAATATATGGCTACTAAAAGAGTTTATAAACCATAGAGAAGTGGTAATACAGTAGGTGTAACACGAATATAAATAAATAATGAGTTCATTACAGTACCTTAAAGTGGTGTTTTGTTTTCTTTCGCTAACGGAGCTCACGAGTATTCTGTTAAGTTTTGTGTTGTGAAGTTTTCATGTTTTGGGTAAAGATTCAATGGACTATGGAATAAGGAGTGGCAAGAGCCTAAGATTGGGTATTCCTAAGGCACCCCGAGCTAATATTAAAGGACAACCAAGCATCTAAGCTTGGGGATGCCCCGGAAGCATCCCCTCTTTCGTCTTCGTTCATCGGTAACTTTACTTGGAGCTATGTTTTTATTCACCACATGATATGTGTTTTGCTTGGAGCGTCATTTTATTTTCTTTAGCCTTGCTTGCTGTTTGAATAAAGTATCAAGATCTGAAATCCTTAAATGTTAGAGAGTCTTCACACAGTTGCATAATTGTTCAACTAGTCATTGATCTTCACTTATATCTTTCGGAGTAGTTTGTTGTTTGCTCTAGTGCTTCACTTATATCTTCTTAGAGCACGTTGGTGGTTTTATTTTGAAGAAATAGATGAGCTCTCATGATTCACTTATATTATTTTCAGAGGCTTAAATAGCATGGTAATTTGCTTAAAATCCTAATATGCTAAGCATAAAAGATTTGTAAGAATTCTTATGAGTGTGTTGAATACTAAGAGAAGTTTGATGATTGATGATTGTTTTGAGATATGGAGGTAGTGACATCAAAGTTGTGCTAGTTGAGTAGTTGTGAATTTGAGAAATGCTTGCGTTGAAGTTTGCAAGTCCTGTAGCATGCACGTATGGTAAATGTTATCTAACAAATTCGAAACATGAGGTGTTATTTGATTGTCCTCCTTATGAGTGGTGGTCGGGGACGAGCGATGGTCTTTTCCTACCAATCTATCCCCCTAGCAGCATGCGCATAGTTCTTTGGTTTTTGATGGCTTGTAGATTTTTGCAATAAGTATATGAGTTCTTTATGACTAATGTTGAGTCCATGGATTATACGCACTCTCACCCTTCCATCATTGCGAGCCTCTACGGTACCGTGCATTGCCCTTTCTCACATTGAGAGTTGGTGCAAACTTCGCCGGTGCATCCAAACCCCGTGATATGATACGCTCTTTCACACATAAACCTCCCTATATCTTCCTCAAAACAGCCACCATACCTACCTATTACGACATTTCCATAGCCATTCCGAGATATATTGCCATGCAACTTTCCACCATACCGCTCTTCGTGACACATTCATCATTGTCATATTGCTTAGCATGATCATGTAGTTGACATAGTATTTGTGGCAAAGCCACCGTTCATAATTATTTCATACTTGTCACTCTTGATTCATTGCATATCCCGGTACACCGCCGAAGGCATTCTTATAGAGTCATACTTTGTTCTAGTATCGAGTTGTAATCATTGAGTTGTAAATAAATAGAAGTGTGATGATCATCATTCAATAGAGCATTGTCCCAAAAAAAGAGAAAGGTCAAATAAAAAAGAAGGCCCAAAAAAAGGAGAAAAAAATAAAATAAAAAGGGGCAATGCTACTATCCTTTTACCACACTTGTGCTTCAAAGTAGCACCATGTTCTTCGTATAGCGGGTCTCCTATATTGTGCTTCAAAGTAGCAACATAGTCTTCATGATAGAGAGTCTCTTGTTTTGTCACTTTCATATACTAGTGGGAACTTTTCATTATAGAACTTGGCTTGTATATTCCAACGATGGGCCTCCTCAAGTGCCCTAGGTCTTTGTGAGCAAGCAAGTTGGATGCACACCCACTTAGTTTCTTTTGTTGAGCTTTCATACATTTATAGCTCTAGTGCATCCGTTGCATGGCAATCCCTACTCCTTGCATTAACATCAATCGATGGGCATCTTCCTAGCCCATTGATTAGCCTCGTTGATGTGTGACTTTCTCCTTTTTTGTCTTCTCCACACAACCCCCAACATTATATTCTATTCCACCCATAGTGCTATATCCATGGCTCGCGCTCATGTATTGCATGAAGGTTTATGAGTTTGAGATTATTAAAGAATGAAACAATTGCTTGGCTTGTCATTGGGGTTGTGCATGATGAGAGCATTCTTGTGTGACGAAAATGGAGCATGACTAAACTATATAATTTTGTAGGGATGAACTTTCTTTGGCCATGTTATTTTGAGAAGTCATAATTGCTTTGTTAGTATGCTTGAAGTATTATTATTTTTTTGTCAATATGAACTTTTTTCTTGAATCTTTCGGATCTGAATATTCATATCACAATTGAGAAGAATTACAATGAAATTATGCCAACTAGCATTCCACATCAAAAATTATCTTTTTTATCATTTACCTACTCGAGGACGAGCATGAATTAAGCTTGGGGATGCTTGATACGTCTCCAACGTATCTATAATTTTTGATTGCTCCATGCTATGTTATCTACTATTTTAGGCAATATTGGGCCTTATTATCCACTTTTATATTATTTTTGGGACTAACCTATTAACCGGAGGCCCAGCCCAGATTTGTTGTTTTATGCCTATTTCAGTGTTTCGAGGAAAAGGAATATCAGACGGAGTCAAAACAGAATGAAATCAACTGGAGAAGTTATTTTTGGAAGGAAACCTACCTGATAGACTTGGGCTCTATGTCAGAAGATACGGGAGCTGGCCGCGAGGGTAGGGGGCGCACCCCCTGCCACGTGGGGCCCCCGCAGCTCCACCGACGTACCCCTTGCACCCATATATACCAACGTACCCTAAAACTTCCAGAACAGAGATTAGATCGGGAGTTCCGCCGCCGCAAGCCTCTGTAACTACCAAAAACCAACCGCGACCCTGTTCCGGCACCCTGCCGGAGGTGGGAACCCTCCTCGGTGGACATCTTCATCATCCTGGCGCTCTCCATGACGAGGAGGGAGTAGTTCACCCTCGGGGCTGAGGGTATGTACCAGTAGCTATGTGTTTGATCTCTCTCTCGTGTTCTTGATTTGGCATGATCTTGATATATCGCGAGCTTTGCTATTATAATTGGATCTTATGTTTCTTCTCCCCCTCTTCTCTCTTGTAATGGATTGAGTTTTCCCTTTGAAGTAATCTCATCGGATTGAGTCTTTAAAGATTTGAGAAGACTTGATGTATGTCTTGCCGTGCATATCTGTGGTGACAATGGGGTATCACGTGCCACTTGATGTATTTTTTGGTCATCAACTTGCGGGTTCCGCCCATGAACCTATGCATAGGGGTTGGCACACGTTTTTGTCGTGATTCTCCGGTAGAAACTTTGGGCACTCTTTGAAGTACTTTGTGTTGGATTGAATAGATGAATCTGAGATTGTGTGATGCATATCGTATAATCATACCCACGGATACTTGAGGTGACATTGGAGTATCTAGGTGACATTAGGGTTTTGATTGATTTGTATCTTAAGGCGTTATTCTAGTACGAACTCTAGGGCTGTTTGTGACACTTATAGGAATAGCCCAACGGATTGATTGGAAAGAATAACTTTGAGGTGGTTTCGTACCCTACCGTAATCTCTTCGTTTGTTCTCTGCTATTAGTGACTTTGGAGTGACTCTTTGTTGCATGTTGAGGAATAATTATATGATCCTACTATGTTATTATTGTTGAGAGGACTTACACTAGTGAAAGTATGAATCCTAGGCCTTGTTTCCTATCATTGCAATACCGTTTACGCTCACTTTTACCACTTGTTACCTTGCTGTTTTTATATTTTCAGTTTACAAAAACCTATATCTACCATCCATATTGCACTTGTATCACCATCTCTTCGCCGAACTAGTGCACCTATACAATTTACCATTGTATTGGGTGTGTTGGGGACACAAGAGACTCTTTGTTATTTGGTTGTAGGGTTCCTTGAGAGAGACCATCTTCATCCTACGCCTCCCGCGGATTGATAAACCTTAGGTCATCCACTTGAGGGAAATTTGCTACTGTCCTACAAACCTGTGCACTTGCAGGCCCAACAAAGTCTACAAGAAGAAGGTTGTGTAGTAGACATCAGTAGCCGCAGACGAAGGCGACGTGGTTGACGACGGCGTCGGGGGCGTCGCCGGCGGTGGTGACGTTTCCGATGAAGACGATGACGACGCGAGTGACGCATCCGCGGGTGATGTAGCGAGCAACATTTCCGGCAGATCCCATGTTCTCCTGTCGTTTCATCCTGCACACGAAGCTCGGGCATGGCCCTCGAGAAACTTGTAAGAGCATTTTGGGAGGGGGAGCCCCTCATGTAAGCAAATTGCAGTTTTTACTTTCCTATGCGACGTAAGTTTGTGTCCTCGTGAACTCGTGAATCCGGATGTGAGTTCTCTGTCGTGATTTACCTTTGCCAGCGCCAGCTTTCAGCTGGGTCGCGACACGTCGAGTTTCTGAGAATCCTGCGGAGCTCGTCGCCCCGTCAAAGGGGGTCCCACAAGAGGTGAGCACCAGTTTTAGTGCTAGCGGGCACTTGGCGTGCGCGCTTCGCGCTGTCCCCCTCGCGAGGAGCTCATGAGGGGAAGGCGACGTACATGAGTCCCGGGCAAAACGAGATCCAGAAGGCAAGAAATTTCTCGTACGAGAAAAGGCTCCCCCTGCGCACATCGATAAAAACTCAGCTTCAACTCAAATCCAGATCCAGAAAGCAAAGCTACAAAGAGAGAGATCCAAAGCAAAAGGACGCGTCCGACACCTAGTCTAGTCTTCTCACCAGCGCGGAGCTAAGTGCTACCAGTAGGCATGGGAGGGAGCCCCAGGGCCTGAGGCCGGCACCCCTGAGACTCCGGGGCATGTACAGCCCCAACTCATTATTACGTGAGAGTCTCACGGGCGGCGAGCTTCACATGCACGCCTTGCTTCATATTGCCAGACGAGGGCCCCGCCTTGCACCACCCTTGACCTCCTTTGAGTCGACCGGTCACCGAGACGACACAAAGGCGGGAAAGAGGATGCCAGCGGTGCCTCCGGCGACCACATGTCCTCTGCCGGGGGAAGGGTTGTCGAGGCCTCCCAGGCAGAGGGCCTACCTTCGGGTGTTGCAAGGCGCCATGCACCGCGGGAGGAGGCTTTCTCCTGGCTCCCTCCCGGCGGCCCCCAGCGTGTCTTCCTTGTTGGAACGGGTGCTGCCATGCCAGGGTCATCGATCGACGCTACAACCTGAGTCATCTGAAGCCCATGGTTAGCATAAGCCTATTCCTGAGGGATTAGTGGTACCCTATAGTTGTCGTTGCCGGCGCAACCGTCGTGGTTCTCCGTTGGTTCTTGGAAGGCTTCGGCTCCTAGCGCCCCCTCTCCCCAATCTTCTCCAATGAATGAGCCAGGGTCGTCCTCTGGTGCATACCCTTGGTCCATCATGCGGGGCACATAGGCTTCCGGGGCCGTCACCCCAAACACCTCGCCGTGGTGCCCCACGCTCCATGTTGCTCGGCCCAGGGTGGTGTCCTGGGGATGACAGCACGACATCCAGCTGGGAACATGGAGGGTGACGCTTGCGCTCGTGCTTGTCGCGGGCGGCATGGGGGAGTCGGAGCCCCCTACACCACTGGCCGTGCTGATGTTGATGAAGCCCTCGGGCGTAGTTGATGGCGGGCGGATGTGGTGAGGTTCACAGCGCGGCCCTGCCATGGCCTGAGGAGGAAGTCGATAGCAAAAGGGTGGTGCTCCCGACACCGCTGCATCCAGCAGCTCAGCAACACGCTCCAGCAGTGTATCCCTGCCGCTTTCCATCAGCCTGCATCGCAGCAGTTACCTTGCCACGGTGAGCGCTGCCCGCATGTTTGCTTGCACCCGCCGTGAGTGCGGCGTTGTTGCCGCGGCATGGCTCGCCGCTCTTGCGGCGACCCATACATGCCATGGGGTGAGGGTGGACGACGCATGGCCGCACTGCCCATGCCTGACGGAGTTTGGCGGCGCTCGCGCTGCCCGGAGTGCGGGGTCGTGATATTCATGGGTAGGCGGCGCTGCCCGGGCTGGACAAGCTGCCCAGTGGTCAGAGCCGGCACTTGAGTCGCCAGGCATCGTGGCTGGGGAGCTTCGGCGAGCTGGTTGGTGGAGGAGAAGCTCTGGCGCACCCCTACATGGCGCGCCAAATGTCGGATATGAGGTTTTGGCAAACCCTTAAGGTTGAAACACTGGGGTGCACGTGAAGTCTTTCCCTCCTACCGATCTACGCCTAGCTCGCTAAGATCTTGCGAACGAACTCGATGAACTCGCAACACAGGAAGACACGAGGTTTATAATGGTTCGGGCCACCTTTGTGGTGTAATACCCTACTCCAGTGTGGTGGTGTGGATTGCCTCTAGGGCTGATGATGAACAGTTCAAGGGAAGAACAGCCCCCTAAGGTTGAGGTGTTCTTGTGGCTGTGGTAGGCTCTCGATCGGGTTGGATCAAGCTAAGATGAGATTCCTCTACTATGGTGGATAGCTCTACTTATATAGGCCCTGGTCCTCTTCCCAAATATCAAGCGGGAAGGGAGCCAACAACAGTGGGCAAATTTGAAGGGGGACAGCTAGTACAAGCTATCCTGACAAAAGCGGTCTTCGCCTGCGAAAAGCTCTGGTGGTGATGCCGTCTTGGGATCCACGATGACCTCCGTCTTACCGTCCTCCTGGTCTTGGTCTCGTTGCACCAATATAGCAACCTTTGCCTGATGCCTCTGTACTCTTCGATTGCACCGGCCTCCTTAGAACCAAAGAGGAAATAAGGACGCTGCGTGTGCTGGCGCCCGCCTGGTTTCGTTCGTCATAGCTTATGTCACGATGGCCTCGTGAGGTTTGCCCCGCCTTGATATCCCCGCTCCTCTTGAGCCTGCCTGGCTAAGCCACTCCAGAGGAGGTCTTGCGTCATCCGCCTCGCGATGCTTGGACCCTTGCGAGGGTCTTGGATGCCTTGTTGATGAAGATGGGTCGTAAAGCCTGCTGGCTTAGCCACGCTGCAGGCCGCAGGCAGGCAAGTCCGGGGACCCCCGTTCCTAGAATGCCGACAGCTACGCTCGGGTCACACCCAAGCGCACGCCACCCAACCTGGTCTCCAGGACCTGGGCGTCGCGCGCCTCTCCCGAGGCCTCGGCGAGGGCAGGTATGGAAATTGTTTGCATGTCAAGGGGGACTCCTGAGCATCGCGACTCAGGATCCTAACTGGTCACGTAGCCCCTCACTCCTTGGTCCGTCCTGGTCTCCGGTTGGCCCAATGGCAGTTGAGGTATGCGCGGGGCGGAGATCTGCCGACATAGAACATTAATCTATCCTCGCGAACTCTACCTATAAGTTGTTTGCGCATCAAGGGGGACTCCTGAGCATCGTGACTCAGGAGCCTAACTGGTCACGTAGCCCCTCACTCCTTGGTCTGTCCTGGTCTCCGGTCGGCCCAATGGCGGTTGAGGTATGCGCGGGGTCGGGCTCTGCCGACTAAGAACGCAAAGCAAATAGGAAGGAAATTGCAAAATGTCGAAGCAAATATTACAAACACATTGTCCTCACGATATCAAATGAAAAGTCTAAATGCCTCCACGAGGCCTAATGCATGTTGCAGGAACAAAACGGGAGAATAACCGCAGGTCACCCCCGGGCCCGCCATCACCTACGGAAGGTGCTACTTCGTTAGCGACGTTGTCTACATCTTCACCACCAGCTATAGGATCAGCGACATCGCCGGATAGAGGAGCGGAGACAAAGCCGCAGAACTTCTTCAGCAAGGCCTCCACTTGACCTTGTACGGCGGCGGCGGCCTCCCATTGATCTTCAGCCACAGGCTCCAGCAGCTCGTCAAAGGCAAGCGTTGGGGTCACGGAGGTGCAAGTGGCTGAAAACGTGGGTCAGTGCAGATGAAGATAGGACGCGAGCCTCTGCCTCCACCATTGGACCGACGCCGTCAACGACTTCCTCGAGCGCCTTCACCAAGAGAGGAAGCAGCCGGGCGGGGCCGTCCTCATCAATGGCCAGCGACTTCTCCAGGCCATGCTCATAGAGCGTCTTCAGTGCCTTGCGAGATCTCTTCTCGAGGTTGGGAAAGGCCGCGCGGTCCTCGGTCAGGACTAGCGCCTTGGCGTCGAGATCGGCCTCCCTCGTCTTCGCCTTCCGCTCCAGCTCTTCCAACCGGTTGTGCTCCGCGACCTGCGGCCTCCCCAACTCCGCCAGCTCAGCATCACGGTTCTTGACAGCGTCCTCCCGGGCCTTCATCTCCTCCCGAGAGGCAATCCACACCACCACACTTGAGTAGGGTATTACACCCCAACGGTGGCCCGAACCAGTATAAATCTTGTGTCTTTCTGTGTTGCGAGTTCGTCGAGTTCGTCCACGAGATCTTAGCGAGCTAGGGCGTAGATCGGTAGGAGGGAAAGACTTCGCGCGCACCACAATGTTCGAACCTTAAGGGTTTGCCGGAACCCCACATCCCACAAGTACCTTCGTCTTCAGGCCATCAATGGGTTGAGTACCTTCCACATCACCTCCATGACTCTCGAAACTATTTATGTGTGTTGCTATTGTGGCAGGAAGACATCACAAGATGTGTACCACGGTATGGTCATCCAGGACACACCTGCACTTGAGAGATTACTTGTAGTTGATCAAAAATGTCCAACAAGAATCAATGTCATTTCTGCGCCGAAATTGACAGTGGTTGGCTACTCGTCTGACAAATACTACGAACTTGTCACTGGATCCACACCCGTTCAGGTACAATAGCTGCCTTCTACCTCTCCTTCTACAAATTAAGATTATTTCTAATTTTGAAGATGTTTGTTCGCCTATCATTCAGAAAATGATTCCGACAAGCTTGACCCCGAAACTGCGCACAGTGAAGGTATTGTCACTAGAATCTATTGGGCCCAACCTGGAGCAAGTTGTTAGTTTCCTGAGATGCTTTCCCTGCCTGGAGAAGCTATATATCGAGGTGATGTTCCTTTCCTGTTAAATGTTAACCATAAGGGAGTTCAATTTGTGACACCTTTTTCCAAGTTTAAATGACAATGTACTATGATTTCTGAAGGTTCTTTTGGAGGATTTTAGTACATACATGTCCCCCCCCACCATATTGGTTGCTTGATTCATATGGTTACAATCAATAAGCATTTCTCCTTTGGATTCATCTGTCCTAGTTTTCTTAGGGAACTTTTCATCCACTCCAACCTCTTGTGAAGAAGGCTACATTTTTCTAGAATGTAATCAAATGCCCATATTAATTATGTCAGATCGAAGATGGCATGTTAGTGCATTTTACAAATCCTACAAACCAAATAGCTAGGCCTGTAGTAATGTTCAAAACTGCATGTAGGCACTAACACGTTTTCTTCTTTTGCAGATAAGATTAGGCCAGTGGTGGATAATGTGATACAATATAACAAGCACGTCGAATGCCTAGATCTGCATCTCTCAGAAATTACTTTGAACTCCTACTGAGGGACCTTACCGGAGATTATATTTGCTAGGTTCTTTGTTCTCAGAGCAAGGGTGCTGAAGGTAATGAGGTTTGCCCTCCATTTATTTCACAAAAATCAATGGTTTGTTGATCAGCGCCGGCGCCTGGGACAGAATGGAGTAGGCTCCAGAAATGTTGAATTTCATTTTGGAACTTCAGATGACAGAGTAATCGGAAGTCATTGTGTCAACCGCATACATGACTTCTCAGTGGCTGACCCCTTTGCAAAAAATGTGATTTTTCGAAGCAAGACTTAGAAGCGGTGATATTAGTTTGAACCTCTCTGATATCCATGTTCAGCGGATCAGCGCAAGCGTTTGCAGCTGATGAGACGAATTTCATTTCTAATATCAGTTTGAACCTTGTAATCTTCAAATATGAGACATATAACTCTGGAATTTGAACCTTGTAACATTTCGAGATTTTGTGGTACAATCGTTGAAATGGCATCGTATGAGACTCGTACACTGCTCGCACTATTTTGACCTTAATATGCAATGGCCTTAGATTTTATTAACCATTCTCAAATCAGTTTACCTTGTCGATCTCATAGCACATGATCTGTATAGCTAACTCGATTGTGATCTTCGACATTATTGCACACAGTTGAATTCTTCCACCATGTGCACTATAGAGAGCAGAATTAATTATCGCACTCGAGTGTCCATCATCACTGAGGGAGTCCTCGATTAGGGGGTGTCCGGGTAGCCGGACTATACCTTCAGCCGGACTCTAGGACTATGAAGATACAAGATTGAAGACTTCGTCCCGTGTCCAGAAGGGACTTTCCTTGGCGTGGAAGGCAAGCTTGGCGATACGGATATATAGATCTCCTACCATTGTAACCGACTCTGTGTAACCCTATCCCTCTCCGGTGTCGATATAAACCGGAGGGTTTTAGTCCGTAGGACAACATAACAATCATACCATAGGCTAGCTTCTAGGGTTTAGCCTCCTTGATCTCGTGGTAGATCTACTCTTGTACTACACATACCATCAATATTAATCAAGCAGGACGTAGGGTTTTACCTCCATCAAGAGGGCCCGAACCTGGGTAAAACATCGTGTCCCTTGTCTCCTGTTACCATACGCCTAGACGCACAGTTCTGGACCCCCTATCCGAGATCCGCCGGTTTTGACACTGACATTGGTGCTTTCATTGAGTGTTCCTCTGTGTCGTTGCTTTTAGGCCCGATGGCTCCTCCGATCATCAATAGCGATGCAGTCCAGGGTGAGACTTTTCTCCCTGGACAGATCTTCGTCTTCGGCGGCTTCGCACTGCGGTCCAATTCTCTTGGCCATCTGGACCAGATCGAAAGCTACGCCCCTGGCCATCAGGTCATGTTTGGAAGTTTAAACTACACGGCTGACGGCCGCGGGGACTTGATCATCGACGGATTCGAGCCACAGCCGAGCGTGCCGCACTATCATGATGGGCATGATCTAGCTCTGCCACCAAACAGTGCCTTGGAGGCCGCACTCGCATCGGCTCCGACCCTTAATTCGGAGCCAACTGCGCCTATCGAGGATGGGTGGTTGGACGCCGCCACGGGGGCTGCTATCCCAACGGCGATCGAGCAAAACACCAGCCCCGCACTCTGCAAGGCCCGTGACTCCGAGGGGCCGCACTCCTCTCCGGACTCCGAGCCCTCCGCGCCCCTGTCGATTGAATCCGATTGGGCACCGATCATGTAGTTCACCGCCGCGGACATCTTTCAGCACTCGCCCTTCGGCGACATTCTGAAGTCACTAAAGTCTCTCTCTTTATCAGAAGAGCCCTGGCCGGACTACAGTCAACAAGGTTGGGATACGGACGATGAAAGAAATTCAAAGCCCGCCCACCACCCACTTTGTAGCCACTTTGAGATGATTTAACCGACATGCTCGACTTCGACTCCGAAGACATCGACGGTATGGACGCCGATGCAGGAGACGATCAAGAACCAGCGCCTATAGGTCACTGGAAAGCCACCTCGTCATATGACATATACATGGTGGACACACCAAAAGAAGGAGATGGCGATGGAACAGAGGAGGATGACCCCTCCAAGAAACAGCCTAAGCGCCGGCTTCAGCGGCGCCGCTCAAAATCCCGCCAAAGCAAAAACGGTGATTCCGGCACAGGAGATAATAATACTCCGGAGAGTGCTAAAGAAAACCCCCTCCAGCAAGATTCAGCAAAGGAGGACGGAGAAGCCAGCCCTCATGTGACACTCCAAAAATTTTATTTGGTTTTAGCAAAAACCTTGCTGGTTTTTCATTTGTGGATTGAGGCCTTTTCAAAAAAAAAAATCAGTAGAAGCAATCCTCTTTAAAATCCTTTTCTTTGATTAGGATTTGTTATTTCTGTTTTCTCCTTCAAACTTTGGGTTTGACCTTCTTAAAACTTTTCTCCGTTGGTCCCCTTCTCAAATTTATTTTGGGAGTTCAATTTTTTCATTTTGAAAAGAAAGTTCTATGAAACTTGGGATCTTCTTCCTTATGAATACCACCCATGACCTTGTATTTGCCCATGAGGTAAAACCACTCCAACATCTTCTCCCCTCCTAGTCAACAACTCAAATTCCCTATCCCAGCTCATCCAAACAAGTTTTGGATTTTGTTTTGGTTATTTCAAACCTCAACTCTTTTCTGACCTTTGATTTGAGCCTGACCCATTTTCAAAGCAAGTATCCCATTGCATTTGAAATTTGACTTCAAACCAACTCTACTGGCTAGTCCTTTGCACCCACAACCCAGAACCATCTTGATCCACTCATCTTCTTTTCAAAATTTTCAACTTACACTCCCTGCAAGTTTGGACCAGATTTGTCAAATCTGGTGAAATTCATATCTACACTTCTCCAAAAATTCCACCAAAAATCAGGCAACCTACTGGAGCAATGAGAAGTCACTCCACCAAAAATCAGCCCAAGGAAAAATCCCTACATGCCTGGATCATTCTGTCGAACACCTTGCATGCACTGTTCGAACACATTCAGAAAAATTCAGTTTTCAGTGTCGATTTCTTCAGTTCAGTTCAGTCACGTGCCCACAGTGCTTTGGCGCGTTGCTCACGGCCTGGCTCGCTTGTCCGATGCCCCGCACGCGCGCTTGGCTGCTTGCTGTCGTCTGTGGCGCTCTGACCCGCCTGCGCCGGCGTGTCTTGCGGCGGCTGAACCGCCGTTACGGCTGGCAGGCAGCAGAACGGCGGCGCAACGCCGTTCAGCGCCGCCCAAGCTCGCTGGTGGCTCCACGTGGCCCTCCCCACGCCAGCGCACGCATGCAGCACAGCCGTCGTGGCGCGGCACGCACAGAGCCTGCTCTCTGCCGCCGATAGACCCGCGTCATCCCGTTCCGTCGAACTTCACCTCACCAAGCATAACCTGATGCCTTTGGCTCCTAAACAGGCTCAGTGAACCTCCACGACGGCGCTCAACCCCTTAACTCCCCCGACCGAGCACTGCACTGCCGTAATCCTCGCCGGAGAACGCCGTTCTCGGCCACCGCCTCGGAACGCCTATAAAAGGAGACCCCGAGCCCTCCCTCGAGCACGCACCACCCCTACACTCCACCAACACCCTGCCAGGTCACTGGGAGGACCTCGAGGAGGTCTCCTCCCCCGACTCCGGCCACCCCGTCCGCCTCAGGCTCCAGCTCGATTCACTGCGGTGAGACCGTCTCCGGCGCCCATACTCCGTCAGCTACCTCCTCTAACTACCAGAGGCCTGACCCCCGCCTCAATTCCATGCTTGCAGCCCTCTCCGGCGACCTCCATCCACGCCCGAAACGCCGTCCGCCGGAGCCAGGGCCACCGTCGACACGGTGCACGCCAGCGACCACCTCGACCACCACCCGACGCGGAACAGCACCGTGAGCACGGAGGTAACCTCCGATCTCTCTGCCTCGCCGTGGATCGCCACCGGCGATCGCCGCGGCTCTCTGACGCCAAAGGCGCCGTTCGTTTTCAAACCTGACGGGTGGGACCGCCCCGTCAGATTCTTCTCTTTATTCGAATCGTTTTCTGAAAACGCATTTGGGCAAAATACGTCTTCTCCTCTGAGCCGGCGTATTCGAGTCTGAAACGTTTTCTGCTTTTATAAATAAAACCCTGAGAAGTTTCTGTTTCATTACAGATGGGTCCCTGGGCAAAAACCTTTATAACTTTTTATCAGAAGCATATTTTTGATTGATTCTTTTGCTGTTCTCTTCAAAATTTTGTCTAGTTTTTTATCAGATTTATTTGAAAAATATTTGCAATACTTTTTCTGCACCTCTCGGTATTCACGTTAGCGCGTATGTTTTCTCTATACCGTAGATATCGACGGAGGTGACGGGGCCGCGAACTTCACCGAGCTAGGTTCCGACTACTCCGAACCAGGCAAGCATGTTCGAACTTTTGATATGATGAATGTCTTGGCATGTTTGCATGTAGATAGTTTCATGGCATGTGTGAAGCATACCGATGGACCGTTCATTATGCATTGTTGAGGCAAGTAAGCCTGATGATTTCACACGTCGTTGGACGTAAGTATGCAAGGCCATGTGTTGGCATGAAGATGGGTAAGATGGCAGTGTTGTAGCATGCCAGTCTTAGGCCATGCAAGTTATCTTCAGTACCAACCCATATCTGTTGGGTTCAAATCCATTTCCTTTCCCTGTACTACCACATGTTTCCCGAAAGGGATATGGTTTAGTAAGACGCAAACCGCTTTCTGGGTACACACCAAAAAGGAGAGGCCGGGATGATGGTTCCATGGCCCTGGATTAAAGCCAGGCATCCGGTCAAGGGGCCTGGGTGTTTCTGGTTGGGACCGAGAGGGGGGCACCCCTTAGAGCGCGCGTATATAAATTTGATCCCATGTTATTCGAGATTGTGATCTCCCCATCTCAATAGTTTTTCTTGGACGATGTTGAGGGTGATTCCTGGCATCGAAGAGTTGGATGGGTGTGTACTGGTTAGCTGTGTTTCCTTCTGAAATACCGTAACGGAATTAGTCCTGGTGACTACGGAAATCCGTCGACTGTGGGAAATTTTTGTACAAACTCTGCAGAGCTCTATATCCTTAAATCATCTTATCTATATCCAAGTTCCCTGCTAACAGTCATGTGCCAGTTTGGTGACAGATTACCCGGTGGGACACATGGGCACTAAGACCGGTTAAATGTTTATCCTTGTGGATGGACTAACCCGTTTAATTCCATGAGTTGAATATATTTATGATGAATATATTATTTCCTTATCAGTCAAAAGCCCTTTATGTGGTGTCGCTCAGACGCCCGACTGTGGCATTTCTTTTTAAAGCCCTTTATGTGGTGTCGCTCAGACGCCCGACTGTGGCATTCCTTTTTAAAGCCCTTTATGTGGTGTCGCTCAGACGCCCGACTGTGGCATTTCTTTTTAAAGCCCTTTATGTGGTGTCGCTCAGACGCCCGGCTGTGGCATTTCTTTTTAAAGCCCTTTATGTGGTGTCGCTCAGACACCCGACTGTGGCATTATTATTCCGCATTTTCCGCTTGAGTCTTTCAGACACTCGTTTGGCACCAGTATTATTATCCCGCATTTTCCGCTCGAGGAGTCTTTCAGACACTCGTTTGGCACCAGTATCTATTATTCCGCATTTTCCGCTCGAGGAGTCATTCAGACCCTCGCTTGGCACCCAGTATTATTACCTCTATGTCTGATCGTACTGGTTAACTTATTCATGTATTTCATGTTAGCATTTGTTATATCTTACGTCCGAACTGTCTTGCGAGTACTTTCAAAGTACTCACTGGCTTGTTGATTTGGCCAGATGCTGACGAAGGTGATCTCATGGATGAAGAGTTCGATAGCGAATCCGACGCCTAGAGGAGTCCCAGTCAGTCTCGTGCAACCCTGGAGTTGGTCACTGTATTATATCCGCTTCCGCTACCCTAATAAATTCATCGAGCCTCACCTCGACGCTCGATGGGATGTTAGTTTGAGAATCCCATATCCACTCCCCACTGTGTTACTCCACCTCTACCATATTTGCGAGTCAGTAGTATGCCACCACTCCCTTGTGTCATTAATCGCCTTTATGTATAATTATTGGCACGCTTGTAATAAATTGTTGAGCATCGTCAGCTCAACCCTGTAACATATTTATGCTACTGGCTTATTGTATCAAAGTTTGTCTGCCAGTGAGGAGGCTTTATCTCAAACTGGAATCTAAAGATTGGTTTCTCAATAAATATTTTTATTGGAAAACCGGTCGTGACAAGCTTGGTATCAGAGCCAGGCTGACTGTAGGAAGCCACTAGGTGCGATCGCTAATCGGTTATTAGCATGATAGAGCTTATTCATGTTTTTGCAATAGTAGTCATTTTTTCTGACAGTCAGCATATATTTATGATCTGACCATTCAGGATTTTTGCCTACTTTTGTAGATGGCCGAACGCAGCTGCGAGTCTCAGACCTTCGCCAACGTGCCCGATGGGTTCGTCAAGATTCTCTTCTTCGTCGTTCAGGTCGCGATGGGGCCGTCTGTGCGCCCAGTCGTCACTCTCTGTCAGCACAGAGTCAACGACAGTCTGACTATGCACCAGGCCGCGGTGCAGTTCACGGGAGGGCGTGGTGAGCTACGCCGCTTCCGGTTCTTGGGGAGAGCCATGCCTACGGAGAAGCATGCCATCCAGATGGCAGCCCGCGAGGCGATAGCTCGTCTCAGGGATGCCCTTCCCGCGATGAAGGCTCGTCGCTACCGCTATCTTCCGTGCCATGTGCCCTACACCTGTCACTACGCATTCTCCTGCCCCAGAGGAGAACGAGACGAGGCTTTTGAGATGCTTATTGAGTATCTCCGGGCCTTGGAGGCAGCCTTCGACAACTTGGTGGATGACTTTGTGGCCGCCCGCATGGACTCAGTCCACGGTTGTGCCGCCAACAGGAGGGAGCTCCTGCCCACCGCACCGCCACTGACTTTTGTCTCGTCCTCTGCATCCCATGCTCCTGCTCGTCGCCTGCCTACCACCGAGGAGTTCAACCAGGTCATTGCGCCCACTCCAGCGCGCACTGCACCGCCACTCGCACCGACTCCAATCTGTGTCATTCCGCCCCTGGCACCCGCTCCATCTACTCGGCGCAGCACTACTCGTATGGAGCCTATTAGCGAGGAAGAAGTCGAGTCCCCGGCTTCGCTACGCCTCACCCTTGGCAGGGCCAAGGATGTCATCAACATCTCCAACTGAGTACGCTTAGCCGCCATGCGTTGCATCGCCATGTAAGATGTTGTGAGAAGTAGCTTGTTTGCGCATCATGTAGGATCTGGAGAAGTGCACTGGCCTAAATAACATGTCAGGGTTATGTACGCATATCCTGAATGATGTATTGTATAATTATTGCCGCGTGTAAGATACGTAATGACGCAGTCCTTCTCTATGCGCAAATCGATTTGTTTTCCCTTGAGTAATCTTGGCTTTAAAAATTTATTTATCAACCTTGTGCATTATGGGTTTTATCTTTGCAACCCTTCCATTTTTTCTTATGGGTTTTACAAATACATCCCCAGAGTGAAAAATGTCTCGTCCTTGGACTCGCTCCATGCCAGCTCCACCAGAGGAAAATTATGGCAATCAACCGGGCAACAATTTTGCACAAGGGCAGTCAAGTCAACACTATAATACTCAATCAGGCAACAATTTTGCACGAGGTCAGACAAGTCAACAGGACAGTGAAACGACACTTTCCCAAATGTGCCGCCTTTATGAACAGAGTCAGCAACAACATCAGGAAATGATGAACCAAGTCATTAACATGGGAAATCACCATGGGCAGTATCCGCAGCATTCCAAGTTATCTGAGCTACAGAATACACGTCCCTCAACATTTTCTCATACTGACAAGCCACTTGAGGCCGAAGACTGGCTTCGTGATATGGAGAGAAAGTTAATTATTGCAAAATGCTCAGACCCAGAAAAGGTACTGTACGCACCGCATTATCTCACGGGAGCAGCCGCATCCTGGTGGGAGAATTTTCTGCACATGCATCCCAACGAAAATGTATAACCTGGGATGATTTCAAAGAAGGTTTCCGTGGCGCGCATATTCCTAAGAGTATTATGAAAATCAAGAAAAGAGAGTTCGATGACCTCAAGCAAGGGAACATGACAGTGTCAGATTACAACGGCCAATTTACTCTGTTATCCCGCTACGCCAACGAAGAGCGTATGACTGAAAGCAAGAAAATGGAGAAGTTCCTTGACGGCCTAACGCCCGCGCTTAAATGCCAACTGGTCATACACACTTTCCCAGATTTTAAGACGCTGGTGGATAAAGCCATTACTCTGGAAAATGAAAGACGCAGTTTGGAAGATATCCGCAAGCGAAAAAGGGACCAGACTAACCATGCTCGCAATCACCGAAGTATGACCAATTTTCAGAAGGGTGGGACGCACAAATCATCATCCAACGTCTCACGCCCAACAAAGAATTTTCATGCTAGGGACAAGGAGTTCACATATCGCCCAGGTGTTACTTGTTACGCCTGTGGAGAAGAAGGACACTATGCCAAGCAGTGTCCCATGCCAAGAAGCTCAGCACCAAAGCCGAACAACGGCAACAATAATTCAGCGCCCAAGCGAAACAACTTCAATCCCAACAATAACCACAGGAAAGGTCATCTGAACCACGTGACCAAAGAGGAGGCACAAAATGCTCCGGATATCGTACTCAGTATGTTCCCTGTCAACACAATACCTGCAATGGTTTTGTTTGATTCTGGAGCTTCTCACTCTTTTATTTCGGAAAGTTTTGCTTTGCAAAATAATTTTTCGATGCTTCCTTTGGAGAAATCCATGATCATCAAGTCCCCTGGGATTCAGCAAGTCACTCAGAATTACTGTCAGGATGTGATTATTGAGTTCAAAGGATTGAAGTTTCACGCCAATCTCATTGTGTTGGAAAATAAGGGACTGGATGTCATCCTAGGGATGGACTGGTTAACCACCAACAAAGGTTTCATTGATTGTTTCAATCGGACCGTGATTCTCACACACCACCATGGTAACACAATAAGAGTATCCGCCAAAGAAAGGGAAATGCCCAGACAACCAAGACTGAACAAGGTGGACATTTCCGAATTAAACAAGGTCCCAGTAGTATGTGAATTTCCAGACGTATTTCCCGAAGAGCTACCAGGCATGCCACCAGACCGAGAGATAGAATTCAGCATTGAGCTAGCACCAGGGACCACCCCCATATACAAGAAACCATACAGAATGGCACCATCCGAGTTAGTTGAACTGAAGAAACAAAAAAAGGAATTGCTTGACAAAGGATACATTCGAGCCAGTTCCTCACCATGGGGATCACCAATTTTGTTTGCCAAAAAGAAAGATGGAACACTGCGATTGTGTATTGACTACCGAGCACTCAACATGGTCACGTTCAAGAACAAATACCCGATGCCAAGAATAAATGATTTATTCGATCAACTCGCTAAGGCCAAGGTATTCTCAAAAATCGACCTAAGGTCAGGATACCATCAATTAAAGGTACGAACAGAAGATATCCCCAAGACAGCCTTCACCTCCAGATATGGACTGTATGAGTTCACAGTAATGCCTTTTGGATTAACAAATGCGCCTGCATATTTTGTTCACCTCATGAACAAAGTATTTATGAAGTTTATGGACAAGTTCGTTGTGGTATTCATCGACGATATTTTAGTATACTCCAAAACACCAGAAAAACACACTGAACATCTCAGAATTGTACTAGGAGAACTCAGGAAACACCAATTGTACGCCAAGTTCAGCAAGTGTGAATTTTGGTTAAGGCAAGTAGGCTTTCTAGGCCACGTGCTAACCCAAGACGGGATCGCCGTGGACCCAGAGAAAGTCAAGGCCGTACTTGGCTGGAAGTCACCAGCCAGCGTAATGGACATACGGAGTTTCTTGGGAATGGCAGGATATTACTGCAGATTTATTGAAGGATTCTCCACCATAGCCAAGCCAATGACGCAGTTGCTCAAGAAAGATAAGAAGTTTGAATGGACAGAAGCCTGTGAGAAAAGTTTCCAAGAGCTAAAACGGAAATTAACAACAGCACCAGTATTGATTGTGCCAGACATACGCAAGAATTTTGAAGTATATTGTGACGCGTCCAGAAAGGGACTCGGATGCGTATTAATGCAAGAAGGCAAGGTTGTCGCATACGCTTCGAGGCAACTTCGCAAGCATGAGGAAAACTATCCCACTCATGACTTAGAAATGGCAGCAGTTATTCATGCACTCAAGGAATGGAGGCATTTCCTACTTGGAAATCGATGTGAAATATATACTGACCATAAAAGTCTCAAATATATTTTCACACAGCCAGAGCTGAATTTAAGGCAACGACGCTGGTTGGAGCTAGTAAAGGATTATGATGTCGGAATCCACTATCATCCTGGAAAAGCAAATGTAGTAGCCGATGCTCTTAGTCGGAACCCCAGCGCCGACAACAATAGTCTGCCCAACTTAAGACCCGAATTCCAACGGGAATTTGCTAGACTCAACTTGTTGATGGTAGCAGAAGGCACCATAACAAACTTGGAGATACGACCCAACCTTGTGAAAAGAATCAAAGAAGCCCAGCCGGGTCACCACAGCATTGAAGGCATCAAAAGAAAGGTGAGTATGGGCAAGGCCTCGTAATTCATCATAGACGAAGAAGGGACACTATGGTACGGAAACAGACTCTGCGTGCCAGACATAGAAGACCTCAAACGGCAAATTCTAGCTGAAGCCCACACCGCTCCATATTCGATCCATCCTGGAGGAACCAAGATGTATAAGGATATCCAGGAAGGATTTTGGTGGCACGGTATGAAGAGGGACATAGCCACCTTCATTGCATGCTGCGACTCTTGTCAACGTATAAAGGCTGAACATCAGAGACCAGCCGGACTACTGCAACCAAACAAAATACCTGAGTGGAAATGGGATGAAATAGGGATGGATTTCATTGTCGGACTACCTCGATCACGACACGGGAATGCTGCCATATGGGTTATCACCGACAGGTTGACTAAGGTGGCACATTTCATTCCAGTAAAGACGACCCACACCACTCAGAAGCTTGCCAAGATATCTCTCTCTCGCATAGTTTGTCTGCATGGTGTCCCGAAGACTATAATATCTGACAGCGGAACACAGTTCGTCTCGAGATTCTGGGAGCAGTTACAACAGGCTCTAGGAACTCAACTAGCCTTCAGCACGGCATACCACCCCCAGACAGATGGACAAACAAAACGGGTAAACCAGATTTTAGAGGACATGCTGAGAGCATGTGTCCTCACCTATGGAACTAGTTGGGAAGACAGCCTGCCATACGCCGAGTTCCCGTATAACAACAGTCATCAGGCCAGCCTGCAAATGGCACCATTTGAGGCCTTGTATGGACGAAGATGTCTTACCCCGTTAAATTGGTCAGAGACCGGAGACAGCCGTATCTTCGGCCCAGACATGCTCAAGGAAGCCGAGGAAAAGGTCCAGCTAATCAGAGATCGACTCAAGACCGCCCAAAGCCGACAAAAAAGTTATTACGATCAGAAACATCGTGGGGTCAGCTTCGAACCCGGAGAATTCGTGTATCTACGAGTATCCCCTATGAGAGGACTACAACGATTCAAGATCAAAGGGAAACTAGCACCAAGGTTCATCGGGCCATTCGGTATATTGGCACGGAGAGGCACTGTAGCCTACCAGCTAGACCTACCTAAGGAACTATCAGATATCCACAACGTATTCCACGTTTCACAATTAAGGAAATACGTGAGCAACCCAGAGAAACAGGTGCCCCATGAGAACCTTGATGTGCAACCAGACCTCACCTATCGGGAACGTCCAGTAAAGATATTAGAGGAGACTGAAAGGAGGACCCGGCAGAAAACCGTCAAATTTTTCAAAGTTCAGTGGAGTAATCACACCGAAAGTGAAGCAACGTGGGAAAGAGAGGACTTTCTTCGAACAGAGCATCCGCACTTATTTAAGGATCAACTGAAATCTCGGGGACGAGATTTTTCCTAAGGGGGTAGGTGTTGTGACACTCCAAAAATTTTATTTGGTTTTAGCAAAAACCTTGCTGGTTTTTCATTTGTGGATTGAGGCCTTTTCAAAAAAAAATCAGTAGAAGAAATCCTCTTTAAAAATCCTTTTCTTTGACTAGGATTTGTTATTTCTATTTTCTCCTTCAAACTTTGGGTTTGACCTTCTTAAAACTTTTCTCTGTTGGTCCCCTTGTCAAATTTATTTTGGGAGTTCAATTTTTTCATTTTGAAAAGAAAGTTCTATGAAACTTGGGATCTTCTTCCTTATGAATACCACCCATGACCTTGTATTTTGCCCATGAGGTAAAACCACTCCAACATCTTCTCCCCTCCTTGTCAACAACTCAAATTCCCTATCCCAACTCATCCAAACAAGTTTTGGATTTTATTTTGGTTATTTCAAACCTCAACTCTTTTCTGACCTTTGATTTGAGCCTGACCCATTTTCAAAGCAAGTACCCCATTGCATTTGAAATTTGACTTCAAACCAACTCTACTGGCTAGTCCTTTGCACCCACAACCCAGAACCATCTTGATCCACTCATCTTCTTTTCAAAATTTTCAACTTACACTCCCTGCAAGTTTGGACCAGATTTGTCAAATCTGGTGAAATTCATATCTACACTTCTCCAAAAATTCCACCAAAAATCAGGCAACCTACTGGAGCAATGAGAAGTCACTCCACCAAAAATCAGCCCAAGGAAAAATCCCTACATGCCTGGATCATTCTGTCGAACACCTTGCATGCACTGTTCGAACACATTCAGAAAAATTCAGTTTTCAGTGTCGATTTCTTCAGTTCAGTTCAGTCACGCGCCCACAGTGCTTTGGCGCGTTGCTCACGGCCTGGCTCGCTTGTCCGATGCCCCGCACGCGCGCTTGGCTGCTTTCTGTCGTCGGTGGCGCTCTGACCCGCCTGCGCCGGCGTGTCTTGCGGCGGCTGAACCGCCGTTACGGCTGGCAGGCAGCAGAACGGCGGTGCAACGCCATTCAACACCGCCCAAGCTCGCTAGTGGCTCCGCGTGGCCCTCCCCACGCTAGCGCACGCATGCAGCATAGTCGGCATGGCGCGGCACGCACAGAGCGTGCTCTCTGCCGCCGATGGACCCGCGCCGTCCTGTTCTGTCGAACTTCACCTCAGCAAGCATAACCCGACGCCTTTGGCTCCTAAACAGGCTCAGTGAACCTCCACGACGGCGCTCAACCCCTTAACTCCCCCGACCGAGCACTACACCGCCGTAATCCTCGCCGGAGAACGCCGTTCTCGGCCACCGCCTCGGAACGCCTATAAAAGGAGACCCCGAGCCCTCCCTCGAGGACGCACCACCCCTACACTCCACCAACGCCCTGCCAGGTCACTGGGAGGACCTCGAGGAGGTCTCCTCCCCCGACTTCGGCCACCCCGTCTGCCTCGGGCTCCAGCTCGATTCACTGCGGTGAGACCGTCTCCGGCGCCCATACTCCGTCAGCTACCTCCTCTAACTACCAGAGGCCTGACCCCTGCCTCAATTCCATGCTTGCAGCCCTCTCCGGCGACCTCCATCCACGCCCGAAACGCCATCCGCCGGAGCCAGGGCCACCGTCGACACGGTGCACGCCAGCGACCACCTCGACCACCACCCGACGCGGAACAGCACCGTGAGCACGGAGGTAACCTCCGATCTCTCTGCCTCGCCGTGGATCGCCGCCGGCGATCGCCGCGGCTCTCTGGCGCCAAAGGCGCCGTTCGTTTTCAAACCTGACGGGTGGGACCGCCCCATCAGATTCTTCTCTTTATTCGAATCGTTTTCTGAAAACGCATTTGGGCAAAATACGTCTTCTCCTCTGAGCCGGCGTATTCGAGTCTGAAACGTTTTCTTCTTTTATAAATAAAACCCTGAGAAGTTTCTGTTTCATTACAGATGGGTCCCTGGGCAAAAACCTTTATAACTTTTTATCGGAAGCATATGTTTGATTGATTCTTTTGCTGTTCTCTTCAAAATTTTGTCTAGTTTTTTATCAGATTTATTTGAAAAATATTTGCAATACTTTTTCTGCACCTCTCGGTATTCACGTTAGCGCGTATGTTTTCTCTATACCGTAGATATCAACGGAGGTGACGGGGCCGCGAACTTCACCGAGCTAGGTTCCGACTACTCCGAACCAGGCAAGCATGTTCGAACTTTTGATATGATGAATGTCTTGGCATGTTTGCATGTAGATAGTTTCATGGCATGTGTGAAGCATACCGATGAACCGTTCATTATGCATTGTTGAGGCAAGTAAGCCCGATGATTTCACACATCGTTGGACGTAAGTATGCAAGGCCATGTGTTGGCATGAAGATGGGTAAGATGGCAGTGTTGTAGCATGCCAGTCTTAGGCCATGCAAGTTATCTTCAGTACCAACCCATATCGGTTGGGTTCAAGTCCATTTCCTTTCCCTGTACTACCACATGTTTCCCGAAAGGGATATGGTTTAGTAAGGCGCAAACCGCTTTCTGGGTACACACCAAAAAGGAGAGGCCGGGATGATGGTTCCATGGCCCTGGATTAAAGCCAGGCATCCGGTCAGGGGGCCTGGGTGTTTCCGGTTGGGACCGAGAGGGGGGCACCCCTTAGAGCGCGCGTATATAAATTTGATCCCATGCTATTCGAGATTGTGATCTCCCCGTCTCAATAGTTTTTCTTGGACGATGTTGAGGGTGATTCCTGGCATCGAAGAGTTGGATGGGTGTGTACTGGTTAGCTGTGTTTCCTTCTGAAATACCGTAACGGAATTAGTCCTGGTGACTACGGAAATCCGTCGACTATGGGAAATTTTTGTACAAACTCTGCAGAGCTCTATATCCTTAAATCATCTTATCTATATCCAAGTTCCCTGCTAACAGTCATGTGCCAGTTTGGTGACAGATTACCCGGTGGGACACATGGGCACTAAGACCGGTTAAATGTTTATCCTTATGGATGGACTAACCCGTTTAATTCCATGAGTTGAATATATTTATGATGAATATATTATTTCCTTATCAGTCAAAAGCCCTTTATGTGGTGTCGCTCAGACGCCCGACTGTGGCATTTCTTTTTAAAGCCCTTTATGTGGTGTCGCTCAGACGCCCGACTGTGGCATTCCTTTTTAAAGCCCTTTATGTGGTGTCGCCCAGATGCCCGACTGTGGCATTTCTTTTTGAAGCCCTTTATGTGGTGTCGCTCAGAAGCCCGACTGTGGCATTTCTTTTTAAAGCCCTTTATGTGGTGTCGCTCAGACGCCCGACTGTGGCATTATTATTCCGCATTTTCCGCTCGAGGAGTCTTTCAGACACTCGTTTGGCACCAGTATTATTATCCCGCATTTTCCGCTCGACGAGTCTTTCAGACACTCGTTTGGCACCAGTATCTATTATTCCGCATTTTCCGCTCGAGGAGTCATTCAGACCCTCGCTTGGCACCCAGTATTATTAGCTCTATGTCTGATCGTACTGGTTAACTTATTCATGTATTTCATGTTAGCATTTGTTATATCTTACGTCCGAACTATCTTGCGAGTACTTTCAAAGTACTCACTGGCTTGTTGATTTGGCCAGATGCTGACGAAGGTGATCTCATGGATGAAGAGTTCGATAGCGAATCCGACGCCTAGAGGAGTCCCAGTCAGTCTCGTGCAACCCTGGAGTTGGTCACTGTATTATATCCGCTTCCGCTACCCTAATAAATTCATCGAGCCTCACCTCGACGCTCGATGGGATGTTAGTTTGAGAATCCCATATCCACTCCCCACTGTGTTACTCCACCTTTACCATATTTGCGAGTCAGTAGTATGCCACCACTCCCTTGTGTCATTAATCGCCTTTATGTATAATTATTGGCACGCTTGTAATAAATTGTTGAGCATCGTCAGCTCAACCCTGTAACATATTTATGCTACTGGCTTATTGTATCAAAGTTTGTCTGCCAGTGAGGAGGCTTTATCTCAAACTGGAATCTAAAGATTGGTTTCTCAATAAATATTTTTATTGGAAAACCGGTCGTGACACCTCATGAGAGAGCGGAAGACAGAGAGGTCGAGGACGATAATTATATGCCTCCCTCCGAAGAGGAGGCAATCCTCGGGGATGACGAATTCGTCGTGCTAGAGGATCCTGTCGAGCAAAAGCGTTTTCAACGCAGGCTTATGGCCACGGCAAGAAGCCTCAAGAAAAAGCAGCAACAGCTTAGAGCTGATCAAGATTTGCTAGCTGACAGATGAAATAAAATCCTTGCGGCTGAAGAGTATGAACTCGAACGCCCCTCCAAGAGCTACCCAAAACGCAGGGTGCTACCCCGATCAGAGGAGGAAGCACCTAAACCTACATCACCAGCACACGGTACGGCCGACCGGCCACCTCATGGCCGCGACAGAGAGGCCTCTCGGCCCCCACTCAAGACGGACCCCGGCGCCGCTCAAAATATACCAAGGCACGGGAAAATGCGCCAGGGCTGCGAGATATATTGGAGGACAAGGCAAGGCAAACAAGATCGATCTACGGATCGCGCGGGCGCCCCACGGCACGTGACGGTGATCGTCACTCCGAATATAGTAAATTCGGCCGGGCCGAACACAATAGACAAAGCTCGTTTGAGCTACATCGTGATATAGCCCAATACAGTGGCGCCACACACCCACTATGCTTCACAGATGAAGTAATGGATCATCAAATCCCTGAGGGTTTCAAACCCGTGAACATCAAATCATACGATGGCACAACAGATCATGTGGTATGGATCGAGGATTATCTCCTTCATATCCACATGGCCCGCGGCGAAGATGTACACGCCATCAAATACCTCCCACTCAAACTTAAGGGACCACCTCGGCATTGGCTTAATAGCTTGCCAGCAGAATCAATCGGTTGTTGGGAGGACATGGAAGCCACATTCCTCGACAATTTCCAGGGCACCTATGTGCGACCACCAGACGCCGATGACCTAAGCCACATAATTCAGCAGCCAGAGGAATCGGCCAGGCAATTCTCGACACGGTTCCTAACAAAGAAAAACCAAATAGTCGACTGTCCAGACGCAGAGGCCCTAGCAGCCTTAAGCACAATATTCGTGACGAGTGGCTTGCCCGGCACCTTGGAGAGGAAAAGCCGAAATCTATGGCAGCCCTCACGACACTCATGACCTGCTTTTGCGCGGGAGAAGGCAGCTAGCTTGCTCGCAGCAACAATATGACCAAGAACCCTGGTAATTCAGATACCAGAGACAGTAGTGGCAGGTCGTGTCGCAACAAGCAAAAGCGCCGCATTAACGGCGAAAATACTGAAGATACTGCAGTCAATGCCGGATTCAGGGGCTATAAATCCGGTAAATGGAAAAAGCCATTCAAAAGAAATACTCAGGGCCTGTCCAGCCTGGACCGAATACTCGACCGCTTATGCCAGATACATGGCACCCTGACAAGCCAGCCAATCACACCAACAGGGATTGTTGTGTGTTCAAGTAGGCGGGCAAGTTAAATGCCGAAAATAAAGACAAGGGGGTGCATAGCGATGACGATGAAGAGCCCCGGCCGCCGAACAACAGTGGACAGAAGGGTTTTCCCTCACAAGTGCGGACGGTGAACATGATATACGCAACCCACATCCCCAAGAGGGAGCGGAAGCGCGTGATAAGGGACGTATATGCGATGGAGCCAGTCGCCCCAAATTTCAACCCATGGTCTTCCTGCCAGATCACCTTTGACCGAAGGGACCACCCCACTAGCATCCGTCATGGCGGGTACACTGCATTGGTCCTAGACCCAATTATCGACAGATTTCATCTCACTAGAGTCCTTATGGACGGTGGCAGCAGCCTGAACCTGCTTTTCTAGGATACAGTGCGGAAAATGGGCATAGATCCCTCGAGGATTAAGCCCACCAAAACGACCTTTAAAGGCATCATACCAGGTGTAGAGGCCAATTGTACAGGCTCAGTTACACTTGAAGTGGTCTTCGGATCTCCGGATAATTTCCGAAGTGAGGAGTTAATCTTCGACATAGTCCCGTTCCGCAGTGCCTATCACACCCTGCTCGGGCGAACCACAATTGCTAAGTTCAACGCGGTACCGCACTATGCATACCTTAAGCTCAAAATGCCAGGCCCTCGAGGAGTAATTATGGTCAATGGAAACACCGAACGCTCCTTCCGAACGGAGGAGCACACGGCGGCCCTCGCAGCGGAAGTACAAAGCAGCCTCTGAAGGCAGTTCCCCAGTCCGGCCATTAATCGTCCGGACACCGTCAAGCGCGCCCGGAGTAACCTACAACAAGACTGCCTGGCACGTTCCGAGCAGGCGTAGCAATGCTGCCCCAACCCCAGCCCTCGCGAAAATGCGAAATCAGTGCTCCGCGTACATAACTACGCTCTTGAAATAACATGGGCACAAGGGGAGGGGCACCATCACGGCACGCCCAAAACATGGCTTAAACCGTACTAGGGGCTGCCGTTCTTTTTTTAATTTTCTCTTACTTTCAGGACTCCATTCTTCGGAAGGCCTGTCCGGCACTACAGTTGCCGCACAAACGATACAAGAACCAGGGAAGCAGACAAGCCATGCCGCATTATGAAACTCCCAGGTGGTCTCTATCACGATCAGTATACCTGTTTCGCATACAATTCCGCAGCCTGCCCCCTGGACCGGACATGTTAAATAGTCCAACCTTTTTTATTATCGCATTATTTGTATCGTTCTGCCTTGATCGCAGACCTTTTAATAAACAATGCATAGCTTTTGTCTGTTTTTGCATTACTCTTTTTATGAATATATGTTCATTAATGACAGGTTGCTCCCGTACACATGGTACGGCCAATACTCCAGGGGCTTCAGTACCCCTCAATATGGCGTGAGAAGTCCGAACACCTTAACAAGTGCGGCACCCTGAACTTATAGCATTATATGCATCAGCTCCGAATCATGTCTTGGGTCAATAGTTGGGTTTGCCCGGCTTCTATGTTTTGGTGCCTTACGTTCCGCTATATCGGCCATGGTTGCACTAGGAGAACTACTGAGATTGTGCCCTAGTTAAGCTGGGCTGAGCACCTCAGTATTGAAAGCTAAAACTGACTGTCATGATGAAGCGAGAGCTGGTCGCTGTTCGAGAGGTTCTTTGAGTCCCCAAAGACTTATGCCGCTTAGAGCGAGGAGTCGGCTTTGTTCGGCCAAGGCGTGGATAGCACCCCGAAATCGGTCTTCCGAATTCTAGGGGCTTCGCCGAAATTTAAAATTATAGAATTCTATGGCTAAGTGAGAGTGTTCAAGCATTATAGTCTGATTGCCTCGTTCGTTGTGCTGAGCGCCTCCCTCGAAGGACCCAAACATGGGAAAAAGAGTGCTCAGGTTTACCCCGAACACCCCAGCACTAGTGGCATGGGGGCAGAAGCCGCCGACTCGCCATCTCTCAAATTTGATAAACGGCCGCACAGAAGGTAATATTTTAAATTAAAAAACATTGCTTAGCGCATATGAACAAATTTTCAGCGCACAAGACAAAACGAGCGAGTTGACTGAAAAATTACATCCCTGGAACATTCATCCGCCATAAGGCGGGTACCCTTCAGAACGTCCGTATAATAATTCTCGGCCTTGCGATGCTCTTTCCCCGGCGGTGGCCCGTCCTTCACAAGCTTCTCAGCATCCAACTTGCCCCAGTGCACCTTAGCGCGGGCTAGGGCCCTACGGGCACCTTCGATGCAGACGGAGCGCTTGATGACTTCGAGCCTCGGACAGGCCTCCACCAGCCGCCGCACCAAGACCGAAGTAGCTTCCAGGCAGAGCCTCTCCAGGCCACAGCCGAACTATGAGGCCCTTCATGGCCTGTTCGACTACCTTGTGGAGCTCGACCAGCTACTTAAGCAGGTCGCTCAGGGGCACAGGGTGTCTGGCCTCAGCATACTGAGACCAGAACACCTTCTCCGTCGAGCTGCCCTCTTCGGCTTGGTAGAATGTGACGGCATCGGACACGCTACAGGGAAGATCTGCGAATGCTCCTGGAGAGCTCCGGATTCGGGTAAGTAACAAGAAGCTCACTTTTACATGTTTGCTTTGCATAAAGAATGCCTTACCCACCGCTATCTTTTTCACCGCATCCAACTCCTGGAGGGCCTTCTGGGATTCAGCCTTGGCAGACTTGGCATTTTCAATAGCTGTCGCGAGCTCGGACGCTCGCGTCTTTGAGTCAAGCTCCAAACTCATGTTTTTTCATGAGAGCCTGGATCTCTTGCCGCACCTTGCCAACCTGGGCTTCATACCTCTCCCGCTCGGTGCGCTCCGTGGCCGCCATCTTCTCGGCCTCGGACGACGCTTGCTTGAGGGTTGCCACCTCAGACATGGCCCCTACAATAGCCACGATAATCCTGCCATTTTTTGCAATTGCACTTTTGATATATTTCAATCAAGGTATTTCTTACCTTCCTTCTCCTCGAGCTGCCGTTTGGCAAGGCCGAGCTCTTGCTCGGACCGCTCGAGATCCTGCTTCAGCGTATCCACCTCCGCAGTTAGTGCGGCGGACGCTAGCAGCGAAGCCTGCATACACATATTGACTCATTTTTTTGTTAGACTCTTGCGAATTATATTAGATCCTCTATTTGGCTTTTCTTTCCGAATGCCAAACAGAGCATCAAGGGCTACAGTCTATGCGGTAATATTTTTACATATTCTTTACTTACCTCGAAGCCTGTTAGAAGGCTGGCACAAGCTTCAGTCAGTCCGCTCTTGGCGGACTGAACCTTCTAGATCACCGCACTCATAACAGAGCGGTGCTCCTCGTTGATGGAGGCACCGTTAAGCACCTCCAACAGATTGTCCGGTGCCTCCGGTTGGATGGGGGCCACCAGCTCAGTAGGCTTGCTCCTCTTGGGAGGAGTTCGCCTACCGCACTCCGGAACCGTTGAAGATTCCGGCGTGGTATCCGGCTCAAAGCCGGACTTGGAGCCCTGGGGGGGTCTTATCCCCTTTACTCCTAGAGTCCGGGAAGCCGCCTCGTGGCGCCTCCAGGACCACCTCCTCCTGTCTTGGAACCTGTTGGGACAACACTTCGGCGTCGTCCGTACGGCGGGGGGAGGTAGCCATCAGAAGTGAATTCACATCCAACGAATCCAGGGAGCCTCTCGACGACTCATCGAGCCCGGCCTTGGGCGGACTGCATAATCATATTCGACATAAGGAAAGGCTGTGCAATAAAGGAATACTATGAATTACTCGGGTGTCCGGATGATTACGATTCCGCCGGACGCTTGGCCCTATGCGGCCACTCCTCTTCGTCATCATCGGCGTCGGTGGGGTAGTCTGGAGGAAGAGTCTTCCCCTTCTTGGACCCTTCGGCCTCCCCGGTTGGGGCGGCCTTCCTTTTCTTTCCTCCCCCCGCTGGAGTGGGAGAGGTTTCTTCTTCCTCCTCCTCGTTTTCACAGGAGGAGCGTGCCTCGGATTCGTCGGATTATGAATCCGACACCTCCAGGCGCCGGACACTCTTTTGAGTCTCTGTGGCCTTCTTCTCCGGCACCACACAAGGTGCCGAAGCCAGCAGCTTCGCTAAGTGAGCATCGGCTGGGTCTGCGGGCAAAGGGGTCGGACAGTCGATCTGTCCGGACATCGTCTGCCAATCCTGTCAAAGGAAAGGGAGATTAGTGTTAACACCTGATTTTGACACAATGCAGAATGCAATGGAGATGGCCTCAAATGACAAAATATTCTAAATGAGAAATTTCACATTGCCGAGTGGAACAACTTTGATGTTTAGACCATAATCATTCGGCATCATATCAAAGACCAAAGCTACACTCAGATTGTCATGTTTAGGTGTTCTGAGTGCTCTTTGGTCAATTACGCCACCAGGACAACCTCGGATGAAGGAATGCTCTACATGAATTGTCTTCATCCCGTCGAGTCGGTCGATTTTTATATAAAAATCATCTCAATCCGAGTTCGTATGCAAAAGTTAGAGCTATCTGAATACAGCCCTGTCAAGAGGCAAAATATGACGCGGGAGACCAGACATGTCTTGGCAAGTGTCTGATGTAATGCGTGAGTGTTTTGGCCCAGAAGATGGCCTCCAATCGGAAAACGTTCAACACGAAAGTCTTTCGTCCCGTAAAAACGGTCAACTTTTCTTTTGGGCACATTTTCATCCGATGTCATTTAGTGCCTCAAACACCTTGCCGGGGAAAGCTTGCTGCCGTGAACAGTAACCTTGCCGGGAAAAGCTTGCCGCCGTGAACAGTAACCTTGCCGGGAAAAGTTTGCCGCCATGAACAGTAATCTTGACGGGGGAGAGCTTGCCGCCATGAATAGTAAACCTTGCCGGGGAAAGCTTGCCGCCGTGAACAGTAACCTTGCCGGGCTTGCCGCCGTGAACAGTAGAAACTGTCGGGTCAATCCGACCAGATGCTGAAGATGGGCTCAAATACTTATCAAGATGGCTTCGGATGAAAAAGTGTTCAATAAGAAAGTTTTTCGTCTCGTCGAAACGGTCAAGATTGATTTTAGACTCGTTTCCATCCGAGGTCGTTTCCTGCCTCAAACATGACCCGCAAGATGCAGTCAGGTTGTAAACCGAACCGTTTTGGAAAGTTCGGATAAAATCAGTCCGAATTTGACTAGGGTTTTGGACGTGAATTGATGCAATTTTATTGTAAGGAAAGCCTAGATGAATCCTTTTCTTGTACGGGAAGTCTAGCCGCCTCTTATATATGTTGGGGGTGACGGCCGATTGAACAACACACAATCGAACAAATCAATATACTACCTTTTCATCTACGTTTTATCTCTCCACCGTTTTTCTCTCTCGTTCTTCGTTGTTCTTCGTGTTTGAGAGCTGCGAATCCCGAGGCTCTCGGGGCGAGCGAATCGACCTAGGGCAGCCCATAGCCGCCGCACTCCCTGACGGGGTCCCTCCCGGGGGTGTGGGGTTTTCGGGTCTGCAAAAGCGCCCGTCGACTGTCTTGCGTATCGCACTGTCGGTCGGGTCTCCTTCGACGTGAGTTGCGGTGCATCACCCCCGGCGTCGAGGGTACACGTGACGTGTTTGTGTGTCAACACACTTTTTGGCGACTCCTCTGGGGAAAGAATATCAATCATCATCATCCACCATGTCCGATCTTCCCAAGCCATCTAAGGTAGACGCCGATAACATCATTAAGCCTAGTCTTGATGAGATATCGGCCGATCATCGCCAAGTCTATGAGGAGTACAAGAAGGCGCGCGAAGAGAAGGATTTGCAGGAGTTCCTTGCAAAATTCAAGAAGGATCGCCAAGGCAACATCACTCCGATTGAAGAAATCAAGTTCCCTCCTCTTCAAGCCGAGCAGGTTAAACCCGCTGTGTGTACTACCTTTTCTCCTGAGAAGTGGGCTGAGATTGAGAGTCGTATTGCTGATGGTAACAATCTGGTCTATCAAACTTTCATAGAAAATACCAATGCTCAGAAAAATATATCTCAATCATCTAGTGGTAATGATGGTGTAGCTGCTAGTGTGCAAAACCCTAATCTGGCTTTACCTATCTTATCGGCGCCTCCCATGCCGATGACTTATTATCCTACTCAAACAAATCAGATTGTGACTGCACCCATTAATCCTATTATGAGCATGCCAGGTTCGGTGGCAACGCCGAACCAAACCCTACCTACAGCTACAACCACTCGGCCATTACCGAACTATAGTTCGGCATACATGCCACAGTTCATACCTACTGCTAGTAGTCCTACTCCTCCTATGCCGCTGCCACAAGTTGCATCGTCCACTATGGATGATGGTCTAGCTAATCTTAAAGAGGAGATGGCTAAGATGCTTCGAGAGAATTTTGGAGTTGAGTTACCTCGGAATCGGATTTACCAAAAGCCGTACCCCGAGTACTTTGATGCCATCCAGTGCCCTCCGGGATATAAAATTCCAGATTCTGTTAAGTTCAATGGAGAGGGCACAAAAACCACATGGGAGCATGTTAGCCAATACTTGGCACAATTAGGTGAAGCAGGCTCACTAAATGAGTTGAAAGTGCGCTTATTTCCTCTATCATTAACTGGTACCGCATTTTCATGGTTTTCTTCTTTACCACATGGTTCCATTTGAGTTTGGTCGCAGCTAGAGCAGAAATTTCATGATCACTTTTATAGCGGCGACAATGAACTCAAATTGTCACATCTAACATCGGTTAAACAGAAGCATGATGAATCGGTCTCTGATTACGTCAAGAGATTCAGAGAAACAAAAAACCGGTGTTTTAGTTTGGTGATAACCGAGAGGGACTTGGCGGACCTAGTGCTGAGTGGTTTGAGAACTCCCATTAGAGAAAAGTTAGAAGGCTATGAGTTCTTAAATATCAACCAAGTCTTACAAAGGGCTTTGGCTCAGGAAAGCCGAAGCAAAGACCTGAAAGAAGTGCATAGATACAAAGCCGATCGTCCAAAGATGAATATGGTGGAATATGATAGCGATCACTCGGACGATGAGGGTGATATTTTTGCTACTGAATTTGTTTGGCCATCTAAGGCCAAACCCTTTACTTGCAATGATCTGAAACCGATTTATAAGAATCATGCTGAAGAGATGAAGTTTACTTTTAACATTGCTAAGTGTGATAGAATATTTGATGCTTTGCTGCAGGCTAAGATTATTAGAATATCTCATACTTTACCGCCGTTTGAAGAGCTAAAACGGCGTGCTTATTGCAAGTATCATAATTCTTTTTGTCATGCTACTAACGATTGCAATGTTTTTCGACGACATATACAATCGGCCATTAACGACGGACGATTGAAGTTTTCTAAGATGCAAGTTGATAAACAGCCTTTTCCAATGAATACCATGGATTTGGAGGGGAACAAGCTACTCATTCGGCCGGAGGTTGCCGAATCTGCTAATAAAGCTAATATCATTGTTGGTGAGCCCAGGGAAGACAAGGAGGGCAACAAGGTCTTGGGGAGACAGGTTGTGCTTGACAAGCAACCCGGTGGCAAGGAGATAATCAAAATCACCATCAAGAATCCTACACTCGGGGGGCAACCGCAAGTGCAAGGAAATACTCGTGTTAAATTTGTCAAGCCCAGGAGTCCAGAAGTTGGCAAGTGGAAAACAAATGAAGCTAAAGTGCAGCGCAAGAAAATCAAGCCAACTTTTGATATGTTGCTGTCCAAATATGCTAGTCATGCAGCCGGTTCTAGCTCCAACCGGTCATCAAATCTGAAGCGCTCAAGATCACCTCCTCGGGAAGAATTTCAGCATCATGCAAGGCCATATGGGTCGTGGGCGCCGGCACCATGGGTGCCGCCACCCCCCTATGTGCCATACTACATGGGAGACTTCAATGGAGGATGGTGGCAGCCCCCAATGGCCCCTTATGCTTTTCATCTGGGTTGGGCAGAGCCAAGGAGGCCCGTTCATGAGAGACTTTCTTATCCCACACGAGGCCGTTTGAACAATGGTGTCAATCGGCCAGTGCAAGATAATCAAAAAGGGGTCGGCAAGCAAGAATGGCTTGTTAAGTCGCCAAGTGCTATAACGGTCGAGTCAAGCAAAGGCAAGGAAAAAACTGATGCCGACTCACTCATCTTGGGCACCGAAACATTCACCATACAACAGCCGATTATGCATAGCAATCCGACTAAGCTGATACTTGCTATCACGCCAAAGCACTCGGCTAATGATCATGAAACAAGCACCAGCCAAGTAAAAATGAGAGATCCTAAATACACCCAGCCAAAGTGGTGTCCTCCAGGGCTAACAAAGACACAAAAGAGGAAACTACAGAGGTTAAGGAGTCAAGAGATGGCAGAACAAGAGGCCGAGAAGCAAAGGGATAAGTTGTTCAATGACACTCGGCCTATGTTACCTACAAAACAAGTGTGGAGGCCCAAACAAATACAAGATGCAGTGGCTTCTACACCTATCACAGCAGCACCTGCACCACCAAAAGAGGACGACTCAATCATTGCATCGTCTATGTTACCTATTGCTTCTTCTTCACTCGGACAAATTTCAGAATCAGTGGATACACTCGACGAGGAGGCTGATATGTTAGATTACGAGTCTACACCGGTTCATGAAGGTATGGATATTAATATGGTGTATTACTTACCCGCTGAGTTTCGTGCTGTAGATGAGGAAGGGGAGGTGGCTCAGCTGGATTTTGGCCCTAAAAACGCAATATTTGAGAAGCCAAAAGACCCAGTAAGGCATCTGAAACCGTTATATCTCAGAGGTCATATCAATGGGTCACCGCTCACTCGGATGCTTGTTGATGGTGGTGCTGTGGTAAATCTTATGCCGTATTCGGTCTTCAAAAAATTGGGGCTGCATGATGAAGAGTTGATAAAGACCAACATGGTGCTCAATGGATTTGAAGGCAAAGAGAAAACTGAAGCCAAAGGTGTGATGTATGTGGAGCTCATGGTGGGAAGTAAAACTTTGGCTACCGCATTCTTTGTCGCTGAGGTGCAAGGTAACTACAACGTCATACTAGGCCGTGATTGGGTTCATGCAAACCAGTGCGTGCCATCCACTATGCACCAGTTTTTGATCCAGTGGGTTGATGATGAAGTGGAAGTCATTCATGCGGATAACTCGGCCTGTGTTGCTTTGGCCGAGGCATCGGTGGATTGGCAACACCCAAATGCTACTTGCTTGACGGGACCTGATTTGTCAGAGTTCGATTTTCTCAGCGCAACCAAGAATGGTTTCATGCCCGTCTCTTTAAAGCCGACTGAGTGCAATCGACTCCAAGGTATGATATGTTTAAATGGTTCCTAACTCAGATTGGTTACAAAAGCGACTTGTAGAATATCGGTCCAATGAGAACGATATGTATGAGTCCATAGAAGAGTTAGATGATATGGATAAGTTAGTACAAGGTTTTACATCGGCTGATCCATTAGGAGAGATAGATATAGGAGATGGTTTAACTCCTAGGCCGACATTTGTAAATGCAAATTTAAGAGCCGATCATAAAGCTAAGTTGATCGAGCTGTTGAAAGAATATGTTTGCTGCTTTGCATGGGAATATCATGAGATGCCAGGTTTAAGCCGAGAGCTAGTGGAGCATCGCTTTCCTATAAAAGCTGGTTTTAGACCATATAAACAATCGGCCAGAAAGTTTAATCCAAAAACATATGACCGAATCAAGGAAGAGATCGGTCGTTTGCTTAAAGCTAATTTTATTAGACCTTGCAGGTATGCCGAGTGGATTTCTAACATTGTCCCAGTGGATAAGAAAGGATCCGGCAAGTTGAGGGTGTGCATTGACTTCAGAGATTTGAATAGGGCTACACCCAAAGATGAGTGTCCCATGCCAATAGCTGATATGCTTATTAATGATGCTTTTGGACATAAGGTTATTAGCTTTCTAGATGGTAATGCCGGGTACAATCAAATTTTTATGGCCGAAGAGGACATGTCCAAGACAGCTTTTCGTTGCCCTGGTTTTCTTGGTTTATTCGAATGGACAGTGATGACATTCGGATTAAAGAATGCTGGCGCCACATATCAAAGAGCTATGAATTTGATTTTTCATGATTTGCTCGGTGTCATACTTGAGGTCTATATTGATGATATTGTTGTCAAATCGGACGCTTTTGAATCTCACTTGGCCGATTTGCGTTTAGCTTTTGAAAGAATGAAAAAGTATGGACTAAAGATGAATCCTTTGAAGTGTGCATTCGGTGTGTCAGCTGGTAAGTTTTTGGGTTTCATTATTCATGAAGATGGCATAGAGATTGATCCCAAAAAGATAGAAGCCATACAGAAAGTGGAGGCTCCAAAATGCAAGGGAGATATGCAAAAGTTCCTTGGCAAGGTCAATTATTTGAGAAGGTTCATAGCTAATCTATCAGGGAAAGTTGATGCATTTACTCCTATCCTTCGGTTAAAGAATGATACTGATTTCACTTGGGGGGCAAAACAGCAAGAAGCATTTGATATGATCAAGAATTATTTGTGCACTCCTCCGGTGATGAGAGCACCCAAGCATAGGGAACCCTTCAGACTTTACATTGCAGCAGAGGAAGGGGTTATTGGTGCTGTTCTAACTCAAGAGACCGAAGGAAAAGAGCATGCCATCACTTATTTGAGCCGCCGCTTATTGGACGCAGAGACAAGGTATACATTTATTGAGAAATTATGTCTATGCTTGTATTATGCTTGCACAAAGTTGAGACATTATTTAGTGCCGAGTGCTTGCGTAGTAGCTTGTCAGACCGATGTCATTAAATACATGTTGCATAGGCCAATTCTTAGTGGTAGAATTGGCAAGTGGGCTTATGCTTTGATTGAATATGATTTGGCTTATGAATCTCTAAAGTCCATGAAAGGCCAAATTGTTGCTAATTTCATTGTTGAACATCGGATTAATGACAAACATGATAGTAATATGAACCTTGTTTCATTAGTACCATGGAGATTATACTTTGATGGTTCAGTTTGTAGCAATGGCCAAGGTGTTGGTATTGTTTATATATCTCCTCATGGTGCTGTTTTTGAAGCCTCATGCCGCTTAGAATATTTTTGCACAAACAATCAGCCGAATATGAAGCATTGTTATTCGGCCTGGAGATGTTGCTTGCTATAGGTGCTACACATGTTGAGGCTTTTGGTGATTCGTTGTTGGTAGTGCAGCAAGTGTCTAAGGTTTTTCAATGTTTAGACGAATCACTTAATGTGTATCTTGATAAGTGTCTAGATACAATTTCTATTTTGGATTGTTTCAGCATTGCTCACATATCTAGACATGACAATTGGAGAGCAAATGAGTTGGCACAACAGGCGTCCGGCTATCATGTTGATCATGGCATGTTTCATATTTCTCAGAAGCCGATGTCTTGTCTTGCTAATATGGGAGAGGTCGAACCAGAACCCACTGATTTGGCCACTAACAAAAAATTTAGTGCAGGTGAGAATCATGACTGGAGGAAGCCCATTATGGATTACTTGTGTGATCCGAGTAAAAGGGTGGACAGGACTGTTCGGCGTATGGCTTTCAAATATACAATAAGAGATGGTGGTCTTTATCACCGAACAGTTGAAGATGTTCTTTTGAAGTGTTTGGACGAGGACCAAGCAAGAGTTGCTATGGGAGAGGTACATGAAGGCATTTGTGGTACTCATCAGTCGGCTCCCAAGATGAAGTGGTTATTGCGACGTGCTGGATTTTATTGGCCAACTATGATCAATGATTGCTTCAGGTATTATAAAGGGTGTGAAGCTTGTCAAAAATTTGGTGATATTCAATTGGCTCCTGCTGCTATGTTACATCCTATTATCAAGTCGTGGCCTTTTAGAGGATGGGGTTTAGACTTTATTGGACAAATTCATCCGTCTTCCTCAAAGGGGCATCGGTTCGTATTGGTGGCAACCGACTATTTTACTAAATGGTCTGAAGCAGTACCTCTCAAGAACATGACACATACGGAGGTGATAAAATTCATAACCGAGCACATTATTCATAGATTCGGCATTCCTCAAACATTGACTACAGATCAAGGCTCCTCTTTCATGTCACACCAGGTTAGAGAATTTGCCGAATCTTATAACATAAAATTGCTCAATTCATCTCCATATTATGCCCAAGCTAATGGACAAGCTGAGTCTAGCAATAAGATTTTAATCAAGCTCATCAAGAAGAAGATTGAGGATAATCCAAGGAGATGGCATGAGTTGTTGTCTGAAGCTTTGTGGGCACATAGGATCTCAAGGCACGGTGCTACGAAGGTAACTCCATATGAGCTAGTATACGGTCAAGAGGTTGTTTTACCAGTGGAAGTCAATTTGAGTGCTTTGAGAATAGCCAAACAGAATGATTTATCGGCAGTGGACTTTTACAATCTGATGATGGACAACATTGATGAAGTTGCTGATAAACGTTTGGCTGCTTTAAGGGTCATAGAGAGGGACAAGCTGAGGGTAGCCAGATCTTACAATAAAAAGGTCAAGTTGAAGAATTTTCAGGTTGGCGATCTTGTGTGGAAAGTGATTCTGCCGATTGGTTCTAGCGATAGAAAATTCGGGAAGTGGTCTCCAAGTTGGGAAGGTCCTTTTAGAATTACAAGAGTTGTTTCCGGAAATTCATATTTGGTGCAATCAATACAAGGGGCATTTTTACCTCGAGCTCTCAATGGCAAATATTTGAAGAAGTACCACCCGAGTGTGTGGCAGGAAGCCTAAGTAGGCAATGGCCGATGTACGATTATCGCCCTTAGCACAAACATGGCCAATACATAATTATCGCCCTAACAAAAATAGATGGCCGATGAAGTGTTGACATCGTCCTTGGAACAAACATGGTGCAAATTATTTTTCGGCATGCAAGCTTTGCCGAAAAACAGGGGGGCATGTGTTGACACCTGATTTTGACACAATGCAGAATGCAATGGAGATGGTCTCAAATGACAAAATATTCTAAATGAGAAATTTCACATTGCCGAGTGGAACAACTTTGATGTTTAGACCATAATCATTCGGCATCATATCAAAGACCAAAGCTACACTCAGATTGTCATGTTTAGGTGTTCTGAGTGCTCTTTGGTCAATTACGCCACCAGGACAACCTCGGATGAAGGAATGCTCTACGCGAATTGTCTTCGTCTCGTCGATTCGGTCTATTTTGATATAAAAATCATCTCAATCCGAGTTCGTATGCAAAAGTTAGAGCTATCTGAATACAGCCCTGTCAAGAGGCAAAATATGACGCGGGAGACCAGACATGTCTTGGCAAGTGTCTGATGTAATGCGTGAGTGTTTTGGCCCAGAAGATGGCCTCGAATCGGAAAGTGTTCAACACGAAAGTTTTTCGCCTCGTAAAAACGGTCAACTTTGCTGTTAGGCAAATTTTCATCCGAGGTCATTAACTGCCTCAAAAACCTTTCCGGGAAAAGCTTGCCGCCGTGAACAGTAACCTTGCCGGGAAAAGCTTGCCGCCGTGAACAGTAACCTTGCCGCGAAAAGTTTGCCGCCGTGAACAGTAATCTTGCCGGGGGAGAGCTTGCCGCCGTGAATAGTAAACCTTGCCGGGGAAAGCTTGCCGCCGTGAACAGTAACCTTGCCGGGCTTGCCGCCGTGAACAGTAGAAACTGTCGGGTCAATCCGACCAGATGCTGAAGATGGGCTCAAATACTTATCAAGATTGCTTCGTATGAAAAAGTGTTCAACACGAAAGTTTTTCGCCTCGTAGAAACGGTCAAGAATGCTTTTGTACTCGTTTCCATCCGAGGTCGTTTCCTGCCTCAAACATGACCCGCAAGATGCAGCCAGGTTGTAAACCGAACCGTTTTGGAAAGTTCGGATAAAATCAGTCCGAATTTGACTAGGGTTTTGGACTTGAATTGATGCAATTTTATTGTAAGGAAAGCCTAGATGAATCCTTTTCTTGTACGGGAAGTCCAGCCGCCTCTTATATATGTTGGGGGTGACGGCCGATTGAACAACACACAATCGAATAAATCAATATACTACCTTTTCATCTACGTTTTATCTCTCCACCGTTTTTCTCTCTCGTTCTTCGCTGTTCTTCGTGTTTGAGAGCTGCGAATCCCGAGGCTCTAGGGGCGAGCGAATCGACCTAGGGCAGCCCATAGCCGCCGCACTCCCTGACGGGGTCCCTCCCGGGGGTGTGGGTTTTTCGGGTCTGCAAAAGCGCCCGTCGACTGTCTGGCGTATCGCGCTGTCGGTCGGGTCTCCTTCGACGTGAGCTGCGGTGCATCACCCCCGGCGTCGAGGGTACACGTGACGTGTTCGTGTGTCAACAATTAGATTCCGCATAGAGTCAAACTATGGAAAACTAACATCCTGTAAAAGGTAAAAATAGCTTACTGCACTAGCGTGACGCTGCGTGCTGAATCCGCGGTCCTCGGAAGCGGATGCGGGAGCCTCGGCGCCTTTGAATAGCACCTTCCAGGCGTCTTCGTACGTCGTGCCGAAGAGCCTGTTCAGGGTTTGGAGCTGCGCTTGGTCAAACTCCCACAGATTGAAAGCCCGTTGTTGACACGGGAGGATCCGGCGGATGAGCATAACCTGGACTACGTTTACAAGCTTGAGCTGCTTGTTCACCAGGGTTTGGATGCATTTGTGCAGTCTGGTTACCTCTCCTTTGTTGCCCCACGACAGGCCCGTCTCTTTCCAAGACGTGAGCCGCGTAGGGGGTCCAGACCGGAACTCGGGGGCTGCGACCCATTCGGGGTCGCGCGGCTCGGTGATGTAAAACCACCCCGATTGCCACCCCTTCAGGGTCTCCACAAAGGAGCCATCAAGCCATAGGACGTTGGCTATATTGCCCGCCATAGCACCTCCGCACTCCGCCTGGTTGCCGCGCAGCACCTTAGGCTTGACGTTGAAAGTCTTGAGCCATAGGCCGAAATGGGGGCGGATGCAGAGGAAAGCCTCACACACGACGATAAACGCCGAGATGTTGAGGATGAAGTTCGGGGCCAGATCGTGGAAATCTAGGCCATAGTAGAACATGAGCCCCCGGACGAAAGGGTGGAGAGGAAAGCCCAGTCCGTGGAGGAAGTGGGGGAGAAACACTACCCTCTCATGAGGCGTTGGGGTGGTGAGGAGCTGCCCCTCTTTGGGAACCGGTGCGCGATGTCGTTAGACAAGTATCCGGCATTCCTCAGTTTTTTGATGTGTCCCTCCGTGACGGAGGAGGCCATCCACTTGCCTCCCGCTCCGGACATGGCTGGAGAAGGTCGAGGTGGGAAGTGCGGACTTGGGCGCTAGAGCTCGAGTGCGCAGAAGATGGATAGGCAAAGGAGGAAGAAGGCGTAGGTAGAAAGGTGGATCCTTATCCCCTTATATGGGCGGATGCGGCTATGCGTCCCCACCAGCCTGATAAAACTCGCTTATCTCCCAAGCGCCATAATCAATGGCGCGGTTGGGTTACCCACGTCCGTATTGATGAGAATCCCGTAAATAAGGGGACACGATCTCTGCTTTGACAAGACGTGCCCAGGAAACCGCCTCGCGAAACGCGCTGAGGTGGGGGAGTAAAAATGATTTGAATAAAGGCTTGGCCGTGGTGTGATGTCACGCTGCGGAATACATCAGCAGATTAGATTTGTGCAAATGTTATTCTCTCTATGGAAATATGTGGAAAATTATTTTGCAGAGCCGGATACTATCCTTAGTGTTCAAAATCTTCTATGAAGTACTTGGAGGAGGAACCCGCCTTGCAATGCCGAAGACAATCTGCGCGCCGGACTCGTCATCATTGAAGCCTGGTTCAGGGGCTACTGAGGGAGTCCTGGATTAGGGGGTGTTCGGGTAGCCGGACTATGCCTTCAGCCGGACTCCACGACTATGAAGATACAAGATTGAAGACTTCGTCTCGTGTCCAGAAGGGACTTTCCTTGGCGTGGAAGGCAAGCTTGGCGATACGGATATATGGATCTCCTACCATTGTAACCGACTCTGTGTAACCCTAGCCCTCTCCGATGTCTATATAAACTGGAGGGTTTTAGTCCGTAGGACAACATAACAATCATACCATAGGCTAGCTTCTAGGGTTTAGCCTCCTTGATCTCGTGGTAGATCTACTCTTGTACTACCCATATAATCAATATTAATCAAGTAGGACGTAGGGTTTTAGCTTCATCAAGAGGGCCCGAACCTGGGTAAAACATCGTGTCCCTTGTCTCCTGTTACCATCCGCCTAGACGCATAGTTCGGGACCGCCTACCCGAGATACGCCGGTTTTGACACCGACAATCACCCTTCTGTGTAACTTTGACCTCATCACCCAAGGGTAAACTTATGACTGAAGTCATTCCACACACTTCGTTTTTACAAAGCTTTTTGCCAATAAATGCCCATGATTTGTCCCTCTTCTAGCCGACGCGTGGCCAAACTAGCTGGGCGGGAAGCTTGCTCGGTAAACAGCGCGGTAGCCCGGGAACAGGTTCACTGACGATACCTTGGGCGCTTCTTCGAGCCCACGCGTGCGGTGCGGTGTTGTCAAGCATGCAATGGAATCATCTGCTTTGAACGACGTGACAAGACATGACTATTATAGGCCGGCCAGCCCCCATTATTACAGCGGCCATTTAATCTACCCTTGTGTCTCTTCAACCTTTCGATCGCGCCCCACCATTGCAAGAAGCACACCCACCAAAAGAAATCCTCAGAGGGTATCCTGAGCGGCTCCAATGGAGCTCCGAGCGGCTGCCGATGACGAGCAGCAGTTCACCATGCATGCCATGGTGGACACCCGCAGAAGGGTCATGGACCTGTCGGTGGTGTACACTGACGACCCGGTCTGGGTGGAGCACTCCATCCACATCACGGAGTTGTTTCTTGCCGAGGATAAGAACAAGGTGGTCAGGTTCGACCTCGAATACACCCGCGCTCGTGTCGGGTCTTGTCCCAAGGTCTCCATTGCCCAGATGTGTGTGCGCCACCACATCCTCGTCTACCACTACTGCCTGGCCACAAGGCCTTGCGAGCGTTTTGCCGGGTTTGTCAACAGCCCCCACTACATTTTCGCTACGATGGACATCACCAACGATGTAAAGGCGCTCGAGAATTTAGGCATCGCCTGCCTGAATCTTGTCGACATCCAGGGCCAATACAACATTAGGGGCAGCAAGGAGCATGAGAAGGACTCACTGGTTCACCTCGCCGATGCCATCATCGACCCCTACTACAGAGACATGAAGGATTCGTGCAACAAGGACAAGTGAGGGAGTCCTGGATTAGGGGGTGTCCGGGTAGCCGGACTATGACCTTTGGCAGGACTCCTGGACTATGACGATACAATATTGATGACTTCGTCCCGTGTCCGGATGGGACTTTCCTTGGCGTGGAAGGCAAGCTTGGGGATGCGGATATTCATATCTCCTACCATTGTAACCGACTTTGTGTAACCCTAACCCTCTCCGGAGTCTATATAAACCCGAGGTTATAGTCCGTAGGCGAACCCCAATATAAAACAATCATACCATAGGCTAGCTTCTAGGGTTTAGCCTCCTTGATCTCGTGGTAGATCTACTCTTGTACTACCCATATCATCAATATTAATAAAGCAGGATGTATGGTTTTACCTCCATCAAGAGGGCCCGAACCTGGGTAAAACATTGTGTCCTTGTGTCCTGTTACCATCCGCCTAGACGCACAGTTCGGGACCCCCTACCCGAGATCCGCCGGTTTTGACACCGTCATTGGTGCTTTCATTGAGATTTCCTCTATGTCGTCGCTTTTAGATCCGATGGCGCCTCTGATCATCAACAACGATGCGGTCCAGGGTGAGACTTTTCTCCCCGGACAGATCTTCGTCTTCGGTGGCTTCGCACTGCGGGCCAATTTGCTTGGCCACCTAGAGCAGATCGAAAGCTACGCCCCTGGCCATCAGGTCAGATTTGGAAGTTTAAACTACACGACTGACATCTGCGGGGACTTGATCTTCGACGGATTTGAGCCACAGCCGAGCGTGCCGCACTGTCTCGATGGGCATGATCTAGCACTGCCGCCGAACAGTGTCCTGGAAGCTGCACGCGCATTGGTTCCGACCCTCAATTCGGAGCCTACTGCACCGATCGAGGATGAGTGGTTGGACGCCTCCTCGGGGGCTGCGATCTCAAAGGCGATCGAGTCAAACGCCAGCTCCTCACCCCGCAAGGCCTGTGACTCCGAGGGGCCGGATTCCTCTCCGGACTCTGAGCCCTCCACGCGCCCGCCGATCGAATCTGATTTGGTGCCGATCATGGAGTTCACCGCCGCGGACATCTTTCAGCACTCGCCCTTCGGCGACATCCTGAAGTCACTAAAGTCTCTCTCTTTATCAGGAGAGCCCTGGTCGGACTACGGTCAGCAAGGATGGGATACGGATGATGAAGAAATTCGAAACCCACCCACCACCCGTTTGGTAGCCACCGTCGATAATTTAAACGACGTGATCAACTTCGACTCCGAAGACATCGACGGCATGGACGACGATGCCGGAGACGCATATGAACCAACGCCTATAGGGCATTGGACAGCCACCTCATCTCATGATGTGTACATGGTGGATACACCTAAAGGAAGCGACAACGAGGAACACGGGGATGGAACGAGGGATCGATCTCTCGAAAAACAATCAAAGTGTCGGCGTAAACGCCGCCCCAAGCCCCGCCTCGATACAGACCCAGCCATAGAGCAGGATGAGCTGGCAGACGATGAGCATGCCTTAGAGCAACCGTCCGAACAGGGCATAACGGATAAAGAAACCGAACAACCCTCCCTCGGCGAAAATGGCATTCCGAACGACCTTACGCCGGATAAGCCCACAGAGCAGAAGAACCTCCACAAAAGGCTCGTAGCAGCAGCACGCAGCCTGAAAAAGCAGAAGCGGAAGCTAAAAACTGCGGAAGAAGCACTCAGAATCAGATGGAGTAAAGTAATCAATACCGCAGACAAATACGGCGGCAGTCGCCACACTAAAAGCTATCCGAAGCGAAAGCTACTGCCCGAATGCGACGAAGAGGCCTTAGAACCCTCTTATTCAAAAAATAAGAAAGCCACCCGGTCGGATAGACAACCCCATGGCCAGCATAAAGAGGCAAGCGGCGCCGCACTTAAGCCAGCATGCGACCCACTTAAGGATTCGCATCAAAAAGATGGCTCAACCAGGTCCATTTATGGGCCAAGAAAGCAAGCTCTCGTAAGCAATGCAATAAAGCCAGTATCCGAATCCGGCACACCCAAATACAGGGGCGCCGCACACCCCCTATGTTTCACCGATCAGGTCCTGGATTATGAATTTCCAGCGGGATTCAAACCCATAAACATAGAGGCATACGACGGAATAACAGACCCTGGAGTCTGGATCTAGTATTATATCCTCCACAGACAATTGCCATGGTGTTAGTTTTGTGCATAAATAAAAGTTCTCGGAATGACCTGAAACTTCACGGAGAATATTTTTGGAATATATAAAAAATACTGGCGAATGAATCAACACTGGGGGCCCCACCCTGTCCACGAGGGTGGGGGGCGTGCCCCCTGCCTCATGGGTGCCCTGAGGCTCCACCGACCTCAACTCCAACTCTATATATACACGTTTGGGGAGAAAAAAATCAGAGAGAAGGATTCATCGCGTTTTACGATACGGAGCCGCCACCAAGCCCTAATCTCTCTCGGGAGGGCTGATCTGGAGTCCGTTCGGGGCTCCGGAGAGGGGAATTCGTCGCCGTCGTCCTGATCAACCTTCCTCCATCACCAATTTCATGATGCTCACCACCATGCATGAGTAATTCCGTCATAGGCTTGCTGGATGGTGATGGGTTGGATGAGATTTATCATGTAATCGAGTTTGTTTTGTTAGGTTTTGATCCCTATTATCCATAATGTTCTGAGATTGATGTTGCTATGACTTTGCTATGCTTAATGCTTGTCACTAGGGCCCGATTGCCATGATTTCAGATCTGTACCTATTATGTTTTCATGAATATATGCGAGTTCTTGATCCTATCTTGCAAGTCAATAGTCACCTACTATGTCTTATGTTTCGGCAACCACGAAATGACAATAATCGGGACCACTCCTGGTGATGACTGTAGTTTGAGGAGTTCATGTATTCACTAAGTGTTAATGCTTTGGTCTGGTACTCTATTAAAAGGAGGCCTTAATATCCCTTAGTTTCCAATAGGACCCCGCTGCCACGGGAGGGTAGGACAAAAGATGTCATGCAAGTTCTTTTCCATAAGCACGTATGACTATATTCAGAATACATGCCTACATTACATTGATGAACTCGAGCTAGTTCTGTGTCACACTATGTTATAACTGTTGCATGAGGAATCGCATCTGACATAATTATCCATCACTGATCCAATGCCTACGAGCTTTTCACATATTAATCTTTCCTTAGTTACTTTGCCATAGCCACTGTTACAATTACTACAAAACTGCTACTGTTACTGTTACCACCGTTACTTCCATACTACTTTGCTACTAAATATTTTGCTGCAAATATTAAGTCTTACATGTGTGGTTGAATTGACAACTCAACTGCTAATACTTGAGAATGTTCTTTGGCTCCCATTGTGTCGAATCAATAAATTTGGGTTGAATACTCTACCCTCGAAAACTGTTGTGATCCCCTATACTTGTGGGTATATCGAACACACCGGTCGATATACCTCTCTAGCCAACTACGGCTACCACAAACACATACTTCCCCTCTTCTCTTCTCACCGTCCATGCCCCTGCTACCTCTTGAGCACTGCGTCGGATTTCCCCGAAGAGGATAGGATGATGCAGCAAAGTAGCGTAAGTATTTCCCTTGGTTTTTGAGAACCAAGGTATCAATCCAGTAGGAGGCTACGCGCAACTCCCTTGTACCTACACAAAAACAATAGCTCCTCGCAACCAACGCGATTAGGGGTTGTCAATCCCTTCAGGTCACTTACAAGAGTGAGATCTGATAGAGATGATAGATAATATTTTGTTGGTATTTTTGGTATAGAGATGCAAAGTGAAAAGTAAAAGGCAAAGTAAAAAAGCAAAGCAAGATTAAAGTGATGGAGATTGATATGATGAGAATAGACCCGGGGGCCATAGGTTTCACTAGTGGCTTATCTCAGGAGCATAAGTATTCTACTGTGGGTGAACAAATTACTGTTGAGCAATTGACAGAATTGAGCATAGTTATGAGAATATCTAGATATGATCATGTATATAGGCATCACGTCCGAGACAAGTAGACCGACTCCTGCCTGCATCTACTACTATTACTCCACTCGTCGACCACTATCCAGCATGCATCTAGAGTATTAAGTTAAAACAGAGTAACGCCTTAAGCAAGATGACATGATGTAGAGGGTTATTTTCATGTAATATGATAAAAAAAACCAACTTCTTATCCTCGATGGCAACAATACAGTACGTGCCTTGCTGTCCCTTCTGTCACTGGGAAAGGACACCGCAAGATTGAACCCAAATCTAAGCACTTCTCCCATGGCAAGAAAAAGCAATCTAGTAGGCCAAACCAAACTGATAATTTGAAGAGCCTTGCAAAGATAACCAATCATACATAAAAGAATTCAGAGAAGATTCAAATATTATTCATAGATAGACTTGATCATAAACCCACAATTCATCGGTCTCAACAAACACACCGCAAAAACAAGCTTACATCGAATTGATCTCCACGAGAGAGGGGGAGAACATTGTATTGAGATCCAAAAAGAGAGAAGAAGCCATCTAGCAATAACTATGGACCCATAGGTCTAAGGTGAACTACTCACACTTCATCGGAGGGGCGAGGATGATGTCGAAGCCCTCCGTGATGACGGCCCTCTCCGACGGAGCTCCGGAACAGGCCCCAAGATGGGATCTCATTGGTACAGAAGGTTGCGGCGGTGGAATTAGGTTTTTGGCTCCGTATCTGATCGTTTGGGGGTAGGTAGGTATATATATAGGAGGAAGGAGTACATCAGTGGAGCACCGAGGGGCCCACAAGGCAGGGGGCGCGCCCTAGTAGGGCCCCCCACCCTCGTGACCGCCTCTTTGCTTCCTTGGAGTAGGGTCCAAGTCTCCTGGATCACATTCGGTGAGAAAATCACGTTCCCGAAGGTTTTATTCCGTTTGGACTCCGTTTGATATTCTGTTTCTCCGAAACTCTGAAATAGGCAAAAACAACAATTCTAGGTTGGGCCTCTGGTTAATAGGTTAGTCCCAAAAATAATATAAAAGTGGAAAATAAAGCCCAATATAGTCCAAAACAGTAGACAATATAGCATGGAGCAATCATAAATTATAGATACGTTGGAGACATATCAGGCCTCCCCAAGCTTAATTCCTGCTCGTCCTCGAGTAGGTGAATAATAAAAAGAGAATTTTTGATGCGGAGTGCTACTTGGCATAATTTCAATGTAAAACTTCTTAATTGTGGTATGAATATTCAGATTCGAAAGATTCAAGACAAAAGTTCACATTGACATAAAAAAATAATACTTCAAGCATACTAACAAAGTAATTATGTCTTCTCAAAATAACATGGCCAAAGAAAGTTATCCCTACAAAATCATATAGTCTGGCTATGCTCTATCTTCACCACACAAAGTATTTAAATCATGCACAACCGTGATGACAAGCCAAACAATTGTTTCATACTTTAACATTTTCAAAACTTTTTCAATCTTCACGCAATACCTGAGCGTGAGCCATGGATATAGCACTCTGTGTGGAATAGAATGGTGGTTGTGGAGAAGACAAAAAGAGGGGAAGATAGTCTCACATCAACTAGGCATATCGACAGGCTATGGAGATGCCCATTAATAGATATCAATGTGATTGAGTAGGGATTTCCATGCAACGGATGCACTAGAGCTATAAGTATATGAAAGCTCAACAAAAGAAACTAAGTGGGTGTGCATCCAACTCGCTTGCTCAGGAAGACCTAGGGCATTTTGAGGAAGCCCATCATTGGAATATACAAGCCAAGTTCTATAATGAAAAATTCCCACTAGTATATGAAAGTGACAAAACGAGAGAGTCTCTGTCATGAAGGTCATGGTGCTACTTTGAAGCACAAGTGTGGTAAAAGGATAGTAACATTGTCCCTTCTCTCTTTTTCTCTCATTTTTTTATTTGGCCCTTTTCTCCTTTTTTATGGCCTTTTTTTCGTCCGGAGTCTCATCCCGACTTGTGGGGGAATCATAGTCTCCATCATCCTTCCCTCACTTGGGACAATGCTCTAAAAAATGATGATCATCACACTTTTATTTTTCTTACAACTCAACAATTACAACTCGATTCTTAGAACAAAGTATGACTCTATGTTAATGCCTCCGGCGGTGTACCTGGATGTGCAATGAATCAAGAGTGACATGTATGAAATAATTATGAACGGTGGCTTTGCCACAAATACGATGTCAACTACATGATCATGCTAGCAATATGACAATGATGGAGCGTGTCATAATAAACGGAACAGTGGAGAGTTGCATGGCAATATATCTCGGAATGGCTATGGAAATGCCATGATAGTTAGGTATAGTGGCTGTTTTGAGGAAGATATATGGTGGGTGTATGATACCGGCAAAAAGTGCACGGTATTAGAGAGGCTAGCAATGGTGGAAGGAAGGGAAAAGTGCGTATAATCCATGGACTCAACATTAGTCATAAAGAACTCATATACTTATTGCAAAAATCTAGAAGTTATCAAAGCAAAGTATTACGCGCATGCTCCTAGGGTGATAGATTGGTAGGAAAAGACCATCGCTCATCCCCGATCGCCACTCATAAACAAGACAATCAATAAATAAATCATGCTCCGACTTCATCACATAACGGTTCACCATACGTGCATGCTACGGGAATCCCAAACTTTAACGCAAGTATTCTTTAAATTCACAACTACTCAACTATCATGACTCTAATATCACCATCTTCATATCTCAAAACAGTTATCAAGCTTCAATCTTTTCTTAGTATTCAATGCACTCAAAAGAAAGTTCCACAAATCTTGAATACCAAGCATATTAATAATAAGCAAATTACGATGCTATTAAAAACTCTCAAAATGATCTAAGTGAAGCATGAGAGATCAATAGTTTCTTTAAAACAAATACACCACCGTGCTCTAAAAGATCTAAGTGAAGCACTAGAGCAAAAATTATCAAGCTCAAAAGATATAAGTGAAGCACATAGAGTATTCTACCAAATTCCAATTCATATATGGCTCTCTCAAATGGTGTGTACAACAAGGATGATTGTGGCACACTAACAAACAAAGACACAAATAATACAAGACGCTCCAAGCAAAACACATATCATGTGGTGAATAAAAATATAGCTCCAAGTAAAATTACCGATGGAAGTAGACGAAAGAGGGGATGCCTTCCAGGGCATCCCCAAGCTTTGAATTTTTGGTGTCCTTGGATTATCTTGGGGGTGCCACGGGCATCCCCAAGCTTAGGCTCTTGCCACTCCTTGTTCCATAATCCATCAAAAGAATTTACCCAAAACTTGAAAACTTCACAACAAAAAACTCAACAGAAATCTCGTGAGCTCCGTTAGAGAAAGAAAACAAAAGACCACATCAAGGTACTGTAATGAACTCATTCTTTATTTATATTGGTGTTAAACCTACTGTATGCCAACTTCTCTATGGATTATAAACTATTTTACTAGCCATAGATTCATCAAAATAAGCAAACAACACACGAAAAGCAGAATCTATCAAAAACAGAACAGTCTGTAGTAATCTGTACCTAACGCAAACTTCTGGAACTCAAAAACATCTATAAAAATAGGAAGACCTAGAAAATTTGATTAATGATCAGAAGCAATTGGAATCAGTATTTTATCATGTTCTGGTGATTTTTAACAAATGTTTTCGTGAACAGAAAGATTCTGGAAATTACAGCAAGATCAAATAACTATCATCCAAGAAGATCCTATAGGTCTAACTTGTCACAAATACAAATTAAAACACAAAACCACATCTAAACAGAAGGTAGATGGATTATTTATTCCTAAACAGAATCAAAACAAAAAAGGCTAAAATAAAATTCGGTTGCCTCCCAACAAGCACTATCGTTTAACGCCCCTAGCTAGGCATAGAAACGAGAATAGATCTAGGTATTGCCATCTTTGGTAGGCAATCCATAAGTGGCTCTCATGATAGATTCATATGGCAATATTATTTTCTTTCTAGGAAAGTGTTCCATGCCCTTTTTTAATGGAAATTGAAATTTAATATTCCCTTCCTTCATATCAATAATTGCACCAACCGTTCTAAGGAAAGGTCTACCAAGAATAATAGGGCAAGAAGGATTGCAATCTATACCAAGAACGATAAAATATATGAGCACATAATTCCTATTTGCAACAATAAGAACATCATTAATTCTTCCCATAGGTTTTTTAATAGTGGAATCCGCAAGATGCAAGTTTAGAGAGGAATCATCAAAGTCACGGAAATCTAGCAAATCACACAGGGTTTTGGGGATAGTGGAGACACTAGCACCCAAATCACACAAAGCATAGAACTCATAATATTTAATCTTAATTTTAATAGTAGGTTCCCACTCATCATAGAGCTTTCAAGGGATAGAGACCTTTAACTCAAGTTTTTCTTCATAAGATTGCATCAAGGCATCAACAATATGTTCGGTAAAGGCCTTATTAATTTTGACTATAAGCATGAGGAGAATTTAGCACGGATTGCAACAAGGAAATACAATCAATTAAAGAGTAACTTTCATATTTAAATTCCTTGAAATCCAATATAGTGGGTTTAGCAACATCTAGATTTTTATTTCTTTCAATCCCACTTTTATCAATTTCATCATCAAGATCTAAATACTCTGAATTTCTTTAACGCCTTCTAGGTAAAGGAAGATCATATTCAGTTTCATCAAGATTCATATTGCAAAACAAAGATTTAATGGGATACACATCAATAAATTTTAGATCTTCATCTTGATTTTCATAGGAATTGGAAGAACACGCTTTAATAAAGGCATCTTTGGAAGCACGCATCCTAGCGGTTCTTTCTTTGCACTCATCAACGGAAATTCTCATGGCTTTGAGAGACTCATTGATATCATGTTTAGGAGGAATAGATCTAAGCTTTAAAGAATCAACCTCAAGAGAAATTCTATCAACATTCCTAGCCAAATCATCAACTTTAAGCAATTTCTCTTGAAGCAAAGCATTAAAATTCTTTTGTGAATTCATAAACTCTTTAACACTACTCTCAAATTCAGAGGGCATCTTATTAAAATTTCCATAAGAGTTGTTGTAGAAACTTACATAATTATTAGAAGGATTATTAGGATAAGGCCTAGGATTAAAATTCCCTCTATACGCTTTGTTACCAAAATTATTGCTACCAACAAAATTCACATCCATAGATTCATCATTATTATCAATCAAAGTAGACAAAGGCATATCATTAGGATCATAAGAAACACTCTTAGTAGAAAATAATTTCATAAGTTCATCCATCTTTCCAATCAAACCATTGATTTCTTCTATCGCATGCAATTTTTTATTAGTAGATCTTTCAGTATGCCATTGAGAATAATTAACCATTATATTATCTAGGAGTTTAGTACCATCTCCTAAAGTGATTTCCATAAAGGTGCCTCCCGCGGCCGAATCTAAAAGATTTCTAGAAGCAAAATTCAATCCGGCATAATTTTTTTGTATAATCATCCACAAATTCAAACCATGAGTAGGAAAATTACGTACCATTAATTTCATTTTCTCCCAAGCTTGTGCAACATGTTCATGATCAAGTTGCTTAAAATTCATAATGTCGTTTCTAAGAGAGATGATCTTAGCGGGAGGCAAATACTTAGAGATAAAATCAATACTATTTTTAGGCAAAGATGAAAACCAAGCTTTAGCACGATCTCTAAGAGAAAAAGGAAATAGCTTCAATTTAATGACATCATTATCAACATCTTTCTTATTTTGCATATCACATAAATCAACGAATCTATTCAGATGAGCAGCGGCATCTTCACTGGGAAGGCCGGCGAATTGATCTTTCATAACAAGATTCAACAAAGCAGTATTGATTTCACAAGATTCAGTATTGGCAAGAGGAGCAATCGGAGTGCTAAGGAAATAATTATTATTGGTATTGGTGAAGTCACACAATTTGGTAGTATCTTGAGCCATCGCGACAAACAAGCAATCCAACACACGAGCAAACAAAAGGCAAGCGAGAAAAAGGCAAACAGGAAAAAGAGGAGGAGATTGGGAAAGAGAGGGCGAATAAAACGGCAAGGGTGAAGTGGGGGAGAGGAAAACGAGAGGAAAATGGCAATTAATGTAATGTGGGAGATAGGGATTGTGATGGGTACTTGGTATGTTGACTTTTTGCGTAGACAACGGCACTAGAAGTGACTCGTTGTCGGGAGTCCAAATCTTGACTTGCTCTTGCGTAAGCCTCCCCGGCAATGGCGCCAGAAATTCTTCTTGCTACCTCTTGAGCACTGCGTTGGATTTCCCCGAAGAGGAGAGGATGATGCAGCAAAGTAGCGTAAGTATTACCCTCAGTTTTTGAGAACCAAGGTATCAATCCAGTAGGAGGCTACGCGCAAGTCCCTTGTACCTGCACAAAAACAATAGCTCCTCGCAACCAACGCGATTAGGGGTTGTCAATCCCTTCACGGTCACTTACGAGAGTGAGATCTGATAGAGATGATATATAATAATTTTTTTGGTATTTTTGGTATAGAGATGCAAAGTGAAAAGTAAAAGGCAAAGTAAAAAAGCAAAGCAAGATTAAAGTGATGGAGATTGATATGATGAGAATAGACCCAGGGGCCATAGGTTTCACTAGTGGCTTATCTCAGGAGCATAAGTATTCTACTGTGGGTGAACAAATTACTGTTGAGCAATTGACAGAATTGAGCATAGTTATGAGAATATCTAGATATGATCATGTATATAGGCATCACGTCCGAGACAAGTAGACCGACTCCTGCCTGCATCTACTACTATTACTCCACTCATCGACCGCTATCCAGCATCCATGTAGAGTATTAAGTTAAAAACAGAGTAACGCCTTATGCAAGATGACATGATGTAGAGGGATAGTTTCATGTAAGATGATAAAAACGCCAACTTGTTATCCTCGATGGTAACAATACAATACGTGCCTTGCTGCCCCTTCTGTCACTGGGAAAGGACACCGCAAGATTGAACCCAAAGCTAAACACTTCTCCCATGGCAAGAAAAACCAATCTAGTAGGCCAAACCAAATTGATAATTTGAAGAGACTTGCAAAGATAACCAATCATACATAAAAGAATTCAGAGAAGATTCAAATATTATTCATAGATAGACTTGATCATAAACCCACAATTCATCGGTCTCAACAAACACACCACAAAAAGAAGATTACATCGAATAAATCTCCACGAGAGAGGGGGAGAACATTGTATCGATATCCAAAATGAGAGAAGAAGCCATCTAGCTAATAACTATGGACTCGTAGGTCTGAGGTGAACTACTCACACTTCATCGGAGGGGCTAGGATGATGTAGAAGCCCTCCGTGATGACGGCCCTCTCCGGCGGAGCTCCGGAACAGGCCCCAAGATGGGATCTCGTGGGTACAGAAGGTAGCGGCGGTGGAATTAGGTTTTTGGCTCCGTATCTGATCGTTTGGGGGTACATAGGTATATATAGGAGGAAGGAGTACGGTGGTGTAGCACTGACGGGCCCACAAGGCAGTGGGCGCGCCCCCCACCCTCGTGACCGCCTCTTTGCTTCCTTGGAGTAGGGTCCAAGTCTCCTGGATCATGTTCGGTGAGAAAATCATGTTCCCGAAGGTTTTATTCCGTTTGGACTCCATTTGATATTCTGTTTCTCCGAAACTCTGAAATAAGCAAAAAACTGCAATTCTGGGCTAGGCCTCCGTTTAATAGGTTAGTCCCAAAAATAATATAAAAGTGGAAAATAAAGCCCAATATAGTCCAAAACAGTAGATAATACAACATGGAGCAATCAAAAATTATAGATACGTTGGAGACGTATCAGCCCCCTATGTCCAATACGGTTCCACGCAGGTGCACACTCCCGCCCCTCTTTCCATCTATCTCATACTCACACACTCGTCCCCCTCGGCATAGTAGGCCTCTCGCACCACCTCCTAGCCACACCCATCTCCCCATTTATGTCTCTCCAGACCTTATTTACTTCTAACACATGCATGCATGTATACATACCGATCTCCCTAAATATAGCTAGGTGGACTATAATTTTTTCCCCACTCACCGAGAGACTTACCTCGCTAGTTATGTCTCTCCCTTGCTCGGACAGACGACGGTTGATCTTCCTATGTAGTTATGTATGCTCACCAAAACCATATCGTCTCCCCTCATCATCCTTGCATACCTCCCGACCCGTCTCTCACATGCATGTGCATAGACAGACAGACATCCCCGGCCCTCTCGTATTGATATTGCACCTGTACCCTCCGTTTGTCTAGCAGGCCTCTCCCACCATTTGTGAGATGCCACTCCACCACCAACCCTCCAACACTCTACCTTTGTCTTTCTCCCAACCTTATTCCTCTGCTAGATTTGTGCATGGATGCCGATTGATCTCCCTCAATACATAGCTAGGTCTCTCTCCTTCTCCACACATATACTAGTTGATCTACCTCTCTATAGTTAGGTCTCTGCCCCCTCCCCCCCCCCCCACACACACACCGATATTTGAACATTGTAGGTAGGTATCCATGCAACAGATAAAAACTGCACCTCTGCCCTCACAAATTCCAGTAGGCCAGTTGCCCTGTATCTTTGACGTGGGAAAGCACAAATTCGATGGCACTCTTTATCGATCGTGCAGCCACACACTACATCCCTGTTTTTGATTCTATCGATATCTCACACCGATGATCCCTCCACTCTCTTCTCGTGGATCGCTCCCTCTATACATGATATATCCATGACTCTGTTTCACACACATTGCATATGTTACGTTTCTTTAGATATCATCGACACATTGCCTATGTTTCGCACAAACCATCTCTCTCACACCCACCCACGTACGTACCTGCACCTAAATAAGAGGTGCACGCAGGACGCACGTACTCACGTCTCGTTCCTGGCCACACCCGCGCGGGTACACAGTGGAGTTCGTTTCTGTACAAAAATGCAGCCCACGTGTTAATTTGAAGTGTGTAGCGGTTGTCGGCGTTCTGGGAACGGGGGTCCCCAGACTTGCCTGCCTGCGGCCCACGGCGAGGCTCCTCCAGCGGCCTGGTATGGCCCATGTTCACCAGCAAACACTCAAGACCCTCGTGAGGGGCAGAGCCTCGCGAGGCAGATGACACAAGACCCCTTCAGGGGTGGCCTCACTAGACTGGCTCGCGAGGAGCAAAGAGATCAAGGCGAGGGGCACCTCGTGAGGTTCTCGTGACATGAGTCATGATGACCAAGGCCAGGCGGGCGCCAGTGGGCGCAGAGTACCCGTTGCCTCTTTGGTGCTAAAGGGGCAAGCGCAGGCGAGGAGTCCCGAGGCATCAGGCAAAGGTTTCCATATTAGTGCAACAAGACCAAGACCACCAGGATGGCAGAACGGAGGTCATCGCAGAGCCCATGAAGGCGTCACCACCAGAGCCTTTAGCAGGCGAAGACCACCGATACGTCTCCAACGTATCTGTAATTTTTGATTGCTCCATGCTATATTATCTACTGTTTTGGACTATATTGGGCTTTATTTTCCACTTTTATATTATTTTTGGGACTAACCTATTAACTGGAGGCCCATCCCAGAATTGTTGTTTTTGCCTATTTCAGTGTTTCGGAGAAACATAATATCAAACGGAGTCCAAACGGAATAAAATCTTCGGGAACGTGATTTTCTCACCGAACGTGATCCAAGGGACTTGGACCCTATGCCAAGGCATTAGAGAGGCGGTCACGAGGGTGGGGGGCGCCCCCCCCCCTAGGGCGCGCCCCCCCTAGGGCGCGCCCCCCTGCCTCGTGGGCCCCTTAAAGCTCCACCAACGTACTCCTTCCTCCTATATATACCTACGTACCCCCAAATGATCAGAACAGGAGCCAAAAACCTAATTCCACCGCCGCAACCTTCTGTATCCAGGAGATCCCATCTTGGGGCCTATTCCAGAGCTCCGCCGGAGAGGTCCATCATCATGGAGGGCTTCTACATCATCATAGCTACTCCGATGAAGTGTGAGTAGTTTATTGCAGACCTTCGGGTCCATAGTTAGTAGCTAGATGGCTTCTTCTCTCTTTTTGGATCTCAATACAAAGTTCTCCCCCTCTCTTGTGGAGATCTACTCGATGTAATCTTCTTTTTGCGGAGTGTTTGTTGAGATCGATGAATTGTGGGTTTATGATCAAGTCTATCTATGAATAATATTTGAATCTTCTCTGAATTCTTTTATGTATGATTAGTTATCTTTGCAAGTCTCTTCGAATTATCAGTTTGGTTTGGCCTACTAGATTGGTTCTTCTTGCCATGGGAGAAGTGCTTAGCTTTGGGTTCGATCTTGCGGTGTCCTTTCCTAGTGACAGAAGGGGCAGCAAGGCACGTATTGCATCGTTGCCATCGAAGATAACAAGATGGGGTTTATTTCATATTGCATGAATTTATCTCTCTACATCATATTATCTTGCTTAAAGCGTTACTCTGTTTCTAACTTAATACTCTAGATGCATGCTGGATAGCGGTCGATGAGTGGAGTAATAGTATTAGATGCAGAATCGTTTCGGTCTACTTGTCACGGACGTGATGCCTATATACATGATCATACCCTAGATATTCTCATAACTATGCTCAATTCTGTCAATTGCTCAATAGTAATTTGTTCACCCATCGTAGAATACTTATGCTCTTGAGAGAAACCACTAGTGAAACCTATGGCCCCCGGGTCTATTCTCATCATATCAATCTCCATCACTTTAATCTTGCTTTGCTTTTTTACTTTGCCTTTTACTTTTCACTTTGCATCTCTATACCAAAAATACCAAAAACATTATCTATCAAATCTCACTCTCGTAAGTGACCGTGAAGGGATTAACAACGCCTAATCGCGTTGGTTGTGAGTTGCTATCGATTTGTGCAGGTACGAGGGACTTGAGCGTGGCCTCCTACTGGATTGATACCTTGGTTCTCAAAAACTGAGGGAAATACTTACGCTACTCTGCTGCATCATCCTCTCCTCTTCGGGGAAAACCAACGCAAGCTCAAGAGGTAGCAAGAAGAATTTCTGGCGCCGTTGCCGGGGAGTCTACGCAAAAAGTCAACATACCAAGTACCCATCACAATCCCTATCTCTCGCATTAAATTAGTTGCCATTTGCCTCTCGTTTTCCTCTCCCCCACTTCACCCTTGCCGTTTTATTTGCCCTCTCCTTCTCCTTCTCCTTCTCCTTCGCCTTCTCTTTTTCCGTTTGCCTTTTTCTTGCTTGCCTTTTGTTTGCTCGTGTGTTGGGTTGCTTGCTTGTCGCAATGGCACTACCAAAACTTGGTGATCTTCGCCTTAAAAGGTTAGAGGAGATCGAAACAATGTCAGGAAGTTCATGGTTTTGGAATTTGAGCATAATAATTTCTTTAGAAACGAGCATAAGGAACCAAAAAAATTTATGAGTTATATGAATAAAGAACTCGATGATATGTCTAACGAATTTGATGGTATAAGATCCCAAATTGCTCGTCTTGAAAAGTTGACTGCTGAAATTTCGGATATGCAAGCTACCTTAATCAATAAGATGGCCGCCAAACCGAATTCCTATGAAAATCAAGATGAAGATCTAAAAGTTATTGATGTGTCCCCTATCAAATCTTTGTTTTGCAATATGAATCTTGATGAAACTGAATATGATCTTCCTTTACCTAGAAGGCGTTCTAAAAATTCGGAGTATTTAGACCTTTATGATGAAATTGATGAAAGTGGGATTGAAAGAAATAAAACCCTAGATGTTGCTAAACCCACTATATTGGATTTCAAGGAATTTAATTATGAAAGTTACTCTTTAATTGATTGTATTTCCTTGTTGCAATCCGTGCTAAATTCTCCTCATGCTTATAGTCAAAAGAAAGCCTTTACCGAACGTATTGTTGATGCCTTGATGCAATCCTATGAAGAAAAAATTGAGTTGAAAGTTTCTTGTCACGCCCAAGATGCGACCCTATCCTAAAGGAACTCAAAGGTCCCTCCAAGGATAGAAGCGCATCTTGAAGACGCTTTTGCAAGGTGGATATCATTACATCAACATTACATAATAGTGAGGATACAACCAAGACATACAATGTCACATGAATACAACAACACATCAAATACAAGATCAACATCCGACTACGGATGAAACATAAACAGAAACTCAAACAATATCCACCCTGCTAGCCCGGGCTGCCGACCAGGAACCTATCCCTCAATCGAAGAAGAAGTAGAAGAAGAACTCCAACACAAATAAACATCGCTCTCGCCTCATGATCATCGCATAACCTGTACCTGCAACTGGTGGTGTAGTAATCTGTGAGCCACGAGGACTCAGCAATCCCATTACCATGGGTATCAAGACTAGCAAAGCTTAAAAGGTGAGGAAAGGGTAAAGTGGTGAGGTTGCAGCAGCGACTAAGCATGTATGGTGGCTAACTTACGCAAATAAGAGCGAGAAGAGATGCGAAGCAAGCGGTCATCAACTAGTAATGATCAAGAAGTGATCCTGAACTCCTACTTACGTCAAGCATAACTCAGAAACCGTGTTCTCCTCTCGAACAACCCCGAAAAGAGACCATCACGGTTACGCACACGGTTGGTGTATTTTAAAAGAGTTTACTTCAAGTTTACTACAACCGGATATCAACAAATTCCCATCTGCCAATAACCGCGGGCACGGCTTTCGAAAGTTCAAACCCTGCAGGGGTGTCCCAACTTAGCCCATGATAAGCTCTCGCGATCAACGAAGGATATTCCTTCCCCCCGGGAAGACCCGATCAGTCTCGGAATCCCGGCTACAAGACATTTCGATAGTAATAAAACAAGACCAGCAAGACCTCCCGGCGTGTCGACACCCTGATAGTAGCCGCGCGTATCTCGTCTCAGGCCACGACCGGATGAGCGGTCCGTACAACTAAAACCAGACCACAAGTTTCCCTGAGGTGGCGCTGCAAGGGGCTCTAGTTTGGACCAACACTTAGACAAGCATTGACCCGGGGGGGCTAAATAAAGATGAGCCTCGGGCTGGCCGACCCAAGGGAAAGGGATAGGTGGTAGGCAAATGGTAAAATCAATGTTGGGCCTTGCTGGAGGTGTCTTATTCAAAGCGAACTGTCAAGGGGGTCCCATAAATCACCCGACCACGTTAGGGACGCAAAATCCGGGAACATAATACCGATATGACGGAAACTAGGGCGGCAAGAGTGGAACAAAACACCAGGCATAAGGCCGAGCCTTCCACCCTTTACCAAGTATATAGATGTATTAATAGTAAAAGAGATATTGTGATATCCCAACAATAAACATAAACATAATCCAACATGGAGCAATCTTCATCTTCACCTGCAACTAGCAACGCTATAAGAGGGGCTGAGGAAAAGCGGTAACATAGCCAAACAATGGTTTGCTCCGAAGGGTAACAAAGGTCAGAGGTTCTTGGCAATTTGGGAGGCTTGATAAGCAAGTGGTAGGTAACGCAGCATAACGATAGAACGAAGCAACTAGCATAGCAATGATAGTAATGAGATCCAAGGTGACGGTCATCTTGCCTGAAATCCCGCAAGGAAGAAGAACGAGTCCATGAAGAAGATGAAGCCATGAAGACGAACCAAGCGTAGACGAACGAATCCTCACGATCGCAATGAAACGGGAACTATCGAGAAGAAGCACACAACATGGTAAACACACCACACATGAACAACGCATGATGCTGAATCAAGTATGATGCATGACAAGGCTACATGAAGCTACTCATGGCAAGAGATGATGCATACAAGAACAACACATCAAAGCAAGTTTAAATGAGGCCGGAAACAACATATGGCAATTCCGGTAAGTCCTCCTATGCAAATTTCGAAATTGGTCCAGATCTGAATAAACCTTCAGTTCAAGTTTGTTAAACAGCAAGTTAAGCTGCACCAAGATGATCTACACGAAATTCTAGTCAAGTTACATATAAAGTTCATTAGATTCGGAGCAACGGCCTAGAAGATATGAGCAAAACAAGTTAAGCACGGCATTGATGCAAAATGCATTCAAACATCAAGCAAACACCTCAAAACAAGGATGCAACATGATAATATGAAGCTACATGCGATTCTAAGCAAGTTTTATATAGAGCACACTCAAAACGGAGCAACGGTTCAACACATACACCCTATACAAGATATGACAACAATCTGTCCACAACAGCAAGTTAGCATCTAGAGAGCATCAAAACAACATGCTAAAGGATATCAACATGAAAACAAAAGGCATGGACATGAAGTACAGGTAATGCATGACAAAACATGAACACTGAACTATCTCCAGAAATCACTAGATCATACTCAAACAAGCATGGCAAGATTGCAAATAATAATAGGTTCACAGACTTAGCAGAATTCACAGGATATGGCAGAAATAACATCAGGTTGCAATGTTTAGAGCTTTCAAACAACATGTTACAGCAAGCTATCATGTCAAACTAGAGCATGGCATGAATCTACTCAAAGCATGTGACAAGAGTCCTGTTGACACCTGATTTTGGCACTATGCAGAATGCAATGGAGATGGACTCAAATGACAAAATATTCCAAATAAGAAATTTCACATTGCCGAATGGGACAACTTTGATGTTTGGACCATAATTATTCGGCATCATATCAAAGACCAAAACTACACTCAGATTGTCATGTTTAGGTGTTCTAAGTGCTTTTTGGTTAATTACGCCCCCAGAACAACCTCGGATGAAGGAATGATCTACATGAATTATCTTCGTCTCGTTGAACCGGTCGATTTTTATATAAAAATCATCTCAATCCGAGTTCGTATGCAAAAGTTAGAGCTATCTGAATACAGCCCTGTCAAGAGGCGAAAAATGACGCGGGAGACCAGACATGTTTTGGCAAGTGTCTGATGTAATGCGTGAGTGTTTTGTCCCAGAAGATGGCCTCAAATCGGAAAACATTCAACAAGAAAGTTTTTCGCCTCGTCAAAACGGTCAACTTTGCTTTTGGGCACATTTTCATCCGAGGTCGTTTACTGCATCAAAAACCTTGCCGGGGAAAGCTTGCCGCCGTAAACAGTAACCTTGACGGGGAAAGCTTACCGCCGTGAACAGTAACATTGCCGGGGAAAGCTTGCCGCCGTGAACAGTAACCTTGCCGGAGGAGAGCTTGCCGCTGTGAACAGTAACCTTGCCGGGGAAAGCTTGCCACCGTGAACAGTAACCTTACCGGGAAAGCTTGCCGCCGTGAACAGTAGAAACTGTCGAGGCCAATCCAACCAGATGCTGAAGATGGGTTAAAATACTTCTCTAGATGGCTTCGGATGAAAACGTGTTCAACACCGGAGTTGTTCGTAACGTTGAAATGGTCAACTTTTCTTTTGGAGTCAACATCATCCGACGTAGTATACGACTTGCAGAGACGCTCCAAAAGTAGGACGGTCCAGTCAGCTACATGAACGAGTCCGACTCGAAATTAGAGATAACCCCGTGGAGTATTCAAGATGGCCTTATTTGGAAAAGTGATCAACATACGGATTGTTGGACTCGTCGAAGCACACAAAATTGATATTTGAACCGTCTCCATCGGAAGTCATATGCAGATTCCACGGCCCACGCAAGGAGCAAGACAGAAGATTGGACCAGATTCGGGCTGAATCCGAGTGGGACCAGAACTAGGACTCTAGGACGATAATTGATGTAATTTTCTTGTAAGGAAAGCCTAGATAAATCCTTTGCTTGTACGGGAAGTCCAGCCGCCTCTTATATATGTTGGGGGTGACGGCCGATTGAACAACACACAATCGAACAAATAAATATACTACTTTTTCATCTACGTTTTATCTCTCCACCGTTTTTCTCTCTCGTTCTTCGCTGTTCTTTGTGCTTGAGAGTTGCGAATCCCGAGGCTGTAGGGGCGAGCGAATCGACCTAGGGCAGCCCATAGCCGCCGCACTCCCTGACGGGGTCCCTCCCGGGGGTGTGGGGTTTTCGGGTCTGCAAAAGCGCCCGTCGACTGTCTTGCGTATCGCGCTGTCGGTCGGGTCTCCTTCGACGTGAGCTGCGGTGCATCATCCCCGGAGTCGAGGGTACACATGACGTGTTCGTGTGTCAACACACTTTTTGGCGACTCCGCTGGGGAATCGAAGATCAATCATCATCATCCACCATGTCCGATCTTCCCAAGCCATCTGAGGTAGACGACGATAACATCATTAAGCCTAGTCTTGATGAGATATCGGTCGATCATCGCCAAGTCTATGAGGAGTACAAGAAGGCGCGCGAAGAGAAGGATTTGTAGGAGTTCCTTGCAAAATTCAAGAAGGATCGCCAAGGCAACATCACTCCGATTGAAGAAATCAAGTTCCCTCCTCTTCAAGCCAAGCAGGTTAAACCCGCTGTGAGTACTACCTTTTCTCCTGAGAAGTGGGCTGAGATTGAGAGTCGTATTGCTGATGGTAACAATCTGGTCTATCAAACTTTCATAGAAAATACCAATGCTCAAAAAAATATATCTCAATCATCTAGTGGTAATGATGGTGTAGCTGCTAGTGTGCAAAACCCTAATCTGGCTTTACCTATCTCATCGGCGCCTCCCATGCCGATGACTTATTATCCTACTCAAACAAATCAGATTGTGACTGCGCCCATTAATCCTATTATGAGCATGCCAGGTTCGGTGGCAACGCCGAACCAAACCCTACCTACAGCTACAACCACTCGGCCATTACCGAACTATAGTTCGGCATACATGCCACAGTTCATACCTACTGCTAGTAGTCCTACTCCTCCTATGCCGCTGCCACAAGTTGCATCATCCACTATGGATGATGGTCTAGCTAATCTTAGAGAGGAGATGGCTAAGATGCTTCGAGAGAATTTTGGAGTTGAGTTACCTCGGAATCGGATTTACCAAAAGCCGTACCCCGAGTAGTTTGATGCCATCCAGTGCCCTCTGGGATATAAGATTCCAGATTTTGTCAAATTCAATGGAGAGGGCACAAAAACCACATGGGAGCATGTTAGCCAATACTTGGCACAATTAGGTGAAGCAGGCTCACTAAATGAGTTGAAAGTGCGTTTATTTCCTCTATCATTAACTGGTACCGCATTTTCATGGTTTTCTTCTTTACCACATCGTTCCATTCGGGTTTGGTCGCAGCTAGAGCAGAAGTTTCATGATCACTTTTATAGCGGCGACAATGAACTCAAATTGACATATCTAACATCGGTTAAACAGAAGCATGATGAATCGGTCTCCGATTACGTCAAGAGATTTAGAGAAACAAAAAACCGGTGTTTTAGTTTGGTGATAACCGAGAGAGACTTGGCAGACCTAGTGCTGAGTGGTTTGAGAATTCCCATTAGAGAAAAGCTAGAAGGCTGTGAGTTCTTAAATATCAACCAAGTCTTACAAAGGGCTTTGGCTCAGGAAAGCCGAAGCAAAGACCTCAAAGAAGTGCATAGATATAAAGCCGATCGTCCAAAGATGAATATGGTGGAATATGATAGTGATCACTCGGACGATGAGGGTGACGTTTTTTCTACTGAATTTGTTTGGCCATCTAAAGCCAAACCATTTACTTGCAATGATCTGAAACCGATTCATAAGAATCGTGATGAAGATATGAAGTTTACTTTTAACATTGCTAAGTGTGATAGAATATTTGATGCTTTGCTGCAGGCTAAGATTATTAGAATATCTCATACTTTACCGCCGTTTGAAGAGCTGAAGCGGCGCGCTTATTGCAAGTATCATAATTCTTTTTCTCATGCTACTAACGATTGCAATGTTTTTCGACGACAGATACAATCGGCCATTAATGAGGGACGATTGAACTTTTCTGAGATGCAAGTTGATAAACAACCTTTTCCAATGAATACCATGGAGTTAGAGGGGAAGAAGCTACTCATTCGGCCGGAGGTTGCCAAATCTGCTAATAAAGCTAATATCATTGTTGGTGAGCCCAGGGAAGACAAGGAGGGCAACAAGGTCTTGGGGAGACAGGTTGTGCTTGACAAGCAACCCGGTGGCAAGGAGATAATCAAAATCACCATCAAGAATCCTACACTCGGGGGGCAACCGCAAGTGCAAGGAAATACTCGTGTTAAATTTGTCAAACCCAGGAGTCCAGAAGTTGGCAAGTGGAAAACGAATGAAGCTAAAGTGCAGCGCAAGAAAATCAAGCCAACTTTTGATATGTTGCTGTCCAAGTATGCTAGTCATGCAGCCGGTTCTAGCTCCAACCGGTCATCAAATCTGAAGTGCTCAAGATCACCTCCTCGGGAAGAATTTCAGCATCATGCAAGGCCATATGGGTCGTGGGCGCCGGGACCATGGGTGCCGCCACCCCCCTATGTGCCATACTACATGGGAGACTTCAATGGAGGATGGTGGCAGCCCCCAATGGACCCTTATGCTTTTCATCCGGGTTGGGCAGAGCCAAGGAGGCCTGTTCATGAGAGACTTTCTTATCCCACACGAGGCCGTTTGAACAATAGTGTCAATCGGCCAGTGCAAGATAATCAAAAAAGGGTCGGCAAGCAAGAATGGCGTGTTAAGTCGCCAAGTGCTGTAACGGTCGAGTCAAGCAAAGGCAAGGAAAAAACCGATGCCGACTCACTCATCTTGGGCACCGAAACATTCACCATACAACAGCCGATTATGCATAGCAATCCGACTGAGCTGATACTTGCTATCGCGCCAAAGCACTCGGCTAATGATCATGAAGCAAGCACCAGCCAAGTAAAAACGAGAGATCCTAAATACACTCAGCCAAAGTGGTGTCCTCCAGGGCTAACAAAGACACAAAAGAGGAAACTACAGAGGTTAAGGAATCAAGAGATGGCAGAACAAGAGGCCGAGAAGCAAAGGGATAAGTTGTTCAATGACACTCGGCCTATGTTACCTACAAAACAAGTGTGGAGGCCCAAACAAATACAAGATGCAGTGGCTTCTACACCCACCACAGCAGCACCTACACCACCAAAGGAGGACGATGTAATCATTGCATCGTCTGCGTTACCTATTGCTTCATCTTTGCCCGAACAAATTTCAGAATCGGTGGATACACTGGGGGAAGAGGAGGATATGTTAGATTACGAGTCTACACCGGTTCATGAAGGTATGGATATTAATATGGTGTATTACTTACCCGCTTTGTTTCGTGCTATAGATGAGGAAGGGGAGGTGGCTCAGCTGGATTTTGGCCCTAAAAATGCAATATTCGAGAAGCCAAAAGACCCAGTAACGCATCTGAAACCGTTATATCTCAGAGGTCATATCAATGGGTCACCGCTCAATCGGATGCTTGTTGATGGTGGTGCTGTGGTGAATCTTCTGCCGTATTCGGTCTTCAAAAAATTGGGGTTGCATGATAATGAGTTGATAAAGACCAACATGGTGCTGAATGGATTTGAAGGCAAAGAGAAAACTGAAGCCAAAGGTGTGATGTATGTGGAGCTCACGGTGGGAAGTAAAACTTTGGCTACCGCATTCTTTGTCGCTGAGGTGCAAGGTAACTACAACGTCATACTAGTCCGTGATTGGGTTCATGCAAACCAGTGCGTGCCATCCACTATGCACCAGTTTTTGATCCAGTGGGTTGATGATGAAGTGGAAGTCATTCACGCGGATAACTCAGCCTGTGTTTCTTTGGCCGAGGCATCGATGGATTGGCAACACCCAAATGATGCTTGCTTGACGGGACGTGACTTGTCAGAGTTCGGTTTTCTCAGCGCAACCAAGAATGGTTTCGTGCCCGTCTCTTTAAAGCCGACTGAGTGCAATCGGCTCCAAGGTATGGTATGTTTAAATGGATCCTAACTCAGATTGGTTACAAAAGCGACTTGTAGAATATCGGTCCAATGAGAACGATATGTATGAGTCCATAGAAGAGTTAGATGATATGGATAAATTAGGACAAGGTTTTACATCGGCCGATCCATTAGAAGAGATAGATATAGGAGATGGTTTAACTCCTAGGCCGACATTTGTAAATGCAAATTTAAGAGCCGATCATAAAGCTAAGTTGATCGAGCTGTTGAAAGAATATGTTTGTTGCTTTGCATGGGAATATCATGAGATGCCAGGTTTAAGCCGAGAGCTAGTGGAGCATCGGTTACCTATAAAGGCTGGTTTTAGACCATATAAACAATCGGCTAGAAAGTTTAATCCAAAAACATATGACCGGATCAAGGAAGAGATCGGTCGTTTGCTTAAAGCTAATTTTATTAGACCTTGAAGGTATGCCGAGTGGATTTCTAACATTGTCCCTGTGGAGAAGAAAGGATCCGGCAAGTTGAGGGTGTGCATTGACTTCAGAGATTTGAATAGGGCTACAGCCAAAGATGAGTATCCCATGCCAATAGCTGATATGCTTATTAATGATGCTTCTGGACATAAAGTTATTAGCTTTCCAGATGGTAATGCCGGATACAATCAAATTTTTATGGCCGAAGAGGACATGTCCAAGACAGCTTTTCGTTGCCCTGGTTTTCTTGGTTTATTCGAGTGGACAGTGATGACATTCGGATTAAAAAATGCTATCGCCACATATCAAAGGGCTATGAATTTGATTTTTCATGATTTACTCGGTGTCATACTTGAAGTTTATATTGATGATATTGTTGTCAAATCGGATGCTTTTGAATCTCACTTGGCCGATTTGCGTTTAGCTTTTGAAAGAATGAAAAAGTATGGACTGAAGATGAATCCTTTGAAGTGTGCTTTCGGCGTGTCAGCTGGCAAGTTTTTGGGTTTCATTATTCATGAAGATGGTATAGAGATTGATCCCAAAAAGATAGAAGCTATACAGAAAGTGGAGGCTCCAACATGCAAGAGAGATATGCAAAAGTTCCTTGGCAAGGTCAATTATTTGAGAAGGTTCATAGCTAATCTATCAGGGAAAGTTGATGCATTTACTCCTATCCTTCGGTTAAAGAATGATGCTGATTTCACTTGGGGGGCAAAACAGCAAGAAGCATTTGATATGATCAAGAATTATTTGTGCACTCCTCCGGTGATGAGAGCACCCAAGCATAGGTAACCCTTCAAACTTTACATTGCAGCAGAGGAGGGAGTTATTGGTGTTGTTCTAACTCAAGAGACCGAAGGAAAAGAGCATGCCATCACTTATTTGAGCACCGCTTATTGGACGCAGAGACAAGGTATACATTTATTGAGAAATTATGTCTATGCTTGTATTATGCTTGCACAAAATTGAGACATTATTTAGTGCCGAGTGCCTGCGTAGTAGCTTGTCAGACTGATGTCATTAAATACATGTTGCATTGGCCAATTCTTAGTGGTAGAATTGGCAAGTGGGCTTATGCTTTGATTGAATATGATTTGGCTTATGAATCTTTAAAATCCATGAAGGGCCAGATTGTTGCTAATTTCATTGTTGAACATCGGATTTATGACAAGCATGATAGTAATATGAACCTTGTTTCATTAGTACCATGGAGATTATACTTTGATGGTTCAGTTTGTAGCAATGGCCAAGGTGTTGGTATTGTTTATATATCTCCTCATGGTGCTGTTTTGAAGCCTCATGCCGCTTAGAATATTTTTGCACAAAGAATCAAGCCGAATATGAAGCATTGTTATTCGGCCTAGAGATGTTACTTGCTATAGGTGTTACATATATTGAGGCTTATGGTGATTTGTTACTAGTGGTGCAGCAAATATCCAAAGTCTTTCAGTGTTTGGACGAATCACTTAATGTTTATCTTGATAAATGTTTAGATGTAATCTCTACTTTGGATTATTTTAGCATTGCTCATATATCTAGACATGACAACTGGAAAGCAAATGAGTTGGCACAACGAGCATCCGGCTATCATGTTGATCGTGGCATGTTTCAATTTTCTGAAAAGCCGATGTCTAGTCTTGCCAACATAAGGGAGGCCGAACCGGAGCGCGCCGTTTCGGCCACTAATGAAATATTCAATGCAGGAGAAAATCAAGACTGGAGGAAACCCATCATTGATTATTTGTGTGATCCTAGTAGAAGGGTGGACAGGGCTGTTTGGCATATGGCTTTCAAATACACAATGAGAGATGATGATCTCTATCGCCGAACGGTTGATGATGTTCTTTTAAAGTGCTTGGACGAGGACCAAGCGAGAATTGCTATGGGAGAGGTCCATGAAGGTATTTGTGGCACTCATCAGTTGGCTCCCAAGATGAAGTGGTTACTACGACGTGCTGGGTTTTATTGGCCGACTATGATTAATGATTGCTTCAGATATTATAAAGGGTGTGAAGCTTGTAAAAAATTTGGTGATATTCAGTTGGCTCCTGCTGCTATGTTACATCCCATTATCAAGCCGTGGCCTTTCAGAGGATGGGGTTTAGACTTTATTGGACAAATTCATCCGTCTTCCTCAAAGGGGCATCGGTTCGTATTGGTGGCAACCGGTTATTTAACTAAATGGTCTGAAGCAGTACCTCTCAAGAACATGACACATACAGAGGTGATTAAATTCATAACCGAGCACATTTTTCATAGATTCGGCATTCCTCAAACATTGACTACAGATCAAGGCTCCTCTTTCATGTCACACAAAGTTAGAGAATTTGCCGAATCTTATAACATAAAATTGCTCAATTCCTCTCCATATTATGCCCAAGCCAATGGACAAGCTGAGTCTAGCAATAAAATTTTAATCAAGCTCATCAAGAAGAAGATTGAGGATAACCCAAGGAGATGGCATGAGTTGTTGTCTGAAGCTTTGTGGGCACATAGAATTTCAAGGCATGGTGCTACAAAGGTGACTCCATATGAGCTAGTATATGGTCATGAGGCTGTTTTACCAGTGGAAGTGAATTTGAGTGCTTTGAGAATAGCCAAACAGAATGATTTATCGGCAGTGGACTTTTACAATTTGATGATGGACAACATTGATGAAGTTGCTGATAAACGTTTGGCTACTTTAAGGGCCATAGAGAGGGACAAGCTGAGGGTAGCCAGAGCTTACAATAAAAAGGTCAAGTTGAAGAATTTTCAGGTTGGCGATCTTGTGTGGAAAGTGATTCTACCGATTGGTTCTAGAGATAGAAAATTCGGGAAGTGGTCTCCAAGTTGGGAAGGTCCTTTTAAGATTACAAGAGTTGTTCCCGGAAATCCATATTTGGTGGAATCCATACAAGGGGCATTGTTACCTCGAGCTCTCAATGGCAAATATTTGAAGAAGTACCACCCGAGTGTGTGGCAGGAAGCCTAACTAGGCAATGGCAAATATACGATTATCGCCCTTAGCACAAACATGGCCGACACATAATTATCGCCTTGAAAGAAATGGATGGCCGATGGAGTGTTGACATCGTCCTTAGAACAAACATGGTGCAAATTATTTTTCGGCATGCAAGCTTTGCCGAAAAACAGGGGGGCATGTGTTGACACCTGATTTTGGCACAATGCAGAATGCAATGGAGATGGACTCAAATGACAAAATATTCTAAATAAGAAATTTCACATTGCCGAATGGAACAACTTTGATGTTCGGACCATAATTATTCGGCATCATATAAAAGACCAAAACTACACTCAGATTGTCATGTTTAGGTGTTCTAAGTGCTTTTTGGTCAATTACGCCTCCAGGACAACCTCGGATGAAGGAATGATCTACATGAATTATATTCGTCTCGTCGAATCGGTTGATTTTGATATAAAAATCATCTCAATCCGAGTTCGTATGAAAAAGTTAGAGCTATCTGAATACAGCCCTGTCAAAACACGAAATATGAGGCGGGAGACGAGACATGATTTGGCAAGTGTCTGATGTAATGCGTGAGTGTTTTGTCCCATAAGATTGCCTCGAATCGGAAAACATTCAACACGAAAGTTTTTCGTCTCGTAAAAACGGTCAACTTTTCTTTTGGGCACATTTTCATCTGAGGTCGTTTACTGCCTCAAAAACCTTTCCGGGGAAAGCTTGCCGCCGTGAACAGTAACCTTGCCGGGGAAAGCTTGCCGCCGTGAACAGTAACATTGCCCGGGAAAGCGTGCCGCCGTGAACAGTAACCTTGACGGAGGAGAGCTTGCCGCTGTGAACAGTAATGTTGTCGGGGAAAGCTTGCCGCCGTGAACAGTAAACTTGCCGGGAAAGCTTGCCGCCGTGAATAGTAGAAACTGTCGAGGCCAATCCGACCAGATGCTGAAGATGGGTCAAAATACTTGTCTAGATGGCTTAGGATGAAAACGTTTTCAACACGGGAGTTTTTCGTAACGTCTAAACGGTCAACTTTGCTTTTGGAGTCAACATCATCCGAAGTAGTATACGACCTGCAGAGACGCTGCAAGAGTCGGACGGTCCAGTCAGCTACATGAACGAGTCCGACTCAAAATTAGAGATGACCCCGTGGAGTATTCAAGATGGCCTTATTTCGAAAAGTGATCAACATACAGATTGTTGGCCTCGTCGAAGCACACAAAATTGATATTCGAACCGTCTCCATCGGAAGTCGTATGCAGATTCCACGGCCCACGCAAGGAGCAAGACAGAAGATTGGACCAGATTCGGGCTGAATCCGAGTGGGACCAGAACTAGGACTCTAGGACGTGAATTGATGTAATTTTCTTGTAAGGAAAGCCTAGATAAATCCTTTGCTTGTACGGGAAGTCCAGCCGCCTCTTATATATGTTGGGGGTGACGGCCGATTGAACAACACACAATCGAACAAATCAATATACTACTTTTTCATCTACGTTTTATCTCTTCACCGTTTTTCTCTCTCGTTCTTCGCTGTTCTTTGTGTTTGAGAGCTGCGAATCCCGAGGCTCTAGGGGCGAGCGAATCAACCTAGGGAAGCCATAGCCGCCGCACTCCCTGACGGGGTCCCTCCCGGGGGTGTGGGGTTTTCGGGTCTGCAAAAGCGCCCGTCGACTGTTTTGCGTATCGCGTTGTCGGTCGGGTCTCCTTCGACGTGAGATGCGGTGCATCAACCCCGGCGTCGAGGGTACACGTGACGTGTTCATGTGTCAACAAGTCCCTTACTGACCATAAGCCAAAAGGGATCAGAAAATACAATTGCAAGCATGTGAACATAGCAAAAACATAAACAGATTCAGACTTAGTGAAAAACTGGAGCATGGCAAAACAGATAACAAGTAGGCATGTTAACAAGCTCGATGCACTCACTATGAGGCATTGCATGACAAACTAAGCATACACCCAGCAACTATACATGACATAGAAGCTATACATGGCAAGAACAACAACATAGCATGCACGGATCAATTACAACAAGCTTGGCAAAATTGAATAACATGTAAACAATCTGCCAGGAATATTTTATAGCAAAAGTAGAGCTCGATTGAGTACATGGCATAAAAATAACAGCAGACAAAGACTTAGTGAAATTCTAAGTCCCTGAAATCAGCAACATCACGGAGGCTACTTTGCAAGCTTGAAACCATCAATACATGGCATATCATGAAGAGATGATTAAACCACAGCAAAGATGGCATGTTATAGCTCATAACACATGTAGACCTCATGCTCAAAAGAAAATCACACAAAAAGATGCAAAAATGACAAATGAGCATGTTATAACAAGTTTCAGCAGTTATCAACATATAGCACTCTTACAACAGGGATTAACATATCAAGGTGACCTCCTATATGAATGCAACCACCACCATCACAAAGAGCACGAAGAGCAGAACAACTTTGATATATAACACATATACATATGATGCATGGCTACCGAGATACACGCATGACAACAGGCAAAGTTATGATAATTTTCAGAAAGACTTGGTCGTTTTAACTGGAATTGGAGTGGGCGAAGCATAGCTAAACATCGCGCGGGGCAAGGGATAGAGCTGGACCGGGGCTCACCTAGCTGGGCTCGGCCCAGGTCGGTGGTGGACCGGGTCGGCGAGATCTGGTCCGTGGGGAAGCCCACGTGGCCGGCGACGCTGGAGATGGGGCCCACACGAGGAGGCGCTGTGAGTGGGCGAGCTCGTCCCTGGCTTTGCGAAGAAGACGGCGGCGGCGGATGGGTGAACTTCGGCGGGAGCTGGGACTCCAGCGACATGGGAAGACGGCGGGAATGGGCAGATCCAGTCCCTGGGCACCGGATCCGGCCGGAGGTGGGCGAGGACGACGAGGGACGGCGCGGATCCGAGCGCAGGAACAACGGGGGTCGTGAGATCCGGCGAACTCCATGCGGCGGCGCGACGAAGCTCCGGGATCCTGTGGAACATGGGGAGAGAGAGCTCTGTGAGAGGAAGAGGAAGAAGCAGAGGCAGGGAAAGGAGAGAGGAGCAGGTGGCGGGATTCGGCCTGGTGGTCGCCGGCAGTGAGGCGCTGGTCGCCTGCGGGGATCGGGCGCGGGCAGAGCAAAGGCGGAGCTCGGGGCGCTGGGGAGTTGCGGGCGTGCAGCGGCGGCTCGGGCTTGCTTCGGCCCGGAGGCGGGCCGCGGATGGGCCAGGCTGGCCGCGGCAAAGTGGGGGCACTGGGGAGGCGACGTGGCGCGCTGGGGTTGGCTGCGGGGCGCCGGGATGCGACGTGTCGCGCCCGGATTTGTCCGGGACGCGGCAGCGGCGGCGGCAAGTGGCGGAGGTGGATTGGGCCGGCGCTGAATCCGAGGAGGAGGGGTTTGGCTGTGGCAGGAGGTAGGGGAAGGGGTCTAGGTTGCCCAAAAATTGACTAGGGTGTCCATATATAGCAAATTTGCTAGGGTTTGAGGGTTAGGAGGGGCTTTCGAGCCGTACGATCGTGATCGTGCGGTTCCGGACATAGGGGGAACTAAGTGGGCTAAGAAGAGAGGCCTCGGGCTGAGAGGAGAGAAGAGAAGTGAGGCCCGGAGACTGTTCCGGAGACCGAAACGTCCGGCGAAAATACCGGCAACGGTGCCGCTATAAATTTAACGGTTGGGCTATCAAACGAGCTCCGAAGGCGACGAAACTTGACAGGCGCTCTATCTACACTATAATAAGACCGCACGCCAAGTTTCGACCCATTCCGAGAACATTTTTATGCCGCTAATAAAATAATATTTCGGAGGTGCCGGGGCACGTGCGAGTGTGAACAAGGGCTCGGAACGGACAACGGAGAGAACCGGCAGACCGGAAAGGATGCAAGAGACGAACACGCATGCAAATTGAGATGCACATGAAGACATGGCAAAATGCAACACGCAAGCAAATGACATGGCAAGGATGGCGAATAACTGGTAGACACCTGGCGCATCGAATCCGGGGTGTTACAACTCTCCTCCACTAACAAGAGATCTCGTCCCGAGATCTTAGGAATGAGATGGGGGAGGAAAAGGGATGAGGTGAAATAAGAACAGAAGAGAGAGGGTGAACAAAGTTGAGAACACTCAGGTAGAAAATAGGAATTACGATAATGAAGAGAACCAAAAGCTCGAGGAACGAGATAGACTCTGAAACAATTCCGATTAGAACAATATGGAAAAGGAATAATAACGAAGGAATTTAGGCAGCACTCCGGTTGAACATGGATGGAATAGAACATGGACTTGAGGAGATGGAATGATCCTTGACGAGATGAACAACACAATGCCTCCGAAAGACTTGAAAGAGTAGAACGAAAAGAACGGAGAAGAAGACGACATCTTCTCCCACGAATGAAATACAAAGCAACCTTAGAAGAAAGGATTGAACGGAGTTGTTGAGAAAATCAACAACGAAAAGAATAAGCTTGTCGTGGACTTATGGATAACATCTCAAAATTATGAGGTGATTGCCGACCACAAGCGGAAAAGATTAAATAGCAGAGAAGAACGAAGAAATGCAAAACTCCACTTCAAAAGAATACGGAGAATTAATTGCACTTAGAGATGCAAGAATAAAAGATACTTGAACTCCACCAACAGGAATCTTGATCAACACTTGAAGAATGAATTAAATATTGACGAACCACAGTGAAATACTCCAGTAACAAAGGATGACGAGATAAAATTGAAGGATGAGAAGAAAAAAAATTAAAGCCTTGCGATGATTTAGATGGAGCTTCGCGACGAGATAATGCAGAAAGCTTGGAACTTCGGAAGAGAAAAAGATGAAGCATCTCGAACCGAGAATGTGATATGATGAACAAACTCCGTAAAGAAGAGATGAACAACTTAGAAATGGGAAATTGATACCATTACGAACTTCGGAAGAAGGAATTAATCAACTTGGCCACGATGAAATGAGAATAAGAATTATGTTATGCTTAACCTCCACCAATTAAATTGATGAGAAGCACTGGGTTGCATACAACTTATTCCCATTGGGAAAAGATTAAGGGGAGAGATATCACAAACACGAAGGAGTCTTCATGAGCCACCGGTAGGAGTGAAAAGAACGAATGAATTGATATGATGAAAATGGAAAAGGAATCTTCAACGAACCACCGTAAGAATTCAAAATTAAATGACGAAGGAGAATGAATCACCGGGAAGAATTAGAAAAGAACGAAGATACTTGAGGGGATTAAAATGCAAGAGAATGAAGGGATCGCGAACTGATTGAAGAATGCTTGAACGAAGCACCGGAAGAATATTGAGACGAACGAAGGGGCACATATGTAGAATAAATGGAGAACGAATTTGAAAACTTAGAACGAAGAAATCTTTCGGAAGATGGCCTCCGGATAATCGAGACGGAAAAACAACTCCTGAAATACTCCGGATGGATGAAAAGAATTGCCCGACTAGAAACAATCAGATAGGATAACATCGGGCTAGCACCACGAATCTCCAGGAGAACGGACAAGATTTACGAGAAATTCTTCTTCGGTCTTCAAATATTGAGAATGACAACGAGAAACACCATCAAAAATTGTTGAGATACTCTGGGAGAATGAAAAGAAAAAAGATTGACCCGAACATGAAAGAATTTGAAAAATGATCTTGGAGAAGGCATCTGACTGATGGAATTCATACTTACGTCAAACTTCGAAAAGAATTTTTAGAAGCCCTGGGAAAATTAGAAGAGTCAGGTAAGATCCTGGGAAAAGACCTGTGGGTTAGGGCCCACTGAAAAGAAACACCTTTGGGAAAGGACTGAAGAACAGACCATGCACCGGAACAACTGAGGGACTTGAATGAGGTGATAATCTCGAATTAATTGAATGCAAACACGAATCTTCTGAGATGTCTTCAGCACTCCGGGATAATATAATGGTGAGAGGAGGAACGAGCAAGGGGAAAACACTTCGAACGAGGAAAAGAATATGATAAACACTGAAAACTTGAATTTGGATCCATCGGAAAGAAAATGCGACGAACAATGATGAACTAGACGGGACTTCACCGGTTGAGGCAATTGAGGAAAGCCTGAAGATGCTCCACACGAATGAAATTGATTGCTTCAACAGAGGCTCAGACTCCGGAAATAAAAGGGGTGGGAGGGCGGGAAAAAAACAAAGGAAACTTGGAAACGGGAACTGACGAATAACTTGACGAGAAAGGCACCGGTTGAATTAAATGAGGAAAGAATGCAAAGGCTTCACATGAGAAGAATGGATACTCGATTACGGACTCCGGTTCCGAGAAGAAGAAGGGGTGGGCGGGTGGGAAAAAGAAAGACAACTTCGGATGGGGAAAACAACGTCGATTGAAAAGACCTGAGGATTGATCTCCCAAAAGACAAAGAGGGTTTGAATCACTTCGGCGAGAATAGCACCAGATGAAAAGAGGATGGACAACGAACGAAAACTAACCGCGTGATCCTAAAGAAAAATTTGAAGGGGAAGAGGTGTAATTCAAAACACATACGTCAAGATTTCTCACCAGAGCGACGAAGGGGCAGAGGAGTAAAAAGAAATCCTACTCTCCGATATAACTAGACTCCGAAAAAGTTTTCTTCTAGACTCGACAACGGCCAAACTACACGATCAATCGAGGGGGCTCCCAGGGTCGGTCGAGGCTTTGATACCAACTTGTCACGCCCAAGATGCGACCCTATCCTAAAGGAACTCAAAGGTCCCTCCAAGGATAGAAGCGCATCTTGAAGACGCTTTTGCAAGGTGGATATCATTACATCAACATTACATAATAGTCGGGATACAAGCAAGACATACAATGTCACATGAATACAACAACACATCAAATACAAGATCAACATCCGACTACGGATGAAACATAAACAGAAACTCAAACAATATCCACCCTGCTAGCCCAGGCTGCCGACCAGGAACCTATCCCTCAATCGAAGAAGAAGCAGAAGAAGAACTCCAACACAAATAAACATCGCTCTCGCGTCATGATCGTCGCATAACCTGTACCTGCAACTGGTGGTGTAGTAATCTGTGAGCCACGAGGACTCAGCAATCCCATTACCATGGGTATCAAGACTAGCAAAGCTTAAAAGGTCAGGAAAGGGTAAAGTGGTGAGATTGCAGCAACGACTAGGCATGTATGGTGGCTAACTTACGCAAATAAGAGCGAGAAGAGATGTGAAGCAAGCAGTCGTCAACTAGTAATGATCAAGAAGTGATCCTGAACTCCTACTTACGTCAAGCATAACTCAGAAACCGTGCTCTCCTCTCGAACAACCCCGAAAAGAGACCATCACGGTTACGCACACGGTTGGTGTATTTTAGAAGAGTTTACTTCAAGTTTACTACAACCGGATATCAACAAATTCCCATCTGCCCATAACCGCGGGCACGGCTTTCGAAAGTTCAAACCCTGCAGGGGTGTCCCAACTTAGCCCATGATAAGCTCTCGCGATCAACGAAGGATATTCCTTCTCCCCGGGAAGACCCGATCAGTCTCGGAATCCAGGCTACAAGACATTTAGACAGTAATAAAACAAGACCAGCAAGACCTCCCGGCGTGTCGACACCCTGATAGTAGCCGCGCGTATCTCGTCTCAGGCCACGACCGGATGAGCAGTCCGTACAACTAAAACCAGACCACAAGTTTCCCCGAGGTGGCGCTGCAAGGGACTCTAGTTTGGACCAACACTTAGACAAGCATTGGCCTGGGGGGGCTAAATAAAGATGACCCTCGGGCTGGCCGACCCAAGGGAAAGGGATATGTGGTAGGCAAATGGTAAAACCAATGTTGGGCCTTGCTGGAGGAGTCTTATTCAAAGCGAACTGTCAAGGGGGTCCCATAAATCACCCGACCGCGTTAGGGACGCAAAATTTGGGAACATAATACCGATATGACGGAAACTAGGGCGGCAAGAGTGGAACAAAACACCAGGCATAAGGCCGAGCCTTCCACCCTTTACCAAGTATATAGATGCATTAATAGTAAAAGAGATATTGTGATATCCCAACAATAAACATAAACATAATCCAACATGGAGCAATCTTGATCTTCACCTGCAACTAGCAACGCTATAAGAGGGGCTGAGCAAAAGCGGTAACATAGCCAAACAATGGTTTGCTAGGAAGGGTAACAAAGGTCAGAGGTTCATGGCAATTTGGGAGGCTTGATAAGCAAGTGGTAGGTAACGCAGCATAGCGATAGAACGAAGCAACTAGCATAGCAATGATAGTAATGAGATCCAAGGTGACGGTCATCTTGCCTGAAATCTCGCAAGGAAGAAGAACGAGTCCATGAAGAAGATGAAGCCACGAAGACAAACCAAGCGTAGACGAAAGAATCCTCACGATCGCAACGAAACGGGAACTATCGAGAAGAAGCACACAACATGGTAAACACACCACACATGAACAAGGCATGTTGCTGAATCAAGTATGATGCATGACAAGGCTACATGAAGCTTCTCATGGCAAGAGATGATGCATACAAGAACAACACATCAAAGCAAGTTTAAATGAGGCCGGAAACAACATATGGCAATTCCGGTAAGTCCTCGTATGCAAATTTCGAAATTGGTCCAGATCTGAATAAACCTTAAGTTCAAGTTTGTTAAACAGCAAGTTAAGATGCACCAAGATGATCTACACAAAATTCTAGTCCAGTTACATATAAAGTTCATCAGATTCGGAGCTACGGCCTAGAATATATGAGCAAAACAAGTTAAGCATGGCATTGATGAAAAATGCATTCAAACATCAAGCAAACACCTCAAAACAAGGATGCAACATGATAATATGAAGCTACATGCGATTCTAAGCAAGTTTCATATAGAACACACTCAAAACGGATCAACGGTTCAACACATACACCCTATACAATATATGACTACAATCTGTCCACAACAGCAAGTTAGCCTCTAGAGAGCATCAAAACAACATGCTACAGGATATCAACATGAAAACAAAAGGCATGTACATGAAGTACGGGTAAAGCATGACAAAACATGAACACTGAACTATCTCCAGAAATCACCAGATCATACTCAAACAAGCATGGCAAGATTGCAAATAATAACAGGTTCACAGACTTAGCAGAATTCACAGGATATGGCAGAAATAACATCAGGTTGCAATGTTTAGAGCTTTCAAACAACATGTTACAGGAAGCTATCATGTCAAACTAGAGCATGGCATGAATCTAGTCAAAGCATGTGACAAGAGTCCTGTTGACACCTGATTTTGGCACATTGCAGAATGCAATGGAGGTGGACTCAAATGACAAAATATTCTAAATAAGAAATTTCACATTGCCAAATGGAACAACTTTGATGTTTGGACCATAATTATTCGGCATCATATCAAAGACCAAAACTACACTCAGATTGTCATGTTTAGGTGTTCTAAGTGCTTTTTGGTTAATTACTCCTCCAGGACAACCTCGGATGAAGGAATGATCTACATGAATTATCTTCGCCTCGTCTAATACAGCCCTATCAAGAGGCGAATACGACGCGGGAGACCAGACATGTTTTGGCAAGTGTCTGATGTAATGCGTGAGTGTTTTGTCCCAGAAGATTGCCTCAAATCGGAAAACGTTCAACACGAAAGTTTTTCGCCTCGTCAAAACGGTCAACTTTGCTTTTGGGCACATTTTCATCCGAGGTCGTTTACTACCTCAAAAACCTTGCCGGGGAAAGCTTGCCGCCGTGAACAGTAACCTTGCCGGGGAAAGCGTACCGCCGTGAACAGTAACCTTGCCGGGGAAAGCTTGCCGCCCTGAACAGTAACCTTGCCGGAGGAGAGCTTGCCACTGTGAACAGTAACCCTTGCCGGGGAAAGCTTGCCGCCATGAACAGTAACCTTGCCGGGAAAGCTTGCCGCCGTGAACAGTAGAAACTGTCGAGGCCAATCCGACCAGATGCTGAAGATGGGTTAAAATACTTGTCTATATGGCTTCGGATGAAAACGTGTTCAACACGGGAGTTTCTCGTAACATCGAAGCGGTCAACTTTGCTTTTGGAGTCAACATCATCCGACATAGTATACGACCTGCAGAGATGCTGTAAGAGTCGGACGGTCCAGTCAGCTACATGAACGAGTCCGACTCGAAATTAGAGATGACCCCGTGGAGTATTCAAGATGGCCTTATTTGGAAAAGTGATCAACATACGGATTGTTGGACTCGTCAAAGAACACAAAATTGATATTTGAACCGTCTCCATCGGAAGTCATATGCAGATTCCACGGCCCACGCAAGGAGCAAGACAGAAGATTGGACCAGATTCGGGCTGAATCCGAGTGGGACCAGAACTAGGACTCTAGGATGTGAATTGTTGTAATTTTCTTGTAAGGAAAGCCTAGATAAATCCCTTGCTTGTACGGGAAGTCCAGCCGCCTCTTATATGTGTTGGGGGTGATGGCCGATTGAACAACACACAATCGAACAAATCAATATACTACTTTTTCATCTACGTTTTATCTCTCCACCGTTTTTCTCTCTCGTTCTTCGCTGTTCTTTGTGTTTGAGAGCTGCGAATCCCGAGGCTCTAGGGGCGAGCGAATCGACCTAGGGAAGCCCATAGCCGTCGCACTCCCTGACGGGGTCCCTCCCGGGGGTGTGGGGTTTTCGGGTCTGCAAAAGCGCCCGTCGACTGTCTTGCGTATCGCGCTGTCGGTCGGGTCTCCTTCGACGTGAGCTGCGGTGCATCAACCCCGGCGTCGAGGGTACACGTGACGTGTTCGTGTGTTAACAAGTCCCTTACTGACCATAAGCCAAAAGGGATCAGAAAATACAATTGCAAGCATGTGAACATAGCAAAAACATAAACAGATTCAGACTTAGTGAAAAACTGGAGCATGGCAAAACAGATAACAAGTAGGCATGTTAACAAGCTCGATGCACTCACTATGAGGCATTGCATGACAAAATAAGCATACACCCAGCAACTATACATGACATAGAAGCTATACATGGCAAGAACAACAACATTGCATGCACAGATCAATTACAACAAGCTTGGCAAAATTGAATAACATGTAAACAATCTGCCAGGAATATTTTATAGCAAAAGTAGAGCTCGATTGAGTACATGGCATAAAAATAACAGTAGACAAAGACTTAGTGAAATTCTAAGTCCCTGAAATCAGCAACATCACGGAGGCTACTTTGCAAGCTTGAAACCATCAATACATGGCATATCATGAAGAGAGGATTAAAGCACAGCAAAGATGGCATGTTATAGCTTATAACACATGTAGACCTCATGCTCAAAAGAAAATCACACAAAAAGATGCAAAAATGACAAATGAGCATGTTATAACAAGTTTCAGCAGTTATCAACATATAGCACTCTTACAACAGGGATTAACATATAAAGATGGCCTCCTATATGAATGCAACCACCACCATCACAAAGAGCACGAAGAGCAGAACAACTTTGATATATAACACATATACATATGATGCATGGCTACCGAGATACACGCATGACAACAGGCAGAGTTATGTTAATTTTCAGAAAGACTTAGTCGTTTTAACTGGAATTGGAGTGGGCGCAGCATAGCTAAACATCGCGCGGGGCAAGGGATAGAGCTAGACCGGGTCTCACCTTGCTGGGCTCGGCCCAGGTTGGTGGTGGCCCGGGTTGGCGGGATCTGGGCCGTGGGAAAGCCCACGTGGCCGGCGACGCTAGAGATGGGGCCCACACGGGGAGGCGCTGTGAGCGGGCGAGCTCGTCCCTGGCTTTGCGAAGAAGACGGCGGCGGCGGATGGATGAACTCGGGCGGGAGCTGGGACTCCAGCGACATGGGAAGACGGCGGGAATGGGCAGATCCGGTCCCTGGGCACCGGATCCGGCCGGAGGTGGGCGAGGACGACGAGGGGCGGCGCGGATCCAAGCGCAGGAACGACGGGGGTCGCGAGATCCGGCGAACTCCATGCGGCGGCGCGACGAGGCTCCGGGGTCCTGCGGAACATGGGGAGAGAGAGCTCTGTGAGAGGAAGAGGAAGAAGCAGAGGAAGGGAAAGGAGAGAGGAGCAGGTGGCGGGATTCGGCCTGGTGGTCGCTGGCGGCGAGGCGCTGGTCGCCTGCGGGGATCGGGCGCGGGCAGAGCAAAGGCGGAGCTCGGGGCGCTGGGGAGTTGCGGGCGTGCAGCGGTGGATCGGGCCCGCTTCGGCCCGGAGGCGGGCCGCGGATGGGCCAGGCGGGCCGTGGCGAAGTGGGGGCACTGGGGAGGCGACGTGGCGCGCTGGGGTTGGCTGCGGGGCGCCGGGAGGCGACGTGTCGCGCCCGGATTTGTCCGGGACGCGGCAGCGGCGGCGACAAGTGGCGAAGGTGAGTTGGGCCGGCGCTGAATCCGAGGAGGAGGGGTTTGGCTGCGGTAGGAGGTAGGGGAAGGGGTCTAGGTTGCCCAAAAATGGACTAGGGGTGTCCATATATAGCAAATTTGCTAGGGTTTGGGGGTTAGGAGGGGTTTTTGAGCCGTACGATCGCGATCGTGCGGCTCCGGACAGAGGGGGAACTAAGTGGGTTGTGAAGAGAGGCCTCGGGCTGAGAGGAGAGAAGAGAAGTGAGGCCCGGCGACTGTTCCGGAGACCGAAACGTCCGGCGAAAATACCGGCAACGGTGCCGCTATAAATTTAACGGTTGGGCTATCAAACGAGCTCTGAATGCGACGAAACTTTACAGGCGCTCTATCTACACTATAATAAGACCGCACGCCAAGTTTCGACCCATTCCGAGAACATTTTTATGCCACTAATAAAATAATATTTCGGAGGTGCCGGGGCACATGCGAGTGTGAACAAGGGCTCGGAACGGACAACGGAGAGAACCGGCAGATCGGGCCAGATGCAAGAGACGAACACGTATGCAAAATGAGATGCACATGAAGACATGGAAAAATGCAACACACAAGCAAATGACATGGCAAGTATGGCGAATAACTGGTAGACACCTGGCGCATCGAATCCGGGGTGTTACATTTCTATCCCTAGAAAACTCTATGATGAGTGGGAACCAACTAATAAAATTAAAATAAAAAATGATGAGTTTTATGCTTTTTGTGATTTGGGTGCTAGTGTCTCCACTATCCCCAAAACTTTTTGTGATTTGCTAGATTTCCATGACTTTGATGATTTCTCTCTAAACTTGCATCTTGCGGATTCCACTATTAAAAAACCTATGGGAAGAATTAATGATGTTCTTATTATTGCAAATAGGAATTATGTGCCCGTAGATTTTATCATTCTTGATATAGATTGCAATCCTTCTTGCCCTATTATTCTTGGTAGACCTTTCCTTAGAAAGGTTGGTGCGATTATTGATATGAAGGAAGGGAATATTAGATTTCACTTTCCATTAAATAATGGCATGGAACACTTTCCTAGAAATAAAATAATATTTCCATATGAAACTATCATGAGAGCTACCTATGGATTGCCTACCAAAGATGGCAATACCTAAATCTATCCTCGCTTTTATGCCTAGCTAGGGGCGTTAAACGATAGCGCTTGTTGGGAGGCAACCCAATTTTATTTTGAGGTTTTTGTGTTTGCTTCTGTTTAGGAATAAATAATCCATCTACCTTCTGTTTAGATGTGGTTTTGTGTTTTAATTAGTGTTTGTGCTAAGTTAGACCTATAGGATCTTCTTGGATGATAGTTATTTGATCTTGCTGTAGATTCCAGAATCTTTCTGTTCACGAAAACAATTGTTACAAATCACCAGAACGTGATAAAACACTGATTCAAATTGCTGCTAATCAATAAATAAATTATCTAGGTCTTCCTATTTTGGTAGATTTTTTGGAGTTCCATAAATTTGCGTTAGTTACAGATTAGTACAGACTGTTTTGTTTTTGACAGATTCTGTTTTTCGTGTGTTGTTTGCTTATTTTGATGAATCTATAGCTAGTAAAATAGTTTATAATCCATAGAGAAGTTGGAATACAGTAGGTTTAACACCAATATAAATAAAGAATGAGTTCATTATAGTACCTTGAAGTGGTTTTATGTTTTGTTTCTCTAACGGAGCTCACGAGATTTCTGTTGAGTTTTGTGTTGTGAAGTTTTCAAGTTTTGGGTGAAATCTTTTGATGGATTATGGAATAAGGAGTGGCAAGAGCCTAAGCTTGGGGATGCCCATGGCTCTACTGCATCCGTTGCATGGCAATCCCTACTAACTCACATTGATATCTATTAATGGGCATCTCCATAGCCCGTTGATACGCCTAGTTCATGTGAGACTATCTTCCCTTTTTTTGTCTTCTCCACAACCACCATTCTATTCCACATATAGTGCTATATCCATGGCTGACGCTCATGTATTGCGTGAAGATTGAAAAAGTTTTGAAAATTTTAAAGTATGAAACAATTGCTTGGCTTGTCATCGGGGTTGTGCATGATTTAAATACTTTGTGTGGTGAAGATGGAGCATAGCCAAACTATATGATTTTGTAGGGATAACTTTCTTTGGCCATGTTATCTTGAGAAGACATAATTGCTTTATTAGTATGCTTGAAGTATTATTATTTTTATGTCAATATGAACTTTTCTCTTGAATCTTTTGAATCTGAATATTCATATCACAATTAAGAAGATTTACATTGAAATTATGCCAAGTAGCACTCCGCATCAAAAATTCTCTTTTTATCATTTACCTACTCGAGGACGAGCAGGAATTAAGCTTGGGGATGCCTGATACGTCTCCAACGTATCTATAATTTTTGATTGCTCCATGCTATATTATCTACTGTTTTGGACTATATTGGGCTTTATTTTCCACTTTTATATTATTTTTGGGACTAACCTATTAACCGGAGGCCCAGCCCAGAATTGCTGTTTTTTTTGCCTATTTTAGTGTTTCGGAGAAACAGAATATCAAACGGAGTCCAAACGGAATAAAATCTTCGGGAACGTGATTTTCTCACCGAACGTGATCCAGGGGACTTGGACCCTACGCCAAGGCATCAGAGAGGCGGTCACGAGGGTGGGAGGCGCCCCCCCTAGGGCGTGCCCCCTGCCTTGTGGGCCCCTCGAAGCTCCACCGACGTACTCCTTCGTCTTATATATACCTACGTACCCCCAAACGATCAGAACAGGAGCCAAAAACCTAATTCCACCACCGCAACTTTCTGTATCCACGAGATCCCGTCTTGGGGCCTGTTCTGGACCTCCGCCAGAGAGGGCCGTCATTATGGAGGGCTTCTACATCATCATAGACCCTCCGATGAAGTGTGAGTAGTTTACCTCAGACCTTCGGGTCCATAGTTAGTAGCTAGATGGCTTCTTCCCTCTTTTTGGATATCAATACAAAGTTCTCCGCCTCTCTTGTGGAGATCTATTCGATGTAATCTTGTTTTTTGCAATATGTTTGTTGAGACCGATGAATTGTGGGTTTATGATCAAGTCTATCTATGAATAATATTTGAATCTTCTCTGAATTATTTTACGTATGATTGGTTATCTTTGCAAGTCTATTCGAATTATCAGTTTGGTTTGGCCTACTAGATTGGTTTTTCTTGCCATGGGAGAAGTGCTTAGCTTTGGGTTCGATCTTGCAGTGTCCTTTCCCAGTGACAGAAGGGGTAGCAAGGCACGTATTGCATCATTGCCATTGAGGATAACAAGATGGGGTTTATTTCATATTGCATGAATTTATCTCTCTACATCATGTCATCTTGATTAAAGCGTTACTCTGTTTTTAACTTAATACTCTAGATGAATGCTGGATAGCGGTCGATGAGTGGAGTAATAGTAGTAGATGCAGGCAGGAGTCGGTCTACTTGTCTCGGACGTGATGCCTATATACATTATCATACCTAGATATTCTCATAACTATGCTCAATTTTGTCAATTGCTCAACAGTAATTTGTTCACCCACCATAGAATACTTATGCTCTTGAGAGAAGCCACTAGTGAAACCTATGGCCCCCGGGTCTATTCTCATCATATCAATAACCATCACTTTAATCTTGCTTTGCTTTTTTACTTTGCCTTTTACTTTTCACTTTGCATCTCTATATAAAAAATACCAAAAAATATCTATCAGTTCTCACTCTTGTAAGTGACCGTGAAGGGATTGACAACCCCTAATCGCTTTGGTTGCGAGTAGATATTGTTTTGTGCGGGTATGAGGGACTTGAGCGTGGCCTCCTACTGGATTGATACCTTGGTTCTCAAAAACTGAGGGAAATACTCAAGCTACTCTGCTGCATCATCCTCTCCTCTTCGGGGAAAACTAACGCAAGCTCAAGAGGTAGCAACCACCTGTTGTCATGATAGCTTGTACTAGCTGTCCCCCTTCAAATTGGCCGTTGTGAGATCCCTTCCTGCCTAACATACGGGGACAGGACCCGGGCCTCTATAAATAGGACTAGCCACCACCTTAGCAAGGGGACAGACGGAGGAACAGATCGTTCAGATCACCCTCGACCACACAAGCTCACCGAGCTCAAGAACACCGCTCTTGAGGAGGCTATTGTTCCCTTGTACTTGTTCATCCTTAGCCTACAAGGCAATCCACCACACCACGCTGTAGTAGGGTATTACACCACATCGGTGGCCTAAACCAGTATATACTCTTGTGTCCCTTGTTCTTCGAGTTCGGCGTGCTGAGCTTTGAGATCGTGTGAGTGAGCGAGCTAGGGGGAGGGAGAGATCTTCGTGCACACCCCAGAGTTCGAACCTTGAGGGTTTTGTCGGAACCCGAAATCCGGCATTTGGCGCACCAGGGGGTGCACTGAAGCTTTCCTTTCGTTGATCCTCGCTCCACCACCTCCATGCTTTGTCTCCATGGCCGGCGTTGCTCCTCCGGCTAGGACGACGGACGCCCACGACGGCGCCAGGGGGCTAAGAGCTTTTGCCCCTGCCATGTGGCGGGTACAGTGGCCGCCCAAGTTCAATCCGGAGATGCCGCCGCGTTACGACGGCGCGGCGGACCCATCGTCCTTCCTGCTAGCATACGAAGAGGCCGTCCTGAAGGCTAGGGGCAAGGACAAGGTGATGGCCACCTGGTTTCCCATGGCCCTCGCTGGCGCACCACGCACCTGGCTTTTCACCCTCCCGGGATCCTTAGTTGCATCTTGGGAGGAGCTGCGTGGCCTCTTCGTCGCGCGCTTCGCAGCACTGGCGCCCGTCGCCATTGCTGCCCTCCTCGGCGGCTCGCAAGTGCCGCCCTCGGACCGTCACACCAAGCAATTCTTCCGCCAGATCGGCGCCACTTCCATGCAGCAAGGAGCTCCCCCTGGGTTGGGCGGCGCCCAAGGCCGACCTCATCTTCGACTCGAGGGATCACCCCGCCACCACCACCAGCTCGGGCTTGCTCCCAATGCTTTGCACACCTACCATCTGCAACGTAACTGTCACCAAGACCCTCATCGATGGTGGGGCCGGCCTTAATGTGACCTTCGTGGAGGCTTTCGGCTTGCTTCATGTGCCACAGAACGGCTTCACCCCACCAAGCCCTTCTCCGGGGTCGACGGTGGCTCCGCCAGCCCCCTGGGGCAGATCCGCCTTCCCGTGACCTTCGGCACTCGCGACAACTACCGCATCGAGCTGATCGACTTCAACATCGCCCGCATTGGCCTCCCATACTTCTCCATACTCGGGTACCCGGCTCTGGCTCAGTTTGTTGTGGTAGCTCATCCAGCCTACAACCTCATGAAGATGCCGGGGAGCAAGGGCGTCCTCACCGTAACTGGAGATACCAAGGAGGATCTGGTGGTCACTACTAGGAAAAGGGCTAAAGATGAAATTGACACTAATGGCACACCAGAGAAGTGGTGCGCCACTACTATATACTAATGGCGCACCATGTGGAGATGCGCCATTAGTGTGGAAGACCCTAATGGCACACCAGGCACACGGTGCGCCACTAGTAAGAAAATGTTTTTTTTCATTTTTTCAAACATACTAATGGCACATCTGGGCAGAGTGCGCCATTAGTAGTTAGAACTACTAATGCCGCACCAGCCATAGAGTGCACCACTACTGTATTTTTTTTACTTTTTTGCAAAACTACTAATGGCGCACCGTTGCATCGTGCGCCATTACTAGTTTAAACTAGTAATGGCGCACTGTGCCACGGTGCACCATTAGTATAAAAATTATTATTTTTTTACTTTTTTGCAAAACTACTAATGGCGCATGTTTGTGTGGTGTGCCATTAGTATGTTGGGTTACTAATGGCGCATGGCTTTGTGGTGCGCCATTAGTAACCTGGGACCAGCTAGATATTTTTGGACAGCCACACCTACACACTCACTTTCCCCACTTCATTCCCCCCACCTCCTTCTCTAAGCTTGTCAGCTGCCTCCTCCTCCTCACCTCATTTGCACCATAGATTCATCAAAATTAAGTGGTGAAATTACCTTTTTTTGATAGGTAAGTAAGGGGAAAGCTATCTTCATGTTGTAGATCTACTTTTTTTCTCCCTAGCTCGCTCCAACAACGTGCACATGCACTTTTTGTGGCCTAGCTAGATCTATGTATGTTTGTGGTGTTGCATATATGTTTGTGTTTGCAGGTACCGGTATTTGAAATGCGATAGTTGCTAATATTTTGCCGGAATGTTGATTCATTTCCGTTTCGGCGAGAATTTTGGCACTATGCATTCTTTTTGGTCCTATTTTTAGGGAAAGTCATGCCAAATTTTTTCTTGGTTCTAATATATCGTTTTGCTCTACCCCGCAGGCGACCATGGTTAGCACGATGACTGAAGGCATCGTGAATAGGTTTTTGAGCTCTGTGAAGGCCGAGATGCTTCAAAAGAAAGAGACGGAGATAAGATGTCCGTGTCGAAGATGCAAGCTGAAGAGCCTTATTGCGGACCCGGATTCCGGGCAGGTGCGGGAGCACCTGCTCTTGCGTGGTTTCATGGATGGCTATCGGTGGCAAGGTGACGAAGATGACTATGAAGTCGTCCATAGGGGCCGGGCAAGAAATGAGGAAGGGCAGCAAGACAACCACCGCGGCTCGGGCGGGCGACAAGATGAAGAATCTCCAGGTCATGATCACGACGGTGATGCTGTACACAGTCATCATGTAGAAGATGCCGGACATGATAGTGAGCAAGATGCCGGAGCAGACGAAGGGCATGATCATGAAGATGAAGATGCCGGAGGAGCAGATGATGATGGACCATCGATGGGCTGGGTGCAGGACCCTCATATTCAAGAGCTGCTTCTCAAGCAGACGGATAACACAAGAGCTGCCGCCCGAGAGAAAGCCAAGCTGGATCAACTGGATGTAGACGCGGTTACTCCATTATATGAAGGATGTAGACCCGAGGATACCTGCCTGAAAGTAACGCTCATGGCTTTGGAGATGAAGGTAAAACACAAAATGACCGACGCATGCTTCGACGAGAACATGTCATTCTGGCACGAACGTCTTCCCAAGGGGAACAAGTGCCAGACCAGTTTCAAGGAGGTGAAGAAAGTCATGTGTCCTCTGGATTTACCACACGTGAAATACCATGTGTGCATGAACAATTGCATCATTTATCGGGGCGAGTACGCGGATTCTACCATATGTCCGGTGTGCGGCGTCACTCGATACAAGAAGAGGAAGAAAGCTCCTCGAAAAGTGGTCTGGTACTTTCCGATCACTCCTCATCTGCAGCGGTATTTCGCGGACCCTAAGGTAGCAAAGCTCCTGCATTGGCACGCAGATAGGGAGGAGAAGAAGCGAGAAGATGACGCAAATGATCCGGAGATAAATAAAAAAGACAAGATGCTGAGTCACCCTAAGGACGGGAGCCAGTGGCAAGCGTTGAACTTCGAACACCCAAAATTTGGGAAGGATCCAAGGAACATCATGCTGGGCGCGAGCACCGATGGAGTCAATCCGTTTGGCAGCCAGAGAAGCACACATAGCACCTGGCCTGTGTTTGTGTGGATGTACAACCTTCCCCCCTGGTTGTGCATGAAGAGGAAGTACATTCACATGAGTATGCTAATTGAAGGGTCGAAACAACCAGGGAACGACATCAATTTGTATCTGGGGCTGCTGAAAGAGGAGCTAGACACGCTGTGGAAATCGCCAGCCAATACGTGGGACGCCGCAGAGAAAGAATATTTCCCTATGAGAGCCGCACTGCTCACGATGGTGCGCGACTATCTCGGATACGGATATCTTGCGGGGCAGGTTGTCCATGGATTTGTCATGGTCCAAATGTAGCAGAAGTTTCAAGTAGTGTTTTGTTTCTGTGTTTGAATAGGCAGCAAACTTTCTATTCTTTCTGTGTTTGTACAGACTTGCTAAACTATTGATGATTTTTTGTTGGGTGACCTATTATATTTGGAATGGAAGCTCACATAAGTTGAGATGATTTTTGTCCATATGAAAGCAGAGGACCATATGGTCTGTGGCTGGGTTTTGTCTCCGACCATTGTGTCGTGATGAATTTGCAGGTACCCCGAGAGGCCCTTGAGTTTGCCAGAATGTCGATTAACTTCCATTCCGGCAAATTCGGGTACTCCATATGTCCTATTTTCAGCAAAGGTCATGCTGAAATTTTCCGTGAATTTTAGCATGACTTTGCTAAAAATAGGACATATGGGGTACTTGCGACTAATGTTGATTATCTCCTGCTCAAAATTTATGCTGCTATAATGTTGTAAGGGTACTAATTGGTCTCTTCTGCTGCTTATCAGAGATGGGGGGAAGCAGCCACCGCTGCTCTGCCTCACCGGAGTACGAGTTGGATGCTTTCGAGTTCTTCACTATCATACTTTCTTCTTCAGTATCAGCCACGAGGCAGGTATATAAAACAAGAGATCTCCCCTTCACCCATCTCATTATGATGACTCTGTTGTTTGCTACATCACTCCTTATCCCAAATTGCAGAGGCTGCCTGCCGCTTTTATGAAGATGCTGGGTGAAGATCCGCCAGATAATGTGAAGCTCCGACAGGCTGGCAGCGGGGTTCGCAGGCTGTGGGACGTGGAGTTGGTGATCGAGGAGGGCCACATGTACCTGTGTTGTGGCTGGGAGAAGTTCTACAGTGCCTACGACCTGCGTACCAGGTACTTTATTCTCTTGAGGTACGACGATGACTCCACAATGCTCATCGTAAAGGTTTTCAACAAGACTATGTGTCGCATGCGCTACGCTGAAGACGAAGATGCCGGTGTGTTGTGCCTCTGCTTATTCCTCTACATTTGGCTTTGTCTCACATCGATTGTTAATGGTCATTATTGCATTTGGACAGGCAATGGGAGCAGCAGCAGCAACACTGGCTACAGCCAAAGCAGCAGCGATTATGGCTGTAGCAAAAGCAACAGCGATTCCGGCCTTAGAGAAAGCAGCAGCGATTCTGGCAGCAGCAAAGACAACAAGAAGGATGATCCAGACTGGAGTGGGGGAGAAGAGGAGCAGAGTGGGGATGAGGAGCTACAGCATGACGATGGGCATCAGGCTGAGGATGACCTAGCACTGGTGGAGGTTGACCAAGGGAAAGAGATGGTGGTGGCTGACCAGGTGCAAGAGATGGTGGTGGCTGACCATGGGCAAGAGTTGGTGGTGGCTGACCATGGGCAAGAGATGGTGGTGGCTGAGGGTGGCCTCGCGATGGTGGTGGTTCCTGACAATTACCAGACACCGGTGGTGGCGCCGACGATCCCACTGCTGGGCGACATGACCACGCCAATTGTGGTAGAAGACTACATCCCACAGCTGCCTCCACCGCCTCGCCGCTCTTGGCGCATCAGGCTGAGGAAGGAGAAGGAGAAGAACAATGAGAACTGAACTATGTCAGGTACGTCAGTTCTCCAAAATGATATATATATATATATATATATATATATATATATATATATATATATATATATATATATATACTTAGTTACCTATTTATCTCTAATATGCTTAGTTTCCTATAGGTTAGCTCCAAAATTACTTATGTTAGCACAAAATGATCAAGTTTACATAATAAGCTTATAGTCTTCTTCTTATTCTTCTTCTTATCCAAAATGACATATGTTAGCTTCATTTTACCTAAGTTGGCTCTAATATGCTAACTTAGAGCTTATATGCTTAGTTTCCTATAGGTTAGCTCCAAAATTACTTATGTTAGCACAAAATGATCAAGTTTACATAATAAGCTTATAATCTTCTTCCTATTCTTCTTCTTATCCAAAATGACATATGTTAGCTTCATTTTACCTAAGTTGGCTCTAATATGCTAACTTAGACCTTATATGCTTAGTTTCCTATAGGTTAGCTCCAAAATTACTTATGTTAGCACAAAATGATCAAGTTTACATAATAAGCTTATAGTCTTCTTCTTATTCTTATTCTTATCCAAAATGACATAGGTTAGCTTCATTTTACCTAAGTTGGCTCTAAATATGCTAACTTAGAGCTTATATGCTTAGTTTCCTATAGGTTAGCTCTAGAATTACTTATGTTAGCACAAAATGATCAAGTTTACATAATAAGCTTATAGTCTTCTTCTTATTCTTCTTCTAATCTTCTTCTTCTTCTTCTTCTCTTCTTCTTCTTCTTCTTCTTCTTCTTCTTCTTCTTCTAACTTCTTGTTTATCATTTTGCAGATTTGATTTAACTCACGGAAGCTTGCATGGATGGAGTGCTTCTTTTCCATTTGTGTTTTTATTTTGTATCAATGTGAAACTTTTGTGAATTGATGGATAACGGTGTTGAATGAACATTGTGAAACTTTTGTAATATGTAACGATGGAACTATGTGTTGGCTATGTATGTATATGTGATGAAACTTGTGTGTTGGATATGATCTGGTGGACGCAGGTAACATCGTTACATATGGCCCCCTGTATGTAAGCTAAGCAGATCTGTGTTGTATGTTATCTCTAATATTTTTTAACCTGTGAAAATATTAGAAATGAAAAAAATCCCTAATATTCATACTAGTGGCGCACCACAAAAGACACTAATGGTGCACTGTTATAATCACACTAATGGCGCATCACCCAACATTGCGCCATTAGTATGCCAAAGCACATGGTTAAATATGGCCCCCTGGGAGGCATACTAATGGCGCATGGTGTTCTATACTAATGGCGCACTGCTTGGTGCGCCATTAGTCTACCAGATACTAATGGCGCACCGGTGGTGTGCCATTAGTAAGAAATACTAGTGGCGTGATACTAATGGCGCACCAGCAGTGCGCCATTAGTAGGCAAAACTGGTGCGCCATTAGTAGGCCTTTTCCTAGTAGTGGGTGCTCAAGCTTGCCCTCAAAGCCGCCGCGGCAGCCCGCCTGGCCGACGAGGCCATCCCTGGAGCTAAGGAGGCTACACCGGCAAAGAAAAAGCAGTAGTTCACTCAAGATCGGGCCGAAACCAAGCAAGTACCAGTCGAGTAAGGTGGACCCTCAGGAGCCACGTTCACCATAGGCGCCAACCTCGACCCAGATCAAGAGGAGGCATTGATCAGGTTCCTGCGTGCGAACCAAGGAGGTATTCTCCTAGGAACCGAAGCAGGTGGTAGGGGTCCCGAGGGGGGTGATCGAGCATCACTTAAGGGTGTAACCCAATGTGCGCCCTGTGAAGCGAAAGGCACAGCGACAGTCCACGGAGAAGCAGTCCTTCATCATCCAGGAAACCCGCAAGCTGGAGGCAGCAGGTGTCATTCGCGAGGTCCAGTACCCGGAGTGGCTGGCGAACCCCGTCGTCGTGCCAAAGAAAGGGGGAAGGAGCGCATGTGTGTCGACTTCACCAACCTCAACAAGACCGGCCCCCAACGCCCGTTCCCGCTTCCACACATCGACCAGATTGTCGACTCCACCACCGAGTGCGACCTGATGTGCTTCCTGGATGCATTATCGGGCTACCACCAGATCAAGATAGCAGTAGAGAATGTGGAGAGGACGGCTTTCCTGACCCCATGTGGGGTGTACTGCTACACTTGCATGCCGTTCGCGCTGCGTAATGCAGGTGCAACCTTCCAACGGCTGATGCACATCGCCTTGGGTCAGCAGCTCAGGAGAAACACTGAAGCCTACATCGAGGACATCGTGGTAAAATCTCGGGAGGCAAGAACCTTGATTAGGACTTGGAGGAGACCTTCGCAAGCCTACACCAGGTGGACCCGAGGCTCAACCCAGAGAAGTGTGTGTTTGGTGTTCCCTCCGGCAAGCTGCTTGGCTTCCTCGTATCCCACAGGTGGATCGAGGCTAACCCGGAGAAGGTCAAGGCGATAAAAGACATGAGCCCACCATAAACTCTCAAGGAAATGCGTAAGCTTGCGGGCTGCGTGACCTCACTAGGGCGCTTCATCTCCACATTGGGGGAGCGCGCCCTGCCATTCTTCAAGCTGATGAAGAAGAAGGGCCCGTTTGAGTGGACACCAGAGGCCGACCTGGCGTTTCAAGACCTCAAGTGATAACTGACCAGCCCTCCGGTGATGGTGGCACCTCGTCTCCTCGAGCCCCTGGTGCTTTATCTTTCTACCAGTCCCTACTTTGCCAGCGCGGCGCTAGTGGTGGTCTGGGAAGAGCGCCAGGACAAGAGTCTGCCGCGCCATCCCGCACCTCCAGCCGGGGCGATACGACACCAAGAGGATACCGCAAAGGCTGCAACAACACCAACGAATCATTAGGCCTAGCAAGACGGTGTTCTCGGGCTTACGGAGGCCCCAATGGGCGACCAGGCTCTTGGGGTCCCATCACCTCAGGAGATGCCCCAACCTCCGGCAGACGCAGGCTCCATCAACGCTCCCGCCCTTGTCGAGCACACAGTGTACTTCGTCAGCACGGTACTGCGGGATGCGATGGCACGGTACCCCATGCCTTAGAAGCTCTTGCTCGCGCTCTTGGCGGCCTCGCGTAAATTGCATCACTACTTCCAAGGTCACCCAATCAAGGTCGTCTCGGCCTACCCATTGGAGAGGATATGCCGGAGCCCCAATGCTGCTGGAAGAGTCACTGAATAGCACATCGAGTTGCAAGCATTCCAGCTGGAGTTTAGCATAACCGGGGTCATCAAGGGAGCCGCGCTCGCCGACTTCATGGAAGAATGGACCGACACCCCGTGGCTTGAAGCAGGCGAGGACCGATCACTCCCGCTAGGAAGTGAAGCGTCGGATGGCTGGGTCATGTATTTCGATGGCGCGTTCGAACGCCAGGGCGCGGGGGCTGGAGCAGTGCTCATGTGGCCCACGCAGGACAAGCTCTTCTACGTTGTGCAGCTCTACTTCTAGTAGGGCGAGAAGGTCTCCAACAACATCGCGGATTACGAAGGCCTCATCGTTGGCCCTAAGGCTGCGCCTCACCACCATGGGCGACTCGCAGCTCCTCATCAACTTCTCCAACAAGGTATATGAGCCGAGGGACGAGCACATGGAGGCATACCTCGCGGAGGTACGCAAAATGGAAAAGCAGTTCTTGGTCCTAGAATTGCAGCACGTGCCCCGTGGCACCAACAAGGAGGCCGACGACATCGCCAAAAGGGCATCCAAGTGCCAACCCCAAGAGCCTGGCCTCTTCGAAGAACTGCTCTTCAAGCCTTCGGCACCACCTCCACCTTCGGGGCCGGCGCCGCCTCGGGAGGAACTCCCCCAGCCACCTACCTCGGGAGCCCCGGCCTGCGGCCCGACCTCGGGAGCGCGCCTGCTCCTGGATCTCGAGCCTCAGGAGGGGCGCTATACCAAGGAGTTCAAGGAATACCTGACGCAAGGGACTCTGCCGGAGAGAGAGGAGGACGCGGAGCACGTGGCTTGACAGGCTATGACATACTGCATCCAGGACGGTGAGCTATACAGGAAGCGGCCAGATGATGTTTCCTTGCGATGCATATCCAGGGAGCAAGGGAACAAGTTGCTAGCTGACATACACGGCGGAGACTACGGGCACCACTCGTCCTCGCGAACCCTGGTCGGTAAGGCATTCCGCAGCGGGTTCTACTGGCCTACGGCACTCAACGATGTGACCGAGCTGGTGAGGTCCTGCGAGGCCTGCCAATTCCACACCAAGCAGATCCACCTGCCAGCTTAGGGCCTCCAGGCCATCCCACTCTCGTGGCCATTCATGGTCTGGGGGCTAGATATCCTAGGCCCATTCCCTCGAGCACCTGGGGGCTACCGCTACCTCTACGTCGTCGTCGACAAGTTCACCAAGTGGGCAGAGGTGGAGGCCATCCGCACCATCCCGGCCGGGTCCGTAGTTAAGTTCGTCGAGGGCCTCGTGAGCCGGTTTGGGGTCCCTAACCGCATCATCACCGACAACAGCTCGTAGTTCACTAGAAATCTCTTCAAGACATATTGTGCTAACCTTGGAACGCAGATCTGCTATGCTTTGGTGGCACACCCCAGGAGCAATGGCCAAGCCGAACGCGCCAACGCGGAATTCCTGGGAGGCCTCAAGACCAGGACCTTCAAGAAGAAGCTCGAGGCCTGTGGCAGGGGCTGGCACGACGAGTTCTAGTCTGTGTTGTGGTCCATCCGCACCACCGCCACCAAGCCAACAGGCGAGACCCCGTTCTTCCTCATCTGCGGTTCTCCTTCATTAGTTCAAGCATCGCTCCGCATGGGTCCTAGCGTTTGAAGAGACACAGCAGGACGCCATGCGGGGGACGGACCTCGTGTTGGGGGAGGAACACTGCCGTGAAGCCACGCTCCGAGCGGCAAGATACCAGCAGGCGCTGTGACGGTATCGCTGCCGCAACGTCCGCTCCAGGACGCTCGAGGTGGGCGACCTCGTCCTAAGGCGGGTGCTCTCTAGGGAAGGGCTACATAAGCTCTCACCCATGTGGGAGGGCCCGTTTAGGGTCGCCCATGTCTCCAGGCCTAGCGCCGTGCGCTTGGAGACGCAGGACGGGGTCTCCATCCAGAACGCCTGGAACATCCAGCAACTCCGGAAGTTCTACCCTTGAAGCAAGGCCCAACGCCTATGAAGCAAGGCCCAGTGCCTGTGCAGGTCTCCACTCGTGACACTCTCATGTAATAATGAGTGGGGATGTACATGCCCCGTAGTCTCAGGAGTGCCGCCCTCGGGCCTCGGGGGATCCTCCCACATCCTAGTGCCAGCACTTACCTCCTTGCTGGTGAGAAGACTAGACTAGGTGCCGGACGCGGTTGTTCATTTGCTTTCTGTAGTTTTTTTCCTATTTTTATGGAATTTGGAGTTCTGGTGTTCTCTATCCATTGCTCGGATGGGTTTTCCTTTCCTTTTGTTGCCTATTCACTCGTTCCTTGTTTTACGCCTGGGAGGGTGGCAGTTGCCCGACACTCTCCCTCGCGCGCCTCGCGCGGGGGCTTGGCAGGTGTGTGCGCACACTGGGCTAGCCCAACCGCGAACACATCTCACTGAAGCTCCATCGCTCGAGAGCTCCGGATCTCCTAATCTTTGCAAGGCGCCCTCGATTGAGCTCATTCTTGGCGCTTCCTCCTAAGTCCGTGCCCCACGAGTACCGCGACATGGTGCACCAAGCCATGACTAGCCCATGGCTGGGGCCTCGCACAGAGAAGCATAAGCACCCAACGGATGACCTAACAAAATTCTGCAGCCTTACGGCGACTCCCGAGGTCAACAGCTCCCGAGCCAACGGCTGGGAGGTGTTAGCAGGTCCCAGAAGCCGCACCACGAGACGCGAAACTGCCCTAGGCTCACTAAGTTAAGTTATCCCCCTACACCTACATGAAGCACAAATGCCACAACACGACACAGGAACAATAAACATAACATAGCGACTTGGAAATCACAGTTCGATACACGCCCTTGCAGGGCCCCATACTTTTTTCTTTTTGAAATGCAGGAAGAAAGGAAAGAACAAAACAAAAGCGGTGCGCGCACCCATAGCGGCTCGCGAGGGTAGGCCCTCGGCGCCCTCCTGGACTTAGCCAGACCCCTCCTCGCGCTTCAGTGGGGCACGACGATGAGACGAGCCGCTACCGCCCTCGAAGCGGGCACGGCGGCTGATCATAGCCGCCGCTACTAGAGCTATCGCCGGAGGAGGGGCTACCGTAGCTGGACGAGCCGTCGCCGGTGCCGAGGGCTAGTTCACCTTCACCCTCATCATGGTCGTCGCCAAGGCCGAGCACCTTGTCGCCGTCATTGTCCTCAGGGCAGCATCCGACGCGGCGACCATCTTCCCTGAATACCCTCACGTAGACGGTCTGTGGGGACCCCGACTCATAGGTCGTGATCACTGAATGCACGTGTACAGTGATCCCAGAGATGAATGCTCACTGAACACACAAAGGCTGAATAACAAGAGTCTTACATCCATAAATACCGTCTTACATAAATTATGACCATTATGGTCAAGTCTTGAGTATAACTTCGCAGCGGAAATCTTCGTCGATAACTTGGACCCATGCCATCTGCCTTAACACTACAGGCATTCCGACTGGGAAGTGTCCTAGCTCGCAAGTTCGTCACCAAGGTACTCTTCATTATATCATGTTCTTTCATGCCTGGCCGATAAAATAACCAGTGGCAAGCCAATGAGTACTTTGAATGTACTCACAAGCAACCCAAGAGTGATAACAGAATAATTATGCAAGGTTCTACTGCTAAATTGGCAGTTTTGCGGAAAGCTAGTTTTGCTCATGCAAGTATGATCAACATTTATCAAGGATATGAATGTGTCTGCAACAAGTATCAGGAGGTTACACACATCAACATCAAGAAAGAGTTATGAACAACTCATGCTCAAGCTCATCGTGACTTCCTCACGAATCACGTCAACAGATTTACCAAACCCTGTTGTTTGTCAGACACATATGGGCGTAGTCTAAGCAGCACCACCCAACTGTCCTTGACCGTGGACACGGCTACTCGAATAATTTTACACTCTATAGAGGTTGCACACTTTACCCACAAGATCCGGGGAACTTCCGTTTCATCCACGACCCGCGGTACCTCAAGTACCCAGGGTAAGCACCCGATCACTATCTTTCCCTAGACGACACTAACATAGAGTCCACTCGATTGGTAGTAACCCCTGTGCCCAACATTTCACATTTTAAAATATTGGAGCCTTGCTCCCATATTCATCACATACCACAAGCACGGGGTACCAACGGTGTGTCCGGTGCCCTATGAAGACAGTCATGGCCGCCCTACATGGCACGACCCCGTCCCGAGGGAGCACAACAACGACTCTCCCGTCACTAGTAATGCGGGCTCCAAGCTAGTATCGGCCTAGGTAATCAATAATGCCCTTTCCCATATAACGGTAGAGTGGTCGTGCCTGTTTGGTTGGGACGGTCGACAAATCTTAAATATAATCCGTCTGTGTAAACAACACTTTTATCAAGCCTCTGTACACTACCTCTCCACCAAGTAGTGACCTCGTTCATCATCATCTCCCAGGGGCATCAGTGGCACCCACTGGGGTTGTTTGCAAGCATGTCAAACCACACTTGTTTCTTTCCATGCATATCCCTGACCCAGTTTGCGTAGCCATTTACTATAGCATATTTCTATAACCCACCAACACAACTCTAAGCAAGGGTAGAGTCATGAACAATGCAAGTATCAATGGAGTATGCAACGGAGGCAAGCCTAGCAAGGTTGCCATTCAAGGTATATCATACACTCAGTGAAGCAACGAAAATGTTATTAAGATGAAAAATGGTTCATCATGGTCAAAGGGCTGCTTGCCTGGTTCATCAGAGTCTTCAAATCTTCTGGTCCATCTCTGAGTATTTCGTCTACTTCGTTAACTAACGTCGGAAACAATCATAGTAAGCAACACAACAAGGCAGAAAATAAAAGTGCTCTAAAAATATTAATTTGACTTTTGTAGGACATCTCTAGTTATATGAAAAATAACTAGAGTGGTTTCATTGGAATTGGGTTAGTGGATATTTCTAAACATTTTGATATGATGGAATCAAGGGGTTTATATATCTGCAAGAAGTGTCAGAAATATATTTTTGAAAAATGAGCAAAGGCACCCATTTAACAAACCATGATTCTAGAAGCATCTAGGAGTTGGTTTCACTGGATTTGGAGTTCAAATGATTTTCCTATGAATTTGCAAAGTTGACAAATATGAAGAAATGGCTCATTATTTTGTGCGGTACAGAAAGTATTAAGAAAAATGTTCATAAACTAAGTTATGAACTTAGAAGCATCTAGGAATTTGAATCATGGCATTTGGATCAATTTTGAGCTTTCTGTGATTTTCTAAAGTTCATCACAGAAATAGGAAGACAGGATTTTACGAAATATGTGTGAAGAAAAGTTTCCTGGAAAAATGTGCAAATAGTACCATGTGGTAGATCATGAATTTAAGAACTACTACAAATTTGAATCATCAAATTTGGAGCTCTGTTGAATTATTTATGGATTTTTGAAGTTGACTGGAAAAAGAAAAAGGAAATAAGGATTTAACCTTATCCTGCACACGGGGTGACAGATAGACCGTCGGCCGGCCCAGTGGCTCGGCTGCGCGGGAAGAGGTGGTGATGTCGAAGGCGGCTTTGCGGGGGTGCGCCTTTGCGCAGGGGAGGCGGATCCGGCCGAAGCCGTTTCCAATTAAACGGTCGGGCCCGCCTGCTGGGTCGCTGACGCGTGGGGCCTAGCAGCAGGCCGTCTTCAACCTCCCGCGTGCGCTCCGGCCGCGGGGAGGACCGGCTCCCGTCGGAGATTGCCGGGGAGCGCCCCCGGTGACGTTCTGCCGCCGGCGTGACCAGCGCAGAGAGGCGCATCCAGCCACTGGTCACACGCATGCCGGGGAGGACCTGGTCAAGGAGAGCACCGTCCGTGGTGAACGTGGCCGACGGCGATGGCGGCCACGGTGCTCCGCCCATCGGTAGGAGTAACATGAGTGCGGGGGAGATCCGCGGGGGCAGTAGAGATGCAAAGTTGCCCATAGGTGGGCAGGAGGGGGCCCGAACGACGAGAATTTAGGCGGTGGTCGGTGGCTCAGCTCCGGCCATGGACGAGGTTGGAGGGCGCAAGGAGGGGAGTGTGTTGGTCCAGGGGATGCACGGGAGGGATAGAGAGCCAAATGGGTAGAGAGAGAGAGCTCGGGGCTGGCCTTAAGTAGCCGACCCGTGGCTCACCGTGGACGCGGCGCACGGGTGGCCGCGGCAACGGCTCAGGAGGCCACTAGAGAGGGTGAGGGGCTATCTACGGCGTTCGTGGCAGTTGAGTGGGGCGCCAGGAAGAGAGAGGAGGAGCGGGGCGAGCTGCATGCGGCCACAGGTGTTGCGCGATCATTGGCCGAGCCGGGCAACTCTGGGCACACGCCGCAGGAGGTGAGAGAGAGGGGGAGAGAGGGGGCCTGCACGACTGTCGTGTTGCGGACGTTGAGGACCTCGACTGGTGCTAGGGGGAGGCTCGAGGTGGTCGGGGGACGCGGTGTCAACTGTCGGGAGCGTGATGACGTGCTCCAGAGCGCGTATTTGGCCGGTATTTGCGACTTTTCGCGCGCACCAGCGCGTCCACTTATGTCTGGCAGCTGCATGGGGGAGTAAACAATGCGAAAGAGGCATTGTATGCTCTGGAACTTGCGAGGAGTGAGAGAGATGAGAAAGGGAGGGGACAGTGGCTGTCCAGAGAGGAAAAATGGGTCTCTTCCCCCCTTAATCATCTCTCCTTGGGCAGCTAAGCATGTAGGAGGTAGAGGAGGAGCAGATGAGGCTGTGGGAAAAAGTTGAGCTCATGGAGATTAGTGTAAATGTACAAAACATGCATTTTAAATTTCTGCCAAAAGGTGTTTGATGTAGGTTTGGGAAAGCAAATGGACTTCCATTGCCATGAGACTTGACAGGGTCAAATGGCATGAGAAAATGAGAGGTTCCACCAATATTGAGTTCACTTGGGCAAAGTTGCCAATGCAACTTTTGTAAACCCTAGAAATCAACAGAAATGGACTTTCCAAGATTTAGTCATGCAAATCTATTCTCCTTGATGCACCACTTGGTGTAGTGTCATAATTTAAGGTTATGAACATGTCCACAAAAGTTGGGGTCAAAATGAGAAAGTTGCCAATGTAGAGTTGTTCAAATTTGGTTTTGGACAGGAAGGGTTTTGGGGCACTTTGATCAAGATAACATTCTCACCAACTTGTGCCATTTGGTATAGATGAGTAATTAGACCATTTGAGAGTGTGAACCAAGTTTGAGAGCATTTGGACATGTTTGACAATGCAAAGTTGTTCAAACTTGAAAAAGGGCAGAAATACTTTTGAGAGGATTTTATGGGGTTGTACTATTCTCCATGACATGGGACTTGGCAAGATCATCAAACTTGTCATACGTGAGATTCTAGAATATTCTTGGATTTTTTGGGGAATATTTCCTTTGTAAATATTTCAAAAGCTCAAAATATCCATAAAGGGTTTTTGAGGGATTTGACGAATATTTGAACATGACCATGTGTTGACACTCTTATATATGGATAATATATGTCCACTGAGTTTCCCTGATTTTTCCCAAATATTTTTAAAGCATTAAAATAATTTTAACCTATTAAAGACCATTTCTGGCCTAAAGAAAAAGCCTTTAAATAAAATAGGAAAATAACTTTTAAAATTATATTTTTGTGGTTTTTGGTAGTCCTATACCTAATAGGAGTCAAACATACTCTTTGAAAGATTTTTCATACCCCAAATCAAGTACTTGCAGTGCAAACCTCAATTCAGGAGTTTTTGGAAAACTAAATTTAGAAATACTTTTTGGCCAAATTATTTTTGTATGAAAATTCTATAATGTACTATACACATGGCATGATCATTGGTTCAAGAGTTTGGAGCAAGGAGATGAAGTATAGGAGTTAGAGGATTTATTTGATTTTTAGAGCACTTGCATACAACAGACAAAATCCAATCAAGGCAAGGTCCAAAACACTCAAAAAAAATTTGTCAAACCACATTTTATCATGATTGTTAGCTTAAGTGTAGTGGCATGAAAATCAGGGTGTGACAGACCTACCCCCCTTACAAGAATCTCGTCCCTGAGATTCCCAGACTAGGCGCGGAAAGGGATACAGAAACTTGGATTTGGGGTAGTCTTCACGTCCTCATACTGCTTCTCTTCCGTTTGGTGCTTCATTGAACCTTGAAGTACTCGATGGCGTGGCTTCGTGTTTGTCGTCCTGCTTGATTCAGATTGCAATTGGGATCTCTCACGTAGGTCATATTGGGCTGGAGGTCGATGTCTCGGTGATCGATGTCCTTGTAGAGGTCGGGCTAGTTAGGAGGTTGGAAACACTCCCGAGGTTGTGTTGTGTGGGAAAATGTTGTCCATAGTGGGTAACTCAGGTGGTGACTCCAGCTGGTAGTTGTCTACTTTTTGTCTTGTAGTGATCTCGAAGGGGGACGGTAAATCTTGGTGTGAGCTTCCTTTTAACACGGAAATGCTCGCTTTCTTTAATAGGAGTGGTTGCAGATACGCGCGGTCTTCGACGAGGAAGTTCACTTCTTGACGATAGTGGTTGGTATAGTTCTTCCTCCTTGACATGACGGTCTTCAGATGTTACCTAACCAGCTGAACAACTCTTCTTCCGTCTTCAGGTGGACATGCATGACCTCAAATAAAGATGATAACTAACTTGCCCAAGTACTTTATGAAGTATATGGGGTACGTAGAGTGGGATGAGGCATTGGTGGTGGTCACAGTTGAGTATTGGCCAAGGTCTTATTGATCTAAAGTAAAAGCCCAAGATCAGGATCCGACCATGTTATGGCTTGGTGGCGCTTAAGGGTTTCAAGGACTCTAGGGTGCGAGTGAACGTTTATCATCTTATCCATGAGCACAGATTCTGAGACGCCAACTATCCTATCTAGTCTTCCAAAGAAATCACATCACATTACCGAAAGAATCATCCCATATAGGTCAACTCCAATCATTACACATGCTATTCATATCCTCGTGACTCCCAAGAGGAGGCCTAACAAAATTATACATGTCTACGGTCCCCAAAAATCATATGCATGGCTACCCCTATGTAAAAATCCATGGGTAGAGCATACAAGCTACTAAGCTTCATGACAATCCAAGTGCTCAACCCATTCTTCCAAGGTCCAAGATAGTGCATCTCTATCCTAAGGAAATATGTTGTATGCCACTCCAAGGTCTTGTTGCCTTCCTATGAATCAACTCCAGCAGCCCATTATCTTCCATCAATCGCAATCCATTAATTCTACAAATCCAATGTTTATGGTGTCCCACATGATCTCCTAATGTCCTATAATCCCCAGATACTTGAAAGGGCTATCTTTGCTATAGTCAGTCCACCGATTCCCATTATCAAGGTCGAGTAAACTCCAAGGTCAGGCTTTATATAGACCCCTAAATCAACTTCGACAATTAACCCAATCTCCTAGTTTATCGTCCACCGAGAAACATGGTATCATGATTGAGATCTTCAGTCTAAATCCAATTTACTTCGAACCATGTAGGCTTACTCAACATCTATACCCAACTAGGTTCACCCACTTAAATCCAAATCTCGTGTCCAACGGGAATTTCTATATGTCTCCCCCAAGTCAATACCGTAATGCCAACTATCTTCTATGAATGTACCCTTGGCTAAGTCAAATCCTTATACTTCCGAGAATTTTAGCTTGCAATCATAATTGTCCAATTTACTCATGGGCAATGAGAGTCATGCTACGCTATTAACTGATCCCACCAAGTTCATCTACCAACATGAAAGCCTCATAATCCACCAAATAGTCTCATATAATTTCTCAAAGTCATTGATATAAACTCATCAAGTCATTTGTCCTCTATTCCTATATCCTCAAATTGGTCTTCCCTATTGCATCGTTAGTTTGGTGCTATCTTAAGATGATAACGTGCTCGTTCACTATGCCCACTAGTTCCCTAATGAACCCAGTGATAAGCAAGGCTTACTGTAGCTAAACTTGTTCTCTTGTGATTCCATAGGTTAAGCTCATGGTTAAGGATTCGAGCTGGGGTATCATGTCAAGTATCGAAGGGTCTAGGAATGGGTTTCTAATCTTGAGGGGCAACCATAACTCTACGGGGATATACTTGGTCAAGGAGGCTGTAGCAAAAGTCTTTAGTGCTAGTTGGTCGCTGAGGTGGAATCCTTGGTGCATCTTGTCTTGCTTATCTTCAATTGATGAGAGACATGAGAGGGAGAAGTAGCATAGAGGAGGGGAATGCCTAAAGGGAGTTCTATAGTGCCAATGCAACAAACAGGTGCAAAAAGGGCCAAACAAAAGAAAACAAGGAAGGTGATATAGTCGCGTACTTGTTGCCTAGGGCAAAAAGGGCGACTGATATCAAAACTCAAACAAATAAAAACAAGCAACAGACAATCGTGGTTCTATTCGAACCATCATACGGACTTTACTGCGCATAAGGGGGTACACGACTCATCCTACCCTAGGGGTTCTCAGATTCAGTAGTCGTGCTTTGCTCCGTGCCTCGTGCAGTCTTCTGGGTTTCCCTCAGGTGTTGCTACGTCTCTTGTAGTTGTTCTATGAAACAATCCGGGTTGAGCCTGAAGATTCTTCAACAACTTCTCGCCCGCTGAAGTGGTGGGGTGAGGGTGGCTTCTGGTAGTAGGCATTGACTCGGTCTTCTGTTGTCTCCTTAATATGACGATCACTGTCGGTGTACTAGAGTAGGGGTACCCTAGTATCCCGAACTTGTGCACGAGCAGTCGCAGCGTCCCGCGGCAAGGCTTGCCGGGTGACCGCCAATATCCTCTGTGGTTCCTTTTGAGCCATTTAAGAACAAAGTATTCAAGCCAAGAAGACAAGGCCCCGGCAAGAGGAGCTTGCCGGGAAGGCCACTCAAGGCACAAGACCCCGGCAAGAGGAGCTTGCCGGGAAGGTAAACCAAGGCATCTCAAGGTACTTACCGCGACGCACCACGCGTCCCGGTGAGGCCCAGCGAGCGGCAAGCTTCCGGACGCGACAAGACAACGACCGCGGCAAGGCACTTTGCCGCGGTAGGCTACCACTCCATACCCATGCTCCAGCACATCCACCAACGTGTCGCTCTGGGACCCTTCCAGGCGTACGTGGCGGGAGGCTGTGCAGCCAGCGGTACGCGGTGGCAAGCGGCGCTGACAAGATCGCCATCATGGCGAACGGTGGCGTCCCTGACGGTCCCTTTCTGCACTGTTTGGACGACGCAAATGGGCATTTAATGCCCTTGTCCCCTGCCGTCAGGGTTAGGTAGGATACACTGTATAGGTAGCTGTACCAACCGCAGCACCTTTCCATTTTTGCCCTTGTCTACGTTGCCACCTGTTGGAGACCCCTTGAGCATATAAAAGGAGGCCCATGCACACGTAGAGGGGAGGACAGTAGTACGCTCACGCTCGGTCTCGTTAGCTGCTGGTGTGTACTGTAGCACTCAGCGCCCCCGAGCAAGAACTCAATACAAACCACAAAGCAGCAGTAGGAGTATTATCTCTCCGGAGAGCTCCGAAGCTGGGTAAACCGCTCGTGTGCTCCGCCTCGATCTGCTCTTCGTGCGACCTCCGCCCCACCCCCCCCCCCCCCCCGCCGATAGGTGCTCGCGGATCAGTTTCCCTGACATCTTTGGCGCGCCAGGTAGGGGGCGTCGAGGTTGTGTGAACCTGATCCGGCGTTCACACGAGCTAGATCTTCATCATCTTCATCGGCATGCCGCCGAAGAAGAAGGCTTCGGAGGCGGCTGCTCCGTCCGCGACAAACCCACCACCGCCGGAGCAAACGGCTGGTGGGGAAGACGCCGGCGGAAGAACGGGCGCCGACGAGGGAGCTCACGGTGCTGCCAGGTCCAAGGATAAGGCTGCGCAGACCTCGGCGTCCGCACATCCATCGCGCTCTTCTCAGGAGGCGCGGAACCGGCAGCGACATGGTACTCACAGTACCATCCGCTCGCTGGACTCGGATCGTGCTGGTGGATCTCGGGATGCTCAAGGCCAGCATGCACACCAACATGCTGGCACGAGCGAGGCACGGTCGCCCGGATGGGATACTGCTCCTTCTAACATAGTTAGAAGTTCGAGCATATCCCGCTCCACACGCCGTTCGCCACCGCTACCCGCCACTCCAGAAGAAGCTTTGGCGCGAGCCCAACCGCTCCTAGATTACCCTCCAACGGCGGACAAGATCGACGACTGGAGGGCCACCATTCATAGTCTCATCGGCTTTGCCAACGGCGACACTCCGCGATAGCCGAATACACCGCAGCCGCGGCGAGCCAGCCAGGCGCGGACCGATGGCGACAAAACCGGTGGGGGTGCAACCACCGTGCACTCTCCGCCGCGAAGGCTAAGGTCGCCACCTCACCGGATCCACCTCGACAGCGACTCCACCGCGTCATCGGATCCACGAGCTCGTCGCGATCAATGCCAAGTTCTTCACGAACGACAGCAAAAAGACGCTCGTACTCGCATCGAGCGTCGAAGAGAAGCGCGACGTCAGTTAGACCGGCGCGCTAGGCCCACTGTCAACATGCGTGTGCCAGGGGAACCAGGCGACCTGCCATACGCGGTAGGTTGCCCTGCGTTTACCCGTGAGCTGCGGCAAGTCCAGTGGCCCAGCACGAAGAATTTCAAGCCAGACGTACCCAAGAAGTACGACAGCAAGTTGCATCCGTCGGAGTTCCTCAATATCTACACCATCGCGGTGCAAGCTGCTGGGGGGAGGGACGACAAGATCCTTGCCAACTACTTCCCGCTGGTGCTCAAGCCCAATGTCAGGTCCTGGCTCATGCACTTGCCGGACAACTCCATATCTTCCTGGGCAGACCTATGCCATCAGTTTGTCGGCGCCTTTACAGGCGGCCACAAACCTCATGGCCAGGAGAGTGATCTTCATCTGCTTGCCCAGAAGGAAGGAGAGCCCCTGCGCAAGTACATCCAGAGATTCAGCCATGTGCAACGCAACATCCCAGATGTCCACCCTGCCGCAGTCATCAGCACGTTCCATCAGAACGTGCGTAACCGCACGATGCGGGAGGAGATGGCAATATGCAAGACCAGAGACGTCAGTGAGCTGTATGCCCTGGCCGACAGGTGTGCATGTTCTGAGGAAGGGAGGAAACTCCCCGGAGAGAATACAGGAACAGGAGGATCTTACAGCGATGATGCTGCCCCGGCAAAGAAAAGTCGGCGGCAGAAAAATAGGAAGAGGAGGCAAAGATGTGCTAGTTGTTGAGCAGTCCGACAACGAAGGTGGCGCCAAGAAAGCTAAGGCTGGTAGCTCCGGCAAGGAGGTTGCCGCATGCGCCAACTGCCAGGTTGTGGCGGCCGCCGACAAGCAGGATGGCACCAACAAACAGTACTGCAAGATCCACCGCACCAAGGGCCATGACCTCCAGAGCTGCAAGAAGGTCGAGCTGCTTGTCGAGCTGCAAAAGGCCGAGTACGAGCGACGCGACAAGGAGAAAGCCCAAGGAGGTGCTGGAGGATCCGGTACGAAGCGCCCCGGCCGGGGAGGACGCCGCGGCAAGGCCAAGCAGCGGCAAGGAGACAGACCTCCCCGCGGCCGCGGCAAGGATGAAGATGACGACGACGATGAAGACATGGATGATGATGAAACCAGTGAGCAGGAGTTCCAGAAAGCCACAGAGGTCTTGTGCGTTGGCAGCGGTGCTTCTCTGCATACTTCACACCGCCAACTCAAGCAGTGGGTGCGGGAAGTCAATGCGGCAGAACCACCCGTTGAGTCACGCAAGCTTCTGAAATGGTCCAGCACGCCTATCATCTTTGATATTGAGGACCACCCTGATCGCACAACTGCAGTCGGGTGCTTGCCGATGTTGGTTTCACCAACTATCCGCAACCTCAAGGTCACTAAGATGCTAGTTGACGGCGGGGCCGGCTTGAACCTGATCTCCTCCGCTGTGCTAAGGAAACTCCAGGTCCCTGACAGTGAGCTCGAAGAGACCGGCACATTCCAAGGAATCAACCCGGGAAGGAGCAAGCCGAAGGGGAAGATCACGTTGCTGGTGACATTTGGCAGCGAGTTGAACTTCAGAACTGAGAGGGTCACTTTTGACGTCGCCGATTTTCCATTGCCTTACAATGGGATTCTCGGTCGTCCAGCACTCGCCAAGTTCATGGCGGCCTCTCACTATGCGTATAACATGCTGAAGATGCCAGGCCCGATAAGTGTCATCTCTGTCCCCGGCGACAAGAAGGATGCTCTTATCTGCGCCGACAAAATCTACCGGGAAGCAGCAGCCGCAACAGATAGCAAGCCACTTGCCGCCGAAGCTCCCGGGGGGAAGAAGAAGACCAAGTCCGGCAAGAGTTCTGATGCTCACTCCAGCAAGCGCACCTCTTTGGAGTGCTGTGCCACCGTCGAGGACGCACCATCGAGCTCCACCGGCAAGTGTAAGAAGACAATGGCAGCTCCGCCAGCGACCAAGAAGGTGTCCGCCAAGGAGGACAACACTGGTGGTACTTTCACCATCAGTGCCACTCTTGACCCTAAATAGGAAAGCGCGCTCATTGCTTTCCTGCGGGCGAATGTCGATGTGTTTGCGTGGCAACCGTCTGACATCCCCGGCGTTCCCAGGAAAGTAATTGAGCACCACCTTGCCGTCTGTCCTCATGCGCGGCCCGTCAAGCAGAAAGTCAGAAAGCAAGCAGTGGAGCGCCAAGAATTCATCGCAGAAGAGATCAAGAAGTTGGAAGCAGCAGGCCTTGTCAGAGGAGTGCTCCATCCTACGTGGTTGGCCAATCCTGTAGTCGTGCGCAAGGCAAACGGGAAATGGAGGCTTTGTATCGACTTTACCGGTGTCACTAAAGCTTGTCCCAAAGACCCATTTCCCTTACCGCGCATCGACCAGATTGTTGACTCCACGGTCGGATGTGACTTGCTTTCATTTCTTGATGCATACTCAGGATACCATCAGATCTTCGTGGCAGAAGAGGATGAGGAGAAAACCGCATTCATCACTCCCTATGGCACGCACTGTTTCATACGGATGCCTTTCGGTTTAAAGAATGCTGGTTCAACATTTGCAAGGGTAGTCCATACTGCTTTTGAACCGCAAATACACAGAAATGTGGAAGCCTACATGGACAACATAGTGGTCAAGAGCAAGGATAAGGCAACTCTGATTCAAGATTTAGACGAGACTTTCGCAAATCTGCGCAAGATCAGCCTCAAGCTCAACCCCGAGAAGTGCGTGTTTGGAGTCCCTTCCGGCAAGCTTCTCGGGTTCTTCGTGTCTCAGCGGGGAATTGAAGCCAATCCCGACAAGATCAAGGCCATTGAGCAGATTGAAGCACCGAAGCGCGTCAAGGATGTGCGGAGACTTCCCGGCTGCGTGGCGGCTCTCAGCAGGTTTATCTCTAAGTCTGCTGAGCGCGCCCTGCCGTTTTTCAAAATTTTGAAAAAGGCAGGTCCAATGAAATGGACTCCAGAAGCGGAGGCTGCGCTGCAGGACTTGAAGAGATACCTGTCCTCCACTCCAATACTTGTCGCACCTAATCCACAAGAGAAGTTGCTGCTGTATCTGGCGGCAACCAATAAAGTGGTTAGTGCCGCGTTAGTAGTGGAGAGGGAGGCAGATGATGAGCCAGCAACCATGGCGAGCGCATGCAGCGACAAGCAGGGGGCTTCCCCGACAAGCTCTGGTCCCGGCAAAGATGGATCTGCGCAGGCACCCGAGGAGATACAGAAGAAAATGGTGCAGCGCCCAGTCTACTTTGTCAGTTCCCTTCTACAGGGGGCTAGGTCAAGGTACTCTGGTGTGCAGAAATTGCTTTTCGGCCTTCTCATGGCCTTGAGAAAGCTGCGCCATTACTTCCAAGCACATGAGATAACAGTTGTCACTCGTTTTCCGCTGAAGAGGATACTGCAGAATCTAGAAGCAACAAGCAGGATTGTTGAGTGGGCACTGGAACTGTCAAGCTTTGGCCTCAAGTTTGAGAGCACTTCAACTATCCAAAGCAGAGCATTGGCAGAATACATAGCAGAGTGGACGCCAACACCAGATGAAGAAATTCCAGAGACGAGCATCCCCGTCAAGGAAGCAAGCAAAGAGTGGCTGATGTACTTTGATGGTGCCTTCTCGCTGCAAGGCGCCGGTGCTGGCGTACTGCTTGTCGCACCCACCGGAGAGCACCTTAAGTACGTAGTCCAGATGCACTTTCCCAAGGAGCAAGCAACAAACAATACTGCAGAGTATGAAGGATTGCTTGCCGGTCTCAGGATCGCGGCAGACCTTGGGATCAAGAAGCTCATTGTCAGGGGTGACTCGCAGCTTGTCGTCCGCCAAGTGAATAAGAGTTATCAGAGTCCGTTGATGGAAGCTTACGTTGATGAAGTGAGGAAGCTAGAAGAGCACTTTGTCGGCCTACAGATGGAACATGTTCCAAGAGCTCAGAACGACATTGCCGATGGCCTGTCAAAGTGCGCAGCACTTAAGTTACCTGTGGAACCAGGGATCTTTGTGCTCAAGCTGACTCAACCGTCTGTGACGCCATCAACTGGACAGATCAAGAAGAGGAAGTTAATTTCTGGTGACTATTTTTCGGCAGAGCTTCCCGAAGCCGCCTCCAAAAAGGTCCCCAAGATCAACACCAAGAGTGCTGGGGAGCAGTTTGCTCTGGCAAACCCCAGGGTTTGTTCCGTTGAAGCAGACGCTCCCGACAAGTTTTGCTCCGGCAAGCTTGCCGGGGAACGTCAAGCTCCGGCTGAGCCGCAGTTTCTCCCCGTAGAAGCGGATGTTCCCACAGCAGCAGATGTGCCTTTAGTCCTTGTTGTCAAGCCACAAGCTCCAGCATGGGCACAGCAGATCGTCCGTTTCCCTCAGACAGGAGAACTTCCTGAAGAGCAAGAAGAAGCAGAAGGAGTAGCCCGGCAGTCAAGTATGTACCAGTTTGTCGACAACGCACTATACAGAAGAAGACTCAACGGTGTGAAATTGAAGTGTATTCACCGGGAAGATGGACAGAAGCTGTTGGCCGAGATACATGGAGGCATTTGTGGTCACCACATTGGCGCAAGAGCACTTGCCGGCAAAGCATTCCGGCAAGGTTTCTTTTGGCCGACAGCCCTCCAGGATGCGACTGCACAAGTAACCAAGTGTGAAGCGTGCCAGTTTCATTCCAAGCAGATACACCAGCCAGCTCAAGCTCTCCAGACGATCCCTTTATCCTGGCCATTTTCGGTTTGGGGGCTCGACATCCTCGGCCCCTTCCCCCGAGCAGTAGGGGGCTTTGAGTACTTGTACGTCGCAATCGACAAGTTCACAAAGTGGCCGGAAGTGGTAGCAGTGAGGAAGGTGATAGCAGAGTCAGCAGTCAAGTTCTTCAGGTCGATTGTTTGCCGCTTCGGGATCACCGACAATGGTACGCAATTCACGAGCCACACCTTCATGCAGTACGTCCAAGATCTTGGCGCCAAGGTCTGCTTCACTTATGTTGCTCACCCCAGGAGTAACGGTCAAGCGGAGAGGGCAAATGCTGAAGTGCTGCGTGGACTCAAGACCAGGACTTTCGACAGGCTGCACGGGTGCAGAAGAAACTGGATTGAGGAGCTGCCAGTGGTTCTTTGGTCGATCAGGACGATGCCAAATCGAGCCACTGGCCAGACACCTTTCGCTCTAGTCTATGGAGCAGAGGCAGTTCTCCCCACGGAACTCGTATACGGGTCGCCTAGAGTGCTCGCTTATGATGAGCTTGAGCAAGAGCAGCTGCGACAAGATGACGCGCTGATCCTTGAGGAAGACCGTCTTCAGGCTGCTGTACGAGCTGCTCGCTACCAGCAAGCTTTGCGCCGCTACCATAGCCGCAAAGTTAACGCCAGAAGTCTCGAGGAAGGCAACCTTGTTCTTCGGCGCGTTCAGTCCGCCAAGAATTCTAACAAGTTGACGCCAAAGTGGGAAGGCCCTTACTGGGTGAAACGAGTCACTAGGCCTGGCGCTGTCCGCCTTGAGATCGAAGATGGCATTCCGGTGAGCAACTCCTGGAACATTGAGCATCTTCATAAGTTTTAACCATAAGGCGCGGTTGCCGGACCCTGCTCCGGCAACCATCTTTTGTACAAGTCTTGCCACTGTTGCATGTAATCCTTTGTACAAAGCCAGGCGCAGACCCTGTGCATAAATAAAGCTCATGTGCTCCGCACATCTTGTCAATTTCATGCTTTTTATTTTTTGCATGAGTTATCTGACACTTTGTGCAGCGAACGCCCCCGGTAAGCAATAAGGAGCCATAAGGCTCCATATCATTATTTTCTCTACTTCCTTTTTCTCAAGGAAATGAAGGTTCCTTCGCCCACAAGTTTGCCGGGGGGAAGGGGAAGATAATAGTATGGACCAGGCGTCGTTCAAGAAAGTCTTGCCTTGCCGGGAAGCAAACGACAGAAAAGCTAAGTTGCCAAAGTTTGAGCAATCAGATGTTTTTAAATTTTTAAGTTATCTTCCTAAAACGACCATGCTTTGTATGGAAAACCTGTGCGCGAAGGAACCGGCTCGTGGCTAGTTGCGCCCTTACTTTGTTTCGAGTTCGCTCAATAGTTTAAGTGTGCTGCGACTACAGTCGCGCCCTTACTTTGTTTCGAGTTCGCTCAACAACTCAAGCGAGCTGCGACTAGTTACGACAAGGTTTCTTGTCGGCAACGGCACTACCAGCAGGCTGCTGACGTCCCGCACTCAGCGCTCGCGGCGAGGGTGCCTGCGCTGGCAAGTTCCCTAAAAGCGTAGGGAAAAAACATACAAAGGAAGGAATCAAGTAAAGGAAATAACATTGCAATCACGACCCGAAATAGAGTTATATTACAAGATAGCTTGTCGCGGCTCTAATAAATTGTTTTCATAACATGACCAGCAGCGGCAAGAAAAGAAGAAAACGGGCGGCCAAGTCTACACGATCGCCCTCAACCCTTTTGATCCCGCTCACCTTGTCCACAATGGGTGCGACAAGGGCCTTGAGCGCCTCCAGATCGGCATCCGACGGCAGGGACTTGAGGACGTTGGTGAGGATGACGCCCGGGTTGTGGTAGGCCACCTTCACCAACACCTTCTGAAGAGCTCCCGCGCAGATCTTGCGCGACTCGTCGGCCAGCTGCTTTGGGATCCTCTCCCGGAGTCGCTGGAGGGCCGTCGCCACGCCTTTGAAGAACAGAGTGAGCTTGGCACTGGATGGGAGGCTCTCATCAGAAGGATACCCGAGATCCTCCATCCCCAGCTGCGCCAGCTCCTTGTCAATATCTGCGGCAACATTCACAAGACCCTCCGTCCACTGCTCCACATTCTCCCTGAAGGTGTTCTGGGTGGCAGCAATGCTCTCCAGCAGTGCCTTGTCGGCCTTGATCTCCTTCTTCAGGGCCGCCTCCTGCTCCCTGGCACCATCCAGCGTCTTGGTCAAAGCGGTCAGCTTCAACTCAAGATCGGCGTTGGAGTCCTTAGCGGCGCCAAGCTCCTTGATCTTCTCGGCGAGACAACCCTGCAGCTCGCCAAAGTTGTAGGCGTCCTTCTCGCGCTCATGCTTGAGCGCGGCAAGCTCTTCACCACTCGCCCTGAGATCGGTTTCCAGCTGCGCCACCTTCATCTCCAGCTCCTTCTTGGCGGCTTCGGCAGCTGCGGCAGCATCCTCCGTATGCTTGATAGCTCCGCCAAGTGTTCGCTCACGCGCGGCAAGCTCCTCCTCGTGGCTATCGAGGTTGACCTTCCGCTGCGCCAGTTCACCTTCCTGCGCCGACAGCTTCTCAGCGGCAAGCCGCTGTTGCTCCTCGACGTCAGCCGTCTCGAGGAGGAAGGCCTTCTGCGCCTCCTCGAGCTGCTCCCGCTCCTCCGCCAGGGACCGGAGAGCTGCCTGGTTGATGCCGCGGAGCTCCGCCGCACGCTTCTCAATGTCGGCTCCCGCCTTCGCGGCAAGCGCTTCGCGGGATTCCAGCTTGGCTTGCCGAGCGCGGTAGAGCGACAACAGCTTCCGCAGCAGTCGCTCCTCCTCAGGCTCGTCACTGCTGCTGCTTGGCGCGTCGACCAGCGTCGGCCCAGCGGAGACAAGCACCTCCACGTCAAAGCTTTCTCCTTCGACTGGCGCCCTAGACGTTGACGCCCAGGGGAGGTTGATGAAGACGCCATCGCCGGCCTTCAAGTAGACGCCTGGCTGGGGCCCTTCGGAGCCCGACGCAGTGGCAGCGGCGGGAGGGTCGGCGGTCAGCGTAGCGCCTGACGCTCCTGCGGCCTCAGGGCCGTCAGTGTGATCGGCAAACCCCTCGTCAGCTGCTGCGGCGGCAGCCTTGGCGGCCTCTTCGCCGGCGGGATCATCAGCGTCGGCCGCTTCTTCGGTGGCGGCGGCATCATCAACAGCAACCTTGGTCTCCATCGGCTCCGCAGTAGATGGATCTGACGGCCGAAAAAGGAAGAAAAGTCAAGTAGATATCCAAAAAGAAGATCAAATGAAGAAGAACCCAAGGGAAGTTTAGGAGCAAGAAGTACCTGTACCAGGCTCGGCAGTTGGGATCTCCGCTGCCGGGGTGTCGCTGGTACTATCCCTTGCCGGAGACTTCTCCCTTGCCAGAGAGCTCTCCCTTGTCGGAGGATTCTCCCTTGCCGGAGAGCTCCCCCTTGTCGGAGGATTCTCCCTTGCCAGAGAACTCTCCCTTGGCGGCGTAGTCAAAGCAGATGGCATGTCAGGGGCGGCATCCAGACGCTCCTGGTGGGGCTGCTCTGCTCCTACACAAGCCAATAGTCAGATATCAGCAAACAAAGAGTATCCATGCACGCCCAACAACGGGAAGCAAACCATATACTTACGCTGGGGGCTGCGCTGGGGGCTGCTCTGAAGAATAGCTGCCGGGTCCGGCAAGTTTGTCTCGGGCGCACCCCCTGCTGTCACGGTGGGATCGTCCTCGATGACAATCACCGGGACCTTGGCTCTCTTTTACGCTCTCTGGGCCAGAGTCCTAAAAAGGAATAAGTTCAGAGTAAAGCAAATGAGATACAAGACAAGACAGCAAGTATTGAAGACATACAAGTACAACAAGAATCTTACTCTTCTTCTTCCTCGTCGGAGCTGAGCGCGGAGAAGTCAAAGCCTGGCCCACCTCCGGCGCGAGGAGGCGGAGGAGTAGGATCCCTTGGCCGCTTGGCGGGAGCTGGACCGGCGGACCGAGAGGACCCCGCTCCAGTTGCCGCTGCAGCGTGAGGTGCTTCCACGACAACAGAACTTGCGGCGGTGGAGCATGTCGTGCGGCACGGTGGGGGTTGACTCGTCCGCCGCTCCGTTGCGTCCCCGGCCTTGCGAAGACGCCTTCTTGGTGGAGCCGGGGGCTCTGCTTGCGGCAAGCTGCCCGAAGACGAAGAGGAAGAGGAGCCGATCTCCAACGAGCCGCTCGTATCCTCGGCGGGCCCGCTCGGCCTGACGTCGCGCCGCGGACTTCCCCTCGCCGGCAAGATCCTCTCGCTCGGCAAGGCATGCCGCCTCTGCTGCCTCTGCCTCCTCCACGGTGAACCCAAACTCGCCCGCAGCTGCGGCTGCCGCTGCCTCTTCCAGTCTAGTGGCGATGCGCTCGATCTCCTCGTCGGTGGTGTCCCGGGTGAGGCCCCTCTACTCATCGGCGTCGATTGGCACTTCTACCAAGCCATCGAAGAATGCCTGCATGACATCATCTGCAGGCTCTATCCAGGCTGGGTCAATTCCATGCGAGTCGCACAACGGCATCATTGCACGGATGCGGTCGAGCGAGGAGTTGTTGCACAGCGGAACGACGCCCCTCGGCAACCTGAACACTTCGGGATGCTGAGGGTCGTACTTGAACAGCTCCTGGAGCATCGCGTTGAGCTCCAGGACAGTGAAGTTGAAGTTGAGGCCTGGCCGCAGCCTCATGATGTCCGTCGCGTTCTGGAACTCCCAGGTGGGTCTCCTCCTCTCCTGCAGGGGGACAATGCGGCGTCGAAGGAAATCTGCGCCAACCGCTCCTACAGTAAGCCCGGCAAGCCTGAGGCATTGGATCCGGGTGACGGCAATCTTCAGTCTGTCGTCTTCCGAGGCCAAGCTACTCCAATCACTGCCGTGCACTACTGGAGCTTGGCGCAGGGCGGTAAACGGCTGCGGGTTCTCCTCGACAATCAGGCACCAGTCCGCCCTCCACTCCTCCCACTTGCTGCGGAACTCTCCATCCAGATAAGCATCCTTCTTGCCGGCTTTTGAGATCCAAGCGATTCCGCCGGATAAAGGCTCTCCTTTCTCAACTCGAGGCGAAAAGAAGTGGCGGAAAAGGGCTACGTTTGGATGGATTCCGACAAAGTTTTCGCAGAGATGTGCAAAAACTGCCATGGTCAGGACAGCATTGGGGGTGAAGTCAAGGAGGCGGAGCCCATAGGTGTTCATGACATCACAGAAAAATTCAGAAAAGGGCGGGCAGAGCCCGCAGTAGAAGAACAAGGCGAAGAAAGGGTACCCAGTGGGAGCTTTTTCCCAAGCATCGGTTGGGAGTACCCTCGTGCGCGGATGCGCTCGTGTCCCTGTCGACCAGAAGAGGTAGTAGTACTACTTTAGCTCTTCCGCGGCAATCTTAGGAGGGAAGATTGCCTGCTCCTTTCGCAGCGCCGCGAGCCGCTGCGCCTCGGCCGACTTCACCTTCTCGGCTTTCGGAGCCATGGCGGGAGTGGTGAGGGAGGACGACAGTGTTGGTGGTGCTGGTTGCGATGGGGGCGGGGCGCGGCTCTCCTTCGTCTTTGGGAAGAAGGGGAGTGGCGGAGATTCTCGGGGAAGGAATAGCAACGGGCAGATGGGCGAACTGCCCCTGTTTCCCCTGCTTATAAGGAGGAAGCGAGCGGACGTTCCGCCTTTCCGAATAAACAAACCACCCACGATCTCTCCCACGACGCCGCAATCGACGCGTGCCGTTCGGGGAGGGCGCGGTGGATACGGAGTAAGATACGGCGTGATCCAGGCCGCGCGTGCCCGTGCCCTGTTTTGGGCCTGGCCCAACAGCGCTCGGCACCGTGTATGGCCCAGGCCCGGGGGCTCCTGTCGGTGTACTAGAGTAGGGGTACCCTAGTATCCCGAACTTGTGCACGGGCAGTCGCAGCGTCCCGCGGCAAGGCTTGCCGGGTGACCGCCAATATCCTCTGTGGTTCCTTTTGAGCCATTTAGGAACAAAGTATTCAAGCCAAGAAGACAAGGCCCCGACAGGAGGAGCTTGCCGGGAAGGCCACTCAAGGCACAAGACCCTGGCAAGAGGAGCTTGCCGGGAAGGCCAACCAAGGCATCTCCAGGTACTTACTGCGACGCACCATGCGTCCCGGCGAGGCCCGGCGAGCGGCAAGCTTCCGGATGCGACAAGACAACGACCGCGGCAAGGCACTTTGCCGCGGCAGGCTACCACTCCGTACCCACGCTCCAGCACATCCACCAACGTGTCGCTCTGGGACCCTTCCAGGCGTACATGGCGGGAGGCTGTGCAGCCAGCGGTACGCGGTGGCAAGCGACGCTGACAAGATCGCCATCGTGGCGAACGGTGGCGTCCCTGATGGTCCCTTTCTGCACTGTTTGGACGACGCAGACGGGCATTTAATACCCTTGTCCCCTACCGTCAGGGTTAGGTAGGATACACTGTACAGGTAGCTGTACCAACCGCAGCACCTTTCCATTTTTGCCCTTGTCTACGTTGCCACCTGTTGGAGACCCCTTGAGCATATAAAAGGAGGCCCATGCACAACGTAGAGGGGAGGACAGTAGAACGCTCATGCTCGGTCTCGTTAGCTGCTGGTGTGTACTGTAGCACTCAGCGCCCCCGAGCAAGAACTCAATACAAACCACAAAGCAGCAGTAGGAGTATTATCTCTCCGGAGAGCTCCGAAGCTGGGTAAACCGCTCGTGTGCTCCGCCTCGATCTGCTCTTCGTGTGACCTCCGCCCCCCGCCGAACCGAAAGGGGCTCCGTCCCCATAGGTGCTCGCGGATCAGTTTCCCCGACAATCACTTTTACCTTTTTAAGGTGTCGGCGGTTCCAAGTGGCACTCCTTTATGCAATGACATTAACTATGCATAATAGAGGTCCAACCTATCAGTTATGTTGATGACAACATCGACACAAAGAGCGGGGACGAAGAGAACCGTTTTCTTGCTCACTATAGTGAGGTGGACGAAATGGCTAGGTTCTCATCCACCGGTGGTTGCCGATGCAACAGTGATAAGGACATGGTTTCTCTATCAACGATGTATATCATGACCTTGCATATCTTATGCCCTGTTCATCGCAAGGCAAGGTTGCATCAACTTGGGGTAGTGTCAAGAGTGTCACCATCTTCTGGTTCTTGATGTCCTCATTCATCGAGGTATCTTCTGTTGGCATCATCTTGTCGCGGTGTCGCCAATTTTGTGCTTAGAAGATGCGGGTGAATGTCTGGCAAGGTAGTTTCCTTCCAGGCTATCCATGAGGATTTCAAGGAATCCAGTGATCAGGGGCATAAGGGTACTAGAGACCATTTGGAAAAGTTTTGAAGGGGAAGAGATCAGTAAGTTTCGAAAAACTCAGAAGGGAAGAGTAGTAGAGATAGTTTTGAAAATAATTTTACCCTAACTAACGTCCATGCTAACTAAGTCTTCCTAAAGTCAGGATGGCTCTGATACCAGCTCTGTGGGGACCCCGACTCATAGACCGTGATCACCGAATGCACGTGTACAGTGATCCCAGAGATCAATGCTCACTAAACACACAAAAGCTGAATAACAAGAGTCTTACATCCATAGATACCGTCTTACATAAATTATGAGCATTATGGTCAAGTCTTGAGTATAACTTCGTAGCGGAAATCTTCGTAGATAACTTGGACCCATGCCATCTGCCTTAACCCTACACGCATTCTGACTGGGAAGCATCCTAGCTTGCAAGTTCGTCACCAAGGTACTCTTCATTATATCATGTTCTTTCATGCCTGGCCAATAAAATAACCAGTGGCAAGCCAATGAGTACTTTGAATGTACTCGCAAGCAACCCAAGAGTGATAACAGAATAATTATGCTAGATTCTACTACAAAATTGGCAGTTTTGCGGAAAGCTAGTTTTTCTCATGCAAGTATGATCAACATTTACCAAGCATATGAATGTGTCTGCAACAAGTATCAGGAGGTTACAGACATCAACATCAAGAAAGAGTTATGAACAACTCATGCTCAAGCTCATCGTGACTTCCTCATGAATCACGGCAACAGATTTACCAAACCGTGTTGTTTGTCAGAAACATATGGACGTAGTCTAAGCAGCACTACCCAACTGTCCTTGACCGTGGACACGGTCATTCGAATAGTTTTACACTCTGTAGAGGTTGCACACTTTACCCACAAGATCCGGGGAACTTCTGTGTCATCCACGACCCGCGGTACCTCAAGTACCCGGGGTAAGCACCCGTACACTATCTTTCCCTAGACGACAATGACATAGAGTCCACTCGATTAGTAGTAACACCCGTGCCCAACATTTCACATTTTAAAATTGTGGAGCCTTGCTCCCATATTCATCACATACCACAAGCACGGGGTACCAACGGTGTGTCCGTTGCCCTGTGAAGACAGTCATGGCCGCCCTACCTGGCACGACCCCGTCCCGAGAGAGCGAAACAACGACTCTCCCGTCACTAGTAATGCGGGCTCCAAGCTAGTATCGGCCTAGGTAATCAATAATGCCCTTTCCCATATAAGGGTAGAGTGGTCGCGCATGTTTGGTTGGGACGGTCGACAAATCTTAAATCTAATCCGTCTCTGTAAACAACACTTTTATCAAGCCTTGGTACACTACCTCTCCACCAACTAGTGACCTCGCTCATCATCATCTCCCAGGGGCATCAATGGCACCCACTGGGGTTGTTTGCAAGTATGTCAAACCACACTTGTTTCTTTGCATGCATAACCCTGACCCACTTTGCATAGCCATTTACTATAGCATATTTCTATAACCCACCAACACAACTCTAAGCAAGCGTAGAGTCATGAACAATGCAAGTATCAATGGAGTATGCAACGGAGGCAAGCCTAGCAAGGTTGCCATTCAAGGTATATCATGCACTCAGTGAAGCAATGGAAATGCTATTAAGATGAAAAATGGTTCATCATGGTCAAAGGGCTGCTTGCCTGGTTCATCAGAGTCTTCATATCTTCTGTTCCATCTCTGAGTATTTCCTCTACTTTGTTAGCTAACGTTGGAAACAATCATAGTAAGCAACACAACAAGGCAGAAAATAAAAGTGCTCTAAAAATATTAATTTGACTTTTCTAGGACATCTCTGGTTATATGAAAAATAACCAGAGTGGTTTCATTTGAATTGGGTTAGTGGATATTTCTAAACATTTCGATATGATGGAATCAAGGGGTTTATAGATTCGCAAGAAGTGTACAGAAATATATTTTTCAAAAATGATTAAAGGCACCCATTTAACAAACCATGATTTTAGAAGCACCTAGGAGTTGGTTTCACTGGATTTGGATTTCAAATGATTTTCCTATGAATTTGCAAAGTTGACAAATATGAAGAAATGGCTAATTATTTTGTGCGGTACAGAAAGTATTAAGAAAAATGTTCATAAACTAAGTTATGAACTTAGAAGCATCTAGAAATTTGAATCATGGCATTTGGATCAATTTTGAGCTCTTTGTGATTTTCTAAAGTTCATCACAGAAATAGGAAAATAGGGTTTTACGAAATATGTGTGAAGAAAAGTTTTCTGGAAAAATGTGCAAACAGCACCATGTGATAGATCATGAATTTATGAACTACTACAAATTTGAATCATCAAATTTGTAGCTCTGTTGAATTATTTATGGATTTTTGAAGTTGACTGGAAAAAGAAAAAGGAAATAAGGCTTTAACCTTATCCTGCGCATGGGGCGACAGACAGACCGTGGGCTGGCCCAGCGGCTCGGCTGCGCGGGCAGAGGTGGTTGTCGAAGGCGGCTTCGCGGGGGTGCGCCTTCACGCAGGGGAGGCGGATCCAGCCGAAGTCGTTCCCACTTAAACGGACGAGCTCGCCCCTTGGTCACTGACGCGCGGGGCCCAGCAGCAGGCCGTCTTCAACCTCCCGCGCGCGCTCCGGCCGCGGGGAGGACCGGCTCCCGCCGGGGCTACAGAGCGCCCCCGGTGACGTTCTGACCACCGGCGTGACCAGCGCAGAGAGGCACTTCCAGCCACTGGTCACACGCATGCCGGGGAGGACCTAGTTAAGGAGAGCACCGTCTGTGGCGGACGTGGCCGACGGCGATGGCGGGCACGGCGCTCCAGCCGTCGTGAGGAGTAACAGGAGTGCGGGGGAGCTCGAACGACGAGAATTTAGGCGGTGGTCGGCGGCTCGGCTCCGGCCATGGACGAGGTTGGAGGGCGTGAGGAGGGGAGTGGGTTGGTCCAGGGGATGCATGTGAGGGAGAGAGAGCCAAATGGGTAGAGAGAGAGCTCGGGGGTGGCCTTAAGTAGCCTACCCGTGGCTCACCGTGGACGCGGCAACAGCTCGGGAGGCCAGGAGAGAGGGCGAGGGGTTGTCTACAGCGTTCGTAGGAGTTGAGTGGGGCGCCAAGAAGAGAGAGGAGGAGCGGGGCGAGCTGCACGCGTCCACAGTAGCTGCGCGAGCATTGGCCGAGCCGGGCAGCTCTGGGCACGCGCCACAGGAGGTGAAAGAGAGGGGGAGAGGAGGGCGCCTGCATGGCTGTCCTGTTGCTGACATCGAGGACCTCGACTGGCACGAGGGGGAGGCTCGAGGTGGTCGGGGGACGCAGCGTCAACGGTCGGGAGCGTGATGACGTGCTCCAGAGCACGTCTTTGGCCAGCGTCTGCGGCTTTTCGTGCGCACCAGCGCGTCCACTTGTGTCTAGCAGCTGCATGGGGGAGTAAACAATGGGAAAGTGGCATTGGATGCTCTGGAACTTGCGAGGAGTGAGAGAGAGATGAGAAAGGGAGGGGAAAGTGGATGTCCAGAGAGGAGAAATGGGTCTCTGCCCCCCTTAATCATTTCTCCTTGGGCAGCTAAGCATGCAGGAGGTAGAGGAGGAGCAGATGAGGCTGTGGGAAAAAGTTGAGCTCATGGAGATTAGTGGAAATGTACAAAACATGCATTTTAAATTTTTGCCAGAAGGTGTTTCATGTAGGTTTGGGAAAGCAAATGGACTTCCCTTGCCATGTGGCTTGACATGGTTAAATGGCATGAGAAATAAGAGGTTCCACCAATATTGAGTTCATTTGGGCAAAGTTGCCAATGCAACTTTTGTAAACCCTAGAAATCAAATGCAAAGTTAACAGCCATCGATCGATCGCTCGGGTTCAGTGACGCGTAGCCTGCAGTGCAATCGCTCGGGTTCAGTTAGAGCCCAACGCCTTGCTCGGGCTCAGTTAGAGCCAACGCCTCGCACACACGCACGTACGTGTACGAGAGAAACGCGCATCGCTCGGCCCCCGACCTCCTACCGTAACCAGGAACTCCCTGAAATTTCCCTCCCCCTCGCTTCTACCATGGTTTTTTCCGTCATGGACAGCCCGAAGAATGTCATGCAGCTGCGTCTCCGGCCCGCCCAGGATGAAAAGCCCATTTTCTTTCATGATTTTTTGTCATAGAAGTAGGAGCCCACCACATCTATGATGATACCGAGTTTTTTCACAATTATCGTCATAGAAGTGTCATATGTATGGCACAAAAAACTTTCGATTGGCCCAAAATGTCTTAGATGTGTCTTTTTTTTCTAGTGCCTCCTGATCAAAAGGATCCCGTTTCGACCATAGGAGGTCCGTTTCCTCTGTTTTGCGGTATGCCAGACCCCTCCCGATGAACAGGATCCCGTTTCCACCGTCGCCGGTTGAACACAAGGCCATTTCCTCCGTTCTGCGATACGCCAGGCCTCGTTTCCATCGTGAGTTCCGTCCAAGCCGGTTGGCTCCCGATGAATACCACGTGTTCCGTTGCCTCCCGATGAACACGACGTGTTTCGTTGCCTCCCCATGAACACGACGATGGCACAGTTTCTCCGTTCCGACCCAGCCACAACCAATGTACAGGAGCCCTGGTCGTTTGTATGCTCGAGTAGGCGTTCGAGCCCGTATGTACATATGTGGCCGTATTTTCTTTCTTGCACCCTGGCCGCTGTACATACGTGTATATGCTACATGTGCGCCTCTACTACCACACGTGCGCGCCTCTACATCGACCAGTATGTACGTACACGTTCGCGATCAGAATGACAACACTACATACGCTTCGACCGGGTGGGTCCCGACTGTCAGGCACTTCCTTGCGTGCGAAGATGTAGCTGCTAGGTCCCAGCAGTCAGGGGCGCGGATCATTTTTTTTGCCCGTAATATGGACGCACTTCCTTGCGTGCGAAGATGTAGCTGGTCGGTCCCAGCTGTCAGGGGGGAAACATTTTTTTCGTGAAATGTGGTGGCTCATCCGGTGGGTCCTTGCTGTCAGGTGGAGGAATCATTATTTTCCGCGTAATAAGGAGGCACTTCCTTGTTGCGGCCGTGGACCCAGCTGTCAGCCTCTCCACGTACAGTACTCGTTCGGTGGAAGTCGTTCCTTGACCATGTTGACCATGCCGCGCCGAGAGCACCAGGGCGGTGGACGACGGCGAGGCCTAGGAAGGGGACGACGCGGAGCCGGGGAAGACGCGACAGTGGAAACCCACGCGGAGAGGAGTACGAGGGTTCACTGGTTCGGCGGCAGGGTGAGGCTATTGTCGCCGCAGGGCCTGGCCAGTGGTGGGAGTAGTAGGGGTGGTGAGGCCTCCGCGGCATCACAACCGGTCACGGGAGGCAGGAGCACGCAGCACGACCGGCGCTGGTTTGGGCGGCTAGAGCAAGAAGACTATAGGTTGATGAAGCACTACGGCCGTTGGATGGACATCGTACGGTCATTGGAGCTAGAATCATTCATATTGACTAAGTTGACAAATCCCTCTGTCCCCGTCAACTTAGTAGGCCCACAAGTCAGCCTCCCAGCAGGGGGGGTATTCATTTTTTTTGTGCATAATAAGGAGGCACTTCCTTGCGTGCGAAGATATAGCTGGTGGGTCCGAACTCTCAGCGGGGGGAATATTTTTTTGCGAAATATAGAGGCCCTTCCGGTGGGTCCCAGATGTCAGGTGGAGGAATCATTATTTTTGCGCGTAATAAGGAGGGCTTTCCTTGTGTGCGGCCGTGGACCCAGCTATCAGCCTCTCCACGTACAATCCACTTCCGATGGATGTCGTTCGTTGACCGCGTTGACCATGCTGCGCCGAGAGCACGAGGGCGCCGGATGATACGTCTCCAACGTATCTATAATTTTTTATTGATCCATGCTATATTATCTACTGTTTTGGACTATATTGGGCTTTATTTTCCACTTTTATATTATTTTTGGGACTAACCTATTAACCGGAGGCCCAGCCCAGAATTGCTCTTTTTTGCCTATTTCAGTGTTTCGGAGAAACAAAATATCAAACGGAGTCCAAACGGAATAAAATATTCGGGAACGTGGTTTTCTCACCGAACGTGATCCAGAGGACTTGGACCCTACGCCAAGGCATCTAAGAGGCGGTCACGAGGGTGGGGGGCGCGCCCCCTCCTAGGGCGCGCCCCCTACCTCGTGGCCCCTCGAAGCTCCACTGACGTACTCCTTCCTCCTATATATACCTACGTACCCCAAAACGATCAGAACAGGAGCCAAAAACCTAATTCCACCGCTGCAACCTTCTGTATTCACGAGATCCCATCTTGGGGCCTGTTCCGGAGCTCCGCCGGAGAGGGCCGTCATCACGGAGGGCTTCTACATCATCATAGCCTCTTCGATGAAGTGTGAGTAGTTTATTTCAGAACTTCAGGTCCATAGTTAGTAGCTAGATGGCTACTTCTCTCTTTTTGGATCTCAATACAAAGTTCTCCCCCTCTCTTGTGGAGATCTATTCTATGTAATCTTCTTTATGCGGTGTGTTTGTTGAGAATGATGACTTGTGGGTTTATGATCAAGTCTATCTTTGAATAAATTTGAATCTTCTCTGAATTCTTTTATGTATGATTGGTTATCTTTGCAAGTCTCTTCGAATTATCAGTTTGGTTTGGCCTACTAGATTGGTTCTTCTTGCCATGGGAGAAGTGCTTAGCTTTGGGTTCGATCTTGCGGTGTCCATTCCCAGTGACAAAAGGGGCAGCAAGGCACGTATTGGATCGTTGCCATCGAGGATAACAAGAAGGGGTTTATTTTATATTGTATGAATTTATCCCTCTACATCATGTCATCTTGCTTAAAGCGTTACTCTGTTTCTAACTTAATATTCTAGATGCATGTTGGATAGCAGTCGATGAGTGGAGTAATAGTAGTAGATGCAGAATCGTTTCGGTCTACTTGTCACGGACGTGATGCCTATATACATGATCATGCCCTAGATATTCTCATAACTATGCTCAATTCTGTCAATTGCTCAACAGTAATTTGTTCACCCACAGTAGAATACTTATGCTCTTGAGAGAAGCCACTAGTGAAACCTATGACCCCTGGGTCTATTCTCATCATATCAATCTCCTTCACTTTAATCTTGCTTTGCTTTTTTACTTTGCCTTTTACTTTTCACTTTGCATCTCTATACCAAAAATACCAAAAACATTATCTATCAGTTCTCACTCTCGTAAGTGACCGTGAAGGGATTGACAACCACTAATCGTGTTGGTTGCGAGTTGCTATCGATTTGTGCAGGTATGAGGGACTTGAGCGTGGCCTCCTACTGGATTGATACCTTGGTTCTCAAAAACTGACGGAAATACTTACGCTACTCTGCTGCATCATCCTTTCCTCTTCGGGGAAAACCAACGCAAGCTAGAGAGGTAGCAGTGGATGACAGCGAGGCCTACGAAGGGAATGGCACGGAGCCGGGGAAGACACGGCAGTGGCTGCCCATGCGGTGGGGAGTATGAGGGTTGACTGGTTCGGCTGCCATCGCCAGAAAATAAAAGGAGGTGTGGGTGAGTAGAGGGATAGACAGGCCAGGGATGCGAGTATGGTGGGGCCGTGAGGCCTGCCCGGCAGCATAGCTGGCCATGGGAGGCGGGAGCATGCGGTTCCGCCGGCGCTGGTTTGGGCGGCTGGATCAGGAAGATCAGAGACTGAAGAAGCACGATTGCCGTTAGATTGACATCTAACGGTCTGATACTGGTAGAGTCCATTGTTGACTTAGTTTATTTTTTTGAGAAACCTTGTGTACGCATGAACTTAGTAGGCCCACAAGTCATCCTCCAAATCTATGGCAGACAACATAGAGCCCATTTGCTAAAAAATATAATTTGCAGCACATTTGCTAATTCTTAAGTAATTTATCACAGCCCATTTTCTGCCCAGGACCATGGTCAAAAAGTTCAACCTTATGTTGCGTATTTCGGTGGAGTCCGAACTGTTGTAATCTCGAAATGATAAACATTTTCTTAAGAACTTATTTATTTGCCAAAAAAATCATTTTGTTTTTGTAAACAAATAAGACGTGGGACAATTGAGTTGGTTTAAGAGAAAACCGGTGGTAAAATAATCAGCGTTGTGAGGGAAAACAACAACAAAAATAAGGATGTAAATATGAAAAGGGAACTTTAAGTATTTTCAATATAATGATACGTGTATATGAACTAGTAAAACTATAGGTAGAGATTAGAAAACAGATGTAGGACATGGCGTTTCAAAAGGAAAATAGAACTAGGCTGTGTGTTTGATTCAGTAAGAAAACTGCCTGCGGATGTTGTAAGACAAAATAGAACTAATGCTGGCGGGCCAGAGGCCAGTAGATACCTACTGGATCTTTGTGCCCCGTTGTCGTTATGGATTGGGCCTGTTAAAAACAAAACCAAGCCTGGGCAGTCTACAACCCAGTTGAAACTTGCTCGACCTAAAAAAACGATATACCTGCTCGACAAACGAGAGAATTCTACAGGTACAGACTGATAACTAGGATGCAGCGGGTATATTTTTTTCATCGTGATAATAAGTGCATGCACTTGTTTCGAAAAATTTGGAGAACTGGGAATTTGAACGGCAGGTGCTTATGCTACCCATCAAATAAAAATCAGGTGCTTGAAAATTCGTTTCGAAACAAATGATTCAGCTTTATATCCACGTTGACCCTCGGCATCATGGTTGGAAGCAAATGCCAAGTTCATACCGAAAGATCGTTAACAATAATACCAACTTGCGGATGACAAGGTAGTACAAGTACCAATACCAAACTAACTTATAATCGTTTTACTCCTGGCCCTAGTGTTGGTCTGGTAGAAAATCTTGTAGAGGACCAGCTCCCACTCCTTCTCTTGCTCCAGGTCCCCGAGGTGGTACTGCTGCATCACCCACTTGATCCTCAGCTGGTCGAAGTTCTTGTTGGTGTGCAGCACCAGAACCTTTTTGCTGCTCGTCTGTCGGCCATTGACCATCACCGGCAAGGTACTACCGGTCTTGTGCCACATCGCGTGCATGCCGCACTACGACTGTATCTTGCGACGCGTCCACGTGCCCCTTTTGAACGACCTGGAATTGCGATGGAAGAAATGCTTGCTTAGGCCACTCAGTGTGATACCTGCAGTATTATCGAATACAAGTTTTAGTGTACGTAGTTGGTATTTTAATAACATCTTTGGCATGTTGCAGTCACTTGTTTCATTTTTTATTAACTGTCAAATTGTAATTTCTTCACTAGGTATGCGTCTAAAAAGAAAAATAGAGCTCTAAACAAAGGGATATGTTTGTGCAAGTAGACGGCCGATCGGTGTTGTCGGTGGAAATCTGCCTCCACGAACACCTATGGGGACCGAGCCCCTTTCTGGTTCGGTGGGGGGCGGAGGTCGCGCGAAGAGCGGATCGTGGCGATGCACACAAGGGGTTTACCTAGCTTCAGGCCACACGGATGCGTAAAACCCTACTGCTACTTTGTGGTTTGTATTGTGTTCTTGTTCGGGAGCGCTAAGTGCTACAGTACACTCAGGCAACTAATCAGACCGAGCGTGAGTGGCCTCCTCCTTCCCCCTCCCCACGTTGCGCATGGGGCCTCCTTTTATATGCGCAAGGGGTTACCCACAGGTGGCAACGTAGGCGGGGGTAAAACTGGAAAACGCTGTGTTGGGTACAGCTGTTTGCACAATGCTATCATACCTAACTCTGACGGCAGGGGACAAGGGCATTAAATGCCTGTCTGGGTCGCCCAAACAGTGCAGAAAAGGGGATGTCAGGGGCGCCACCGTTTGCCACGACGGCTACCCTGTTAGCGTTGCTTCGCCACCGCATGCCCCTGGCTGCGCAGCTTCTCGCCACGTACGCCTGGAATGGCCCCAGAGCGACGCGTGGGTGGATGAGCTGGAACGCAGGCGCGGGGTGGTGACTTGCCGCGGCAAGCGCCTTGCCGCGGTCGATGCCTTGTCGCGCCCGGGAGCTTGTTGCTCACCGGTCCTTCCCGGGACGCGTGGCGCGTCGCAGCAAGTCTCTTGTCGTGCCCTGGTCGGCCTTCCCAGCAAGCTCCTCTTGTCGGGGCCTTGTGCTTCGAGCAGCCGTCCCGGCAAGCTCCTCTTACCGGGGCCTTGCTCTCTTCGGGTGGCCTTCCCGGCAAGCTCCTCCTGCCGGGGCCTTGGCTCAAATACTTTGTTCTTGGATGGCCCCAAAAAGGGACCATGGAGAGTTTTGGCGATCGCCTGGCAAGCCTTGCCGTGGGGTGCTACGACTGCGGGTGCACAAGTTCGGGGTACTAAGGTACCCCTACTTTAGTACACCGACAGGAGCCCCCGGGCCTGGGCCATACATGGTGCCGAGCGCTATTGGGCCAGCCCCAAAACAGTGCACGGGCACGCGCGGCCTGGGTCACGCTGCATCTTCTTCCGCATCCACCAAGTCCTCCCCGAACGGCACGCGTCGAACGCGGCATCGTGGCGAGAGGCATGCGTGACGTGGGCAGCGTGCGCGGGGCTGGGCCCCGCAGGCATGCGTCACGCCGCTATAAAGGGGGACTGTTCGCGCCATCTCCATAAGTGGAGGGAGGCGTGGAGGCGTGGCTCGTTTGGTGGACGGGGCCGAGGCACGGTTTCCGAGGCGTCCGCTCCCCACGATCATGGGGTGAGGGGAGGTCGCCTCATCCGTCGCCTCGGTCCTGCATGCCAGCAACGCGGCTTCCATGCACCTGGAGTCGCGGACGGTGGAGGCAGGAAACCGGGCCGTCGCGGGTCGAGGCAGCAGGCCGGTCCCAGTCGCCTGCTCTTCCTGCGTCTTGATTGGCTGAGCGGGGCGGCCGAGCCCCCACCCTGCTCCTTTATAAAGAGCAAGAGGGGGCGACGGAAACCCACACTCCTTCATCTTTCCTTCCCTTCAGCTTCTGATCCCCTCTCTCCATTCGCCATGGAGAAAGGGAACCCTGGTCCTTCATCGGTGGCGGCGAGGGTCGCTGCTAGGCAACGCGCCCCTCCTCCCCTTGCACCCGCGGTGGCAGAGCCAACCATAAGGGGAAGGGGAGGGGGCGAGGTCGTGGACGAGGCCGAGGCGCTCGGGGACGAGGCGGACGGGGCGACGCGCCGGCCTCGCCCCCGCCAGCGGCTCCTCTTCTCACGGCAGTCCACATCGGGGACGACCCTTGCGAGTTCTTCGTCAGGCTGCGCCGGGCGCCTCGTCGTCGCCTCCGTCTCCCGGCTCCCTTCGCAAGCGTGATGGAGATGGAACAACCCGAGACGCTAAGACTGCGCATGAGGGGTTGCGGGATCAGCGGCACGCGGGTCCACATTGAGTCCCCAGCCCCCGGCGTGATGTATCTTGGTCGAGGGTGGAAGACGTTCGCCCGTATCCACATCTTGATGGAGGGGTTCACCCTCCATTTTAAGTTGATGGAGGGCGATCTCCTCTCCGTCAAGGTCTTCGGCTGCTACGGGACCCGGGCCCGGTGCTGCGTGGATAGCTCCTCCGACAGCGAAGGCTCCTCCTCGAGCGAGAGTGTCGAGGAGGGGAGCGACAGCGACGACAAGGATAGCGGTCCTTAGGATGACGGGTCCGACTAGGCGTCGGTCGCGGCTCCGCGTGGCACCGGCGACCCCATCATCCGTGTCGCCGGCTCCTTGAGCTTCCCGGGGTCGTCTCCTTGGCGGCTGGCGTAGGGAGGCTGCGGAAGAGGAAGAGGGTGGGTGGCAAGGCCGTCAACTCGGAGTACGAGGGCACGGCGCCCTCGACGGCGTGCTGACGTCCTGCCGCCTCGTCGAGCCCTGCTTCCGGCGCCGCCGTCACCGTCCAGCTTTCAGACGGCCCCCGGGGTGTTCTCTTGGTGTCTTCTGCCACCCGTAGCTCGTCTAGGCGCCCCTTTTGCCCTTTTCGCCTCCTTGTCCTACCTCCTGAGGAGAGAGACAAGAAAGGGATTACGAGCACCTTATCTCTTTTTAACTTGTAAGCCTTCGGGCTTTAGTTGCATTTAAAGCTTGTAATCCCATCTCTCATGTTTTTCATTCTCTCTGGACTGCACCTGAGCGGAATTTTTTTTAATGAAAAGGGGATGTTTGCCGGGCCATTTTTCTCGCGGGTAAAACCCACGCCAAGGAGCGAATCATTTATATCATTAAGATAGACACTTCTTTGCCCGACAACAGGCCCTGCCGTCTTCCCGCGCCACTCGACCTTTCTCACGCCTTTGGCGGAGGCAGGGATGAGGCGGGTTCGGGCTCCTCACTCCGTCCCTTTGCAGCCGCGGCTACTACTAGAACTAGCCCCAGGAACGCGCTCTGGAGCCCAGAGTTAAGGGAGCATGGCAGCTTTTTAGGAAGGAACAAGGCTTTCGCATTCCTCAGTCCATAAGAGAATGCATGACAAGCGATGAGAAACTTATCTGGGATTGCAGCCCCCGGCAACTTTGGCTTGCCGCGAGCGAATCTTTGTGCTTGCAGCCCCCGGCAACACTGGTTTGCCGGGGACCAGCTGCTGGTCCGCCCTTCTTTTCTTCTTCGTCCTTAAGCGGTCTGGCCAGGATATGCAAAACCCTGCGAACCAAGGGAAACGAAAGAACAGGAAAAAAGGACGCACACCCGACCTCTAAGCTAGGGGTTAGCAGCTGTTAGGCACTATCAACCCTAACCAAGGACGAGACTCGACTCAGCATGCATGCTAAAACTTAGGGCGCCAGCGCTTCATTTACTGCTGCTCAGGGTCTGCACCTGGCTTTGTACAAAGGATTACATGCAACAGCGGCAAGACTTGTACAAAAGGGTGGTTGCCGGACGGGGTCCGACAACCGCGCCTTACGGGTAAGACTTACGAAGATGCTCAATATTCCAGGAGTTGCTCACCGGAGTGCCATCTTCGGTCTCAAGGCGGACAGCGCCGGGCCTCGTGACTCGTCTCACCCGGTAAGGGCCTTCCCACTTCGGCGTCAACTTGTTATGGTTCTTGGCGGACGGAGCGCGCCGAAGAACAAGGTCGCCTTCCTCGAAGCTTCTGGCTTTAACTTTGCGGCTATGGTAGCGACGGAAAGCTTGCTGGTAGCGAGAGGCTCGCACAGCAGCCTGAAGACGATCTTCCTCAAGGAGCAGCGCGTCATCTTCACGCAGCCGCTCTTGCTCAAGCTCATCATAAACAAGCACTCGAGGTGACCCGTATACGAGTTCCGTGGGGGTAACTGCTTCTGCTCCATAGACTAGAGGAAATGGTGTCTGGCCAGTGGCTCGATTTGGCGTCGTTCTGATCGACCAAAGAGCCACCGGCAGCTCCTCGATCCAGTTTCTTCCGCACTTGTGCAGCCTCTCGAAAGTTTTGGTCTTAAGCCCGCGCAGCACTTCGGCATTGGCCCTCTCCGCTTGACCGTTGCTCTTGGGATGAGCAACAGAAGCAAAGCAGACCTTGGCGCCGAGATCTTGGACGTATTGCATGAAGGCGCGGCTAGTGAACTGCGTACCATTGTCGGTCATGATCCTGTTGGGGATCCCGAAGCGGCAAACAATCGACCTGAAGAACTTGACTGCTGACTGTGTTGTCACCTTCCTCACTAGTTCCACTTCCGGCCACTTTGTGAACTTGTCGATTGCGACGTACAAGTACTCAAAGCCCCCGACAGCTCGGGGGAAGGGGCCGAGGATGTCGAGCCCCCAGACCGAAAATGGCCAGGATAAAGGGATCGTCTGGAGAGCTTGAGCTGGCTGGTGTATCTGCTTGGAATGGAACTGGCACGCTTCACACTTGGTTACTTGTGCAGTTGCATCCTGGAGGGCTGTCGGCCAGAAGAAACCTTGCCGGAACGCTTTGCCGGCAAGTGCTCTTGCGCCAATTTGGTGACCACATATGCCTCCATGTATCTCTGCCAACAGCTTTTGTCCGTCTTCCCGGGGAATACACTTCAATTTCACACTGTTGTGCCCTCTTCTGTACAGCGTGTTGTCGATGAACTGGTACATACTCGAGCGCCGGGCTACTCTTTCCGCTTCTTCTTGTTCTTCGGGAAGTTCTCCGTTCTGGAGGAATTGGACAGTCTGCTGCGCCCATGCTGGAGCCTGTGGCTCGACAACAAGGACTGAAGGCATGTTTGCTGCTGCGGGAACGTCCGCTTCTACGGCGAGGATCTGGGGCTCAGCCGGAGCTTGATGTTCCCCGGCAAGCTTGCCGGAGCAAAACTTGTCGGGAGCGCCTGCTTCTACGGAACAAACCCTGGGGTTTGCCGGAGCAGACGGCTCCTCAGCGCTCTTGGCGTCGATCTTGGGGACCTTCTTGGCGGCGGCTCCGGGGAGCTCTGCCGGAAGATAGTCGCCGGAGACCAACTTCCTCTTCTTGCTCTGTCCGGTCGATGGTGTTACGGATGGCTGAGTCAGCTTGAGCACAAAGGTTCCTGGCTCCACAGGTAACTTAAGTGATGCGCACTTTGACAGGCCATCAGCAACGTCGTTCTCAGCTCTTGGAATGGGTTCCATTTGCAGGCCGTCAAAGTGCTCCATGTAGGCTTCCACATTTCTGTGGATTTGCGGCTCAAAAGCGGTATGGACAACCCTCGCAAACGTCGAACCAGCATTCTTCAAACCGAAAGGCATCCTTACGAAACAGTACGTGCCACATGGAGTGATGAATGCGGTCTTTTCCTCATCTTCTTCAGCCATGAAGATCTGATGGTATCCTGAGTATGCGTCAAGAAATGAAAGCAGGTCACATCCGGCCGTGGAGTCAACAATCTGGTCAATGCGCGGCAAGGGAAAGGGATCTTTGGGACAAGCTTTGTTAACATTGGTAAAGTCGATGCAAAGCCTCCATTTCACATTTGCTTTGCGCACGACAACAGGATTGGCCAACCACGTCGGATGGAGCACACCTCTGACAAGGCCTGCCGCTTCCAACTTCTTGATCTCTTCTGCGATGAACTCTTGGCGCTCCATCGCTTGCTTCCTGACTTTCTGCTTGACGGGCCGCGCATGAGGACAGACGACGAGGTGGTGCTCAATCACTTTCCTGGGAACGCCGGGGATGTCAGATGGTTGCCAGGCAAACACATCGACATTCGCCCGTAGGAGAGCAACAAGCGCGCTTTCCTATTTGGAGTCGAGAGTGGCACTGATGGTGAAGGTACCACCAGTGCCGTCCTCCTTGGCGGACACCTTCTTGGTCGTCGGCGGGGCTGCCATTGACTTCTTACTCTTGCCGGTGGAGCTCGATGGCGCGTCCTCGACGGTAGCGCATCACTCCGAAGAGGTGCGCTTCCCGGAGTGGGCACCAGAGCACTTGCCGGGCTAGGTCTTCTTCTTCCCTTCGGGAGCTTCAGCGGCAAGTGGCTTGTGATCCGTCGCGGCTGCTGCTTCCCGGTAGATCTTGTCGGCACAGATAAGGGCATCCTTCTTGTCGCCGGGGACAGAGATGACGCTTATCGGGCCTGGCATCTTGAGCATGTTGTATGCGTAGTGAGAGGCCGCCATGAACTTGGCGAGCGCCGGACGGCCGAGAATTCCATTGTAGGGCAATAGAAAATCGGCAACGTCAAAAGTGATCCTCTCTGTCCTGAAGTTCAGCTCGCTGCCAAATGTCACTGGCAATGTTATCTTCCCCTTCGGCTTGCTCCTTCCCGGGTTGATTCCTTGGAACGTGCCGGTCTCTTCGAGCTCGCTCTTGGGGACTTGGAGTTTATGGAGCACAACGGAGGAGATCAGGTTCAAGCCGGCCCCGCTGTCGACTAGCATCTTAGTGACCTTGAGGTTGCGGACTGTTGGTGAGACCAACATCGGCAAGCACCCGATCGCAGTTGTGCGGTCAGGGTGGTGCTCAATATCGAAGATGATAGGCGTGCTGGACCATTTCAGAGGCTTGCACAACTCGACGGGTGGTTCCGCTGCATTGACTTCCCGCGCCCACTGCTTGAGCTGGCGGTGAGAAGTATGCAGAGAAGCACCGCCATCTACGCACAAGACCTCTGTGGCTTTCTGAAACTCCTGCTCACTGGTCTCGACATCATCCATGTCTTCGTCTTCGTCGTCGTCTTCGTCCTTGTCGCGGACGCGGGGAGGTCTGTCTGCTTGCCGCTGCTTGTCCTTGTCGCGGCGTCCTCCCTGGCTGGGGCGCTTCGTGCCGGATCCTCCGCCACCTCCCCGGGCTCTCTCCTTGTCGCGTCGCTCGTACTCGGCCTTTTGCAGCTCGACGAGCCGCTCGACCTGCTTGCCGCTCTGGAGGTCATGGCCCTTGGTGCGGTGGATCTTGTAGTACTGCTTGTTGGTGCCGTCCCGCTTGTCGGCGACCGCCACAGCCTGGCAGTTGGCGCATCCGGCAACCTCCTTGCCGGAGCTACCAGCCTGGGCCTTCTTGGCGGCGCCTTCATCGCCGGACTGCTCAACAACCAGCACTTCTTGGCTCTTCTTCTTCGTGTTGCTCCGCCGCCGGTTCTTCCTTGCCGGGGCGGTATCCTCACTGTCAGATTCTCCTGCTCCAGTGTTCTCTCCGGGGAGTTTCCTTCCTTCCTCAGCACGTGCACACTTGTCGGCCAGGGCATATAGCTCGCTGACGTCTTTGATCTTGCACATCATCATCTCCTCCCGCATACTGCGGTTACGCACGTTCTGATGGAACGCACTGATGACCGCAGCAGGGTGGACGTCTGGGATGTTGTAGTGTACGTGGCTGAATCTCTGGATGAACTTGCGCAGGGGTTCCCCTTCCTTCTGCACGAGCAGATGAAGGTCGCTCGGTTGGCCATGGGGTTTGTGGCCGCCTGTAAAGGCGCCAACAAACTGATGGCGCAAGTCTGTCCAGGAGGTTATGGAGTTATCCGGCAAGTGCATGAGCCAGGATCTGACGTTGGATTTGAGTACCAGCGGGAAGTAGTTGGCAAGGATCTTATCGTCTCGCCCTCCAGCAGCCTGCACCGCAATGGTGTAGATGCTGAGGAACTCCGATGGATGCGACTTGTCGTCGTACTTCTCTGGTACGTCTGGCTTGAAATTCTTCGTGCTGGGCCACTGGACTTGCCGCAGCTCACGGATGAACGCAGGGCGCCTACCCCATACGGCAGGTCGCCTGGTCCCCCCGGTGCATGCATGTCGACAGAGGGCCCAGCGCGCTGGTCCGATTGACGTTGCTCTTCTCTTCGACGCTCGATGCGAGTACGAGCGTCCTCTTGCTCTCGTTCGTGAAGGACTTGGCGTTGATCGCGACGAGTTCGCGGATTTGACGACGCGGTGGAGTCGTTGTCGTGATGGTTCCGGCGAGTCGGCGATCTTGGCCTATGGGGCGGGGAATGCACGGTGGTCGCACACCCACCGGTCTTGGCGCCATCGGTTCTCGCCTGGCCGACCTGCCGCGGCTGCGACGCACTATGCTGCCGCGGGGTGTCGCCGTTAGCGAAGCCGATGAGACTGTGTATCGTGGCCCTCCAGTCGTCGAGCTTGTCCGCCGTTGGAGGGTAGTCTAGGAGCAGTTGAGCTCGTGCTAGAGCTTCTGCTGGAGTGGCGGGCAGCGGTGGCGAGCGGCGCGTGGAGCGGGATGTGCTCGAACTCCTAACTATGTTGAAGGAGCAGCACCAGGGCCAGGCAGTCGCGCCACGCTCGTGCCAGCACGTTGGTGTGTATGCTGGCCTTGAGCACCCTGGGATCCGCCAGCTCGATCTGGGTCCAGCGAGCGTATGGTACCGTGAGTGCCAAGACGCTGCTGGTCCCGTGCCTCCTGAGAGGGGCGCGGTGCATGTTTGGACGCCGTGGCACCATGAGCTGGCTCGGCGACGCCCGTTCCGCCGCCGGTGCCGTCCCCACCACCCGTTTGCTCCAGGGGCGGTGGGTTCGACCCGGATGGACCAGCCACCTCCGGAGCCTTCTTCTTCGGTGGCATGTCGATGAAGATGATGGAGATCTAGCCTGCGCAGACGCCGGATCAGGTTCACACAACCTCGACGCCCCCTACCTGGCGCGCCAAAGGTGTCGGGGGAAATCTGCCTCCACGAACACCTATGGGGACCGAGCCCCTTTCTGGTTCGGCGGGGGGCGGAGGTCGCGCGAAGAGCGGATCGAGGCGATGCACACAAGGGGTTTACCCAGCTTCGGGCCGCACGGATGCGTAAAACCCTACTGCTACTTTGTGGTTTGTATTGTGTTCTTGTTCAGGAGCGCTGAGTGCTACAGTACACTCAGGCAACTAATCAGACCGAGCGTGAGTGGCCTCCTCCTTCCCCCTCCCCACGTTGTGCATGGGGCCTCCTTTTATATGCGCAAGGGGTTACCCACAGGTGGCAACGTAGGTGGGGGTAAAACTGGAAAACGCTGTGTTGGGTACAGCTGTTTGCACAGTGCTATCATACCTAACTCTGACGGCAGGGGACAAGGGCATTAAATGCCTGTCTGGGTCGCCCAAACAGTGCAGAAAAGGGGACGTCAGGGGCGCCACCGTTTGCCACGACGGCTACCCTGTCAGCGTTTCTTCGCCACCGCATGCCCCTGGCTGCGCAGCCTCTCGCTACGTACGCCTGGAATGGCCCCAGAGCGACGCGTGGGTGGATGAGCTGGAACGCAGGCGCGGGGTGGTGACTTGCCGCGGCAAGCGCCTTGCCGCGGTCGATGCCTTGTCGCGCCCGGGAACTTGTTGCTCACCGGTCCTTGCCGGGACGCGTGGCGCGTCGCAACAAGTCTCTTGTCGTGCCCTGGTCGGCCTTCCCGGCAAGCTCCTCTTGCCGGGGCCTTGTGCTTCGAGCGGCCATCCCGGCAAGCTCCTCTTGCCGGGGCCTTGCTCTCTTCGGGTGGCCTTCCCGGCAAGCTCCTCCTGCCGGGGCCTTGGCTCAAATACTTTGTTCTTAGATGGCCCCAAAAAGGGACCATGGAGAGTTTTGGCGATCGCCTGGCAAGCCTTGCCGTGGGGTGCTACGGCTGCCCGTGCACAAGTTCCGGGTACTAAGGTACCCCTACTTTAGTACACCGACATGTGTCTTACCTTGAAGTTTCTTAGGATGGGTGTAGCATATGCCGTGCTCGCTATCAATGGTTGGTATGAACAAATCGATGAGAGTGTGAGATCTTGCGCTGTCAGCACTCACTTTAGCCTCAAGGTGCTCGATCAGCTCCTGATCCGTGGAATCAAACTTGACGCCAGCCGGTAGCACCGGCCAATCCTTCTTGGACTTGCATCGGTTAATTCCAGTTATATGGTACTCAATGTATGTTGACTGTTTTAAGTGAATGATGAAAGATTTCGACAGATAAGTGGTAGTAGTCCACATCTGAAGTCCACAATACCCAAAAACGTCGCCGGGATTGTTGTCTCACCTCACGCGCAGCGTGTTGTCATGTCAATTCAATGTGAGGACATGATGAATAATTTGACCGTCGTATACTAGTACTGCTACTGTACTACTTACTAGTCGTATTTAGTGTCACATTTTGACCATATGTTTAACTAACAAATGTAAATGCATGTCACCAAAAATTATTCCATTGGAAACTATGTTCAAATACGAATAAAACGATATAATTTTTTGTGACATGCATTAACATTTAGTTAGTGAAATTTATGGTCAAAATTTGACACAAATTACTAAGGGGACCAGTAAACCAGGAGGGAGGTAGTAGTACGAGTAGTGCAATATATGCTATAGAGTACTAGTACAAATTTAGAAATGGTGTAAGAAGTTACAAGGCTGTGTGACAGACTTTCTAGGCTACATGAGTAATACAAAATATAATTCCCATTGGACAACACTTTCACCAACAAGTACACACTTGAAGCCTAATTGATATATATATATATATACTAGCAAAAGGGCCCGTGCGTTGCAACGGGAGAAAAGAATACCACACGCTCTTAATTTATAAAAAATGGTCTATAATCTGAGTATTTGTAGATACGGCCCAAACAAAGATGGTTTTTGCCTACAAAAGCGCAAGTTCAAGATTCCACGTGTCTTTTATTTAAACACGGCTTGCATGTAGATTTAATACATATAAAGAAATGGGTAAGTGATCTTTAATTTCGTCTTCAATCCTGATTTTGCTGAGATGTTCATCCATAATCCGGATCAGTACCGATATGAGAGAAAGACAGATAATGCGCTATTGATTAAGATTGCACCCCAGATAGTATTTTCTTCAAATAGTTAATAGGTAAAATAACATCATATTCAGATTCTATATATTTTTTTAATCAAATTCCATATATAACATGTTAAAAGGAGTTACTTTTTAGAAGATATGAGTATTTTAAAAAAACATTTAATATGTACTGCGGGTTTAATGTCAGAACCATTAGGGGGTTTTCCATAAAATAGCATGACGGACTAAGAATACCTATTTCTTTCATTAGTAGGTGTATATATATATATATATATATATATATATATATATATATATATAAATAAATATATATGGCTTCTAGACAACACCTCCATCATCATTATCAGTACATCCTACGCAGGTGAGTTAGGATGCACTTGATCCCAGAAAGGTATCTATCCTTCAAACCAGAGGGGTGTTTCAAACTAACAACAGTACATAATGTCCAACAAAAGAGGGTCATGCTACAACAGCAGGATATATGGCTCAATCTAGATAACAGTATGAGTCAGGTTGTGCATATTTTCTATTGGCATGAACCACATCGCCGCATGTCGGGTTTGCAAAAGCCATCCATCGCATGGAAGCTTGATGCCTTTCACACACTGAAGATTATCTGGCAACAGGCTGCGGCGACGAATCTCTAGATATGGTGATTCATGAAACCCATGGTGTGATGTGTAAACACAGTTCCCCTAGCGAATGGAAGTTGCATAGCACGGTAATCATCACCGGTGATATGATCGATGATTGGTTGGATGATCGGATAATTGAGCCCGAGGAACATGGAGTGGTTGCCGAGGCTGTAAACCCGCCTCTAGTTGAATACGTCTGGCCCAACGGAGCTGGGATCTTTCTCGAACACGAAGCAGCCATAGCCATCAATGTCACAAACGTCCCAGGCATTGTACTCCATGAGGTTTGATGAAATGGTTTGGTTAATTTGGTACGTGCAAATGAGCATCAAATAACCGCCGTCAGCTGAGCGAGCGATAAACCAACACCCATTGGCTGGTATGATTCCAGGTCTTGGAATCATGAAGGCCAGCGCATTTGCGTCTGCTGCAACAATTCAAATTGGATACCAAAATGACAAAAATAAACAATCATGTTCAGAGTACGTGTGGAATTAAGATTATTCTAACAGTGACTCATATCATAGACAGAGAATTGCAATGCCGTGGTCATAATCATATCCCCAAGGTAAAAAAATAAGCCAATGGCTTTCATATTCTAGCAATATATCATGGTTCAAACATCGTGTAACAATGAGAAGAAAACAGATATGACAGGGCATATTCATATTCTACCATAGCACTTACTACAGTTATCATATCAACTCTAAGCAATAACATGCGTTGTTATAAAAATCCTGGAAATGAGAGTAACATATAGCAATCATGAGGTTATACTCATAATATCTATTCTAATAATCATTATATGCCAATTGTTCTCATATCAACTCTAACAATAACATATGTGGTCATTAAAATCTAGGAAATGAGAGGAACATATAGAAATGATGTGATTATAGACATACTATATATTCTAAGTTTGTAACAATGAACATGCAGTCTTATTCTTAAGGTAAAGATGACATGAGATAGAACAATTACACGACGATAGATTCCACCAGTATAGGCAGCCAATCTGTGCGTCGACCACATAAACGATGCCATCGTGCACTATAGCATCAAACAGAAGTGTTGGGTGAAGAGGACCGACGATGAGCCATAACCATGTATGGCGACCAGATTCCAGATAGACTAATTCCATGTTGAACACGACAATGAGCTTGTAATCCATATAGTTTTCTGATGGTGTGGGCACTTTGCAGATTACAACATTCAGCAAACAGAGGTCGAGCCAAAAGCTCGATGCGTCTCGTGCTTAGTAGGCAGGAGTGTCCGGCGGGCCGCGAGGCTCGATGGCGGCGGTATCCAATGATGGAAGGGTGATCTCTCGCTGGGTGTAGATATCCACGAGACGCCATGGACTACCGGATTGGTGGATGAGGACGATCCAGTTGGCCTTCATGCTCGTCCAGTAGTGGTCGCGCATGAAGGACAGGTGGACGAGTAGTGGTAGCATGTCGAGGGGCACCATGGCAACCTCCGTAGGATCGTCAAGTCGGTGTCTGGGCCACCTGTGAGGATCGAGCATCAGTAAGCAGGGTGTCTTGAAAAGAGTCGGCCGGTTGCAGATGAGTAGATGGTACAAAGGCAATGACCATGTGGCCATACGGACGGTGCTGAGCAGGTCCATACGATCACAGATCTGCTCCAAGAGAACATCGGGGAGAGAATTCCAATTGCAGCTCCGCGTGTCTATCGGTTCTCCCGTAGGGTTTTTTAGGGCGCTGAGTGACTAGGGTTTTGGGTGCCTGCTAGGCAGCGGGGAAGTGGATTCGGGCGGGCGAGCGAAGAAGATGGCGTGTGTAGCCGAGCAGTGAGCGGGGGGTTATGGTACGCGCGAGCTACCAAGGAAGACGGCGCGGGCAGGCGAGCAGTGACCGTGGGGAAATGGTGTGCGGCTAATGATGGGGAAGAGAGGAGGAAGAAGAGTAAAAGATTGGGAAGAAAGTGCATTAAATATCAATTCTACTAGTACTACTACCTGGATATACCGTCCTTCGAAGTGTAAATAGTTACGCCGATGACATGTGGGTCTACCTCAAGAGGGCCCATATGTCAGTTAATGGAGGAGAGAGGTGTGTAGTTGTATTTGTGGAAGGATGCTCCACTGGCAAACATGATGGCAGTACTGGGCAAGGCTGATTTAGTAACACCAACATGCTGGTTCAGCTTATTAATCAAGTGTCCCATCTGCTGTTGCGTGTATTTTCACTTCACTATGAAGACTAGTTGAATAATACTCTCTGACCAAGATGGGGAATAATGAATTGTGAAGACTTCCTATCTACAGTATCCCTATGCCTGTACGCTCGGGCCCCTCCCAATGCTCTGCCTTGTAAGGCTACCATGTAGGCAAAAAGCCTGATGTGGCAAGGTCATTAAGAGGAGAGATAAGTGTGGTGACCCAGTACTAAGCGCGAGAACCTAGACAAAAGACTTAAATGGAAGAATCCCACCAATGCATGAAGAACTTTAGTTACAAAATCATTAAATAAAGGATGCTTAGCACCACAAGTTAAGCACCTGTACATGTAAGCATTGGGAGCTTTAGATGCTAAAGTTTTTAATGTGCTTAGCACCCCATGTAAGCACCAATGCATTGGAAGTAGCCTCATCCTGTCCAACAAGATGAAACATTGGCCAAGGCACCCGGCGCCAATAATGTAGGAGTACTAGTACTACCTCCTTTCCGGTTTATAGGGCTCAATTCAAAAATCTCATCAACCAAAGTAGATGATGAGTGGTGGAATAATTTTTGTACTTTGCAAAATCACTCAATTAATGCACTCGTTTTCCTCAAAAAATTATGTTTACCAATCCATTAATTTTGTGTCAAACTTTGACCATCTACTCTCTCCATCCGGGTGAATAAGTCATCTTTGGTTGTGCACCGTGACCAAGGAGGGAAAAACAAGAGAACTTAATGTTTATTTGCTACTCCCTCCATTCCTAAATATTGTCTTTTTAGACATTCAAATGGAATACAACATACGGATGTATGTAGACATATTTTAGAGTGTAGATTCACTTATTTTCCTCCGTGCGTAGTCACTTGTTGAAATTTCTAGAAAGACAAATACTTCATGGGAACAGAGGGAGGCTTTTACTCCGAATTTGGGAACAGAGGGAGTATCACAATATGGAGGGAACAAAGGAATCTTGAAATATGAACATGTCACTGGGAGGGAATAAAAGCCACATGCATGCATGCATGCAACATGCAAATCTCACACGTACACATGGACGCACGCAACACTCACGCAACCATGTGGCACACAACACTCAACGCAACACACACGCTCACGCTCAAGTGCTTAACCTACTACCTATGTCTGTTAAAGACTGTACATTTAGAGACTTACACATTGATCAGGCACAATTAACGCCCAAAAGTAGCAGATTTATGTGTGCATGCGACCATTGAGAGAAGAAGATTAAATGAAGGTTATTGCATACTGTAATTAAGGATAGACATATAGCCTATAGCTAGAGCACAAGTTGGTGCATTAGTCAATCAATATCGATTTTAGATTAAAGGCTAAATGCATTGGAAGTGCAGATGTACACTCTTTGTTTTTTAGCCGATGTACACTCTTCGTTGGAAGACCAAGGGAGTACACGTGCATGCACTAACATACACAGCCAGGGTGGCTCGCGCGCAAGGGTCGGACTCCTGTCGTGCCTACGTAAAGTTTTGTTCAACTAATTTCTTTGCTCTGCCAACTAGAAGGTGGGACCCAGAAAACAGGTGACAATTTAACTAGTAAACAAAGTGCCATGTCGACTATGTGGCCGGTTAGTAGGGTGCAATACGGTGCTCTACGATGAGCTTGTGATCGTATAATCACCGCAAAACAATATATAGTGACCATAAAGAGCGTATTGTTACATACGTTGACCGTCAGTGTATTTTTCTCGTTTCAAATTAAGCCATATTAACCGGAAAGTTCTAGTACTTGTACTGCTTTGATGTGTCCCGTCAACTTGCCGAACGAGGAGAAGCTTGCTTACTACGCCTCTCCCTCGCCCACGCGTGCAGTGGCTCGCAGGATGAGGAGAGGGTTTTGACTATAGTGCCGTGTCCCTATCCCTCTCGCTCGCCCTTGATCTCGCGGTGGACGTGCAGCTGTTCAATCGGTGTAAGATTGCCAGAAGCATATTGTACTGTAGTATCATCATTGTTGGACCTTTAGAAGAGGCGTAGAGCCAAGTGGAAGGTTCACACGAGTACGAACTGTTGAACCTCCCGAAGAGGCAAAGAGCCAAGCAAAAGTTTTTATAGGAGTTGTTGTCCTAGTAGGAGTATACTACAACTATAGAGAACGATGCTACTGTATGATGCCGCCACGTCACCTATATCCAAAGTTGTGCCACCTTTTTTTCTCAAAGAGCGTGTTGGAGCCCGTGCAACAACCACGCAAGTTGCACATACACATAACACATTTACTAGTAACAAATTCTAAAGGACAAATGCCAGTATGCCACACAAGTTCATCTCCAATTCATGTGATAAATTTGTGCATGACTAGTCTACATATATTCACAGCGCTACCGTCACAATTTACCATACCCCACTTACACATTATAGATGGGCTACATGTCCTCCTCCAGGTTCCAGTCCCAGGTGTTCTTCATGGATGACACAATCCATAGCGGTGGGCAACGGAATCATTGTCGCAGGTTTCTAGTCCGGTTCCACACGACGGAGACTCATCCAAGCTGAAGCAGCATAAATCAGGGATAGCGTGTCCTAGCATGTCATTCATCCGGCGGTGCACACTAAAGACACAACCATGCTTCATGAACGGCAGGCCTTTGGTGTCGTGCACGGAAGGTGGCATCCGCTTCACAATGGGGTAGTTGTCCCCAATGAAAAGCTAGTACTCTCCAAGAGTGTTCCTCGGCACCCACATGGCATCACGGGTGTCGAACTCGGCACCGTTCATCTGGTACACGCGGCATCTCAGATCTGGACACATGGTGACGTACACAGTCAAGGTCCATGCATAATAATGTTGTATTCAAATATTGCGGTTAGTAATAGTGTGCAGCAAATAGTACTACTCCGGTATAGAGGAAGTAAAATAACCGGCTTATTATATATAGCCACTTTTGGCTACATGGATGAGATAGTAAGACATGGAAAAACAAAAATGGTGGCAGCTAGTGGGTTCAAGTCTTCAAGGGCCTAGCGAGCTATACGCATCCTCCAAGGTAAAAAGTACTCCTACTAGTACTAGTAAGTAGTACAACAACAAAAGAGAAGGCGAGAGGGTTACAAAATATAATACTAAATGGAATACCTGGGTAGATGGTGACGGTCCGATCGTGGTAGATTGTGTGACCATGTTGCGCATCAGTGGTATCATGGGTAATGACGGCTAAGATAGTTGATCCCAATATGCCAAACTTAGCTACAAGGTTTCAGGTTTAACCGAATCGCGAATGCAAATGCACATCCAGGATTGGCGATCTTATTTTGATCGGGGCTGACTGCTCCGTACAAAATAATGGAGTACCGTTAGGGATGCAAATGATGGTTTGTGCATTCTGTTTGTAATCTCCCGTACCGTAGGATGGCATCCAGATGAAACAAGTCCCCTGGCTTGTCACCACAAAGATGCGGCCTAGATGGAACACGACATCTTCGAACGTGTTGGGGTACAAATCTGCCACGGCCAACATGCGCAGCCTCTGCCCTGTCTGTCGTTACTACCTCTTGTATTTATGGCAATCCTTATGTCGAACACCGCGATGAGATTGTAATTGTCGTAGGCACATTGCTTTGTCGGCGGGTCTGCAATTGCTATCTTCTTCAATCTCATGTTGGCATCATCATACGTATTCAAGCCCTCCAACCCGGAAGGCCGATCCCAATGGTGGAGAAGGTGTCTACGGGAACAGCTGCACTGCTGTGGATGTTGTGCAAAATGATGGTGGTATCCGGTCAGAGGAGTGCAAGCCAATCTTTGTTGGCACCTACCCAGACCTATATATAAGACGGTGGGCAGTAGAGAAATTACAGGATGGAAAAGGAATAACTAAGTACTACATGATCAAACTCCATGACTGACCTGCTCATCGGACAAAATCGGACTACCTCTCAACATCGGCAACTCTAACGGAGTCAACGTGCAACCATGGCCAGGGAGCGGTGGACTGTTCAAAGGATTGTCCCATAGAAGAACCTTCTCCTCGAGGACGCATGGAGGACCAACAAGCATGGCCTTTTCCCAAGCCTGTTTAAGCACCGTCTTGAAAAAGTTGGTGCAGGAAGCACCGAGTCTTGCGGCGGTGAGGACATCGGAGCCATGTGTGATTTCTCCCAGAGTATTGTCATCCAAGGTCTCCCAACCCCGACGAGGAGGGGAAGTGCCTAGCGAATCCATGGGAGCAGCGACAAACTGCCTTCTCTTCGGGGGGAGGTGAACTGGCGAGGAGGAGATACGATCATAGTAACTGCAGGGCCTCGTCCCTTCCAACTTTACATCCTCGATCGTTCCTTAGCGAAGGGGTGAGTCCAGTATTTACTATGTACTCGTACTATAGCAGTACTAGTGCTACTTTATCAACTGGTAGTCGATGTAGTATTGTACTTCTAGTATAGTGCACCAGTTTTGAACTCTTGAATCTCAGCGCCAAGGAGATACAATTGGAAGTGGAGGGTAGTACTGTTCTCTAGAACCATCACTGTACTATCAATGCAGGGAAAGTACACTAGCGTAGTGGGTACTCTCGGTGCTCTATTCAAGTGCATAGCTGGCCTACTCAGCCGCTCCTCTCACGCACACACTAGCAGCCTATCTATCAGCGACGGTTACTGCGGGGGCAGAACTTTTGAGTTATTTGATACAGCGAGACTAGGATTTTCGCTTCCATTTATGGAGGTGTAATGGATCTCGCCCAACTTTGTTAGTAGTTCATTCTTTATGAATGAGATGAGGCAAAGCTTTTGCCTCCATTTAAAAAAAACAACGTCAAGATGAATTTATTTTATAGAGCCGATAATGGAGTGAAGTCCATGCGTGCAACGCTACAAGCTACAGAGTAGTACAATACTAGTATCACTTTACGTACAGAGCCATATTGCATAGTCCCCAATGCCGCGCCAGGCTTTTCCGGCTCCTCGGGCTTAATTGGGAGGCACTAGTTTAAATATGCTACTAGCTAATGAGGAAGCTGCAAGCGAGGTGCGGCTAGGGCGAGCACACGAGCCACGATATGATGGGAAGGAAAACCCGTTCACGTGGCTAGGCTATCCAGTGCACCCAGATTGTGGTGCGGCATGTCCGGTCGACTTTAAAACTCAAACTACACGTGTACAATATTGGCTCACAGCGAAGTTACTATTTAAAAAAAGGCCGTCGTGCGTTCGGCCGGGATCGAACCCACAAAACGAGGTATACACTCCCGCGACCACTAGTAGTACTCGTTGGAGTACAACGCAACCGAGAATTGCCTTCCGTCGCTAGTAGTACATTGTTCCTTACAAGAAACCACTAATATTGCCAAGGAACCACTAATAATGCGAAGAAACTACTACAACTTGCATACATGGCAGACTTAAGATAAGACTACCTTATCAACCATTGTACATGCCCTTACCAACAAGCCCTACCAAGAAACGACTACTCTAAAAGTGCCATTATAGGCATGTTTCAACCCATGTCGCCCCTTAAGTCAACACCTTCTATTCGACCGGCAAGTTTGGCGTTATGACTTGTGGGACCTACATGTCAGTCTACACAAAAACCCCCGAGTGACCTCCTACCTCCGGCCCGTCCACCTAGTCATCCTCGGCCATGGGACGCAGCTACCGCCGCTGGCAGAAGGCAAGGTCAAAACCGCCGGCGGTGCGGAGCCCATGTTGCAGCAGCCCAGATGCCAGCTCCGTCCGGCGCTCGCGACCGCTAGCTCGCCAAGATAGCTCTGTCCAGCTGCTTGTCTACAAGGTTTGCTAGCCAGATTGGCACGGCGGCGCAGCGGCTTGCTCGCGCGCGCCGTGCTAAGGCCAGCCATCTGGCTCGAGCGAAGGCCAGCGCGGCGGCTTGCTCGCTCGTGAGTCACGCTCGGGCCAGCCTGCCAACCCGTGCGGAAGCCAGCGCGGTGTCCGGCCCGTCCAACGGAGCGGTGGCCAACTCGCTCATTACTGGCGCCACCGACGAACACACAGCAATACTATTTGAAGTAATGTTCACGAAAAAAATGATTTGAGGGGGAATAACAGGATAGAAGGTCAGATGTGGGTCCCTCGTGTCAAGGTCAAACAAAATGTGTAGGTTTAAGCTGCCTCGTCAGCACGGACGTGTGGGCCAACCCTGTCATAAACGAGTTTAAACGAGCCTAATCGGCACTATGTAGTAGTTGTTGGCGCGGATTAAGAAATTTTGGGTATGTTTTTTCTATTTTTTGTAAAATAGTTTCTTCCTAGGGCTGGTTGAAAGTGGTAGTTTTTTGTTAAATACTCTACATATTGTAAGTAGGAGTGAAAGTTAAGCTTTGGAAGCCAATAAACAAGGCTAGTTACATAGTGCATATGTGTACGTGATTGAAAGTAAATATCAACCATGATGACTAATATCTTGATGGAAAACTCGAAACTATGGAAATACTAGCATTTTTTTGCATGGTTGGAAATACTAGCAATGTTCACGTGCATTGTAATGGATCATAATTAGAATAATGCTTATTCACAAACTTGATACAAAACACTCTAATTTTGATATACATATATCAGTAGAGATATATTATGTTTCAATCATAATATATTCCTTGGGCTGTTTTGGTGAGGTGAGGGAGGGATGTGGTTGGTTTTAAGATACTAATTATGGGTTTTTCTGCAAATTTGTAGAGAAGTGGGATGTTGGTGAGAAAAGGCAACAACTTACCTCAAAGTCGTTAGATGTAGATCTAATTGCAAGAAATGACGGATGGCAGACAGACCATCATCACCAACTTAGTCTTCTATAGGAGTACCAGCAAGATGTCTGTGCATTGCACGGAACATCAAGATGCATTTTTTATAAAACACTTGTTGTGATTGACCCATGTAGGAGTAATCCCATGTCTAAAAACTAATGATATCTCGAGAAATAGGAGATAAGGTGAGGTGGAGTGGGGCGTGGTGGTGATTGGCGGTCGGACTGAGCGGAGGCATGGGGATGGACGATGCCGGCGGCGGCCACCAGACCAGTTTGTTCCAAAGGCTTCCTTTTTTAACTGCTCAACAATGAGGTTGTTGGAGATAAGGATGAACGAGGGAAGGCCTTTTCTGCAAGTGTGGAGAGACGTGCGGGTATCTTTTAGTTTAATTTCCATCCGTAAGATATAGATCAGATGGTACATATTGTAAGATGGCACGCGTACCATCATCACCAACTCGGTTTTTTATAGGAGAAGAAATTAAGTATGGAGATACAAATGTATTATCGATACTTGTTTCCGTAAACTATGATCTACATTCTATTCAACGCCTCAGCATGTGGGGCCTTAGCACGATGACTTCTCGACTATGTAAAACAAATGTTTTCTCGTCGCTGATAAGGAGGGGGTGACGATGGCGCGTTTTCGGCTTGCTCTAGTCCTAGTAGTCATACTAGGTGGTCTATACATGTGTAGATTTATTCTTTTTCACGTCTCGTGTTCGCCGTACTGCCACGACTGTTGACGAATAGACGCAAAGTTATTCATGGGGAAACCGTGGATGGGCGTGTTTGCGAGAGAGAGGGACAGTGTGCATGTGTGATATGTCTAGAGACTAAGGCAATGATAAGAGATTCTTCGTGTCTATGTGTGTGGAGGATAGAGAGAGACATGTACATGGTGCTTTGTGTTGTGTAACACAGAGACACATAGACATAATCAGAGAGTGAGTCTGTGAGATACACATGTGGACATGGGGAGAGATGAGGATCCAGATAAATGGGTGTTTTTGCGTGTCTGTGTGTGTTTATGTGTGCATTTGTGTGTGAGAGGGAGTGTGTGTATGTGTCGGTGTACTAAAGTAGGGGTACCTTATTACCCTGAACTTGTGCACGGGCAGTAGTAGCGTCCCGTGGCAAGGCTTGCCAGGGGAGCGACAAGAGCCTCCACGGCCCTTTCCGGGCCGGACGAAGGCCAAGTGATCGAGCCTAGAAGACCAAGCCCCGGCAAGAGGAGCTTGCCGGGCCAAGCAGGCGAGGTCCGGCAAGAGGAGCTTGCCGGGCCAAGGCGGCAAGGCCCCGACAAGAGGAGCTTTCCGGGACGACTAAGCCGAAGCACCAAGGCCCCGGCGGGAGGAGCTCGCCGGGACGACCAAGCCAAGGCACCCCAAGAGAAGCCCGCCGCGGCGCGCCGCGCGCCCCGGCAAGGCCTGACGAGCGGTAAGCTCTCAGGGGCGGCAAGGCAACTACCACGGCAAGCCACTTGCCGCGGCAAACCACCACCTCAGTCCTGCGCTCCAGCTCACCTGCCCACGCGTCGCTCTGGGGCTTCCCCGGAGGCACGTGGCGGGGCGCCGCGCAACCTGAGACGCGCGGTGGCATGCGACGTTGGCAGAGTCGCCCCCGTGGCAAGCGGAGGCGCTCCTAACGGTCCGCCTCGGCACTGTTCAGGCGATCCAGACGAGCATTTAATGCCTTTGTCCCCCGCCGTCAGAGTTAGGTGCGATAGCACTGTGCGACCCCTGTTCGCACAGTTCCTTGCCACTTTTACCCTCACCTGCGTCACTGCCTGTGGAAAACCCCTTAGCATATAAAAGGAGGCCCATGCGCACGTAGGGAGGGCATCGAACCCTAGAGGAAGGAAAACGAGGAGGACACCCAGTAGACCCTCGTCTACGTCCAGCTCCAACTTACTGTAGCTTCTTGCGCTCTAGAGCAAGAACTCTAATCAACCAGACATGCAGCAGTAGGGTTTTACGCATCCATGCGGCCCGAAGCTGGGTAAAATCGTTGTGTGTGTGTGTCGCCTCGATCTGCTCTTTGTGCAACCTCCGCCCCCGCCGAACCGACAAGGGGCTCCGTCCCCATAGGTGCTCGTGGAGACCGATATCCCCCGACATCTTTGGCGCGCCAGGTAGGGGGGCCAGACCCGGAAAAAGAAAAAACCCTAGAGGAGGACGCTCAGTAGACCCTCGTCTACGTCCAGCTCCAGCTTACTGTAGCTTCTTGCGCTCCAGAGCAAGAACTCTAATCAACCAGACATGTAGTAGTAGGGTTTTACGCATCCATGCGGCCCGAAGCTGGGTAAAATTGTTGTGTGCGTATGTCGCCTCGATCTGCTCTTTGTGCAACCTCCGCCCCCGCCGAACCGACAAGGGGCTCCGTCCCCATAGGTGCTCGTGGAGGCCGATATCCCCCGACATCTTTGGCGCGCCAGGTAGGGGGTGCGTCGAGGTTGTGCGAACCAGATTTGGCGACCACAGGCAAGCTCAGGTATGGCCAGGGACCTTTCCGCTCCGACCCGCTGAGCGGAGGCATTCCTCCTCACGGACTCGCGCACGGCCCTCCTCGAGTACCCACTCACGCTGAGTCCGGGCAAGAGCAGCTGCTCCTTGAGGAGGACCGCCTTCCGGCCGCTGAGCGAGTTTCTCGTTTCCAGCAAACTCTGCGCCGCTCCCGTAGCCGCAGAAGTTAGCGCCGGAAGATGCAGGAAAGGCGACCTCGTTCTTCGGCGAGCCCAGGCTGCCAAGATCCAAACGAGTCGACACCGACCGTGGGAGGAACCTTGCCAGCGCGGCCGTCGGAACCCGTTCCGTCGGCCATCCTCTCTGTCCAAGTCTTGCCGCAGTTGCATGTAATCCTTGGTACAGAGACGAGCGCAGATCCCGAGCATAGCTTGTGTGCCCCGCACATCTTGTCGATTTCGCGCCTCTCCTCTTGGCGCGTGCGTCATTCGACACGATTGTGCAGCACTCGACTCCGGCAAGCGATGGCGGGCCGCGAAGCCCCGAGCCTTCGTTATTCCCTTACCTCGAGAAGGGGGGATGACAGGATAGGCTGGGCGTCGCCCGAGGAAGCTGCGCCTTGCCGGACTGCAAACGATAGAGAAGCTAAGTCGCCAAAGTTTGAGCGATTAAGCTCCTTTTTATTCTTAAGTTATATTCCTCGAACGGCCGAGCTTCGTATGGGAAACCTGCGCAGAGGGGCCGGCTCGTGGCTGGTTGTGCCCTTATTTCGTTTCGAGTCCGCCTCAATGACTTAAGTGTGCTACATCCCGAGTAGCATCCTTACTTGTTTCGAGCTCGCTCGGTAGCTTGAGTGTGCCGCGACTACAGTCGCCACGCTTACCTCGCCCTGAGCCTGCTCAACATTTAAGTGAGTTGCGCCAGCCGCGGCAAGGTTTCTTGCCGGTGGAGGCTCCGTCAGCGGGTTGCTGATGTCTCGCACTCGGCACCCGTGGCAAGGCGGAGACTTGCGCCGCCAAGTTCCCGGAAGCGTAGGGCGCGAACGTACGAAGCACAAGGTCGAACGAGGGAGATAACAGCGCAATGAACTGCCTAAGATAAAAGTTATATTACAGAATAACTTGCCGCTGCTCTAATCAACTGTTTCTATGGCATGCTCAGCAGCGACAAGGGAAGAAAAGAAAGAGGTGGGCGGCCTAATCCGCGCGGTCGCCCTCGACCCGCCTGATCCCGGCCACCCTTTACACAATGGGGGTGACGAGGGCCCTGATCTCCGTCAGGTCAGCGTCTTCCGGCAAGTGCCTGAGGACGTTGGTGAGCCTGATGGTGGGGTTGCGGAAGACGATCTTCACCAGCACCCTCTCGAGGGCCCCGGAGACAGCTTCCCGCGTTTCCTCGGCCAGCTGCTCCGGGATCTTTTCCCGGAGATGCTGGAGCACCCCCACCAAGCCCTTGAAGAAGGAAGTGAGCTTGATGCTCGGCGGGGCATTCTCGCCGGAGGGGTACTCGTGGCCCTCCATCCCCAGGAGCTTCAGCTCCTGGTCGATGGTGGCGGCGATGTCGACGAGGCCTTCGGTCCACCGCTCCATCGTCTCCTGGAAGTCGTTCTGGGTAACGGCGGCGCGCTTCAACAGCTCCTCGTTGCCAGCAACCTCTTTCCGCAAGGTCGCTTCCTGCTCCTTGGCGCTCTCCAGCGCCTTGGCCAGGGTGTCCAGCTTCAGCTCGAGGACAGCCTTGGAGTCCTTGGCGGCGTCGAGCTCCTGGATCTTCTCGGCGAAGCGTCCCTGCAGCTCGCCAAGGGTGTGGGCGCCCTTCTCGCGCTCCTGTTTGAGCGCGGCAAGCTCCTCACCGCTCGCCTTGAGGTCGCTGGCGAGCTGCGCCACCCTCGTCTCCAGCTCCCCCTTGGCAACCTCGGCGGCCGCGGCAGCGTCCTGCGCTCTCTGCAGGGCCCCGCCAAGCGACTGCTCGCGTGCGGCGACCTCCTCCTCGTGGCTAGCAAGGCTGGCCTTCTGCTGCACCAGTTCGCTTTCCCGCGTGGATAGCCCCGCAGCGGCAAGCCTCTGCTGCTCTTCGGCCTCTGCCTTCTCGAGGAGGAAGGCCGTCCGCGCCTCGTCGAGCAGCCTCCGCTCCTCCGCCAAGGACCGGAGAGCCTCCTGGTTGAGCTCCCGGAGCTCCTCGGCACGCTTCTCCATGTTCGCGCTGGCCCTCGCGATGAGTGCCTCTTGGCGCTCCACCTTGGTCTGCCGGGCGCGGTAGAGCGACACCAGCTTCCGGAGCAGCCGCTCCTCCTCGGGCTCGCCGCTGCTGGCGCTTGGCGCGTCGACCACTGTCAGCCCGACGGAGGCGAGCACTTCTCCGTCCAGGGCCTCCCCCTTGACCGGCGCCCTGGAACTAGGCTCCGAGGGGAGCCTGATGAAGACGCCATCACCGGCCCGCAGGTAGGCACCCGTCGGGGGCTCCTCGGGGCCCGACGCGGTGGGAGCAGCGGGACCGCCGGACTGCGGAGTGCTTGACGCCTCGGCCTCCCCGGGGCCGTCGGCGCGGTCGCCGGTCCCCTCGCCGCCTGTTGCCGCGGCGGCCTTGGCGGCTTCGGCCTCCCCGCCGCCTGCGGGGTCGCCGGTGCCTTCCGCCTCTTCGATGACGATGACGTCGTCGGCGTCGCCGCGTGCGCCCTCCCCGACGACGACCTCAGTCTCTGTCGGGTCCGCGGTGGGCGGGTCTGACGGCCGGAAGAGGGGAGAAGAGTCAGCTGAACAGCCGACAAAGAAGCTCATAAGGAAAGATAACCAGGGAAAGTTTTCTGTGCAGGGGGGCTTACCGGTGGCAGGGTCCGTGGCCGCGTCCTCCGTTAACGGGGGATCGCTGGCCGCGTCCCTCGCCGAAGATCCCTCCCTTGCCAGAGAGGTCTTCCTTGCCGGGGGCTCCTCCCTTGCCGGGGAGGCCTCCCCTGCCGGGGGCTCCTCCCTTGCCGGAGATTTCTCCCTAGGCGGGGTGGTCGAAGCGGACGGCGCAGCAGGAGTGCCCCCCGGGGTCGCCTGCTGGGGCTGCTCTGCTCCTACCCAACGACAACAACGACAGCCACATGTCAACGAAGAGAAGGGAAGCTCGCGCGCGCGCCAAACGGCAAGAACTAGCCGTGCCCTCACCCTGGGGGCTGCGCTGTGGGCTGCCCTGCGGGCCCGCTGCCAGGTCCGGCAAGGTTGTCTCCGGCAGCTCCCCAGTTGTCGGGGGAGATTCGCCCTCAAGGATGACCAGCGGGATCTTGGCCCTCTTCGCCCTGCTCTAAGCCAGGGTCCTGAAAGGGAACGCTTTCGGGGAGGATGAGTGGGCTGCGAAACAAGACGAAGCAACGGAAATCAAGAAGATACAAGCTCAACAAGGAACTTACTCTCCGTCCTCCTCTTCGTCGTCGGAGCTGAGCGCGGAATAATCAAAAACCGGCTTGCTCCAGGCGCGAGGAGACAGGGGAGTGGGTTCCCGGGACCGCTTGGCGGGGTCGGTGGACGACCCGGCCCCCGTTGCCGCCGCGGAACGGGGAGCGGCAGGAGCAGAAGCCGTGGCCCGTGAGGACCCCGCTCCCGCTGCTTCAGAGGCGCGCGTCACCCGGGGCTGCGGTTGCTGGTCGGCCTGCCGCACCACCTCTCCGGCCCTGCGGAGACGCCTCCTCGGCTGGGCAGGGGGCTCCGCCTGCGACGAGCTGCCCGGGAGCTGCGAGGAGGGCGCGTCAGCCTCCGGCAAGCCACCCGCGTCCTGGGCGGGCTCGCCCGCACCACCGTGCCCGGCTGGCTCCTCCGCGCCGGCGAGCTCCATTTGGTCGGCGAGGCTCTCCGCCTCCGCCGCGTCTGCCTCGGCCAGGGTGAAGCCAGACTCGCCCGCGGCCGCGGCGGCCGCCGCCTCCTCCATCCTGGAGGCGATGTAGGCCAGCTCCTCGGGGGTGGTGTCCCGCGTGAGGCCCCTCTTCTCGTCGGGGTCGACCGGCACCTCCTCCAAGTTGTCGAAGAAGGCCTGCACGACGTCGTCTGCCGGCTCCTGCCAGGTCGCGTCGATCCCGTGCAAGTCGCACAGCGGCATCATCGCGAGGATGCGGCTGAGCGCCGAGTTGTTGCACAGGGGGACGACGCCCGGCGGCAACCTGAACCATTCTGGGTGCTCGGAGTCGTGCTTGAACAGCTCCTTCAACACTCCGTCGAGCTCCAGGACGGTGAAGTTGTAGTTAAGGCCCGGGCGCAGCCTCATGATGTCCGCCGCGTTTTGGAATTCCCAAGCCGGTTTCCCCCTCTCCTACAGGGGGGCGATACGCCGGCGAAGGAAATCCGGGCCAACGGCGCCGATGGTGAGTCCGGCAAACCTGAGGCGCAGGATTCGGGTGGCGGCAATCTTCAGCTTGGCGTCATCCGGGGCCAGGTCGCTCCAATCGCGGCCGCGCACCACTGGAGTTCGCCGCACGGCGGTGAACGGCGGTGGATTCTCCTCGACGATCAGGCACCACTCGGCCCTCCACTCCTCCCATCTGCCACGGAGTTCCCCCTCCAAGTAGGCCTCTTTCTTTCCGGTCCTGGAGATCCAGGCGACTCCGCCGGACAGCGGCTCTCCTTTCTCCACCCGAGGAGTAAAGAAGTGTCGGAAGAGGGCTACGTTGGGGCGAACTCCGACAAAGTTCTCGCAAAGGTGTGCGAAAACCGCCATTGTCAGAACGGCGTTGGGGGTGAAGTCAAGGAGGTGAAGGTTGTAGGTGTGCATGATGTCGCAGAAGAACTCAGAAAAAGGCGGGCAGAGCCCGCAGAGGAAGAACACGGCGAAGAAAGGGTACCCGGTCGGGTACAGCTTCTGGGCAATGGCGGGAAGAACTCGCGTGCGCGGATGCGCTCGCGTCGCCGTCGACCAGAAGAGGAGGTATTCGTTCTTCAGCCTCAGCGCATCAAGCTGAGGGGGGAACGTCGCCGTCTCCTTCCGAAGCGCTTCCAGCCGCAGCGCCTCGGCCGACTTCACGGCCTTCCCCTTCGCCTTGTCACTCTTCGGGGCCATGGCAGAAACGGGGAGGGGGAGTTGTCGGCGTGGGCGGCGCCGGGGGCTGCGAAGGTGAATCGCTCCTTTCTCTAGTGAGGAGGAAGTGGCAGAGATTTTCGAGGAACAGCAACCGGCGGAATGGCGAGCTGCCCCTGTTCCCCTCCGCTTATAAAGGGGGGAAGGAGCGGGGGCGGACGTTCCGCCTTTCCAGATAAAGGAGTCGTGCCCGACGTGACGCATGCCAGCGGGCCTCAGCCCCGCGCAAGCCACCCACGTCACGCACGCCTCGCACGCCTCGCCCCCCCATGACGCCGCGATAAGCGCGCGCCACTTGGGGAGAGCGCGACGAGCACGGAGTTAAGGAGCAGCGCAACCCAGGCCACGCGTGCCCGTGCACTGTTAGGGCCTGGCCCAACAACACTCGGCACCGTGTATGGCCCAGACCCGGGGGCTCCTGTCGGTGTACTAAAGTAGGGGTACCTTAGTACCCCGAACTTGTGCACGGGCAGTAGTAGCGTCCCGCGGCAAGGCTTGCCAGGGGAGCGACAAGAGCCTCCACGGCCCTTTCCGGGCCGGACGAAGGCCAAGTGATCGAGCCTAGAAGACCAAGACCCGGCAAGAGGAGCTTGCCGGGCCAAGCAGGCGAGGTCCGGCAAGAGGAGCTTGCCGGGCCAAGGCGGCAAGGCCCCGGCAAGAGGAGCTTGCCGGGACGACTAAGCCGAAGCACCAAGGCCCCGGCGGGAGGAGCTCGCCGGGACGACCAAGCCAAGGCACCCCAAGAGAAGCCCGCCGCGGCGCGCCGCGCGCCCCGGCAAGGCCTGACGAGCGGTAAGCTCTCAGGTGCGGCAAGGCAACTACCGCGGCAAGCCACTTGCCGCGGCAAACCACCACCTCAGGCCTGCGCTCCAGCTCACCTGCCCACGCGTCGCTCTGGGGCTTCCCCGGAGGCACGTGGCGGGGCGCCGCGCAACCTGAGACGCGCGGTGGCATGCGATGTTGGCAGAGTCGCCCCCGTGGCAAGCGGGGCGCTCCTAACGGTCCGCCTCGGCACTGTTCAGGCGATCCAGACGGGCATTTAATGCCTTTGTCCCCCGCCGTCAAAGTTAGGTGCGATAGCACTGTGCGACCCCTGTTCGCACAGTTCCTTGCCACTTTTACCCTCACCTGCATCGCTGCCTGTGGAAAACCCCGTAGCATATAAAAGGAGGCCCATGCGCACGTAGGGAGGGCATCGAACCCTGGAGGAAGGAAAACCAGGAGGACACCCAGTAGACCCTCGTCTACGTCCATCTCCAACTTACTTTAGCTTCTTGCGCTCCAGAGCAAGAACTCTAATCAACCAGACATGCAGCAGTAGGGTTTTACGCATCCATGCGGCCCGAAGCTGGGTAAAATCGTTGTGTGTGTGTGTCGCCTCGATCTGCTCTTTGTGCAACCTCCGCCCCCGCCGAACCGACAAGGGGCTCCGTCCCCATAGGTGCTCGTGGAGGCCGATATCCCCCGACAGTATGTGGAGTAGAGAGACCACTAATTAATGATGTAAACCTAGTATAATCGAAGGGGGAATGGTGTGACATGTGTGTCAGAGAGAGGCAAAGGTGTGTGTAGTAGCAGGATAGCATGGGTGGGCGGGGAGCAGACTATTTGGAAGAGACATCGAGTGTGTGTGGGAGAGGGGTGTGTGTGAGAGAGAGAGCGACGGAGAGAGAGAGAGAGAGGAAGAGAGCGGGGAAGAGGGGTCGTTTGTGTCCATAAATGTCGTATAGATAGGGAGACAATGTTGATGTTTGTCGATGAGGAACGACACCTATGGGGTCATAAGAATCCCTACTACGGTTGCCGGGGCGCAGGGTTGCGAGAAGAGCAGGATTAGTAATCAGCACAAGGATCGTTTACCCAGGTTCGGGCCGCGTGGATGTGTAAAACCCTAGTCCTGCTTTGGTGGGTGTATTTCAGAGAGTTCTTGAGCTCTCGAACTAGCTATGGTGGGGTGTGCAGTCCCAAAAAGCCGAATCCTTCTCCAGTATGCCATGGGCCTCCTTTTATAGTCGAAAGGGGCTGCCACAGTGGCATACATGAGGTGGAAAGGCGTACAGTATTGCAAGCTTATCGCTCGTATTACAGGACAAGACGCATTTAATGCTGCGCTGAGGTGTCCCCTAGCTTTATCGGGGATGGGGGCGAGGCCCGTCCTGTCTGTCGCCGCTCCTCCTCGCTTCGACACGTGCCTCGGCCAGTGATGCGTGCCACACCATGTAGGCAGGCAGGCAGCTGAGGTGGCGCAGTGGTGGAGCCTCCACGAAGATTTGCATGCCGCCACGCAGGCACTTGATGAATTGGCCCGGGAGCTGCATGTTGCCACGTAGGTGCCTGCCCAGCTGGTTGAGCTGGCAGCTGCATGCGAACGGCGGTGGAAACTTAGTTGTTGCGGGCTTAGCAGTGGCCCTGCCGGCGTCCTCGGTGAGGGCATTGCCGGGTGGCCCGAAAAGGGTCTTGCCGTGGCGCGCTGTCGTCAACGGCAAGGACCTTGCTGGGGGTCTGGTGGCCTTCCTCGGCAAGGATCTTGCCGAGGGTCGTCGTCTTCTAATCCTCATCTGGTCTTGAGTATTCCTTGTCTTCACAAAGATCTACATGCCACCACAGAGGTGCCTCCCAAGCCCTGGCCCAACATGGTTGATGGTGTGGGCTCAAGGGTGGCTCGCTCTATTGGTGTTTGGGCATGCTGGCCCGGCAAGGGTCTTTCCAGGCTGCCGAGGCCGTCCCCGGCAAGGGTCTTGCTGGAGAAAACTGCTCCGCCCCTCTTCTTCCTTGCGTCCTTGGTCTTGGCATTGCTCTGGCTGCCTCGGTCTTTGGTTTTACCTTGGTTCACTTCCCCTACTCTGCTTAGTGTGGCCGTGTGCGCGGCTCCGACTGCCCGTGCACAGGTAAAGGGGTACAAAGGTGCGCCCCTTCATTTGTACACCGACAGGAGCCCCGGGGCCTGGGCCACACATAAGCGCGACACGTTGTTGGGCCAGGCCCAAAACGGTGCGCGGGCAGGCGAGGCGGTTTTTACCGTGGTAAAACTTTTCGCGCGCTGCGCTTCCCACGACCCGCGCGCGGCGTGGCGCGGCTTGGAGGGTTGCGCGTGACGTGGGTGACATGCGTGGGGCAGTTCCCTTACGCATGTGTCGCATCGCAGTAAATGGGCCGCACGACCCGCGGCTTCCCCATAAAAAGGGATAACCGCGAGCGCACTGTTCCTTTTACCCTTCGCGCAATGCCAATATCGAAAGCCTCCGCTCGTCTTCCTCTTCTTCCCCAAGCTTTGCCCCTGCTTGCCGCCGTTTTGTTTCCGCCGCCCGCTGCCTTGCCCTTCTCCCCCAGCCACCATGGCATGGAAATCCGTCAAGGGCAAGGCGGTGGCTAAGGATGACGGAGCGGCGGAGACGCCGGAGAGTGCGCTGGCGGTGCAGCGGACGCAGTCCGCCTTCTTCCCCTCGACAGTTGACGTGTTCAAGCTTTGGGAAGCCTTTAGGCTCCTGTGGAGGGTGAAGACGGGGGGAGAGAAGTCGGGGAATCCAGCCACGCGCGTCATCCCAGCCAACTGTGCCGAGGCTGCCCCAAATCGGTAGCCCTTCTTTGTCGACTATTTTTCCTGCGGGCTTTGTCCTCCCTTTTCCGATTTCTTCAGCGACATCATGCACAACTTTGGCTTCTGCCTCTTGGATTTTACTCCAAATGTTGTGGCATGCATGGCCCTCTTCGCGCACCTCTGTGAAGGCTTCGTCGGGGTGCACCCCAACACGGCGATCTTTCGCCATTACTTCTCCCCTCGGATCCAACCAGGGGGCGCCATCTCCGGTTGCATTGCCTGGATCTCAAGGTACAAGGGGGCGTATCCGGAGGGCGCCATGCAGGAGAGGTGGGAAGAATGGCGGGACCGGTGGTGCTGGATCGAAGAGAAGGACCCGCCGGCTTTCAGCGAAGTTCGCCGGGCGCCATCAATCCGCAGAAGCGATTTGAGTGACGTCGATGCTGATGACGAGAAGCTCACGGTCGCCACCACCAGGATCCTTCGGCTCACCTAGGCCGGGCTTACCCTTGAGATGATCGGAGTGGACTTCATCCGCCGCCGGATCGCTCCACTGCACAAGAAGGGGAGGCCAGCCTGGCTCTTCACGAACCCCGCCGACATCATGCGGCTTCGCCCCGGCCTCGACCACAACTTCATAGTGATGGGCCATGCCCATTTCTGCTAGTGGCTCTTCCAGCTCGATGTGGGCCGCGACGGCGAGGTCGAGCGAACCAGCAAGGTCGCGAGGGCCGCCGCGAAGGCCGGCATGGGCTTCAAGGGGCCTTTGTTCAAGCTGCCGGCGGGGGTGGTCCCACTATGTAATAACTCGCGCCGAACCGAGATCATCACCATGATGCCGGACTGCAACGCGCATGGGCCCGACCCGAGCTGGAAGGAGCCAGAGTACGTCGAGGTGCAGAAATTCATTGATACTCTGCACGAGGGGTATGTCAACACCAACGCCGAGCGGCTGCTTGTCCAGGACACCACCCAGGCGGAACCGGACTACATCGCAACCAGGGCGAGGGAGGCGTAGCTTGCCGAGGAGGTGGGCAGCGCTGGTGGTGTGGAGGACAAGGCCACGATGGCCGCGGAGGAGGAGGAGCTCGCCCGATGGGCGGCAGCCGCCGGGGAAGCCATCAACGCGACACTGAGGCTCCTCTGGTTAAGGAAGCGGCCGACGAGCCGACTGAAGAGGAGGCCGGGGCTGTTGACCCTCCGGCCACGAGGAGAGGGCGAGTCCTGCAGCGCACCACCTCCGTTGAGCCGGTGCGGCCCGTCAGGGCCGCATGGCAGCGAAAGTCCACGAAGGAGGCCGCGCGTCAGACGAGGGCCGCGGCGGTGAAGAAGGTGGTGAAGGCCGCGACAGCGAGGAATAAGGCATCTGCTTCTTCTTTGCCCAGGCGCACGCAGACTCCGCCCTCCTCCCCTCCTCCGGCAGATGCCGACGTGAGGGTCACTTTCGACTACAGATCCCTCAGCCCGAGGAGGAAGAGGAAATAGTAGACGAGGAGGTGGACGACGAGTAAGTATCTGGCTCCTTCCTGTCATCTCTGCCTCTTCAATCTGTGTCGCTTGTCTTGACTTGTTTTCAACTTGGCAGCGACGTGGAGACGCTGGCCCAAAGTGTGAAGAGGGCCAAAACCTCGGTGGACGGCCAGCCCCCGGCTGGTACTTCAAGGGCGCCACTGGTGGTGCTCAGTAGTCCGGACAACAGCCCCCGGCCCAGTCCCAGCCTGAGCTCACTACCCTCCCCTCGTCGACATGTGTGAGGGGTACGATACTTAGGTGCTGACCTTGCCGGGTATGCAGGAGGAGAGCGGCAGCAGGAGGAGCCGCAGAGGGCTACTCCCAACACGCCGCCCCGAGGGGCGTCCCCGGTAAGGGCGCCAAGCACCGAGCCCATGCACATGGAGGAGGAGGAGGAGGAGAACTTGGGCGCTGGCGTCTTCACCTCGACGCCAAATGTTGGCGGGGAGGGGACTTCCATTTCCCAGCCTGGCACTGGCGCTGGTAAGTCGCTCGCCTTTTGTCCCTGTTCCTTTTTCTTTCTGGCTCTTGGTCTTGTCCTGTCTCACTCCCTTCTTTGGTGTCCAGATTCCTCCTCAGTGAACCCAGAGGACGTGGATGCCATCATCGAGAACGTCGCGAAGGCCGCTGAGGCGGACGCCGAGAAGATCGCCACCGAGGACGCTGCCAAGGGCGCTGCCAAGGACGCTGCCAAGGGGCCTGCCGGGGAGGCCAGCAAGGCTGCCGCTGAGGAGACCGGCAAGGGGCCTGCCAGGGAGGTCGGCGGGGCCGCTGCCGAGGAGGAGGAGGTGGCTGATGACCCGCCTTCCTCCTCTGATGCTTCCGGCTCCGGAAAGTACCTGAGGGTGACTGACGACTTGTTCGTCCACCTTCCAGGCGCGTCAAGCACCAGGACACCCGTCGAGGGAGAGGTGTTCGACAACGAAGTGCTTGCCGCCACCGGGCTTGAGGTCGCCGACGAGCCGAGCGTTGGTGGCGATGGCTGCCAGGAGGAGCGGCTGCTCCAGGCCATGGGCGCCAACTTCCGGAGGCTCCAGGCGCTCCACCGTGCCCGCCTGGACAAAGTCAGGTCCAGGACGGCGGTGGTGGAGAAAGCGCAGGCGGACCTCCAAAAGGGCGTCGCCGAGACGCAGGTCTGGTTCCGCCAGGCTCACGACGAGCTGAAAGCCGCCCGGGGCGAGCTGGCCAAGCGTGATGTGGAGCTCACCATGAAGCTGGCCGACGTCGAGAAGGCCGAGGAGACAGTGAAGAACTTGGCCGCTGCCGCCGAAGCCGCCCGGACCCAGCACCAGGCCGCACTGAACTACCAGGAGGAGGACCTCGCTGCACGCGAGGAGAAGCTTGCCGCCACGCTTCGTGGCAAGGATGAAGAGGTGCGGAAGCTTGTCTTGCAGCAGACCCATGAGCTAGAGCAGAGGCACCAAGAGGCGCTCGATGCCCAGGCCCTGGTCCACGATGGCACAGAGAAGGAGCTAGAGGTGGAACGGGATGGGCTGAAGGAGCAGGCCCTGAAGTTGTCCCAGGAGAAGGACATGCTCAACGGTGCCCTGACGGAGGCGCAAGGCGCGGCCATCAGCAGGGCTGGGGAGCTCTCCGAGGCCAACAAGTCCATCAAAGACCTCACGCTGAAACTGGAGGGCCTCGAGGGGATGCTCACGGAGGCCAAAGCCCGGGAGGGGGCCCTAGCCAAGGGACTGGAGACCGAAAAGCAGCTACAGAAGAACGAGGCCGCCGACCATAAGGATTTCAAGGAAGGCGTGAACCGCTGGATCGGCCACCTCGAGGACATCGCCGGCAGGATCACCGTGCAGCTGGCTACCCTGTGGATGCCGAGCGTGAGATACGCCCCAGAGCACAGCGGGACCACCAACGCCAAGTTGACCTTGTTCTTCGAGTGTGTTCTCGGGGCCCTGGAGCAGCTTCACGCCAACCGGGCGGCTTCGCTGGCCGACGAGGCCCGTAGGCTTTGCCAGGGCGCCATGACCAATGTTCTCACAAAGGTGGCACACTGGTACCCCAACCTCAAATTTGACGCCGCGCTGGAGAGCTTCCCAGAGGGTACTGACCTGGCGCCGCTCAGGGAGCGCATCAAGCCCATCATCAGCCGTGTCGACGGAATTCTGAGGGTGGAGGGCCAACGCCGGGAATTGGCACCCCGTTTCTTATCGCCGCTGTAGGTTCACAACCAAGACAATTGCTATCTCTAGTTAGAACCGTGATACGTCTCCAACGTATCTATAATTTTTTACTGCTCCATGCTATATTATCTACTGTTTTGGACATTATTGGGCTTTATGATCCACTTTTATATTATTTTTGGGACTAACCTATTAACCGGAGGCCCATCCCAGAATTGCTGTTTTTTTGCCTATTTAAGAATTTCGTAGAGAAGGATATCAAACGGAGTCCAAACGGAATGAAACCTTCAAGAACGTGATTTTTAGGAAGATTATGATCCAGGAGACTTGGACCCTACGTCAAGAAACAAAGGAGGACGCCATGAGGTAGGGGGCGCGCCCACCTCCCCAGGGCGCGCCCTCCACCCTCGTGGGCCCCCTGTTGCTCCACCGACGTACTCCTTCCTCCTATATATACCTACGTACCCCCAAATAATTACAGAGCCAAAAACCTAATTCCACCGCCGCAACCTTCTGTACCCACGAGATCCCATCTTGGGGCCTGTTCCGGAGCTCCGCCGGAGGGGGCATCAATCACGGTGGGCTTCTACATCAACACCATAACCTCTCCGATGAAGTGTGAGTAGTTTACCTCAGACCTTCGAGTCCATAGTTGTTAGCTAGATGGCTTCTTCTCTCTTTTTGGATCTCAATACAATGTTCTCCCCCTCTCTCGTGGAGATCTATTCGATATAATCTTCTTTTCGCGGTGTGTTTGTTGAGACTGATGAATTGTGGGTTTATGATCAAGATTATCTATGAACAATATTTGAATCTTCTATGAATTCTTTTATGTATGATTGGTTATCTTTGCAAGTCTCTTCAAATTATCAGTTTGGTTTGGCCTACTAGATTGATCTTTCTTGCAATGGGAGAAGTGCGTAGCTTTGGGTTCAATCTTGCGGTGTCCTTTCCCACTGACAGTAGGGGCAGCAAAGCACGTATTTTATTGTTGCCATCGAGGGTAACAAGATGGGGTTTTTATCATATTGCATGAATTTATCCCTCTACATCATGTCATCTTCCTTAAGGCGTTACTCTGTTTTCATGAACTTAATACTCTAGATGCATGCTGGATAGCGGTCGATGGGTGGAGTAATAGTAGTAGATGCAGGCAGGAGTCGGTGTACTTGTCTCGGACATGATGCCTATATACATGATCATACCTAGATATTCTCATAACTATGCTCAATTGTGTCCATTGCTCAACAGTAATTCATTCACCCACTGTAAAATACTTATGCTCTCAAGAGAAGCCACTAGTGAAATCTATGGCCCCCGGGTCTATCTTCATCATATTAATCTTCCAACACTTTATTATTGCCTTTGCTTTTTTACTTTGCTTTTATTTTACTTTGCATCTTTATCATAAAAATACCAAAAATATTATCCTATCATATCTATCAGATCTCACTCTCGTAAGTGACCGTGAAGGGATTGACAACCCCTTATCGCGTTGGTTGCGAGGAGTTATTTGTTTTGTGCAGGTGCGAGCGACTCGCGCGTAGCCTCCTACTGGATTGATACCTTGTTTTTCAAAAACTAAGGGAAATACTTACGCTACTTTGCTGCATCACCCTTTCCTCTTCAATGGAAAACCAACGCAATGCTCAAGAGGTAGAAAGCAGGATTTCTGGCGCCTTTACTGAGGAGGTCTATGCAAAAGTCAACATACGAAGTACCCATCACAAACCCTTATCTCCCGCATTACATTATTTGCCATTTGCCTCTCGTTTTCCTCTCCCCCACTTCACCCTTGCCGTTTTATTCGCCCTCTCTTTTTCGTTCGCCTCTTTTTCGCTTGCGTTTTGTTTGCTCGTGTGTTGGTTTGCTTGTTTGTCACGATGGCTCAAGATAATACCAAATTATGTGACTTTACCAATACCAACAATAATGATTTCCTTAGCACTCCGATTGCTCCTCTTACCAATACCGAATCTTGTGAAATCAATGCTGCTTTGTTGAATCTAGTCATGAAAGATCAATTCGCCGGCCTTCCTAGTGAAGATGCCGCTACTCATCTAAATAGCTTCGTTGATTTGTGTGATATGCAAAAGAAGAAACATGTTGATAATGATATTGTTAAACTGAAGCTATTTCCTTTTTCTCTTAGAGATCGTGCTAAAGCTTGGTTTTCGTCGTTGCCTAAAAGTAGTATTAATTCTTGGAACAAGTCCAAAGATGCTTTCATCTCTATGTATTTTCCTCCCGCTAAGATCATCTCTCTTAGAAACGATATTATGAATTTTAAGCAACTTGATCATGAACATGTTGCACAAGCTTGGGAGATGATGAAACTAATGATACGTAATTGCCCTACTCATGGTTTGAATTTGTGGATGATTATACAAAAATGTTATGCCAGATTGAATTTTTATTCTAGAAATCTTTTAGATTCGGCCGCGGGAGGCACTTTTATGGAAGTCACTTTTGGAGAAGCTACTAAACTCCTATATAATATTATGGTTAATTATTCTCAATGGCACACTAAAAGATCTACTAATAAAAAAGCGCATGCAATAGAAGAAATTAATGTTTTGAGTGGAAAGATGGATGAACTTACGAAATTATTTGCTACTAAGAGTGTTTCTTATGATCCTAATGATATGCCTTTGTCTACTTTGATTGAGAATAATAATGAATCTATGGATGTGAATTTTGTTGGTAGGAATAATTTTGGTAACAACGCGTATAGAGGAAACTTTAATCCTAGGCCTTATCGTAGTAATTCCTCTAATAATTATGGTAATTCCTACAACAAATCTTATGGAAATTTTAATAAGATGCCCTCTGAAGTTGAGACTAGTGTTAAAGAGTTTATGAATTTGCAAAAGAATTTCAATGCTTTGCTTGAAGAGAAATTGCTTAAAGTTGATGAATTGGCTAGGAACCTTGATAGAATTTCTCTTTATGTTGATTCTTTAAAGCTTAGATCTATTCCTCCTAAGCATGATATCAATGAGTCTCTCAAAGTCATGAGAATTTCCATTGATGAGTGCAAAGAAAGAACCGCTAGGTTGCGTGCTAAGAAAGATTGCTTTATGAAAGCGTGTTCTTCAAATTTATATGAAAATAAAGATGAAGATCTAAAAGTTATTGATGTGTCCCCTATTAAATCCTTGTTTTGCAATATGAATCTTGATAATGATGGGACTGAATATGATCCACATTTACCTAGAAGGCGTTCCAAAAATTCGTAGTTTTTAGATCTTGATGCTAAAATTGATAAAAGTGGGATTGAAGAAATCAAAACCCTAGATGCTAATAAACCCACTAGTTTGGATTTCAAGGAATTTAATTATGAAAATTGCTCTTTTATTGATTGTATTTCCTTGCTGCAATTCGTGCTAAATTCTCCTCATGCTTATAGTCAAAATAAAGCGTTTACTAAACATATCGTTGATGCCTTGATGCAATCTTATGAAGAAAAGCTTGAGTTGGAAGTTTCTATCCATAGAAAACTTTATGATGAGTGGGAACCAACTATTAAAATTAAGATTACGGATCATGAGTTCTATGCTTTATGTGATTTGGGTGCTAGTGTTTCCACTATTCCCAAAACTTTGTGTGATTTGCTAGATTTTCGCGATTTTGATGATTGCTCTCTAAACTTACACCTTGCGGATTCCACTGTTAAGAAACCTATGGAAAGAATTAATGATTTTCTTATTTTTGCAAATAGGAATTATGTGCCCGTAGATTTTATCTTTCTAGATATAGATTGCAATCCTTCATGTCCTATTATGCTTGGTAGACCTTTCCTTAGAACGGTTGGTGCAATTATTGACATGAAGGAAGGGAATATTAGATTCCAATTTACATTAAAGAAAGGAATGGAACACTTCCCTAGGAAGAAAATAAAATTACCATATGAATCTATCATGAGAGCCACTTATGGATTGCCTACCAAAGATGGCAATACCTATATCTATCCTCACTTTTATGCCTAGCAAGGGGCGTTAAACGGTAGCGCTTGTTGGGAGGCAACCCAATTTTATTTTTAGTTTTTTGCTTTTTGCTTCTGTTTAGGAATAAATATTTGATCTAGCCTCTGGTTAGATGTGTTTTTATGTTTTCATTAGTGTTTGTGCCAAGTTAAACCTATAGGATCTTCTTGGATGATAGTTATTTGATCTTGCTGTAATTTCCAGAAACTTTCTGTTCACGAAAATAATTGTTCAATATCACCAGAACGTGATAAAATAGTGATTGCAATTGCTGCTGATCAATAAACAGATTGCCTAGGTCTTCCTATTTTGGCTGATTATTTGAAGTTCCAGAAGTTTGCGTTAACACAGATTACTATAGACTGTTCTGTTTTTGACAAATTCTGTTTTTCGTGTGTTGTTTGCTTATTTTGATGAATCTATGGCTAGTAAAATAGTTTATAAACCATAGATAAGTTGGAATACATTAGTTTTAACACCTATATAAATAAAGAATGAGTTCATTACAGTACCTTGAAGTGGTCTTTTGTTTTCTTTCGTTAACGGAGCTCACGAGATTTTCTGTTGAGTTTTGTGTTGTGAAGTTTTCAAGTTTTGTGTGAAAGATTTTGATGGATTATGGAACACATAGTGGCAAGAGACTAAGCTTGGGGATGCCCATGGAACCCCAAAGATAATCTAAGTACACCTAAAATTCAAAGCTTGGGGATGCCCCGGAAGGCATCCCCTCTTTCGTCTACTTCCATCGGTAACATTACTTGGAGCTATATTTTTATTCACCACATGATATGTGGTTTGCTTGGAGCGTCTTGAAAGATTTGAGTCTTTTATTTTTAGTTTAACACAATAATCCTTGCTGTACACACCTTTTGAGAGAGCCATACATGATTTCGAATTTGTTAGAATACTCTGCTTCGCTTATATCGTTTGAGTTATATAGTTTTGCTCTAGTACGTCACTTATATCTTTTAGAGCACGGTCGTGGATTTGTTTTATAGAAACTATTGATCTCTCATGCTTCACCTAGATTATTTTGAGAGTCTTAAATAGCATGGTAATTTTCTTAAATAATCCTAATATGCTTGGTATTCAAGATTAGTAAAAACTTCCTTATGAGTGTGTTGAATACAAAGAAAAGTTTGATGCTTGATAATTGTTTTAAGATATAAAGATGGTGATATTAGAGTCATGCTAGTTGAGTGGTTGTGAATTTGAGAAAAACTTGTGTTAAAGTTGGTGATTCCCGTAGCATGCACGTATGGTGAACCGTTATGTGATGAAGTCGGAGCATGATTTATTTATTGATTGTCTTCCTTATGAGTGGCAGTCGGGGACGAGCGATGGTCTTTTCCTACCAATCTATCCCCCTAGGAGCATGCGCGTAATACTTTGCTATGATAACTTGTAGATTTTTGCAGTAAGTATATGAGTTCTTTATGACTAATGTTGAGTCCATGGATTATACGCACCCTTCTTCCTTCCACCATTGCTAGCCTCTCTAATACCACGCACTTTTCCCCGATATCATACACCCACCATACACCTTCCTCAAAACAGCCACCATACCTACCTATCATGGCATTTCCATAGCCATTCCGAGATATATTGCCATGCAACTTTCCACCGTTCCGTTTATTATGACACGCTCCATCATTGTCATATTGCTTTCCATGATCATGTAGTTGACATCGTATTTGTGGCAAAGCCACCGTTCATAATTTTTTCATACATGTCACTCTTGATTCATTGCATATCCCGGTACACCGCCGGAGGCATTCATATAGAGTCATATTTTGTTCTAAGTATCGAGTTGTAATTGTTGAGTTGTAAGAACATAAAAGTGTGATGATCTTCATTTTTTAGAGCATTGTCCCAAGTGAGGAAAAGGATGATGGAGACTATGATTCTCCCACAAGTCGGGATGAGACTCCGGAGGAAAAAAAAGAAGCCATAAAAAAGGAGAAAAGGCCCAAATAAAAAAATAAAAAAATGAGAGAAAAAGAGAGAAGGGACAATGTACGTTACTATCCTTTTACCACACTTGTGTTTCAAAGTAGCACCATGATCTTCATGATAGAGAGTCTCTCATTTTGTCACTTTCATATACTAGTGGGTATTTTTCATTATAGAACTTGGCTTGTATATTCCAATGATGGGCTTCCTCAAAAGTGCCCTAGGTCTTCGTGAGCAAGCGAGTTGGATGCACAACCACTTATTTTATTTTGTTGTGCTTTCATATACTTATTGCTCTAGTGCATCCGTTGCATGGCAATCCATAATCACTCACATTGATATCTATTGATGGGCATCTCCATAGCCCGTTGATACGCCTAGTTTATGTGAGACTATCTTCTCCCTTTTTGTCTTCTCCACAACCACCATTCTATTCCACATATAGTGCTATGTCCATGGCTCACGCTCATGTATTGCGTGAAGATTGAAAAAGTTTGAGAACGTCAAAAGTATGAAACAATTGCTTGGCTTGTCATCGGGGTTGTGCATGATTTAAATACTTTGTGTGGTGAAGATAGAGCATAGCCAGACTATATGATTTTGTAGGGATAACTTTCTATGGCCATGTTATTTTAGGAAGACATGATTGCTTTGTTAGTATGCTTGAAGTATTATTATTTTTTGTGTCAATATTAAACTTTTGTCTTGAATATTTTGTATCTGAATATTCATACCACAATTAAGAAGAATTACATTGAAATTATGCCAAGTAGCAGTCCGCATCAAAAATTCTGTTTTTATCATTTACCTACTCGAGGACGAGCAGGAATTAAGCTTGGGGATGCCTGATACCTCTCCAACGTATCTATAATTTTTGATTGCTCCATGCTATATTATCTATTGTTTTGGACATTATTGTGCTTTATTATCCACTTTTACATTATATTTGGGACTAACCTATTAACCGGAGGCCCAACCCAGAATTGCTGTTTTTTTTGCCTATTTATGAGTTTCGTAGAAAAGGAATATCAAACGGAGTCCAAACAGAATGAAACCTTCGGGAACGTGATTTTTAGGAAGATTATGATCCGGGAGACTTGGACCCTATGTTAAGAAACAAAGGAGGAGGCCACGAGGTAGGGGGGCGCCCACCTCCCCAGGGCGCGCCCTCCACCCTCGTGGGCCTCCTGTTGCTCCGCCGACGTACTCCTTCCTCCTATATATACCTACGTACCCCCAAACGATCAGATACGGAGGCAAAAACCTAATTCCACCACCGCAACCTTCTGTACCAACGAGATCCCATCTTGGGGCCTATTTCGGAGATCCGCCGGAGGGGGCATCAATCACAGAGGGCTTCTACATCAACACCATAGCCTCTCCGATGAAGTGTGAGTAGTTTACCTCAGACCTTCGGGTCCATAGTTATTAGCTAGATGGCTTCTTCTCTCTTTTTGGATCTCAATACAATGTTATCCCTCTCTCTCGTGGAGATCTATTCTATGTAATCTTCTTTTTTGTGGTGTGTTTGTTGAGGCCGATGAATTGTGGGTTTATGATCAAGATTATCTATGAACAATATTTGAATCTTCTCTAAATTCTTTTATGTATGATTGGTTATCTTTGCAAGTCTCTTCGAATTATCAATTTGGTTTGGCCTACTAGATTGATCTTTCTTGCAATGGGAGAAGTGCTTAGCTTTGGGTTCAATCTTGCGGTGTCCTTTCGCAGTGATAGTAGGGGCAGCAAGGCACGTATTGTATTGTTGCCATTGAGGGTAACAAGATGGTGTTTTTACCATATTGCATGAATTTATCCCTCTACATCATGTCATCTTGCTTAAGGCGTTACTCTATTTTCATGAACTCAATACTCTAGATGCATGCTGGATAGCGGTCGATGAGTGGAGTAATAGTAGTAGATGCAGGCAGGAGTCGGTCTACTTGTCTCGGACGTGATGCCTATATACATGATCATACCTACCTATTCTCATAACTATGCTCAATTTTGTGAATTGCTCAACAGTAATTCGTTCACCCACCGTAAAATTCTTATGCTCTTGAGAGAAGCCACTAGTGAAATCTATGCCCCTCGGGTCTATCTTCATCATATTTATCTTCCAACACTTTATTATTGCCTTTGCTTTTTTACTTTGCTTTTATTTTACTTTGCATCTTTATCATAAAAATACCAAAAATATTATCCTATCATATCTATCAGATCTCACTCTCGTAAGTGACCATGAAGGGATTGACAACCCCTTATCGTGTTGGTTGCGAGGATTTATTTGTTTTGTGCAGGTGCGAGGGACTCGCGCGTAGCCTCCTAGTGGAATGATACCTTGGTTCTCAAAAAAGGAGGGAAATACTTACGCTACTTTACTGCATCACCCTTTCCTTTTCAAGGGAAAACCAACGCAGTGCTCAAGAGGTAGCAAACCGCAACAACAATTTGATGTAATATGACTCTGGAGCACTTTTAGTATCATGCATGTTATTTTCCTATTCAATTTTTATTGTATGTCCACCCTACGTAACTAGGTACGCTTGCCGGCGCGTAAACCCAGGGCGGCTTCTTGGGGAAGGATCCCTATTGGCCTGCCGGGTGTTCTTGCTGCTTGGCGAACAACCTTACGGCCCTTAGCCCGGCCGCCCGAACTGTCGAGCTTGACTCGATTCAGAGTCGGCAGCGTTGCCAAGGGCGGAAGGCTACCCCGCCAGTCTCGACGCGGCCGCTTTGAGCTGTTGAGCGGACTCAAGACAGGACAAGGGCGTTGCCAATCGGGGGAGGGCCCCTTCGCGTGCCATTTTTCCATACATAGGCAAGATCTCCGAGGACGATAACCTTATGTATAAAAGGAAATAAGTCAAGGTCCTGAATGACTTAGCTTTTCCGTCGCCGCACTGGCATCCTTCGCGTTCGCAGGTGGCACACTTTCGTCCTGGTCGTCACCTTCTTGGGAGCCATGGCGACGAAGAACCGCTAGGCTAACTACTAGACCAGATTCTCACAATTGCACCCCCTGCCTGGCGTGCCAAAGATGTCGGTGTGGAACGACACCTATGGGATCACAAGAATCCCTACTACCATTGTCGGGGCGCAGGGTTGCGAGAAGAGCAGGATTAGTAATCAGCACAAGGATCGTTTACCCAGGTACGTGCCACGAGGATGCGTAAAACCCTAGTCCTGCTTTGGTGGGTGTATTACAAAGAGTTCTTGAGCTCTTGAACTAGCTATGCTGGGGTGCACGGTCCCAAAGAGCCGAATCCTTCTTCAGTATGCCATGGGCTTCCTTATATAGTCGAAAGGGCCTGCCAAAGTGGCATACAGTAGGTGGAAAGGCATACAGTATTGCGTCCCTTATCGCTCGTATTACAGGACATGACGTATTTAATGCGTCGTTGAGGTGTCCCCTAGCTTTATCGGGGACGGGGGCGAGGCCCGTCCTGTCCGTCGCCGCTCCTCCTCGCTTCGACACGCGCCCCGGCTAGTGATGCGTGCGGTGCCATGTAGGCAGGCAGGCAACTGAGGTGGCGCGGTGGTCGAGCCTTGACAAAGATCTGCATGCCATCACGCATGCGCTTGACGAGTTGGCCCGGGAGCTCCATGTTGCCCCGCAGGTGCCTGCCCAGCTGGTTGAGCTGGCAGCTGCATGCGAACGGCGGTGGAAACTTGGTTGATGCGGCCTGGCAGTGGCCCTGCTGGCTTCCTCGGTGAGGGCCTTGCCGGGTGGCCCGGCAAGGGTCTTGCCACGGCGCGCTGTCATCCCCGGCAAGGACCTTGTCGGGGGTCTGGTGGCCTTCCTCGGCAAGGATCTTGCCGAGGGTCATCGTCTTCTAATCCTCATCTGATCTTGAGTATTCCCTGTCTTCACAAACACCTGCATGCCACCACAGAGGTGCCTCCCGAGCCCTGGCACAACGTGCATGGTTGATGGTGTGGGCTCAAGGGTGGCTCGCTCTGTTGGTGTTTGGGCGTGCTGCCCCGGCAAGGGCCTTGTCGGGGCTGCCGAGGCCATCCCGGGCAAGGGTCTTGCCGAGGAAAACTGCTCCGCCCCTTTGCTTCTTTGCGTCCTTGGTCTTGGCGTTGCTCTGGCTGCCTCGATCTTTGGTTTTACCTTGGTTCACCTCCCCTACTCTGCTTGGTGTGGCCGTGAGCGTGCCTCCGACTGCCCGTGCACAGGTAAAGGGGTACGAAGGTGAGCCCCTTCGTTTGTACACCGACAATGTTGTTCGAAATTTGCCGATGTACGGAGACGCAAGGGAAGCGAGTCATCGTGTGTGTGATACGGACTTCATGAGAGATCTAGAATAGAAGGTGTAGAGAACAATGTGCGAGATTTAGAACGATGATACTAGGGAGCTATGGAAAGAGTCACAGCATATATGTATACATGGAAGAAGCTGGGGCAGGTCCGCATGTGGGAGAGATAGAAATGGGAGAGTGGTGCACAAGGAGACAAAGTGTGCTTGTTTTGTAGTGGGGATGGTGTGTGAGGTGAGTGTGCGAGAACCACATAACTAGGGAGATAGATGTTTGGGGGCGACGTTTTGTGTGTATGGGAAAGATACAGTCTACATAGTGCTTGTGCTTGGGAAAAAGAGATGCTGGGAGACCTAGAGACTGGGGGAAGAGATGTGTGCATGCTCGAGAGACAATGTTATAGAGACCTATATTGGGGTCCGGACTATAGAAGAGAGGGGGGTGTTAACGTGCTCGTGTGTTTGAGTCTGGGGGAGAGAACGACTTGTGTGTGTGGGGGGGGGGGGTTGGCTTCAGATAAAGAGTGAGGTGTCTATATTTGAGGGACTTTGGCGTAATTGAGATATATATGGTCAATAGTGTGTGCACTCATGGTTGATCAATTTGTTTCACAGCTTGGACTATGAGATAACGATACTTTTGAACATGCGTGATATACCATGATGTACCAGAATTAAAAACCTAAGATTGGAATTTTGGAATTCGACTCCATCATTAGCTTTTGTAATTCATTTAAACGGAGGTACATTTCTTAAGCCGAGATTTCGTGATTTCAAATTCATATATCAAACCTAGAGATATACACATACGGGAATGTTCAAACTTTATAATCATCCACTTTATTCATACACATACACGTTTTTTTCTTTTGTCATCATATTTATGATAAACAAATTTGGATTTTCATTTGAATTGGACCGTACGATGGTATTTGCTTGTACTAGCTTAATGATCCATATTTGAATTGAATGAAAAATCTATGTTTCGAGTTGGAGACATTGATTTTCAAAACTTGCACGTTTTTTGCGTGCAAAACAAATAAATTCTCGGACATGATATCATAGTCGGCCGTACAAGTGCAGAACACTTATAATTTCAGGCGCCAAAAGCTTTCAAACTTCCCGCTCACATCGAAATATCTCGCGCCCGAAAGTTTAGCCTTGCGATATTCCTGTTTTACCCCTGCCACATGAACGGAAAAGGGCTGCTTTGGTAACTCCATTGTTTTCCCCTCTTTGCCCCCAACATTCTTCCGAGAGCCCCTCCCCTTCCCCTCCCCGACCCCCCCAACCATGACAAGCCGCTAAATCTAGTCCTCCCCCGCAGCGGTGGACCTCAGACCTTGTGGGATCTACCTTCCGCACCTTGGAACCCCCAACTACCAACTCACCACTTCACCAGAGCCGCTTCAGCGACTGGCTTGCTCCCCGCTCCGGATCTCCTTGACCGCCATCATGGTCCACCGCACCGGATCTGTTTAACCGGCACCCTCATGCACCACCGTGTAGGCCCTTCACTAACTCCCTCGTCCGCCCCATCGCTGGACCTTCGTACAAGCCCTCGTCCGCCGCAACAGATCCGCCTCACCAAGAGCACGGTACACCACGCCCGCTGAAGCCTTCGTCCACTGCACCGGACCCGCTCCACGAACGCCATATTCAACTCCACAAGCCCTGCTTTACTAACGCCGCAACCTCATCAGGTTATTTCTATTTGTACTTCTTAGGTTTTTCTCTTCTTGATCGTGCAACTGTTCACCTACCACAAATGAGCTTTCTTGCATGTCCACAGGCGCCGCAACCGAAGCATCGGAGCCGCTTGAGCGACGGCTATAGCGGGCCCAAACTCAACCGCAACACGAGCACCATCGACGATCCTTAGCTATCAAGTATGACAACGATACCCAAACGCCGCCGAGAATCAGGTACTGTTATCCAACGGCCGGTGCCTATGTTCACTTTCTTAGCATAAGTACCGCACCTTTGAATTTCTTCAGGACATCATTCAATTTTTCATGAGATGCGTTATTCTGCTTGCTCGTGTAGGGCCATAGTTTTGGCAGTGAACAAGGTACATGTGCTAAATTACATATCAGTGCGCATACAGTTAATATACTTTAGTTTTATCCTAAGTATTACTGTACTTCCTAGATATCATTGCCTACTATTTTACTTCTTGCATGCTATATTTATGTTAATGGCCTTGTTCTGATGCCACATGTTGGTTCCATCAGACTGCTCCATGTTCTATATGCTTAATTACACATCAGCAAACTAGAATGTGGTTTCGCTGCTTTTTGTTCGTTTTACCCTACATTTTCTAATGCTAGCTATTACATCACTACTCCGAGCCTCTGTTCATTACTTTTGTGTGTGTACTTGATCTTCCCAACTTGCATGACTAATTTGATGCTTCTATTAATTATGGAGCTGCCAACCCCATCAAGCAAAATATTTGTTCTTTTGGGGCTGGCACCTTGAACAAGCATAAAAATAAAGGGAAGCAGATATATTGTCGTGTATGCACACCCCCTTCTTTCATTAGTTTAGTTTAACCATTGATGATCAATTCGAACCAGTGCATGCGATTAAAATTAATTTTACCTAAATAGAGGGTGCAAAATAAACTACAACAACTAGATTTGCAACCAAGGGATGTTGACGATATCTTCAAAGAACATTGCAACAGCAGCGAGGCTTCCAGCAACATATGGTAAGACAGTGTGTTTTAGTACATCTGAAATGTAATGCGTGTGGGCTGCTTTCTTGGCTTGTGCCCTCAACCTGTAATCCTACAGAATTACAAATAGTTCAGTTGTCTGCTTTGCTGTATTGATTGATTCGAATTCTTGTGTAGCGACCAGACCTCAAACAGTCTGATCTTTGTGCATCAGTGTCATCCCTGGACCGGTAATTCTGACACGCACAGTACTTGAGGATTTATAACATAGTAGCAATCACACACTTATTACATCGAATGTCTCAAAAGAGAACTTGTTAAAATAAATATGGCTTAAGGCCATCTAAAACGATAACAACAGAAGGCTTGGAAGATAAAGTGAGTCCATCAACTCCAACGACATCACTGTGTGAAAGACAACGAACTATGTCTCCTTACTCGTCGTCTGAAAAGTCTTCAACATGAACGTTGCTGCCCGAAACGGGTCAGCACATGGAATATGCTGGCAAGGTAACACAAGAGTAATGAACAGAATGATTGCTATCACTACATGCATATTTGGCTGGTGGTAAGCTCTATGGTTACAGTTTTTCATAAAGCCAATTTTTCCCTACAACAAACGGATAAATTTTATTTAACTATCATGGTGGTTGTTAAACATTGAGAAGGTTCCTCCAACTCAATCCCAATTAAGCATCATCATTAAACCCAAGATGTCCATAACCGGGGACACGGCTAACCATGATTAGTTTATACACTCTGTAGAGGTTTGCGCACTTTTCCCCACAAGACTCAAATACATCCATGGTCGGAGATTCGAGACACAATCTTTCTGAAGCATTAACTCTCTACTCTGGATAGACAGTACCACCTACAACCCACTAAATCTGCTAGTCTACCTCTTCAAGAGCTTCAACAACTTACTCAACTATGCCAGAGCCCATAATGGTTTGTGGCTGCACACGGAAGTTTCTAGCATGAATAATCTTATGATCCCTTTGAGCCTGGGTGGCGGGCCATAGGATGATCAGACTAGTCCTCCGGGATATCCTAGGACAACACTGGATTCTCCTAGTGCCCACAAGCAATCCATCCAGATGTGTATTAAAGTTGCCACCTTAAGTTAACCATTAATTAACAATCTCACATCTGTCATTGATACACTAAAACCCAATCCAAGTATACGAGCATAGCATAGCAATATAAGCAACGTAGAAGTAACTCCATAGGTTTGAAAATAAACAGGTGAATAGCTACTACCTCATCTACTTCCCAAAACCCACAAGTTAATCAGATCCTAACCATGCAACTATTTGAGGATTCATCTAATGCAATAAAACTGGGTAGTAAAGAGGTATGATCAAAGTGTTACTTGCCTTGCTGATGATCCGTGAAACCTAGAGACTCATAGTAGCACGCTTCGCACTACGGGTACTCTATCTCAAACAAACAAGCATACAAAAAGCACTCAACTAGAAGCACAGGTAAAACTCAAATAAGAGATTTAACCAGAAAGTTCAACTTACGAACTCCGGTTTGCAAAAAGAATCAAATCAAGCGAAGCAACAAAACTCAAACTGCGAAAGAAACAATATCCATTTACTAATTTGGACTTAGGTCAAATTTTACAGTAGCAAAACCTTGTTCAATTTGGTTAAACAGAAATAGGGCTTCGAAACAAAGATCTAGGCGCTTGAATCGCCTGATTCCGATAAACGAGCGAGAAGATAAACTAAAATGAAAATCGGGTCAGAAATCGCGATCGAAAATAATCGTGGAAAACCATGGAAAAAGAAAAACTGACGAACAGGCTAACGAACAAATGTTTGTTGTCTACAGCTAACGGGTGAAAACTGTTCGTTAAAATGAACGTACGAATGGGCGTTTGCTAAATAACTAAACCAGGAAAAAAACCGATCTAACAAAAAAATAACCGAGGGTTTCTAAAAAAGCATACGGTTTTCATTACGAAAACCGGTGGCTACCTCGGGAAGGGACGACGGCGGCTCCGGCGGAAGTCCGGCGGCAGCGGCGAGCAACTCCGGCGGGCGGTGGGTTCAGCGGCGAGGCGGCGGGTGGCGGCGACGGCGTCCGGCGGCGGGGCGGTGGGTGGCGCGGGCGGTGGGTGGCAGCGAAGTCCGATGGCGACGGTTTAGGGTTAGGGTTTGGGCGGCGAGGCGTGCTGGTGGGCTGCGGGGGTCGGGGCGCTGGTTATAAAGGCCGTCCGAGCGAGTCCGAGTCGGGCACGGCCCGGCTAGGTCGGTTGACTTTTTTTTAATAATTCCATCCAGAAAAACATAGAAAAGAAATACTAAACGGACTCCAAAAATCCTAAAATAAATTTTCCCCGTCCTCTAAAAGTATAGCGGACAAGATGAACATTTATTTGGGCCTCTAATGCAATTTTGAAAAACGCAAATTTTTCCTAATTCAAATAGAATAGCGATAAAACTCCGAATAAAATTCTTATTTGATTTTAATATTAAATCTCCAATATTTATTTGTTTTGAGGAAGTCATTTTATCCCCTTTCTTTTATTTTCATAAAAGAAATATTCGAAGAGAAAAATAATTAAAATCAAACGATCCTCTTTTCAAAATTTGAGAAAACTCAAGTATGAAAATAACGAAATCCCCAACTCTCTCAGTGGGTCCTTGGGTTGCGAAGAATCTTTAGGATCAAGCTAAAATGCAATAAAATACGATATGCAATGATGATCTAATGTATAACATTTCAAGTGGAAAATTTGGGATGTTACAAACCTACCCCCCCTTAAGATGAATATTGTCCTCGAGATTCCGGTTGGCTAGAAAATTGGTGAGGGTGATCTTTACGTAGGTCTTCCTCTCGTTCCCAGGTGGCTTCATCCTCGGTATGGTGGCTCCACTGAACTTTGCAGAACTTGATAACCTTACTGCGTGTGACTCGGCTGGTAAACTCGAGAATCTTCACGGGTATCTCCTCGTATGTCAAATCGCTATCCAACTGATTCGCTTCCTGTGGCACTGTATCTCTCAGGGGAATATCAACCATCTTTGCATGACACTTCTTCAACTAAGAAATGTGGAACACATCGTGAACTCCTGACAATCCTTCGGGCGATTCCTACTTGTAAGCAACTTCTCCCATACGTTCCAAAACCTTGTATGGTCCCACAAAACGTGGTGCTAACTTTCCTTTAACTCCAAAACGCTTCAATCCTTGAAGTGGGGACACATGAAGATACACTCTGTCTCCGACTTCTTAAACTGTCTCCTTGCGTTAAGAATCCGCATAGCTCTTCTGCCTGGACTGGGCTACCTTGAGTCTATCGCGTATTGATAACCCACAAGTATAGGGGATCAATTTTAGCCTCTTTCGATAAGTAAGATTGTCGAACCCAACGAGGAGCTAAAGGTAGAACAAATATTCCCTCAAGTTCTATCGACCACCGATACAACTCTACGCACACCCGACGTTCGCTTTACCAAAAACAAGTAGGAAACTAGAAGTACTTTGTAGATGTTGTTGGATAGGTTTGCAAGAAAGTAAAGAGCGAGTAAATAAAAGCTAGGGGCTGCTTAGATAAAGACACAACTAAATTAGTAAAGAGCTTTTTGTTAAGAAAAAGTTATTTGTCCCTAGGCAATCGATAACTAGACCGGTAATCATTATTGCAATTTTATTTGAGGGAGAGGCATAAGCTAACATACTTTCTATACTTGGATCATATGCACTTATGATTGGAACTCTAGCAAGCATTCGCAACTACTAAAGATCATTAAGGTAAAACCCAACCATGGCATTAAAGCATCAAGTCCCCTTTATCCCATACGCAAACAACCTACTTACTCGGGTCTGTGCTTTTGTCACTCACGCCACCCACCATAAGCAAATCATGTACATATTCCAAACCCTACAGCAGGGATCTCTCACGCTTGGGCGACATGGAGAGCACCATAGGACAGCACCAATAATAAAACATTCAACTAAAACCAATCTTGATCATCACATAGCCCATAGGACAAAACAGTTCTACTCAAACATCATAGGATAGCCATACATCATTGGGAAATAATACATCGCGTTAAGCACCATGTTTAAGTAGAGATTACAACGGGTAAAAGAGAGGTTACACCGCTGCATAGAGGGGGAAGAGTTGGTGATGATGGCGGTGAAGTTGTTGGTGAAGATTGCGGTGATGATGATGGCCACGACAGCTTTCCGGCGCCACCGGAAGAGAAGGGGAGAGGGGGCCCCTTCGTCTTCTTCTTCCTTGACCTCCTCCCTAGATGGGAGAAGGGTTTCCCCTCTGGTCCTTGGCCTCCATGGCGTGGGAGGGGCGAGAGCCCCTCCGAGATTGGATCTATCTCTATGTCTCTCTCTGTTTCTGCATTCTCTTCTGCTGCCATTTCACCGTTTCGTATATATATGGACATCCGTAACTCCGATTGGACTGAAACCTTCGCCGTGATTTTTTACCAAAAAATAGCTTTCTTGCGGCCGAAGAAGGGCATCAACCGCCTTACAGGTGGCCCACGAGGGTCAGGGGCACGCCCCCTGCCTCGTGGCCACCTCCGACACCATCTCGCGTGGATTTTTCTTACGGAATTTTCCAAATATTCCAAAAATAAGCTCCGTCCGTTTTTATCCTGTTTGGATTCCGTTTGATATGGATATTCTGCGAAACATAAAACATGCAACAAACAGGAACTGGCACTGGGCACTGGATCAATATGTTAGTCCCAAAAATAATATAAAAAGTTGCCAAAAGTATATGAAAGTTGAATAATATTGGCATGGAACAATAAAAAATTATCGATACGACGGAGACGTATCACGTATCAGCTTAACGTTCTCTTCAGACTCTTTAATCAAATCTGGTCAAACTGTCTTGATAGCTGTTGTTGTAAGAGAACTCTGCATATGGCAAATTGTCGTCCCAACTAGATCCATAGTCTAGCGCACAAGCTCTCAGCATGTCCTCCAGAATCTGATTGACTCTCTCAGTCTGTCCATCTGTCTGCGGGTGAAAAGCTATACTGAACTGTAGCCTGGTACCCAAAGTCTCATGCAACTGATTCCAAAACTTTGAGGTAAACTGGGTTCCTCTATCTGATACAATGGTCCTTGGAACTCCATGTAGACATACGATCTCGGTCATGTATATTTTTGCCAACTTAGCACTGGTGTAAGTGGTCTCCACTGGGATGAAATGAGCTACCTTCGTCTAACGATCGACTACAACCCATATCGAGTCACAGCCTGAACGAGTCTTGCGCAATCCCGTGAGAAAGTCCATGCTTAGTTTATCCCACTTCCATTCGGGTATCGGCAATAGTTGTAACAATCCAGTTGGCTTCTGATGTTCTGCCTTCACCCTCTGACATACATCATAAACTGCTACATACTCCGCAATATCTTTCTTCATTCCGGTCCACTAGAAACTATCCTTCAAATCCAGGTACATCTTGGTATTACCTAGGTGAATCAAATACGGTGAATTGTGGGCCTCTTGCAGAATCAACTTCCCGATCTTCAGATCATTAGGCACATATACGCAGTCCTCAAACCATAAGGTATCATGCTCATCCTCACGAAATCTGTTAGCCTTTCCTTTGCTCATTCTTTCCTTTATCTCGGCAATCTCCTTGTCCGTCTTCTGAGCTTCTCTGATCTTATCCATCAAACTAGACTGAATCTCCAATGCTGCTACATAACCTCTCGGAACTATTTCCAAACATAGCTCACGAAGATCCTCTGCTAACTCCTTGGGTAATCCTCCGGTCATGAGTGTATTGACATGACTCTTGCGGCTCAAAGCATCGGCTACTACATTAGCCTTTCTGGGATGATAATGCAACTTCATATCCTAATCCTTAATGAGCTCCAACCATCTCCTCTGCCTGAGATTCAACTCCTTCTGTGTGAAGATATACTTCAAACTCTTGTGATCTGTGTACATCTCACAATGGATTCCGATGAGAAAATGTCTCCATGTCTTCAACGCATGCACTACTGCTGCTAACTCCAAATCATGGGTAACATAATTCAACTCATGGGGTTTAAGCTGTCGTGAGGCGTATGAGACAACTCTTCCCTCCTGCATAAGTACTGCTCCAAGTCCTCGACGAGAAGCATCGCAATACACCTGGTAATCCTTGCGTTGATCTGGAAGAATCAACACCGGAGCTGCAACTAGACGTTTCTTCAACTCCTGAAAACTGGCCTCACATTCCTCAGTCCATTTGAACTTGGCGTCCTTCTTCAACAACTCCGTCATGGGCTTTGCAATCTTCGAGAAATTCTCAATGAACCTCCAGTAGTATCCTGCGATTCCAAGAAAACTCCAGATCTCTCCAACTGAAATGGGTGCTTCCCAATTTGTCACAATGACAACCTTGGTATGGTCTACTGCTATTCCTTCTTTGGGTATAACATGTCCGAGGAATCCAAATTCCTTCAAGAAAAACTCACACTTGCTGAACTTGGCATATAACTGATGTTCTTTGAGCTTCCCAAGTACCAAATGCAAATGCTCCTTATGCTCTTCTTCATTCTTTGAGTAGACCAGAATATCATCAATGAACACCACGACGAACTTATCCAAAAACTCTATAAACACCTTGTTCATCATGTTCATGAAATAGGCGGGTGCGTTAGTCAGACCAAATGACATAACAGTATACTCATATAGCACGTACCTTGTGGTAAAAGCTGTCTTATGTATATCCTGCTCTCGAATCTTCAGCTGGTGCTACCCTGATCGCAGATCGATCTTGGACAACACCTTAGCTCCTTGCACCTGGTCAAACAAATCATTGATCATCGATAGTGGGTACTTGTTCTTGATTGTTACTTCAATCAATCCTCAATAATCAACAACCATCGTCAACGATCCATCCTACTTCTCCACTAGAAGCACTGGTGATCCCCAAGGTGACAAGCTTGGGCGAATATAGCCTTTATACAGTAACTCCTTAATCTGCTTCTTAATTTCCTCTAAATCCTTTGCGGGCACCCTGTATGGTCTCTTAGATATTGGCCCGGTGCCTGGCAAAAGCTCGATCAAAAACTCAATGTCTCTATCCGGTGGCATGCCTGGCAACTCTTCTGGAAATACATCCGGGAAATCCTTCACCATTGGTACTTCCTCCTGTACAACTCCTGATAAGGAATTCACTTGAGTCCTCTTCAGCACATGCCGAGATACATACTTAATCCTTCTTCCTACTCGGGTGGTAAGCAAAATCGACTTACTGGCGCAGTCAATGTTCCCTCCATACTTTCATAACCAATCCATGCCTAATATCACATCCAGTCCTTGTGACTCCAATACTATTAGGTCTGAGGGAAATAGGTAGTTATGAATCCTTAATGGTAATTGATACGTCTCCGTCGTATCTACTTTTCCAAACACTTTTGCCCTTGTTTTGGACTCTAACTAGTATGATTTGAATGGAACTAACCCGGACAGATGCTGTTTTCAGCAGAATTACCATGGTGTTGTTTTATGTACAAAAAGAAAATATTCTGGGAAATTCCTGAAACTCCACGGAACATCTTAGAAAAAATAATAAAAAATCCTCGCCAAAGATGAAGACCAGGGGCCCACACCCTGTCCACGAGGGTGGGGGGCGCCCCCCCCCCCTCTAGGGCGCTCCCCCTATCTCGTGGGCCCCCTGGACACCCTCCGACGCCAAATCCAACTCTATATATTGGCTTTCGGGGAGAAAAAAATCAGAGAGAAGAAATCATCGCGTTTTATGATACAGAGCCGCCGCCAAGCCCTAATCTCTCTCGGGAGGGCTGATCTGGAGTCCGTTCGGGGCTCCGGAGAGGGGGATTCGTCGCCGTCGTCATCATCAACCATCCTCCATCACCAATTTCATGATGCTCACCGCCGTGCGTGAGTAATTCCATCGTAGGCTTGCTGGACGGTGATGGGTTGGATGAGATTTATCATGTAATCGAGTTAGTTTTGTTAGGGTTTGATCCCTAGTATCCACTATGTTCTGAGATTGATGTTGCTATGACTTTGCTATGCTTAATGCTTGTCACTAGGGCCCGAGTGCCATGATTTCAGATCTGAACCTATTATGTTTTCATGAATATATGTGAGTTCTTGATCCTATCTTGCAAGTCTATAGTCACCTACTATGTGTTATGAGCCGGCAACCCCGAAGTGACAATGATGACCGTAGTTTGAGGAGTTCATGTATTCACTATGTGCTAATGCTTTGTTCCGGTTCTCTATTAAAAGGAGGCCTTAATATCCCTTAGTTTCCAATAGGACCCCGCTGCCACGGGAGGGTAGGACAAAAGATGTCATGCAAGTTCTTTTCCATAAGCACGTATGACTATATACGGAATACATGCCTACATTACATTGATGAATTGAAGCTAGTTCTGTGTCACCCTATGTTATGACTGTCACATGATGAACCGCATCCGGCATAATTATCCATCAATGATCCGATGCCTATGAGTTTTCCATATACTGGTTTACGTTTATTTACTTTCCCGCTGCTACTGTTACAATCACTAAAAAATACCACAAACATTACTTTTACTGTCTTTACTTTCATTGCCGTTACCACCACTATCATATTACTTTTCTACTAAACACTTTGCTGCAGATACTAAGTTTCCAGGTGTGGTTGAATTGACAACTCAGCTGCTAATACTTGAGAATATTGTTTGGCTCCCCTTGTGTCGAATCAATAAATTTGGGTTGAATACTCTACCCTCGAAAGCTGTTGCGATCCCCTATACTTGTGGGTTATCAAGACCTTTTTCTGGCGTCGTTGCCGGGGAGCATAGCTCTATTCTTTGAGTCACTTGGGATTTATATCTTCTGGACACTATGAAGAACTTGAAAGATGCTAAGACAACAATTTATCCCTCAACTACGAGGGGAGGTAAGGAACTGCCATCTAGCTCTGCACTTGATTCACCTTCTGTTATGAGTAAGCTAGCGACACCTAAACCTGCTTCTGCTATTCGTTTTGATATGTCGCATGTTATTGATGATGCCACTTCTGCTATGCATGATACTTATGATGAAACTGCTTCTATGCCTGATACTACTGTGCCCCTTAGTGAATTTCTTGAAGAACAAATTGCTAGGGATAGAGAAAGAGACATTGATGAATCTGAATACGATGATGAAAATATGCTCGTTATTCCTCAGGGTTATCTTTTTGATAAAGATGCTTCTTTAGCTATTTTATCCTGCAGAGACAGATACGAGCTTAAGAGGTTATTGATTAAATGGAACAAAGAATCACTTAGAGATAAAATGAAACCTGATCCTGCTTTTGCAACTTCACCTATCTGTGTTCCTGATAAGGATTATGAATTCTCCGTTGATCCAGATATAATTACTTTGGTTGAATCTGATCCTTTCTTTGGTTATGAATTTGAAACTGTTGTGGCACATCTTACTAAGTTAAATGATATAGCTGCCCTATTCACTAATGATGAGAGATCGCGTTACTTCTATATACTCAAAATATTTCCGTTCTCATTAAAGGGTGATGCTAAGATATGGTTTAATTCTCTTGATCCTGGTTGTGTGCATAGTCCCCAGGATATGATATATTACTTCTCTGCTAAATATTTCCCTGCTCATAAGAAACAAGATGCTTTAAGGGAAATATACAACTTTGTACAAATTAAAGAAGAGAGTCTCTCACAAGCTTGGGGGAGGCTTCGCAAGTTACTTAATGCTTTGTCTGATCATCCTCTTAAGAAACCTGAAATACTTGATATCTTCTATAATGGACTAATCGATGCTTCCAGAGATTACCTGGATAGTTGTGCTGGTTCTCTTTTCAGGGAAAGAACACCGGGTGAAGCTGAAATTCTATTGAATAATATGTTGACGAATGAAAATAATTGGGCACCTCCTGAGCCAGCTCCCGCTCCAATTACTGAGCCTATTCCTAAACCAACTCCGAAGAAGAGAGGTGTTCTATTCCTCAGTCCCGAAGATATGCAAGAGGCAAAGAAATCTATGAAAGAAAAAGGTATTAAAGCTGAAGACATTAAGAATTTACCTCCTATTGAAGAAATACATGGTCTTAATCTACCGCGTGTCGAAGAAACATATGAAATTAATCGCTTATTTACTGAAGAACCTCCTGATCCCGATATCCCGACACAGGTAGTAAAGGTAAATTCTCTCTATAGATATGATAAAGCTGAAGTTCCTCCTACTAAAATTGCTAGTCAATGCTTGGATCAGTTTGATAATTTTATGTTTAAGCAAGACGACTTCAATGCTTATTTTGGTAGACAATTAAAAGAAAATGCTTATAAGATTATACGCTTGGGTGATTATATGGCTAATATTAAAGGTGAACTTAAACTTGTTAGCAAACATGCTTCTATGGTTACCACTCAAGTAGAACAAGTACTTAAGGCTCAAAAAGAAGTGCTTGATGAAATGAACATTAAGAAAAATGATTATGTTGTTAGAGTGGCTACTTGAACTGGTAGAATGACTCAGGAACCTTTGTATCCTGAAGGCCACCCTAAGAAAATCGAGCAAGATTCTCAGAGAAATAATATTGATGTTCCTAGTTCTTCTAAGAAGAAGAAAAAGAAAAATGATAGAACTGTGCAAACTTCTAGTGAACCTATTGTTGAACCACTTGATAATCCAAATGATAACTCTATGTGTGATGCTGAAACACAATCTCGTAATGAACATGAACCTAATGAAAATACTAATGATGATGTTCATGATGATGCTCAACCTAATAATGATAATGATGTAGAAATTGAACCTGCTGTTGATCTTGATAACCCACAATCAAAGAATCAACGTTATGATAAAAGAGACTTTCTTGCTAGGAAACATGGTAAAGAAAGAGAACCTTGGGTTCAGAAACCCATGCCTTTCCCTCCGAAACCATCCAAAAAGAAGGATGATGAGGATTTTGAGCGCTTTCCTGAAATGATTAGGCCTATCTTTTTACATATGCAATTGACTGATGTGCTCAAAACAAATCCTTATGCTAAATATATGAAAGATATCATTACTAATAAAAGAAAGATGCCGGAAGCTGAAATTTCCACCATGCTTGCTAATTATACTTTTAAGGGTGGAATATCGAAGAAACTTGGAGATCTCGGAGTACCTACTATACCTTGCTCCATTAAAAGAAATTATATTAAAACTGCTTTATGTGATCTTGGAGACGGTGTTAGTGTTATGCCTCTCTCTTTATACCGTAGACTTGACTTGAATAAGTTGACACCTAATGAAATATCTTTGCAAATGGCTGATAAATCAATAGCTGTACCTGTCGGTATTTGTGAGGATGTGCATGTTGTGGTTGCAAACGTTACTATTTTAACGGACTTTGTTATTCTTGATATTCCCGAGGATGATAGTATGTCTATTATTCTTGGAAGACCTTTTCTTAATACTGCAGGGGCTGTTATTGATTGCAACAAAGGCAATGTCACTTTTCATGTTAATGGTAATGAGCATATGGTACACTTTCCGAGGAAACAACCTCAAGTCCATAGTATCAACTCCATTGGAAAAATTGCATCGATTAAATTTGGAGGTTTTAAATTTCCTCTTCCTACCATCAAAAAGAAATATCATATACTTATTATTGGGGATGTGCATATCCCCATTGAGGTAACTTAGTGTCATTCGGAATTTCTCCGGTTTCATGATTATCGGAATGGGTTTGTTAACAAGACTTGATCAACCTTGTTAGTGGATTCTTTTTGATGAGGATGAGATGGATGAAACTAGAAGCACAAACTTCTGTACCCTCTTTATATTTTCTGTTCTTTAGTAGAAATAAAGTAAAAATAGTATTTCTCTGTCTGTTTCCTGGCTTATCTGTGCAATATAAAAATATCCCGAAAATAAAAGTCCTCAGAATGCCATGCCAATTTAATATGATTTTTTCGGGAATATCTGAGGATTTACTGTGTAAAAATTACCACGGGAGGAGCTGCCACCTGGCCACGAGGGTGGTGGGCGTGCCCCCCCTATAGGGCACGCCCCCCTGCCTCGTGGGCCCACGGTGGCCCTCTTCCACTTATCCCAGCACCCATCTTCTTCCTCTGTCTCACACAAACCCGAAAAACCGACTCAAGCACGAGTTCCAGCCACTTTTGCTGTGATTTTCGATCTCCTTGCTCAAAGCACCTCTCGCAAAACTTCTTGGGGAGATTGTTCCTTGGTATGTGACTCCTCCATTGGTCCAATTAGTTTTTGTTCTAGTGCTTTATTCTTTGCAAATTTGTGCTGCATAGGTGACCATGTTCTTGAGCTTGCATGTCAAATTTATATGGTTCCAAGTAGTTCTAATGCTTGATATAGGCTCTAGGCACTTGTAGGAGTAGTTGTTATCAGTTTTATTGAAGTTGGTTCACTTTTGTTTGAAGTTACTAAAAATTTCAGATTATTTCAGAAAATGATGAAGAGAATTTTGAGGGGCTCATCGAGCCGAAGTTCAAATGATAAACAAGATGAAGAAGCTCAGAAGCCCAAATATAATTTGCCTCGTACCGCGGAAATCCGACCATGTGAATGGCCTTCTGATAATTTCTTGAGAGAGGCCGGGATTTATGAGGATTTCTATTCATTGATTGAAAATGCTGGCCTCACCGACTTCGTTCGCGACTAACGTCCACAGTATCTCTTACTCACAAATACTTTTGTGCAAAACTTCTACTTTTACCCTAAGGAATCACCTCCATCAGTAGAGTTTCATTTATATGACGTTGTGAAGAAAATGCCATTGTCTGAATTTTGCGTAGTCTGCAACATACCCCCTGAGGGTACTTTAGAGGAACCACCCAGTAAGGTGTTGGAATCATTTATTAAACTTATCTCTTTGGGAGAAACCAGGAAGGTTTCTGATGCAAGGATCACTAGCATACATTTTCCTGTGTTACGCTATTTTGCTTTATTTGCTAGTCGATACTTGATAGGTCGTGGGAACTGTCGGCGTTCTAGGAACAGGGGTCCCCAGACTTGCCTACCTGCGGCCTGCGGCGTGGCTCAAATGGGGGCCCAGCGTGGCCCATCTTCATCAGCACAAGGCTCAAGACCCTCGCGAGGGGCCAAGCCTCGCGAGGCCGACGACACGGCGCTTCCTCAAGCACGGCCTCCTTAGGCTGGCTCGCGAGGAGGCGGAGAGATCAAGGCGGGTACCTCACGAGGTGCCCATGACGCAAGCCATGACGACCAAGGGTGCCAGGCGGGCGCCAGCCCGCGCAGCGTCTCCCTTTCCTCTTTGGTGCAAAGGGGGCAAGCGTAGGCGATAGGATCAAGCAAAGGCACCCATTTTGGTGCAACGAGAACAGGACCAGTCCAACGGTGGGAAGGAGGTCACCATGGAGCCCAGGACGGCGTCACCACAGGGCCTTTGGCAGGCGAAGACCAACTTTAGTCAGGATAAGTGTACCAGATGTTACCCTTCAAATTGGCCAATTGTTGGCGCCCTTCCCACTCAATATTTGGGAAGAGGCCCGGGGCCTTTGCCTATAAATAGGACTAGCCACTCCCAGGGTAGAGGCATGGAATCCGGCATCTAAAGAGAGAGAGAGAGAAGGGCGATCGTACTCCCCTAGCAGTTCATCCCCTAGCCAAGAACAGACCCTCACGAGGCTGTTCTTCCTTGTACTGTTCTTCCTCATCAGCCCAAGAGGCAATCCACCCACCACAAACTAGAGTAGGGTATTACACCACAATGGTGGCCCGAACTAGTAAAAACCCTGTGTCTCTTGTGTTGTTCTTCTTGTAGTTAGATCCTTGCGAGACGGAGAGGTAGAGGGCACGATCTCCGCGCGCACCCCAGAGTTCGAACCTTAAGGGTCTGCCGGAACCCGTGATCCGACATTTGGCGCGCCAGGTAGGGGTGCGCCGGAATCTGTCTTCACCGTCGCATCCATGTCTGACGCTCGTCGGGCACGCGCTGAGCGCCGGTCCGCCATCGCTTCTCGCGCCGTCCAGACGGCCCCCGTTGGTGGGCGTCATCGTCGTTCCCCGTCGCCCGCCGTCAACGCCGCGACCGGCCCGTCGGGGAACGAGCAGCAAGCATCCTCTCAGCACCCGTCCGTACGACGGGATGGCCGCACCGCCACTCCGTCGCTCACCCCGGCTGCTTCTTCGTCGCACGCGCTTCGCGCGCCCTTGGAGGCTCGAGTTGCACTCATCGCGGCGAACGAGCTCCTGCGCTACCGCCTCGTCGACGACGTCTACGAGGAGTGGCTCGATCGCGTCGCCGAGCTCGTCCGCGCCGCAGGGGGCTCTCCCGCGCCTTCCGCACTGCTGCGCCGCACTCCACCCTGCATGGCCAATGAAGCCCCGGGGGCATTCCAGCCGCCTCCTTTCCAAGAAGATGCCATGGCCCCAAGGCGCGCAGCTCCTGGGCGTAACCCGCTCCGCCCCAAGAAGATGCAAGAGGCCGCCCGGGCGCTCCCAGCCCCGGCTCGCCAAGACCCCGCGCTGCTCCCAGCTGCGGCGCAAGGGGACCCGCAAGGCCAAGCTCTCCCTCAACCAAAACCTCCCGCGGCCACCGCTGGCTGCCGCGCCTACACCGCTGAGTTGCGCGGGGTCGCATGGCCCGGCAAGTTCAAGCCGGACCTGCCCCCTCGCTACGATGGCACGACTGATCCCACAGAGTTCCTCCAGCTTTACGAGCTGGGAATCGAAGCCGCCAGCGGGGACGAAAAGGTCATGGCGAACTGGTTCCCCATGGCGCTGAAGGAAGGTGCTCGCACTTGGCTCCTGAACCTGGCCCCAGGCACGATCTCCTCCTGGGACCAGATGCGTACCCGCTTCATCGCCAACTTCCAAGGTACCCGCGACCGGCCTCCCGCCGTGAGCGACATGCGCCGCATCAAGCAGCAACCTGGGGAGACCCTACAAAAGTACATCCAACACTTCAACAGTGCGCGCCTTAAGATCCCCAGGGTGTCCGAAGAAGCCATCATTTCGGCCTTCTCCGATGGCGTGCGCGACGTCAATATGAAGGAGGAGTTGGCGATGCACGAAGACCTCTGCACCTCCCTAGAGCTGTTCAACCTGGCGACCAAGTGCGCCAGAGCTGAGGAGGGACGCCTCTCCCTCCTCGAGCTGCCTGCCGCAGACCCAGAAGAGAAGAAGCACAAGGCCAAGGACGTGAAGCGCAAGGGGGCTGCCGTGCTCGCGGCAGAGCCGGACACCAAGCGGGTCAAGGATCTGCCCGAATCCTCCAGGGGCAGCCGGTACTGTGTGTACCACGACCTCCACACCCACAACACCAATGAATGCCAAGAACTTCGCGCCGTGCGAGAAGGAAGAGTCGGCCGACGCCCCGACCGTGCTGACCGGGGCTACGGCCGAGGAGGAGGAAGGAACCCGGGACGCTGGGAAGATCGTGGCCCACGTCAGGGCTGGCGTGACCAACCTCGCGAGGACCACTGGCGTGACCCGCCTCGCGAGGGGGACTGGAGGGACCAGCCTCATGAGGATCGCCCTCATGGCAACCCAGGCCTGCCGCCGTTGCCGCCTCAGCCAAGAAGGAATTAAGACCGCCACCAAGACAAGGGGGCTGGGGGCTTCCAAGAGCCTCGCGCAATCGCCTGCATCCTGGGCGGAGCTCAAGCCCCAGCCTCACAACGTATCTTCAAGCAGTTTGCTCGCGAAGTGAATGCAATTCTTCCCAAGCTCGAAGCAACGCGTCCCCTCAAGTGGTCGGCCTGCGTCATCACGTTCAGCTCAGCAGACCAGCTCAAGTGCGCGGCCACAGCCGGAGTCCTCCCAATGCTTTGTTCCCCAGTCATCAGCAATGTTCTGGTCACCAGGACCCTCATCGACGGAGGGGCAGGGCTCAATGTCTTGTCCGTGGAAACATTCAACAGCCTCCAAGTACCCTATGACCAGCTTCAGCCAACCAAGCCCTTCTCCGGGGTCACTGATGGTTCCACAGTCCCGATCGGGCAGGTCCGCCTGCCAGTCACCTTCGGGGCCTGCAACAACTACCACACCAAGCTCATCGACTTTGACGTCGCCCACATCCGCCTGCCGTACAACGCCATCCTCGGGTACCCAGCGCTGGCCAAGTTCATGGCCGTGACTCACCATGGCTACAACGTCCTCAAGATGCCAGGAAGCGGCGGCGTCATAACGGTGCCCTGTCAAGAGAAGGATGCAGTGTGTACCCTGGAGCGAGCCTTTCAGGCCGCGTCACTAGAAGACCCAGATCGCGGAAGCAGGAGGCTTCCTGAGACCACCCCCAAGAAGAAGAAGACAACGTCAGGCTCAGCCCCTCAGGAGGCAGGCCCTTCAAGGCCCGCGTTTTCCCAGGGGGATCCCCCTTCAATCGCATAGGAAAGCGCGCCCGGCGCCCTCCTCAGGAAGGGCTCGGGGGCTCTCACCTAGAGGGCCACCGACCCCACCAAGGTCACGAGGGAGGCGCTGGGGCACCATGTGGAGGCATGCTTCGAGGCACGTTTCCCTCGAAAGGAAGCCAGGGAAAGAAGGTCAGACCAGCAGGAGTTTGTTAGCAAGGCCATTCAAGAACTACAGGAGTCAAGGATCATAAGAGGTTGCCGTCGCCCACCAGCTGTGGCTCCCCATCCAGGCGAGGATGGTGGGCTGCGCATCTGCGTCGACGTACCAGGGCTCAATCAGATCGCCACGGCGGAGCGCCTCTGGCCCTCACAAGTGGGGCGCTGCGGAGGACCAGCCCACAGCTATGTCTGCATGCCCTATGGCCTGCCGAGCGTGGCTGCGGCGTACCAGCGCCTCATGAGGAGCGTCTTGGAGGCGCAAGAAGACGGGCGTTCCACGGCCCTGGCGGAGATGGAGGCTGCTCACGAGGAGCCACCAGTGCCCCCGGAGCCTCCCGAGGAGATGAGGACATCAATACCATTGTTACACCCATAGCCCCTAATGTTACATATGATGGACCAATTACTAGAGCTCGCGCACGCCAATTAAATTACCTGGTACTTTCGTTTCTTGGTAATGATTCTAATGTTCATGAGAATATGATGCTGCCTAAATTGGATACATTTGTTTTTCTTACAAATGAAGGGCCAAGCTTGGAGAAGGATGAACATTGGAGCAAGAGCAAGCATGGAGTTGATGGCATGCGCAAGGGGAACAAGAATGGAGTTATAGGTGATGATTTCAGGACTCTGAAGCCACCATAAGGAGTGAATGAAGCCTTGGACGAAATATACAAGATGCCACTTCATAAATTTCGTCCAGAGGCTATTCTAGGTGCTGCGTAACCTTATTATTGGGCCAGGCCCATGTAATTTCGAAATACTTAAGTATAGGCTATTTTTAGAGTCCGTATGTGTGAGGAAACAAGAGGTAGGGTTGGTTTCGGACCCCTTCCTCAAGGGCCACGAAATTCCCCCCATCTTCCTCCATATATACAGCCCTTAGGGCGTCGTTTAGACTTTGGGTTTTGTTTAGATTAAAAGTTCGCCATAGCTGCAACTTCGCGTACTTCGTTTGTGTTCAACGACCAGACCAAGGCGTCACAGAACCCCACCTTGATTAATAAAGCTTTCCTCTTATATTCGCAATATCCAGATTGCAATCTTAGTTTCTTGCTTGTTCTTCGTTTGCCTGCAGGAAACAGACCTTCGTGGTCAGGTTGATCGTGCTCCGGCGTGGTCAATAACCTCTCGGAGTTGGTTTAGCGATTGCTAAGGCGCGACGTCCTCGCATGTTCGTAGTCGGATCGTTAAAGTCGACTTCCTCCAAAACGATAGCCACCATCTCATCGAAAGACGGGACACCTTTGCCTCTATCAAGTGGTATCAGATTTCCAGGTTGCTCGGTGAGATTTTACAGTTTTTCATAGTTTAGATCGAGTCTGTTCTTCATACCTATAGTCCACGAAAAAACCAAAAAAATATAGGGTTAGTTCATCCCATCCGAACCAATCTAAGCCTTTGCATAATCGTTTCTGTATTTGCTTTGTTGAATTTGCGGTTGCATCGTCGTGTCAATTTGCTGGTCTTAGCCTCTAGTCTTTTAGAGTTTCGAGTTCTGGTCATATTAGTCACGCCGCCGCCGCACCATCATCATTGTCCCTGCCATCTTCCACCACCGCTTATCCGCCACCGCTCCGAGTCCATATACCACCACCGATCCGTATCCATATACCACCATCACTTCGAGTCTATCTCATATTAGGTTTGCTTTCGAGATCCATCTGTTGCCAGATTCGTGTTTCCTTGTTTGAGTAGGTTTCGGATTCCATCAATCTTTGCCGTCCGTAGAAGAGGTTGGTTTCCAAAAAAAAAACGCACTTGACAATAAAATTTCTGGCTATCCTATTTTTAGGTGTTTCTTAGCCTTTTGAGACAGTCGCCGTTATTGAAAGTTTTTTTTGAGCCGTTTCTAGTTTTTGGTTCCAGGCAGTCGAAAAAAAAAATTTGGTCGCAAAAATTTCGTGTCTATCCTGTCAGTTTGACCTGGGAAGAGTTTTAAGACACTCGCCATTATAGTGATTTTTCGCAAAAAAAAAGAGGAGCGCAAAAAAAAACAGGGTGAAAAAAAAATTCTAGAGTGTGCTTTTCCCTTGTTTACGTGCAGCGCCGTGATTTTGTTAGTGTTCCAGGCTCGCGTCTCTAGCACGGTCTAGCCTAGGACCAGCACAGTACCGTCGTTGAGCGTTTATTCAACTTTGCATCTCTGAATTGATTATTGCTGACCCTTTTTGCTACCATATTATAAGCCTTCCCAGCTCCACATACATCTACATCGTGCGTTTGACTCTCCCTGGTAATCGCTCTATCCAAGCTTTGAGAGTTTTGACTGCATCGGTTGCCGATCATCGCCTGCTGCTGGGTAAGAACTGGTAAGAATTTGAGATTTGCTTAAAGGATTTGTGACACCCACCACCACCACCACTTGTTAGTAGTCTATAGGATCATATTCTTGTGTGTTTCTATTGTTGCTAACCATGCCAGGATCACAACCCGACGAGATTGACTGGGAGAATTTAACAAACAAGGAGCTTCATTATAAGTTTCAGAAAATGATAATGAACAGGTGCAAGATGTGCTGAACAATTTTGAAGAGGCCATGGAGAAGATCACTGGCCTGGAGAAGACGTTCGAAACAAAGCTCGGTAACAGGTTTAATGAATTGCTCGCGCGTTTCCACCACCACCACCGGCTGCACCTAACGCACCTCTACAACAACAACAACAACAACAACAACAACAACAACAACAACAACAACAACAACAACAACAACAACAACGACTACCTCCACATCACGAAACAGCCCTCCGCCGAGCGACCCGTGTTCCTCTTGCGCTTGGCCAACCTGTTGGTGCTGCTGTTGATACTTCTGTGGCTCCTGCTGCTGATGCGGAGGAGGATGATTATGTGGGAGATTACGAGGATGAGGTTGATCAACATCACAACTACGTGCAACCACCAGCACCACAACCACCAGGTCGTCCACATGCAAATAATGGTAATGTTAGGGCTCCCCCTCAGGTACGAGATCATGACCATCTCCCTAAACTGAAATTGAATATCCCACCATTTGAGGGTAGATATGTTCCTGATATATATCTTACTTGGGAGTTAGAAACTGAACAACGATTTACATGTTTACAATATCCTGAGGAGAGACGTGTTCCTGCTGCTGTTTGTGCTTTCACTAGCTTTGCATGTGTTTGGTGGTCTGAATATTGTAGATTATATCCTGTTCCAGCTACTTGGGCTGCTTTGAAAACTGCTATGCGTACTCGTTGGGTTCCGCCATATTATCAACGTGAATTACTTCAAAAATTGCAGCGCTTAAGACAAGGAAAAAATTATGTAGAAGAATATTATCAGGAATTACAAACTGGATTGATTCGATGTGGTATTGTTGAGGATAATGAAGCTATGCTTGCACGTTTTCTGGGTGGATTAAATAGAGAGATTTAGACCATTCTAGACTATAAGGATTATAATAATATCACTCGTTTATTCCATCTTGCTTGTAAAGCTGAACATGAAGTGCAGGATCGACAGGCATTGGCGCGAACTAACTTTTCTGCAGGTCGACCTTCATCATGGACACCACGTGCATCATCTACTTCCACACGTTCTGCTACACCGGCACCTCCGTCGGCTGCCACCTCCAACCGTGATACAAGAAAGCAGGCACAACCACCACTATCTGCCAAGAGCACACCTGCCGGGCCTGCACAGAGCTCTACTTCTTCCATGGCGTCTACAGGGCACACAAGTGATATTATTTGTCGTCGTTGTAAGGGAAGAGGACATTTTGCGCGCGAATGCACATCTCAGCGTGTGATGATTGCTACTGAGGATGGTGGGTATGAGTCCGCTAGTGACTATGATGAGGAGACTTTGGCTCTTCTTACACATGAAGAACACGGTGGAGATGATTCTGATCATGAGACGCAATACATGGCTCCTGAAGATGCTGACAGGTATGAATGTTTGGTTGCTCAACGTGTTTTCAGTGTGCAGGTCACGCAAGCTGAGCAAAATCAGAGGCATAATTTGTTCCATACAAAGGGAGTTGTGAAGGAACGTTCTGTTCGCGTCATCATAGATGGAGGGAGCTGCAACAACTTGGCTAGCATGGAGATGGTGGAGAAGCTATCCCTCACCACAAGACCACATCCACATCCTTACTACATCCGATGGTTCAACAACAGCGGCAAGGTTAAGGTAACACGTACTGTTCGTGTGCATTTTAGTATCTCTACATATGTTGATTATGTTGATTGTGATGTGGTACCTATGCAAGCATGTTCCTTATTAATTGGTAGACCATGGCAATTTGATAAAAATTCTGTACACCATGGTAGAAACAATCAGTATACTCTCGTTCATAAGGACAAAAATATTACTTTGCTTCCTATGACTCCTGATTCCATTTTGAAAGATGATATTAATCGAGCTAATAAAGCAAAACAGGAGCAAAATAAGAGTGAAAATCAGATTGTGGCAAAAGAATTTGAGCAACAAATGAAGCCTAATAATAAACCATCTGGTGTTGCTTCTGAAATTAAATTGAAAAGTGCATGTTTATTTGCCACCAAATCTGATATTGATGATCTAGATGTTAGCAAATTTGTTTGCTATGCTTTTGTGTGCAAAGAGGTATTATTTTCATTCAAGGACGTGCCTTCCTCTTTGCCTCTTGCTGTTACTAACATTTTGCAGGAGTTCGCTGACGTCATTCCACAAGACGTGCCACCGGGATTACCACCTATTCGAGGGATTGAGCATCAAATTGACTTAATTCCCGGTGCATCGCTACCCAACCGTGCACCATACCGTACCAATCCAGAGGAGACGAAGGAGATTATGCGTCAAGTACAGGAGCTGCTCGACAAAGGTTATATACGTGAATCTCTTAGTCCTTGTGCTATTCCTATTATACTAGTGCCTAAAAAGGATGGTACATCGCATATGTGTGTTGATTGTAGAAGCATTAATAATATTACTATTCGTTATCGTCATCCTATTCCTAGGCTAGATGATATGCTTGATGAATTGAGTGGCTCTACAATATTCTCCAAAGTTGATTTGCGTAGTGGATACCATCAAATTCGTATGAAATTGGGAGATGAATGGAAAACAGCATTTAAAACTAAGTTTGGTTTATATGAGTGGTTAGTCATGCCTTTTGGGTTAACTAATGCACCAAGTACTTTCATGAGATTAATGAACGAAGTTTTACGTGCTTTCATTGGACGATTTGTGGTAGTCTATATTGATGATATACTGATTTATAGCAAATCTTTGGAAGAACATTTGGAACATTTACGTGCTGTTTTTAATGCTCTACGTGATGCACGTTTGTTCGGTAACCTTGGGAAGTGCACCTTTTGCACCGACCGAGTGTCTTTTCTTGGCTATGTTGTTACTCCACAGGGAATTGAAGTTGATAAAGCCAAGATTGAAGCTATTGAGAGTTGGCCGCAGCCCAAAATGGTCACACAAGCGAGGAGTTTTCTTGGACTCGCTGGTTTCTATAGGCGTTTTGTGAGAGATTTTAGCACCATTGCTACACCTCTCAATGAGCTTACAAAGAAGGATGTGCCTTTTGTTTGGGGTACCGCATAGGAAGAAGCCTTCACGGTATTGAAAGATAAGTTGACACATGCTCCTTTACTTCAACTTCCTGACTTTAATAAGACTTTTGAGCTTGAATGTGATGCTAGTGGAATTGGATTAGGAGGTGTGTTATTACAAGATGGCAAACATGTTGCATACTGTTCTGAAAAATTGAGTGGCCCTAGTCTGAACTATTCTACTTATGATAAAGAATTATATGCTCTTGTTCGGACTTTAGAAACATGGCAACATTATTTATGGCCCAAAGAATTTGTTATACATTCTAATCATGAATCTTTGAAACACATTAAAAGTCAAGCTAAACTGAACCGTAGACATGCTAAATGGGTTGAATTCATTGAGACTTTTCCTTATGTCATTAAACACAAGAAGGGTAAAGAAAATGTTATTGCTGATGCATTGTCTCGTCGTTATACTATGCTTTCACAACTTGATTTTAAAATATTTGGTTTGGAGACCATCAAAGATCAATATGTGCATGATGCTGAATTTAAAGATGTATTGCAGAATTGTAAAGAAGGTAGATCATGGAACAAGTTCGTTGTTAATGATGGTTTTGTGTTCCGTGTTAACAAGCTATGCATTCCAGCTAGTTCTGTTCGTCTTTTGTTGTTGCAGGAGGCGCATGGAGGAGGATTAATGGGACACTTTGGCGTGAAGAAGACAGAGGACGTACTTGCTACACATTTCTTTTGGCCAAAGATGAGACGGGATGTTGAGCGTTTTGTTGCTCACTGCACTACATGTCAAAAAGCTAAGTCACGACTCAATCCTCATGGTTTATATATGCCTTTGCCTGTACCTAGTGTTCCTTGGGAGGATATATCTATGGACTTTGTTTTAGGTTTGCCTCGAACAAAGAAGGGGAGGGATAGCATATTTGTTGTCATGGATAGATTCTCGAAAATGGCACACTTTATACCATGTCATAAAAGCGATGATGCTGTTAATGTTGCTGATTTGTTCTTTCGTGAAATTATTCGCTTGCATGGTGTGCCAAATACTATTGTTTCAGATCGTGATACTAAATTTCTAACCACTTTTGGAGATGTTTATGGGCTAAGTTGGGGACTAAACTGCTTTTTAGTACTACTTGTCACCCCCAAACTGATGGACAAACTGAAGTAGTCAATAGAACATTGTCTACTATGCTTAGGGCTGTTTTGAAGAATAATAAGAAAATGTGGGAAGAATGCTTGCCTCATATTGAATTTGCTTATAATCGTTCATTGCATTCTACTACTAAGATGTGCCCTTTTGAAATTGTGTATGGTTTCCTACCTCGTGCACCTATTGATTTGTTGTCTCTTCCATCTTCGGAGAAGGTTAATTTTGATGCTAAAGAACGTGCTGAATTGATTTTAAAAATGCATGAGTTAACTAAGGAAAACATTGAGCGTATGAATGCTAAATATAAACTTGCTGGAGATAAGGGTAGAAAACATGTTGTCTTTGCACCTGGTGATCTTGTTTGGTTACATTTGCGTAAGGATAGGTTTCCTAATTTGTGCAAATCAAAGCTAATGCCACGTGCTGATGGTCCATTTAAGGTGTTAGAGAAAATAAATGATAATGCATGTAAACTTGAGCTGCCTGCAGATTTTGGGGTTAGTCCCACTTTTAACATTGCAGATTTGAAGCCTTATTTGGGTGAGGAAGATGAGCTTCCGTCGAGGACGACTTCATTTCAAGAAGGGGAGGATGATGAGGACATCAATACCATTGTTACACCCACAGCCCCTTATGTTACATATGATGGACCAATTACTAGAGCTCGCGCACGCCAATTAAATTACCAGGTACTTTCGTTTCTTGGTAATGATTCTAATGTTCATGAGAATATGATGCTGCCTAAATTGGATACATTTGTTTTGCTTACAAATGAAGGGCCTAGCTTGGAGAAGGATGAACATTGGAGCAAGAACAAGCATGGAGTTGATGGCATGCACAAGGGGAACAAGAACGGAGTTACAGGTGATGATTTCAGGACTCTAAAGCCACCATAAGGAGTGAATGAAGCCTTGGACGAAATATACAAGATGCCACTTCATAAATTTCGTCTAGAGGCTATTCTAGGTGCTGCGTCACCTTATTATTGGGCCAGGCCCATGTAATTTCGAAATACTTAAGTATAGGCTGTTTTTAGAGTCCGTATGTGTGGGGAAACAAGAGTTAGGGTTGGTTTCGGACCCCTTCCTCAAGGGCCATGAAATTCCCCCCCTCTTCCTCCATATATACAGCCCTTAGGGCGTCGTTTAGACTTTGGGTTTTGTTTAGATTAAAAGTTCGCCATAGCTGCAACTTCGCGTACTTCGTTTCTGTTCAACGACCAGACCAAGGCGTCACAGAACTCCACCTTGATTAATAAAGCTTTCCTCTTATATTCGCAATATCCAGATTGCAATCTTAGTTTCTTGCTTGTTCTTCATTTGCCTACAGGAAACAGACCTTCGTGGTCAGGTTGATCGTGCTCCGGCGTGGTCAATAACCTCTCGGAGTTGGTTTAGCGATTGCTAAGGCGCGACGCCTCGCACGTTCGTAGTCGGATCGTCAAAGTCGACTTCCTCCGAAACGATAGCCACCATCTCATCGAAAGACGGGACACCTTTGCCTCTATCACGAGGCCCCTGGGCCTGGGGGCTCGTGATGATCGGCTTCTGCAGCCCACCGAGTCTGTTGCACCAACGCCACTGCACCGACGACATCTTTAGGTGACATCTTTCAAGTTTCATTCCCAGCTGGGAGCGCCCTCACAGGGTTGCGTCATTCCTAGGCCGCGTGGGTCCGTCCCTGTGGCATGTATCCCTTTTTATCTTTTCAGTCGCTAGCTTGCTTTGCTGGGGGCGCCCCTCATGCTGCATCATCCCTAGGCCACTCGGGCTAGGCCCAGCGGCATGTATCCCTTCCGCGTTTATTTCCAATTATGCATCATGCTTGATTACTTGATGCCTCCCACGGCACCTTTTCTTTTTCATGTCGACCACTTGCACGTTAAAGGGGGGGCACCTGAGCATCGCGACTCATGGCTCTTACTGGCTCTCCAGGCCTCACCCTCTGGCCTTGTCCACGGCATCGCGACCTGGCATACAAGCGACCGCTGAGACAAGCTCGAGGGCCGGGACCCGAGGACGTAGAGTGCCGGCATCTAACCAGATTTTGCAGGAACACATCTCAAGATACGGCCCAGCGCCAGGCGCAACCCGCCTAGAGGTAGGGCCTCGTGAGTCCCGCGTTGGCTCACGGGTGCCCAGACACACCTCACCCGCTCCAACCAGCGAGCTCCTGAGCGACTAACAATCAACTAATGGCTGCTATGGCAACCCATTCCTCTTTTTGTGATGAATCTGCAGGATCCTTAGAGGAAGCTGTGCTAGCCAAGGCCCTCGCGGCGTTTCCTTCACCCTCGCCTGCGCAAACCGCTTGCACGTTAAAGGGGGGCACCTAAGCATCGCGACTCAGGGCTCTTATTGGCTCTCCAGCCCTCACCCTCTGGCCTTGTCCACGGCATCGCGACCTGGCATACCAGCGATGGCTGAGACAAGCTCGAGGGCCGGGACCCGAGGACGTAGAGCAGAAAGGGGAGCAGAGGCGAGGGAGAAGGGGCACGCGAGGACCTCGTCAAGCAACTCCTTTCAAATTATCTCCCGGACCCGATGACGCGATGGGGGCAATCCTCGATTCTCAAGATAAGTCACCATCCAAAGCGTTGGCTACGGTGGCACTACCCCCGCACCTAAAGCGACTCCGTACTAGCGACGCTGCTTCTCTTTCTAACCAAGCGACGGCTGCTTGGGCGCCAAAGGGGACCTCCTGAGCATCGCGACTCAGGGGCTCTTACCGGACCCCGGGTCGCTCACCTCCTGGCCATGACCACGGCATCGCGACCTGGCATACCAGCGACGGCTGACGCCGCCTTGGGACTGGGACCTGTCGACGCAGAGCACCAAGCCCTCGCGAGGTGCGAAAGGGAAGGCTGAACTATGACGGAATTTGCGATTCGCACAGATCCATAGCAAGGGTTACATATGTGACGCCCTCTATGCGGCTATATCTCCCACGTGTCGAGGCACGACTTAGAGTCATAACCGCATTGAAAGCAATGTCGCAAGTGAGGTAATCTTCACACAACCCATGTAATACATAAGGGAAAGAGATACATAGTTGGCTTACAGTCGCCACTTCACACAATACATAAATAAACATTCATCATCCAGATTACACTCAAGGCCCGACTACGGAACCAAAATGAAAGAAGACTACCCCAAATGCTACACAGATCCCCGATCACCCCAACTGGGCTCCACTACTGATCATCAGGAAAAGACACATAGTAACGGCCACGTTCCTCGTCGAACTCCCACATGAGCTCGGTCGCGTCATCTGCACTGGTATCGTTGGTACCTGCAACTGTTTTGGTAGAATCTGTGAGTCACGGGGACTCAGCAATCTCACACCTGCGAGATCAAGACTATTTAAGCTTAAAGGTAGGATAGGGAAGTGAGGTGGAGCTGCAGCAAGCGACTAGCATATATGGTGGCTACAACGTAAAAGAGAGCGAGAAGAGAAGCAAAGCACAGTCGTGAAGCTAGAAGTGATCAAGAAGTGATCCTAGAACAACCTACGTCAAACATAACTCCAACACCGTGTTCACTTCCCAGACCCCGCCGAGAAGAGACCATCACGGTTACACACGCAGTTGATGTGTTTTAATTAAGGTCAACTTCGGGTTTTCTACAACCGGGCATTAACAAATTCCCATCTGCCGCATAACCGGTGGCATGGCTTTCGAAAGATAATACCCTGCAGGGGTGTCCCAACTTAGCCCATTATAAGCTCTCACGGTCAACGAAGGATATTCCTTCCACCGGGAAGACCCGATCAGTCTCGGAATCCCGGACTACAAGACATTTCGGCAGTAATAAAACAAGTCCAGCAAAGCCGCCCGATTGTGCCGACAAATCCTGATAGGGGCTGCACATATCTCGGTCTCAGGGCACATCCGGATGAGCAGTCCATACAACTAAAACCAAGTCTCGACTTGCCCCGAGGTGGCGCTGCAAAGGGCTCTAGTTTGGACCAGTAATCGAAGGAGAACTGGCCCGGGGGGGTTAAAATAAAGATGACCCTTGAGTCTGCAGAACCCAAGGGGAAAAGGCTTAGGTGGCAAATGGTAAAACCAATGTTGGGCCTTGCTGGAGGAGTCTTATTCAAAGCGAACTGTCAAGGGGGTCCCATAAATCACCCAACCGTGTAAGGAACGCAAAATCAAGGAACATAACACCGGTATGACGGAAACTAGGGTGGCAAGAGTGGAACAAAACACCAGGCATAAGGCCGAGCCTTCCACCCTTTACCAAGTATATAGATGCATTAATAATATAAGAGATATTGTGATATCCCAACAAGTAAACATGTTCCAACAAGGAACAACATCTCCATGTTCCAACAAGGAACAAACTTCATCTTCACCTGCAACTAACAACGCTATAAGAGGGGCTGAGCAAAGCAGTAACATAGCCAATCAACGGTTTGCTAGGACATGGATGGTTAGAGGCTGACATGGCAATATGGGAGGCATGATATAGCAAGTGGTAGGTATCGCAGCATAGGCATAGCAAAAGAGCGAGCATCTAGCAAGCAAAAATACAAGTGATTTCGAGGGTATGGTCATCTTGCCTGCAAGGTTCTCAGAGTTGTCGAAAGCTTGATCCTCCTAAGCGTTCTCGACAGGTTCCTCGTTCACGTACTCGTCTCCCGGCTCTACCCAAGACAAGAACACAAGCAAAGGGGACAAACATCAACCACGATGCAATGCACAAACAACATGATGCAAAACATGGCACGATATGCGAGATGTGATATGCAATGAATATGCGTGCACCGGAAGGACAAGGATGAACAAGGAATAATCTTGGCAAACCAAGTATGCCACTGGATAGGTGAGGTGATTTCGGTTGAAATCGATATAAAGATCACCGGAATCGGATGCACGGTTTGCAAATGACAAGCAAAACAAGAATGACAAGATTCTGCCATTAACAGCATGATGCTACTTAGCAAGCAACAAGAAATTAAGCTACTGCACCCAAACGTACTAGGAAAGCGTATGAAAGTAATCTACTCAAGATGCTTGACAAAAGATGAACAGTGAGCTATGGCTAAATCACACTATAACAGGTTGAAACAAGCATGGGAAAAGTGCAAAAGATAACAGGTTCACAGACTTGGCGAAAATAACATGCCAGAAATTAACATCAGGATGACATGTTTAGAGCAAGGAATTAACATCAAAACAAGGCTTGGAATGAATCTACTCAAAGAACTTAACAAAAGTCCCTTACTGACCATGAGCCAAAAGGGATTAGAAAATATAATAACACCCATGTCAAATAAGCAAGTTTCGGTACAGGTTTCAGACTTGGCAGAAAACTGGACATGTCAAAACAGATAGCAAGTAGGCATGTTTACGGGCTCGATGCCCTCACTATAGAGCATTAGATAATAAACTAAGCATACATCCATCAATAAGACATTGCATAGAAGCGAGACATGGCAAGAACAACATCATAGCATGCAAGAATCAACTACACCAAGTTTGGCAAAATCGAATAACATGTAAACAATCTGCCAGTAACATTTTATAGCAAAAGTAGAGCTCTATTGACTCAATCTATGGCATTCCATAATTACAAACAAATGCATGGATGGATAGAGAAAATCTATATGCTCAAAACACTCTTACTGACCATGCTCAAAATAGGCATAGATCTCTCTGAAACTACATGAACACATGGCATAAAAATAACAGCAGAACATGACTGAAAATAGTGTCTCTGAAATCAGCAACATTAAGTACCCTAGTTTGCATGCTTGTTCTAGTCACCACAAAGGTCACAAAAATACATGGCATACACCCCTGGAAATATAGCATGACAGATTTCAAAACACATGTAGTACTCAACTACATAGGGTGCATACATCAATTATGGCAAAAATGACAAAAGTGCATCTTCTGATAACAGATCTGAAACTAACATCACATAGCCCCCTTCTAACAGAATTTCGGGCATCAAGATGAACTCAAATGGAAATGTCGCAATGGAATGACATGATGTACTCATCGAGGCGAACAATTTGATATGCTATATGCCCAAAACGGAGCCACGGGTGCAGATATATGACATGATGAAGTTGCAACAAAATAAGTGCAGAAATTCGACCTAGGGTTTCGTCGGCGTGGATAACGAGGCGGACGGAGCTCCGGAGTGGATCTGGCCGGCGCTTCGCCGGAGAAGGGCGGGGACGGCGGCCGGAGGACGTATCGGTGCCGGGGAGGCGCGGGAGGCGGCGGCGGAGGCGCGGGAGGCGGCGCGGCGACCGGCGCGCGAGGAGGCGACGGCGCGGGCGGCGGGGCCGGCCGGCGAGCGGCGTACGAGGTCGACGGGCGGCGGGGCCGAGGTCGGCGGCGATGTGGGCGCGGGCTCGCCCATGTGGCGGGCGGCGATTGGTCCGGCGGCGGCGAGCGGACGTGTCCGGCCGTCGCGGACGCGTCCGGTGGCGGCGGGGGAGGAGTTGGACTAGGGTTAGGGTGGTTTTATCCGCAAAATTCGGGAGAGGGGCTAAATTTATAGGTAGAGGGGGCTAGGAAGCTCCAAATGGAGTGTGGTTTTCGGCCACGCGATCGTGATCGAACGACGATGAACATGGGAGTGACTTAGATGGGTTATTGGGCTGTTTTGAAGGGGTCTTGGGTTGCAACACATACGAGGCCTTCACGGTTACCCGGTTAACCGTTGGAGTATCAAACGACCTCCGAATGACCCGAAACTTGACAGGCGGTCTACTGGTGCTATACCAAGGCCGCTTGACAAACCTCGGTCCATTCCAAGAAAGTTTAATACCTGCTCAAGAAAAAAGGTAAAAGGGGACGCTGGGGAACATAGGAGCGTCGGATTGCAAAACGGACAACGGGGAAAATGCTCGGATTCATGAGACGAACACGTATGCAAATGCGATGCACATGATGACATGATAATAAATGCATGACATGAACAAAAAGCAAAACGAAGGGAAACCCAACCATGGAGGGAATAATATATCACATTGTCGAAAATGGCAAGAGTTCGAGTTACAATTATGGCAAGTTACATCCGGGGTGTTACAACACTCCACCACTACGAGAGGATCTCGTCCCGAGATCTAGGACTGAAAGAACTCCGGATATTTGGAACAGAGGTCGTCCTCGCGCTCCCAGGTGGCTTCCCGGTCTGAATGGTGTGACCATTTCACTTTCAGGAATTTGATTGACTTGTTGCGAGTCTTGCGCTCAGTCTCTTCAAGAATAGCAACGGGATGCTCATGATAGGACAAATCTTCTTGAAGATCAATCTCTTCGAAGTTGATGGTGCGCTCAGGCGTCTTGAAGCTCTTGCGAAGCTGTGACACGTGGAAGACATCGTGCACATTTGCAAAGTTGGGGGGAAGCTCAAGTTGATAGGCGAGATCACCTCGTTTGCCGATGATCTTGAAAGGACCGACGTATCTGGGGGCAAGTTTCCCCTTGATACCGAAGCGACGAGTTCCTTTCATTGGAGAGACGCGGAGGTAGACATGATCTCCGATCTCGAAGGCCTAATCACGATGTTTGCTATCGTAATAGCTCTTCTGAAGCGATTGCGCGGCTTTGAGATTCTCACGAATGACCTTGCACATTGCCTCAGCCTCTGAGATCAAATCGTTGCCAAGAAGTTGACATTCTCCCATCTCAGACCAATTGAGAGGAGTACAACACTTTCTGCCATAGAGAATCTCGAATGGGGCTTTGCCCGAGCTGGCTTGAAAGCTGTTGTTGTAAGAGAACTCAGCATAAGGAAGACAATCCTCCCACTTCATGCCGAAAGAGATAACACAAGCCTTGAGCATATCTTCAAGAATTTGGTTGACACGCTCGACTTGTCCACTAGTTTAAGGGTGTAAAGCTGTGCTGAAGCGAATATTTGTGCCCATGGCCTTCTGAAAAGAATCCCAAAACTTGGAGGTAAAGATGTTGCCACGGTCTGAAGAAATCAATTGTGGAATGCCATGCAAGGAGACAATTCTGGATGTGTAGAGCTCTGCCAGCTGCGCTGCTGTGATAGACTCTTTGATAGGAAGAAAATGAGCCACTTTAGTGAGCTTGTCGATGACGACGAAGATAGCATCATTTCCACGCTTGGACTTAGGAAATCCAGTCACGAAGTCCATTTCGATATGATCAAACTTCCATTCTGGAATAGCAAGAGGTTGGAGTAGACCAGCTGGTCGTTGATGTTCTGCTTTCACCCTTCTGCAGACATCACATTCATTCACGAATAGAGCAATTTCTCGCTTCATTCGAGTCCACCAATAAGACTGCTTGAGGTCATGGTACATCTTCGTACTTCCAGGATGAATTTACAGAAGAGAATTGTGCACTCGTTCATAATGACTTTCCGTAGATCACCCTTTGGAACCACAATCCGGTCCTCGAAGAAAAGAGTATCTCTATCATCAACACGATAGCACTTGTATTTGGAAATGCCCTTGTCAATACCACGTTTCACTTTCTTCACCATGGTATCCATCAGTTGTGCCTCACGAATTTGATCTTCCAAAGTAGGAGAGACGACGAGGTTGGCAAGAAACCCTTGAGGAACAACTTGGAGATTCAACTTGCGGAAAGCTTGACAAAGATCCGGTTGAAAGGGCTTGAGGATTAAGCTGTTGCAATAAGCCTTCCTGCTCAAGGCGTCTGCAATCACATTAGCCTTGCCAGGAGTATATTCAATACTCGGATTATACTCTTGAATCATTTCGACCCATCGAGTTTGCCTGAGGTTGAGGTTGGGTTGAGTGAAGATGTACTTGAGACTCTTGTGATCGGTGAATATGTCCACTTTCCTTCCCAACAGGAGATGTCTCCATGTTATTAGTGCGTGGACAACTGCCGCCAACTCAAGATCGTGAGTGGGGTAGTTCTTTTCGTTGGGCTTCAACTGACGAGAGGTATAGGCCACAACCTTCTTCTCTTGCATTAAGACAGCACCAAGACCTTGAAGAGAAGCATCACAGAAAACTTCATAAGGCTTGGATTCGTCAGGAGGAGTCAAAACTGGAGCAGTGACGAGTTAATCTTTGATAGAGTTGAAAGCAACGTCACACTCAGGAGACCAGACATACTTCACATGTTTCTGGAGGAGGTTGGGAAGAGGCTTTGCAATCTTTGAGAAATTCTTAACGAATCTTCGGCAATAGCTTGCAAGTCCAAGAAAACTGCGAAGCTGCTTGACATTCTGAGGAGGTTCCCAATTCAAAACTGCAGACACTCTCTCAGGATTAATAGCAATGCCCTTGGCAGAGATGATATGACCAAGGTAAAGAACTTCATCAAGCCAGAATTCACATTTGGAGAACTTCACATAGAATTTATACTCTCTGAGCTTGTCGAGCACAAATCGCAAATGTTTGGCATGATCCTTCTTATTCTTGGAGAAGACCAATATATCATCGAGATAGACCAAGACAAATTCATTGGTGTAGGGGTTGAAGATGAAGTTCATCATGCGAGAGAAAGTTGGAGGAGCATTGACAAGGCCGAAAGACAAGACAGCATATTCATAAGAACCATATCTTGTTCTGAATGCTGTCTTGGGAATATCTTCTTCACGAATGCGAATCTGATGATAACCCATACGAAGGTCAAGCTTGGAGAACACCTTAGAACCTTTAAGTTGCTCGAATAGCTCATTGATGTTGGGAAGTGGATACTTGTTCTTGATAGTCTTCTTGTTCAATGGACGGTAATCGACGCAAAGTCGGTCCGTGCCATCCTTCTTCTGGACAAAAAGAACACCACAACCCCAAGGAGAAGAACTCGGTCTGATCAGACCCAGACGCTCTTGTTCATCGAGTTGTTTTTTCAATTCCTTCAACTCTTTTGGCCCAAGCTTGTATGGACGCTTGCAAACGGGTTCCGTGCCAGGCTCAAGATCAATAACGAATTCAACTGGCCGGTGAGGAGGCATACCCGGAAGCTCTTCTGGAAAGACATCTTGGTACTCACAAACGACTGGAATCTGAGAGATAGCATCCAATTCGCCCTTCTCATTGAGAGAAAACAATTGAATGGTTTCATCACGAGCGGCATAGATGATCACATCGTCAGAGGAGTGAGTCAATTGAATTTCCCTGGCAGCACAATCAAGCTGAGCCTTGTGCTTAGAAAGCCAGTCCATCCCGAGAATAAGATCAATATCAGAGTCACCAAGAACAATTGGTTTAGCCAGAAATCTATAGTCGCCCAATTTGATACCGACATTCGGGACCAAAACTCGGGAAGTCATTTGCTTACCCGGGGACACAATGGACAAAGGTCTCGGCAAAACTTGAGTATCCAAATCATGCATAGCCACAAAAAGTCTTGAAATGAAAGAATGCGATGCACCAGTATCAAATAAGACTTTTGCAGGAATATCATTAACTGAGAGATTACCCATGATCACTTCAGAAGAATCCTCTGCCTGAACCGCTTTAATCATGTTCACCTTTGCAGACTGGGAATTATGCTTGACCACTGCATTGCTTGACGATTTCACAGGAGGAGGAGGCGGAAGGCGCCTTTGGTTGAAGCACTTGTCCGCATAGTGACCCTTTTGCTGACATTTCTTGCAAGTCACCTCTGAGAGCGGACGATAGTAAGGAGCATTTGGTCTTGGAGCTTGATTCTGAGACTTGATCTGATAGCCAGGGTTGGGTGGGTGGGAAGATCCACGACCACCTGAGTTCTTCTGCTGGTAAGGCTGACGGAACGGAGGAGGAGGAGGCAACCAGAACTTCTGTTGCTTAGCTGCCACAAGTGAGGAAGAAGCAGACTGAACTGCGTCTCTGACTCTCTTCTTAGATGCCTCACACTTGAGCTGAGCAGCTTCTTGTTTTAGTGCCATGTTGTAGAATTCATCATACTTTAACGGCTCAAAAAGCACGAGAGCTAGTTGCAGATCTTCTCTGAGGCCACGCCTGAATTGGTAGATCATACTCTTCTCATCAAGGATGTCTTGCTTAGCAAAACGAGAGAGCTTCTGGAACTGAGTGTTGTATTGATACACAGACATGTTGCCTTGCTTGAGATTGCGGAACTCCTCACGCTTACTCTCAACAACACTTTCTGGAATGTGATGAGCTTTGAAGTCACGGCGGAAATCATCCCAGGTAATCACACGACCTCCTCTGGAATCTTTGTATTGTTGGAACCATTCAGCAGCTTGATCCTTGAGTTGAAAAGAGGCAAACTTGACAAAGTCCTCAGGTCTGACATTGCTACACTCGAAATGCTTGCTGATGTCCACGAGCCAATCATTGGCGTCTGTGGCCTCGACACAGTAGCTGAAGGTCTTTGGCTGATTTGCAAGGAACTGATTGAGGGTAGCAAAATGCGGCAGATTGTTCCCTTGGCCCTGATTTTCTTAATTACCTTGCCCTTGGTTGCGATCTTGCAAGAGCTGAATCAGAATCTGAGCATTGGCATTTGTGGCAGTCATCAATGCTTGCCATGCCTCCGGAGGCGGAGGGTTAGCCTGACTTCCTTCATTGCGTTCCGGAATCTGACGCGTTGGCGGAGCCATCCTGAAGAGGGTGACATCCATTAGCATCTTGAAAGAGATATATATTCAAGCTGAATCAAAGGATCGAAATTGCAACATATAGTCTTCACAATAACCATCCGAACAAGAAGGAACGAATGAATTCCGAAGTAAATCATCACACTTCCATAAGTTGAGAAGCCACTTAGAAAAAGGTATGGAATAAAATCAACAAGGTACGGATGTTCACAAATACTTGGTAAGGATTACCCAATCACGAACCAAATATCTGCGGGAAGAAACACTAGAGCTACATGAATTCCCACTTATAAACTCCCGAAACTTTCTGGTTATGCAATCAGGTGTTGGGGATACAGGGGACACATAATATATCACCCAAACTAACAATACCTAGATCCAGCTGTATCCATCCTTCAACACATAACCAAGAAACCTTCGGAAACCGTGTACCTCAACCTTCGAAAAGCATCCGTTATACGAGTCATGGCAATACTCCCGCACTCGCCTCAGTACTGGGCTATCAGGGTTATCTCACCAACAACTGTACAAAATAGATTTTTTATGTCGGCGTACTAAACTCAGGTATTCCAGAACCGCAACGATAAAATTATGACAACAACACCTCGGAGCTCAACTCCCCGGGACACCTCCACTAAACCCCTGCTGACAGGAGGCACCAAGACAATGTTGCCATCACAAAACCATCGGAACGATTCTAAGATACCCGCGTGATCCTAAAATTTTTTTTAGTGAAATTTGAGAAGAGAAGAGTGAAAACTCTACGTCAGGATGCCTTACCAGAGCGATGAGGAGACTGGGAAGTAAAAATAATTCCTAAACTCTCCGATACATAATTCCTAAATGACTCAAAACATTTTTCTAGACACAACTCGGCCGCTAAAAACGATCAATCAGTGGGGGCTCCTAAGGTCGGGGAAGGCTCTGATTACCAACTTATAACGCCCTCGATGCGGCTATATCTCCCACGTGTCGAGGCACGACTTAGAGGCATAACCGCATTGAAAGCAATGTCGCAAGTGAGGTAATCTTCACACAACCCATGTAATACATAAGGGAAAGAGATACATAGTTGGCTTACAGTCGCCACTTCACACAATACATAAATAAACATTCATCATCCAGATTACACTCAAGGTCCGACTACGGAACCAAAATGAAAGAAGACTACCCCAAATGCTACACAGATCCCCGATCACCCCAACTGGGCTCCACTACTGATCATCAGGAAAAGACACATAGTAACGACCACGTTCCTCGTCGAACTCCCACGTGAGCTCGGTCGCGTCATCTGCACTGGCATCGTTGGTACCTGCAACTGTTTTGGTAGGATCTATGAGTCACGGGGACTCAGCAATCTCACGCCCGCGAGATCAAGACTATTTAAGCTTAAAGGTAGGATTGGGAAGTGAGGTGGAGCTGCAGCAAGCGACTAGCATATATGGTGGCTACAACGTAAAAGAGAGCGAGAAGAGAAGCAAAGCACGGTCGTGAAGCTAGAAGTGATCAAGAAGTGATCCTAGAACAACCTACGTCAAACATAACTCCAACACCGTGTTCACTTCCCGGACCCCGCCGAGAAGAGACCATCACAGTTACACACGCGGTTGATGTGTTTTAATTAAGGTCAACTTCGGGTTTTCTACAACCGGACATTAACAAATTCCCATCTGCCGCATAACCGCGGGCACGGCTTTCGAAAGATAATACCCTGCAGGGGTGTCCCAACTTAGCCCATTATAAGCTCTCACGGTCAACGAAGGATATTCCTTCTACGGGGAAGACCCGAACAGTCTCGGAATCCCGGACTACAAGACATTTCGGCAGTAATAAAACAAGTCCAGCAAAGCCGCCCGATTGTGCCGACAAATCCTGATAGGAGCTGCACATATCTCGGTCTCAGGGCACATCCGGATGAGCAGTCCGTACAACTAAAACCAAGTCTCGACTTGCCCCGAGGTGGCGCTGCAAAGGGCTCTAGTTTGGACCAGCAATCGAAGGAGAACTGGCCCGGGGGGGTTAAAATAAAGATGACCCTTGAGTCTGCAGAACCCAAGGGGAAAAGGCTTAGGTGGCAAATGGTAAAACCAATGTTGGGCCTTGCTGGAGGAGTCTTATTCAAAGCGAACTGTCAAGGGGGTCCCATAAATCACCCAACCGTGTAAGGAACGCAAAATCAAGGAACATAACACCGGTATGATGGAAAGTAGGGTAGCAAGAGTGGAACAAAACACCAGGCATAAGGCCGAGCCTTCCACCCTTTACCAAGTATATAGATGCATTAATAATATAAGAGATATTGTGATATCCCAACAAGTAAACATGTTCCAACAAGGAACAACATCTCCATGTTCCAACAAGGAACAAACTTCATCTTCACCTGCAACTAACAACGCTATAAGAGGTGCTGAGCAAAGCAGTAACATAGCCAATCAACGGTTTGCTAGGACATGGATGGTTAGAGGCTGACATGGCAATATGGGAGGCATGATATAGCAAGTGGTAGGTATCGCAGCATAGGCATAGCAAAAGAGCGAGCATCTAGCAAGCAAAGATAGAAGTGATTTCGAGGGTATGGTCATCTTGCCTGCAAGGTTCTCAGAGTTGTCGAAAGCTTGATCCTCCTAAGCGTTCTCGACAGGTTCCTCGTTCACGTACTCGTCTCCCGTCTCTACCCAAGACAAGAACACAAGCAAAGGGGACAAACATCAACCACGATGCAATGCACAAAAAACATGATGCAAAACATGGCATGATATGCGAGATGTGATATGCAATGCATATGCGTGCACCGGAAGGACAAGGATGAACAAGGAATAATCTTGGCAAACCAAGTACGCCACTGGATAGGTGAGGTGATTTCGGTTGAAATCGATATAAAGATCACCGGAATCGGATGCACGGTTTGCAAATGACAAGCAAAACAAGAATGACAAGATTCTGCCATTAACAGCATGATACTACTTAGCAAGCAACAAGAAATTAAGCTACTGCGCCCAAACGTACTAGCAAAGCATATGACAGTAATCTACTCAAGATGCTTGACAAAAGATGAACAGTGAGCTACGCCTAAATCAGAACATAACAGGTTGAAAAAAGCATGGCAAAAGTGCAAAAGATAACAGGTTCACAGACTTAGCGAAAATAACATGCCAGAAATTAACATCAGGATGACATGTTTAGAGCAAGGAAACAACATGCTACAGGAAAACAATATAGCAAAACAAGGCTTGGCATGAATCTACTCAAAGCACTGAACAAAAGTCCCTTACTGACCATGAGCCAAAAGGGATCAGAAAATATAATAACACCCATGTCAAATAAGCAAGTTTCGGTACAGGTTTCAGACTTGGCAGAAAACTGGACATGTCAAAACAGATAGCAAGTAGGCATGTTTACGAGCTCGATGCACTCACTACAGAGCATTAGATAATAAACTAAGAATACATCCATCAAGAAGACATGGCATAGAAGCTAGAAATGGCAACAATTACATCATAGCATGCAAGGATCAACTACACCAAGCTTGGCAAAATCGAATAACATGTATACAATCTGCTAGTAACATTTTATAGCAAAAGTAGAGCTGTATTGACTCAAGCTACGGCACTCCATAATTACAAACAAAGGCATGGACGGATAGAGCAAATCCATATGCTCAGAACACTCTTACTGACCATTGCTAAAAAGAGGCATAGATCTCTCTGAAACAACATGAACACATGGCATAAAAATAACAGCAGAACATGACAGTGAAAATACTAAGTCTCTGAAATCAGCAACATTAAGTACCCTAGTTTGCATGCTTGTGCTAGTCACCACAAAGATGACAAAAATGCATGGCATACACCCCTGGAAAGATAGAATGACATATTTATAAACACATGTAGGACTCAACTACATAGGGTGCACACATCAATCATGGCAAAAATGACAAAAGTGCATGTTCTGATAACAGATCTGAAACTAACATCACATAGCCCTCTTCTAACAGCATTTCGGGCATCAAGATGAACTCAAATGAAAATTACGCAATGGAACGAAATGATGTACTCATCGAGGCGAACAATTTGATATGCTATACGCCCAAAACGGAGCCACGGGTGCGGAGATATGACAAGATGAAGTTGCAACAAAATAACTGCAGAAATAGCTTGGAGGAAATTCGACCTAGGGATTCGTCGGCGCGGATAACGAGGCGGACGGAGCTCCAGCGTGGATCTGGCCGGCGCTTCCCCGGAGAAGGGCGGGGACAGCGGCCGGAGGACGGATCGGCGCCGAGGAGGCGCGGGAGGCGGCGGCGGAGGCGCGGGAGGCGGCGCGGCGACCGGCGCGCGACGAGGCGACGACGCGGGCGGCGGGGCCGGCCGGCGAGCGGCGGACGAGGTCGACGGGCGGCGGGGTCGAGGTCGGCGGCCGGCGAGGTAGCGGGACGGCGCGGGGCGGCGCGGGCGATTTGGGCCGCGGGGCTCGCGCCGGGCATCGGCGGGCCGCGGGCACGGCGCGGAGGCGGCGGCGAGGTGGGCGCGGGCTCGCCCACGTGGCGGGCGGCGATTGGTCCGGCGGTGGCGGGAGGACGTTTCCGGCCGTCGCGGACGCGTCCGGTGGCGGCGGGGGAGTTGGACTAGGGTTAGGGTGGTTTCATCCGCAAATTTCGGGAGAGGGGCTAAATTTATAGGTAGAGGGGGCTAGGAAGCTCCAAATGGAGTGTGGTTTTCGGCCACGCGATCGTGATCGGACGGCGATGAACATGGGAGTGACTTAGATGGGTTATTGGGATGTTTTGAAGGGGTCTTGGGCTGCAGCACACACGAGGCCTTCACGGTTACCCGGTTAACCGTTGGAGTATCAAACGACCTCCGAATGACCCAAAACTTGACAGGCGGTCTACCGGTGCTATACCAAGGCCGCTTGAAAAACCTCGGTCCATTCCGAGAAAGTTTAATACCTGCTCACGGAAAAAGGTAAAAGGGGACGCCGGGGAACATAGGAGCGCCGGATTGCAAAACGGACAACGGGGAAAATGCTCGGATTCATGAGACGAACACGTATGCAAATGCGATGCACATGATGACATGATAATAAATGCATGACATGAACAAAAAGCAAAACAAAGGGAAACCCAACCGTGGAGGGAATAATATATCACATTGCCGAAAATGGCAAGAGTTCGAGTTACAATTATGGCAAGTTACATCCGGGGTGTTACAACACTCGACCACTACGAGAGGATCTCGTCCCGAGATCTAGGACTGAAAGAACTCCGGATATTTGGAACGGAGGTGGTCCTCGCGCTCCCAGGTGGCTTCCCGGTCTGAATGGTGTGACCATTTCACTTTCAGGAATTTGATTGACTTGTTGCGAGTCTTGCGCTCAGTCTCTTCAAGAGTTGGAGTTACAATTATGGCAAGTTACATCCGCGGTGTTACAACATATTAACAACAAGTATCACGGCCGCCTTACAAGCCCCTATGGGGCACAATGTGATTCCTCGCAGGGAACGGATCCTAAAGGGTGCTAACTACACGCGCCCTTGCAAAAGATGCCATCATCAACAGTGGGCCGTCAAGCACCGGCGCCAACCCCATATAGATCAGGACCGGCGGCGACCGAGCGAGCCTGCCCTGCTCCGGGAGCGGCGTTGGCTCGTAGGCTCGTAGCTGTCGTCGCTCGTCTCCGGAGTCGCGAAGACCTCACTGGGATCGCTGGATCCTCCGGTGCTCCCATCGCTTGTGGAGCTGTCCAGGGGACGGTTGGCGGGCCCAGCCGTCGCCGTAGCGAGGTCCTTGTCGCCTCCCCCGGGGCAGCACTCTAGCCGGCAACCGTTCGCGTCGAAGACCTTGAAGAACATCACCGAAGCGCCGTCGTACTCCAGGTGGATCGTGAGGGCGCCCTTCATTCTGCAGCACCGAGCGATTTCGCCCCAGCCGCGAGTCATGAAGACCTCGCCCGAGGCAGTGATCGCGACCTCTGCCTCGGTCGCAGGAGTGCTGCAGTCGGCGTGCTGCAGCCACAGCTCCAGGAGTCTTCCCTGCGGGAAGACGGAGGCGAACAAGGGAGGAAAGCGAATCCAAGTCTTCAGAGGCATGGCGGCGTGGAGCACGAGCTCACGGGAGGAGCCCTCGGCATGGACTCCAGGAGCAACAACTCACACCTTTGTGACCTTCCGGCGCCGGCGGCGGCGCTGGCCGAAGGGATCGGCATCTCCTCTTTCAAGGCCCTCGGCGTGGGCATACAAGGGAAGCGGGAATCCCGGCGGAGGCCGCTCGTACCAAGGCCTCAGCACCACCAGGCGGTTCTCCTCGTCTCGGTCGCGTAAGGCAGGCTGTTTCTTCGGCGGGAGCGGGTCAGGTGCCTCTTGAGGAGCCTTTCCCTTCTCCGCTGTAGAGAACCGGCGAATCGGAGCCATCACGACAAGGCGAAGCAAGAATCAAGGCGAAGGAGAAAGCAAGGGGAGATGGACTGGAAGGGCACGCGCGGTGCCGTACTTATAGCCGGCGGAGGCCAATCGTCGGCCTCCACGATCACAGGTAATCATGACACGATTTGCATGCAGGGACTTGTCCAATCTGCGCGATCGTCGAGGCATCATGGGGAAGCGGAGACGCCCACGTCCAATCAACTGCCACGCAGCGCCCAAGGCCGCAGGCTGTTAGGGCCCGTGGCGCTTCGCCCTTGCCCTTTCGCCTCTCGGCACAGCCAAGTCGGCGCGAGCCTTGGGCCCGGGGGCTACTGTCGGCGTTCTGGGAACGGGGGTCCCCAGACTTGCCTGCCTGTGGCCTGCGGCGTGGCTCAAATGGGGTCCCAGCGTGGCCCATCTTCATCAGCACAAGGCTCAAGACCCTCGCGAGGGGCCAAGCCTCGCGAGGCGGACGACACGGCGCTTCCTCAAGCACGGCCTCCTTAGGCTGGCTCGCGAGGAGGCGGAGAGATCAAGGCGGGTACCTCACGAGGTGCCCATGACGCAAGCCATGACGACCAAGGGTGCCATGCGGGCGCCAGCCCGCGCAGCGTCTCCCTTTCCTCTTTGGTGCAAAGGGGGCAAGCGCAGGCGAGAGGATCAAGCAAAGGCACCCATTTCGGTGCAACGAGACCAAGACCAGTCCAATGGTGGGAAGGAGGTCACCATCGAGCCCAGGACGGCGTCACCACAAGGCCTTTTGCAGGCGAAGACCAACTTTAGTCAGGATAAGTGTACCAGATGTTCCCCTTCAAATTGGCCAATTGTTGGCGCCCTTCCCGCGCAATATTTGGGAAGAGGCCCGGGGCCTTTGCCTATAAATAGGACTAGCCACTCCTAGGGTAGAGGCATGGAATCCGGCATCTAGAGAGAGAGAGAGAGAAGGGCGATCGAACTCCCCTAGCAGTTCATCCCCTAGCCAAGAACAGACCCTCACGTGGCTGTTCTTCCTTGTACTGTTCTTCCTCATCAGCCCAAGAGGCAATCCACCCACCACAAACTAGAGTAGGGTATTACACCACAATGGTGGCCCGAACTAGTATAAACCCTGTGTCTCTTGTGTTGTTCTTCTTGTAGTTAGATCCTTGCGAGACGGAAAGGTAGAGGGCACGATCTCCGCGCGCACCCCAGAGTTCGAACCTTAAGGGTCTGCCGGAACCCGTGATCCGACAGGAACTGTGGGAACTTTAGCATTCGTGATATAATCATTTTGTTCCATGGTTTGTACCATGACAACACTGTTAGTATGGGCGGATTTATTGCTAGGTAGTTGAGTCTGAACCGTACCAAAGGCCCCATCTTTGGAGGCATTTATGCTTCTCGCCTTGCTGCACACTTTAACATAGCCATTATGCATTATGAGAAAGAAGAAAAGTTGCTGCCTAATGCTCATCTAGACTACGAGAGCATGATAGCCCATGATTTCCTTGTTAAGGACAAGAATAGAGAGCTCAAATACAAGTTATACTTTGATAAACATTATCCTGAAACTATTACATTGCCTGATCCTTCTTTGTTTAATTTTGCAGGTCCCTATATTGTTACGTGGGCTGCTGTCCAAGCCTATAAAAATCCTGCACCATCCTTGAAACTGGAACCACAAGATGAGCCTCCACGACAATCTGTTTATTCTTGGGATCCAGAGATGGCTGTCAGTCAGTGGCAGTCAGAATCTTCCTCATCACAGTATGATCCCAACTATTCCTCGTCGCAGTATGACCCCAGCTACACATACGGGTATCCGCCAGGCCATCCCTGGCAATAGACCAACTTAGGCCAAAAGCCTAAGCTTGGGGGAGTACGTATTTCTCACCGACATTACATTTATGTTCACACACACTCATTGCTAAATGTCGGGGCTCATACTCTTTCACTGTAATATCCATGCTAGTTTATTTTCTTTTTCCTGCTTTCTTCTTGTGTGTTTGATAAACCTTAAGAAACCAAAAAAATAGTAGTAGTTTACTTTTCTGCTGTAGTAGTAATTAAAAAGAAAACCCAAAAATATTTCCCATTCTTCTTTTGCCTGTTGGGAGCTTTCCCGTGTAAATAGTTTTTATTTCTTTTCTTTTCTTTGGGGGTCAATAGGAGAAGACCATGATTAAATTGTTGAAGTGGCTCTTATATGCATTATTGTTGATTTAACCCAGAGCCCATATTGCCCTGTGTTCTCCTGTTTCTTGAATGCTCGCAGATTCCAGCTTAGCCCAATGCACGTGCACTCTTATTATTATTCACACCATTCGGTCGTGCAAGTGAAAGGCAATTATGATGATATATGATGGACTAACTGAGATGAGAAAAGCTGGTATGAACTTGACCTATTTTGTTTTTGTAAATATGATGAGTCCGTCGTTCTTGATTCAGCTTATTATGAATAAACATGTTTGCAATGACAATTAGAGATCATAGTTGCTTGTGCCATGCTTGTTTAGCTATGAGTTATAATGGTTTACCTTGCGTGCCAACATGCTATTGAGATGATTATGATGTGGTATGATGGGGTGGTATCCTCCTTTGAATGATTTGAGTGACTTGACTTGGCACATGTTCACGCATGTAGTTGAAACAAAATCAACATAGCCTTCATGATATTTATGTTCATGGTGGATTATATCCTACTCATGCTTGCATCCAATGTTTATAAATTTTAATGCATGTACATGGCTGTTATCGCTCTCTAGTTGGTCGCTTCCCAGTCTTTTGCTAGCCTTCACCTGTACTAAGCGGGAATACTGCTTGTGCATCCAATCCCTTTAAACCCCAAAGTTATTCCAGATGAGTTCACTATACCTTCCTATATGCAGTATCTACCTGCCGTTCCAAGTAAATTTGTATGTGCCAAACTCTAAACCTTCAAATAAACATTCTGTTTTGTATGCTCGAATAGCTCATGTATCAACCAAGGATGTCCTTATCTTCCGTGTTAGGCGGGTTATTCTCAAGAGGAGTCGACTCCGCTCCTCACTCACGAGAACATGGCTGGTCACCGGGATGCCCAGTCCAATGCTTTATGCAAACTAAATCAAAATTAATTGCAACCAAAACTCCCCTGGGGACCTGATGTATCTTGGAGACACTCTTTGTTTCGAGCAAGTCATGGATTGATGCTTGTTGGTGGAGGGGAGTATAAACTTTACCATTCTGTTTGGGAACCGCTTATAATTTGTTTAGCATGGAAGATATCGCCATCTCTTAGTTGTTACATTGACAATGAAGGTGTACCGCTCAAAATGCAATTTATCTCTATTTCAAAACCGAGCTCTGGCACCTCTACAAATCCCTGCTTCCCTCTGTGAAGGGCCTATCCATTTACTTTTATGTTGAGTCATCACCCTCCTTTTAAAAAGCACTAGCTGGAGAGCACAGCTGTCATTTGCATTCATCACTATTAATCTATGTTGGGTATGACTATGAAAGGATCTCTTTTACCATGAATTACAATGTCTAGTCAGTCCTTTATCTTTAAAGGTGCTCTGCATTTATATTTTGCGGTCTCAGAAAGGGCTAGCGAGATACCATCTTGTTATATCATATTATGATTGTTTTGAGAAAGTGTTGTCATCCGAGGTTTATTATTATGGCTTGCTAGTTGATTATGCTATTGATATGAGTAATTGTGAGACCTGAGAATTATTGCAAATATGGTTAGTTATGATATATGCTGAAAACTTGAATGTTGGCTTGAATATAGTTACAACAACAAGAGCAAACAGAGTTTGTAAAAGTTTTTCTTTCTTTCTTTCAGTTTGTCAACTGAATTGCTTGAGGACAAGCAAGGGTTTAAGCTTGGGGGAGTTGATACGTCTCCGTCGTATCTACTTTTCCAAACACTTTTGCCCTTGTTTTGGACTCTAACTTGTATGATTTCAATGGAACTAACCTGAACTGACGTTGTTTTTAGCAGAATTACCATGGTGTTGTTTTATGTGCAGAAAGAAAATATTCTCGGAAAGTCCTGAAACTCCACGGAACACCTTAGAAAAAATAAAAAAAAATCCTCGCCAAAGATGAAGACCAGGGGGCCCACACCCTGTCCATGAGGGTGGGGGAGGCGCCCCCCTCTAGGGCATGCCCCCTACCTCGTGGGCCCCCTGGACACCCTCCGACGCCAACTCAAACTCTATATATTGGCTTTCGGGGAGAAATAATCAGAGAGAAGAAATCATCGCGTTTTACGATACGGAGCCGCTGCCAAGCCCTAATCTCTCTCGGGAGGGCTGATCTGGAGTCCGTTCAGGGCTCCGGAGAGGGGGATTCGTCGCCGTCGTCATCATCAACCATCCTCCATCACCAATTTCATGATGCTCACCGTCGTGCGTGAGTAATTCCATCGTAGGCTTGCTGGACGGTGATGGGTTGGATGAGATTTGTCATGTAATCGAGTTAGTTTTGTTAGGGTTTGATCCCTAGTATCCACTATGTTCTGAGATTGATGTTGCTATGACTTTGCTATGCTTAATGCTTGTCACTAGGGCCCAGTGCCATGATTTCAGATCTGAACCTATTATGTTTTCATGAATATATGTCAGTTCTAGATCCTATCCTGCAAGTCTATAGTCATGTACTATGTGTTATGATCCGGCAACCCCGATGTGACAATAATCGGGACCACTCCCAGTGATGACCGTAGTTTGAGGAGTTCATGTATTTGTTGGGGAGCGTAGTAATTTCAAAAAAAATTCCTACGCACACGCAAGATCATGGTGATGCATATCAACGAGAGGGGAGAGTGTTGTCTACGTACCCTCGTAGACCGAAAGCGGAAGCGTTATGACAACGCGGTTGATGTAGTTGTACGTCTTCACGGCCCGACCGATCAAGCACCGAAACTACGACACCTCCGAGTTCTTGCACACGTTCAGCTCGATGACGATCCCCGGACTCCGATCCAGCAAAGTGTCGGGGATGAGTTCCGTCAGCACGACGGCGTGGTGATGATCTTGATGTTCTACCGTCGCAGGGCTTCGCCTAAGCACCGCTACAATATTATCGAGGATTATGGTGGAGGGGGGCACCGCACACGGCTAAGAGATCTCAAGGATCAATTGTTGTGTCTAGAGGTGCCCCCCTGCCCCCGTATATAAAGGAGCAAGGGGGGAGGCCGGCCGGCCCTTGCAGGGCGCGCCAGGAGGAGTCCTCCTCCTAGTAGGAGTAGGACTGCCCTCTTTCCTACTCCTACTAGGAGGGGGAAAGGAAGGGGGAGAGGGAGAAGGAAAAGGGGGCGCCATGTGACGCCCCAAGACCGGAGCTTCAGATGCCTTCCAGGGTTCCCGAGTTTCGTTGTGTGATTTGTTTTTGCTTGTTGCTTTCATCATCGCATCATGCGCATTACATCTGCATGTTTTCTTAAAACTTGCACCCGTTCGTAGTTGCCGCATCCCCCTTGCTTTCTTTGACCGTTCCGAGGCCAATCGAGTTTTCGCTTCCCTCTTGTCCGTGACCACCTAACCTCTCTTGCCAGCTCGCAGCACCCTCGTGTGCGTGTCCGAAACTGCCCCGAACCCGAATCGCTCAGTCATTACCGTTGTGTCTAGATCATCCCCTAACATCTACAAAACATCTCCGATTTCTTATTTGGGCCTCCTAATTTATTTACTCTCGACCGCTCGTTTTCGATCGGACGGACCGGATTAGTCCCTAATCTAATCCGCAGGCTATATATAAACTAGTCCAACCCTAGACTTTAGGACCCTTGTCCCATCCATCCCGTCTCGGCCGCCGCCACTTTCTTCATCGGGATCCCCTCACCGATCTCCCTCGATCCCCTCAGCCAACCACCTCCTCTCCTCGAGCAGGTGCTCGCCCGGAACCCCGTGCCACCGCCTCGCCTCGATGACCGACGCCGCTGCCGATGACCACCTCCAGGCCAGCCCCTCATGACCCTCCCCTTCTGTCCCTCTCCTTCTGTCCCTCTTCCCTGCCCTCCGTCTCTCCTGCTCCCTCCTCTCACATCTCTCTCTCCCGCTCTTGTGCTGTGCAGGGAGCAACAGCCGCCGCCCGTTCGTCATCCCGCTGCTGGAGCCGGCCAGCCGTCGCCCGCCTCCCTCTGCCGTCGCCGGGAACAGAGCTCCTCCGCCGCCCTGACCTCGGATCCGGTGGTTCTCGCGCCGCCCTCACACGTCCCCGCCGCCAAGCCCCCCGCGGCCTCTGTCTCTCTTTCTTCAGGGAGAACAGGAGCATGCCCCGCTATGGCCTCCTCGTCCCGGAGCAAGCTCGTCGGCGTCCTTCGTCCCCTGCGCCTCAAGTTCCCCCGCCCCAGCGCCGCTCCTCCTCCAGCCACGGCCCTTCCTGGCCAGATCCCGCCGCTGCTCTGCTCTACTTCTTCTCGAGCAAAGGAGCGCGCCCGCAACCTCTGCCTCGCTCGCCTGGTCCAGCCGCGCGTTGACCACGCTGGCCAGCTGCGTGGGCTGAGGCCGCGGCAAGGCCCAGCCGCTCCCCTGTGCCGCGCAAGGCCGAGCGCCCCTGCCGGCCTCGTCCCCACCGAACCGGGCCATAGCCCATGGTGAGGCCACCACCAGCGCCCTTTTTTTTCTCTGTTCTGTTGGACCTCTGCTTAGATTCGGCCCATATAGTGCTTTTTTTCCTCTGGACGAATTTACCTATTTCCCAGGATTTACCAGTTTTACAGAAAAACCCCCATACATCATGCATTTAAAAACTCACAAATGGTGCATCGGATTAAAATAATTTATATATGTAAAATGCTTAAAATGGTGTCTAGTTTCATAATATGCAACTTTCATCCATGTTGAAAATGTTTAAACTACTGTTTGCATTAATTTGCTCCTATACCATGTTAAAATGATTTAATTCATAACTATTCAACCGTAGCTCTAAACCTAACAAACTTTATATGTAAATGGGGTGGAAAAATGCATAGATTAACATGATGGCCTTACTTTGCATGCTTAACAACTCTAAAATTGTGTTTAGGGCAGAACAGTACCAAATCTATTATGTGCTCATGAGGAGTTTCCGGAATTGTTGTTCGTTGCTTCCGGCCTCATTTAAACTTGACTAGATAGGTAGTTTTATTTTGCTTCACCCTCTTGCCATGTTTAACAACATTTAATTTTGTTGAGTACCTAAACGAGAGAGAACTAAATAAGTCACGTGGTGTTTCGTCACTATGCAACGGAGTTGCATATTGAGCTCCACTTAATTTGTAGTATTGTTTGTTGCACTTTGCCATGCCATGCTTCATTAAACCGGACATGCATCATACTTGATTGTGCATCATGCCATGTTTATGTGATGGTTGTTTACTATGTTGTTTGTTTGTTTCCGGGTTGCTTCTCTCGTTAGCTTCGGTTTCGTTCCGGAGTTGTGAGGATTCGTTCGACTACGTCCGTTTGTCTTCTTCATGGACTCGTTCTTCTTCCTAGCGGGATCTCAGGCAAGATGACCATACCCTCGAAATCACTTCTATCTTTGCTTGCTAGATGCTCGCTCTTTTGCTATGCCTATGCTGCGATACCTACCACTTGCTTATCATGCCTCCCATATTGTCAAACCAAGCCTCTAACCCACCTTGTCCTAGCAAACCGTTGTTTGGCTATGTTACTGCTTTGCTCAGCCCCCTCTTATAGCGTTGTTAGTTGCATGTGAAGATGATGTTTGTTCCTTGTTTGAACATGGAGATGTTGTTCCTTGTTGGAACATGTTTACTTGTTGGGACATCACAATATATCTTATCTAATTAATGCATCTATACACTTGGTAAAGGGTGGAAGGCTTGGCCTTATGCCTGGTGTTTTGTTCCACTCTTGCCGCCCTAGTTTCCGTCATATCGGTGTTATGTTCCCGGATTTTTGCGTCCCTAACGCGGTCGGGTGATTTATGGGACCCCCTTGACAGTTCGCTTTGAATAAGACTTTTCCAGCAAGGCCCAACATTGGTCTTACCATTTGCCTACCACCTATACCGTTCCCTTGGGAGTAGCTAACCTGAGGGTCATCTTTATTCAGCCCCCCCCCCGGTCCAATGCTTGTCTTAGTGTTGGTCCGAACTAGAGCCCTTTGCAGCGCCACCTCGGGGCAACTTGAGACTTGGTTTTAGCTGTACAGACTGCTCATCCGGTGTTGCCCTGAGAACGAGATATGTGCAGCTCCTATCAGGATGTCGGTGCATCGGGCGGCTTTGCTGGACTTGTTTTATTACTGACGAAATGTCTTGTAGCCGGGATTCCGAGAGTGATCGGGTCTTCCCGGGGAGAAGGAATATCCTTCGTTGATCGCGAGAGCTTATCATGGGCTAAGTTGGGACACCCCTACAGGGTTTGATCTTTCGAAAGCCGTGCACGTGGTTATGTGGCAGATGGGAATTTGTTAATGTCCGGTTGTAGAAAACCCGAAGTTGATCTTAACTAAAATACACCAACCGCGTGTGTAACCGTGATGGTCTCTTCTCGGCGGGGTCCGGGAAGTGAACACGGTTGTTGGAGTTATGTTTGACGTAAGTAGTTCAGGATCACTTCTTGATCATAGTTCATCAACCGTGCTTTTGCCTTCTCTTCTCGCTCTCATTTGCGTATGTTAGCCACCATATATGCTAGTCGCTTGCTGCAGCACCACCTCATACCTTTTACCCTACCTATAAGCTTAAATAGTCTTGATCTCGCGGGTGTGAGATTGCTGAGTCCCCGTGACTCACAGATACTTCCAAAACCAGTTTGCAGGTGCCGATGAATCCGTGCAGGTGACGCACCTGACCTCAAGGAGGAGCTCGATGAAGATCTTTTTCTTTATGTTGTTTCGTTCTAGTCGATCAGTAGTGGAGCCCAGTTGGGGTCGATCGGGGACCTTTGTCACTTTTGGGGTTTCTTCTTTTATTTTGGCTCCGTAGTCGGGCCCTGATTGTACTTGGTTGATGTAATGTTTTACTCTTGTAATTTTGTGAAGTGGTAATTGTAAGCCAACTATGTATCTTTTTCCCTTATGTATTACATGGGATGTGTGAAGATTACCTCACTTGCGACATTGCTTTCAATGCGGTTATGCCTCTAAGTCGTGCTTCGACACGTGGGAGATATAGCCGCATCAAGGGCGTTACAAGTTGGTATCAGAGCCTTCCCCGGCCTTAGGAGCCCCCACTGATTGATCGTTTTTAGCGGCCGAGTTGTGTCTAGAAAAATGTTTTGAGTCATCTAGGAATTATATATCGGAGTGATTAGGAATTCTTTTTACTTCCCAGTCTCCTCATCGCTCTGGTAAGGCATCCTGACGTAGAGTTTTGACTCTTCTCTTCTCAAATTTCACTAAAAAATATTTTTTAGGATCACGCGGGTATCTTAGAATCGTTCCGATGGTTTTATGATGACAACATTGTCTTGGTTGCCTCCCGTCAGCAGGGATTTAGTGGAGGTGTCCCGGGGAGTTGAGCTCCGAGGTGTTGTCGTCATAATTTTATCGTTACAGTTCTGGAATACCTGAGTTTAGTACGCCGACATCGAAAATCTCTTTTGTATAGTTGTTGGTGAGATAACCCTGATAGCCCAGTACTGAGGCGAGTGCGGGAGTATTGCCATGACTCGTATAACGGATGCTTTTCGAAGGTTGAGGTAGACGATTTCCGAAGGTTTCTTGGTTATGTGTTGAAGGATGGATACAGCTGGATCTAGGTATTGTTAGTTTGGGTGATATATTTTGTGTCCCCTGTATCCCCAACACCTGATTGCATAACCAAAAAGTTTCGGGAGTTTATAAGTGGGAATTCAAGTAGCTCCTAGAATATCTTTCCAACAGACACATGATACGATATGGGATCTATCATATGTTTGTTTCCGGCTTATTCTGCAAGACAATCCTTTGTTTTTGTTTTGTTTTGTGGTATTCGAGTTGCTTCAATGTCAAGTGTTGATTCCATACCTTTTTTCTAAACGGTGTTATCATATTTCTATGGAAATACTAATCCTTCTTGATCATCAAGATTATCATGCCAATTCTTTTCCAACCGGTGTGTCCCTCTTCAAGTGGATCTGATCACTTCAACATTCGCAAGATCAAATATTAGTTCTTCTCAACGGTGTTGGCTTCATCCGTTCCAAGTTGTCTTTGTTTTCGCGCCCTCCCACCCTTATTTCTTCGAGGACGCAGATTTCTTGCTCAAGTATCCATCTTATTGATGTGAAGCCCCTCCATTCTTCTCCTTCATGTTCTTACCCGGTGCTTCTCATGAAGATGCTAACGGAGCCTCAAGTTTATAATTATTTGTTCTTTTATCTTCCCCGGTGTGTTCAATGCAATCTTTCGATGGTGATCACATCTTTTCCTCGTTTCAATACCTTCTCATACCGGTGCACCTAATAATAATTCACTTCTCGCTATTCAATTTGTTATGAAGTGTTGAAGATATCTCTGAAGATTCGTGTTTCCACTCCGCATCAATTCTAACTATTTCGAGGTTGTTACCTCATTCAAGCCATTTAACTCAACCGGTGCAATCTTTCTTTTAAGCGTTCAACGGTGTTTCTTTTGAGTGGGCCCTAACCCACAGGTCTTTTCCCAGGATCTTACCTGACTCTTCTAATTGTTTTGCAGTCAGTCCCAAATTCATTTCAAAGTTTGATGTAAGAATGAATTTTCATCAGTCATATGGCTTTCTCCAAGATCTTTCAAATTCTTTTCATTATTGGTTCAACCTTCCCAATTCTCATCCCGGAGTGCCTCAACAAATTCATGGTGTTTCTCGTCATCATTCTCAACATTTGAAGACCGAAGAAGAGTTTCTCTTAAATCTTACTCCATTCTCTGCAAGATTCATTGTTCTAACTTGTTGCTATCCTCTCATAATTGTTTTTTATTGTGAGAATTCTTTTCACCCATCCGGAGCATTTCAGAAGCCTTTCAGTTTGATTCTCCGAAGGCCATCATTTCAGAAGAATTATTCATTCTCAGCTTCGTCTATCGTTCCCCAAAATTTTACCGGTGCATCTTTCAATATTCGCTAATCAGTTCATGATCTCTTCGTTCTCATGTATCTAAATCCTAGCAAGCATGTTCGTTCATTTGCTAATTCTTCCCGATGTTTCTTTATTTTTTTCGTCCATTTTAAATTCTTACGGTGGTTCGTTCAAGATCCTTCTTCCTTTGTTATCATATAGATTCATTCTTTCTTTCCAAATCCTACCGGTGGTTCGTTGAAGACATTCCCAAGTTTGTGTTATATCTCTCCTAATCCTTTCTACGAGAATAAGTAGTATGCCAAATCCGTTGCTAGTCATCAATTTAAATTGGTGAAGGATAAGCATAATGTAATTCTTATTCTTGTTTCATCGAGTAAATTCTATTCCTTATTCCGGAGGTTCATCAAAATTCTTGGTTTCAATTGCTCATCGTTCTTTTTCGGAGTTCCAAGTTTTCTCGGTTACATCACCATGGAGATCCATCTAATCATTGCAAGGCTTCAACCTTATTCTTTTCATCCTTCATTTCATTTGATCATCCTTTTATTACCGGAGTTCTTTATGGAGGCTACATGATGATTCACAAAGGATTTAATTCCTTCTCGAAGTGTTCATCGAGATTCTTTTCAGAGCAGCTCAAGTATTCTTCCTCTTGCATTCCGAAGTGCAATTCTTTCTTCAATATCTTTTGAGGTGGTGTTATGTCCTTCTTGATAATTTCCATTAATGTTCCATGATTCACATGTTGTCAAGAATGAGGTATTTTAAATCCATCAATCTCTTCGTTGGAGCTATCTTGTGTCATATTTCACCTAAAGCCTTCCCTAAGGAATGTTGCTATTATGCTACTTATCAATGATCCAAGTTTTTCTCCTATCCTCTTGGCGAAAGAAGTTTTCATCTCTTCGTTGCTCTCAAGCAAGCAATTGTTTTTCGTTAGTGGCAAAAGCTCACCTCATAATTTTGAGTTGTCTTCCATAAGCCCACATCAAGCTTATCCTTTCGTGTTGATAATCCAACAACTCCGTTCTATCCTTCTTGAAAGGGTGCTTTCCAAGCTCATTTGTGGCAGAAGTTGTCATTTTCTTCTCCGTTCCTTTATCCCAACAATCTAGCTTCTATTATTTTCTTCCAGAGGCATTGTGATGTTGCTCTCTTCGACCCATCTTCTCGTTTTGCCAACATCATGTTCTTTTCCTTGCTAATCCATTTAACCGGAGTGTGGTGTTCTCTTTTCAAGTTCTTTATAACTTATCAAGTCTTGCATCTCTTTTCAACCGGAGTGGTTTCAACGTCTATCTTATCACTTAAGCTCTTCTTTCTCGCCGTATTCCTTGTTCCTTGTCCAACGGAGTATTTTCATTTCGTTCATCTCCATGGTATTCTTTCTTTCATTTTTCTCAACCTCTCAAGGTTCTTTGGTTTCACTCGTTTGTCAAAGAAGCAACTTTGGTACCTCTTCCTCTTCCGTTTCCCTCCGGTGCCATCTCTAGATCTCAGGACGAGATCCTCTCGTAGTGGTGGAGTGTTGTGACGCCCCAAGACCGGAGCTTCAGATGCCTTCCAGGGTTCCCGAGTTTCGTTGTGTGATTTGTTTTTGCTTGTTGCTTTCATCATCGCATCATGTGCATTGCATCTGCATGTTTTCATAAAACTTGCACCCGTTCGTAGTTGCCGCATCCCCCTTGCTTTCGTTGACCGTTCCGAGGCCAATCGAGTTTTCGCTTCCCTCTTGTCCGTGACCACCTAACCTCTCTTGCCAGCTCGCAGCACCCTCGTGTGTGTGTCCGAAACTGCCCCGAACCCGAATCGCTCAGTCATTACTGTTGTGTCCGGATCATCCCCTAACATCTACAAAACATCTCCGATTTCTTATTTGGGCCTCCTAATTTATTTATTCTCGACCGCTCGTTTTCGATCGGACGGACCGAATTAGTCCCTAATCTAATCCGCAGGCTATATATAAACTAGTCCAACCCTAGACTTTAGGACCCTTGTGCCATCCATCCCGTCTCGGCCGCCGCCACTTTCTTCATCGGGATCCCCTCACCAATCTCCCTCGATCCCCTCAGCCAACCACCTCCTCTCCTCGAGCAGGTGCTCGCCCGGAACCCCATGCCACCGCCTCGCCTCGGCGACCGACGCCGCTGCCGATGACCACCTCCAGGCCAGCCCCTCGCGACCCTCTCCTTCTGTCCCTCTCCTTCTGTCCCTCTTCCTTGCCCTCCGTCTCTCCTGCTCCCTCCTCTCACATCTCTCTCCCGCTCTTGTGCTGCGCAGGGAGCAACAGCCGCCGCCCGTTCGTCATCCCGCTGCTGGAGCCGGCCAGCCGTCGCCCGCCTCCCTCTGCCGTCGCCGGGAACGGAGCTCCTCCGCCGCCCTGACCTCGGATGTGGTGGTTCTCGCGCCGCCCTCACACGTCCCCGCGCGAAGTACCCCGCGGCCTTTGTCTCTCTTTCTTCAGGGAGAACAGGAGCATGCCCCGCCATGGCCTCCTTGTCCCGGAGCAAGCTCGTCGGCGTCCTTCGTCCCCTGCGCCTCAAGTTCCCCCGCCCCAGCGCCGCTCCTCCTCCAGCCACGGCCCTTCCTGGCCAGATCCCGCCGCTGCTCTGCTCTGCTTCTTCTCGAGCAGAGGAGTGCGCCCGCAACCTCTGCCTCGCTCGCCCGGTCCAGCGCGCGTTGACCGCGCTGGCCAGCTGCGTGGGCTGAGGCCGCGGCAAGGCCCAGCCGCTCCCCTGTGCCGCGCAAGGCCGAGCGCCCCTGCCGGCCTCCTCCCCACCGAACCGGGCCATAGCCCATGGTGAGGCCACCACCAGCGCCTTTTTTTTCTCTATTCTGTTGGACCTCTGCTTAGATTCGGCCCCTATAGTGCTTTTTTTCCTCTGGACGAATTTACCTATTTCCCAGGATTTACCAGTTTTACCGAAAAACCCCCATACATCATGCATTTAAAAACTCACAAATGGTGCATCGGATTAAAAAAATTATATATGTAAAATGCTTAAAATTGTGTCTAGTTTCATAATATGCAACTTTCATCCATGTTGAAAATGTTTAAACTACTGTTTGCATTAATTTGCTCCTATACCATGTTAAAATGATTTAATTCATAACTATTCAACCGTAGCTCTAAACCTAACAAACTTTATATGTAAATGGGGTGGAAAAATGCATAGATTAACATGATGGCCTTACTTTGCATGCTTAACAACTCTAAAATTGTGTTTAGGGCAGAACAGTACCGAATCTATTATGTGCTCATGAGGAGTTTCCGGAATTGTTGTTCGTTGCTTCCGGCCTCATTTAAACTTGACTAGATAGGTAGTTTTATTTTGCTTCACCCTCTTGCCATGTTTAACAACATTTAATTTTGTTGAGTACCTAAACAAGAGAGAACTAAATAAGTCATGTGGTGTTTCGTCACTATGCAACGGAGTTGCATATTGAGCTCCACTTAATTTGTTTTATTGTTTGTTGCACTTTGCCATGCCATGCTTCATTAAACCGGACATGCATCATACTTGATTGTGCATCATGCCATGTTTATGTGATGGTTGTTTACTATGTTGTTTGTTTGTTTCCGGGTTGCTTCTCTCGTTAGCTTCGGTTTTGTGCCGGAGTTGTGAGGATTCGTTCGACTACGTCCGTTTGTCTTCTTCATGGACTCGTTCTTCTTCCTAGCGGGATCTCAGGCAAGATGACCATACCCTCGAAATCACTTCTATCTTTGCTTGCTAGATGCTCGCTCTTTTTCTATGCCTATGCTGTGATACCTACCACTTGCTTATCATGCCTCCCATATTGTCAAACCAAGCCTCTAACCCACCTTGTCCTAGCAAACCGTTGTTTGGCTATGTTACCGCTTTGCTCAGCCCCCTCTTATAGCGTTGTTAGTTGCAGGTGAAGATGATGTTTGTTCCTTGTTGGAACATGGAGATGTTGTTCCTTGTTGGAACATGTTTACTTGTTGGGATATCACAATATATCTTATTTAATTAATGCATCTATACACTTGGTAAAGGGTGGAAGGCTCGGCCTTATGCCTTGTGTTTTGTTCCACTCTTGCCGCCCTAGTTTCCATCATATCGGTGTTATGTTCCCGGATTTTTGCGTCCCTAACGCGGTCGGGTGATTTATGGGACCCCCTTGACAGTTCGCTTTGAATAAGACTTTTCCAGCAAGGCCCAACATTGGTCTTACCATTTGCCTACCACCTATACCTTTCCCTTGGGAGTAGCTACCCTGAGGGTCATCTTTATTCCGCCCCCCCCCCCCCGGGCCAATGCTTGTCTAAGTGTTGGTCCGAACTAGAGCCCTTTGCAGCGCCACCTCGGGGCAACTTGAGACTTGGTTTTAGCTGTATGGACTGCTCATCCGGTGTTGCCCTGAGAACGAGATATGTGCAGCTCCTATCAGGATGTCGGCGCATCGAGCGGCTTTGCTGGACTTGTTTTATTACTGACGAAATGTCTTGTAGCCGGGATTCCGAGACTGATCGGGTCTTCCCGGGGAGAAGGAATATCCTTCGTTGATCGCGAGAGCTTATCATGGGCTAAGTTGGGACACCCCTACAGTGTTTGAACTTTCGAAAGCCGTGCCCGCGGTTATGTGGCAGATGGGAATTTGTTAATGTCTGGTTGTAGAAAACCCGAAGTTGATCTTAACTAAAATACACCAACCGCGTGTGTAACCGTGATGGTCTCTTCTCGGCGGGGTCCGGGAAGTGAACACGGTTGTTGGAGTTATGTTTGACGTAAGTAGTTCAGGATCACTTCTTGATCATAGTTCATCGACCGTGCTTTTGCCTTCTCTTCTCGCTCTCATTTGCGTATGTTAGCCACCATATATGCTAGTCGCTTGCTGCAGCTCCACCTCATACCTTTTACCCTACCTATAAGCTTAAATAGTCTTGATCTCGCGGGTGTGAGATTGCTGAGTCCCCGTGACTCACAGATACTTCCAAAACCAGTTTGCAGGTGCCGATGAATCCATGCAGGTGACGCACCCGAGCTCAAGGAGGAGCTCGATGAAGATCTTGTTCTTTATGTTGTTTCATTCTAGTCGATCAGTAGTGGAGCCCAGTTGGGGTCGATCGGGGACCTTTGTCGCTTTTGGGGTTTCTTCTTTTATTTTGGCTCCGTAGTCGGGCCCTGATTGTACTTGGTTGATGTAATGTTTTACTCTTGTAACTTTGTGAAGTGGCGATTGTAAGCCAACTATGTATCTTTTTCCCTTATGTATTACATGGGATGTGTGAAGATTACCTCACTTGCGACATTGCTTTCAATGCGGTTATGCCTCTAAGTCATGCTTCAACACGTGGGAGATATAGCCGCATCGAGGGCGTTACACGCCACCCCCCCTCTCCTAGTCCAATTCGGACCAGAGGGGGAGGGGGCCCGCGGCCCACCCAGGCGGCCCCTCTCTCTCTCCACTAAGGCCCATAAGGCCCATTACTTCTCCCGGGGGGGGTTCCGGTAACCCTCCGACCCTCCATTTTTCTCTGAAATCACCCGGAACAATTCCGGTGTCCGAATATAGTCGTCCAATGTATCAATCTTTATGTCTCGACCATTTTGACACTCCTCGTCATGTCTGTGATCACATCCGGGACTCCTAACTCCTTCGGTACATCAAAACTCATAAACTCATAATATACCTATCATTGAAACCTTAACGTGCGGACCCTACGGGTTCGAGAACAACGTAGACATGACCGAGACAGGTCTCCGGTCAATAACCAATAGCGGAACCTGGATGCTCATATTGGCACCTACATATTCTACGAAGATCTTTATCGGTCAGACCGCATAACAACATACGTTGTTCCCTTTGTCATCGGTATGTTACTTGCCCGAGATTCGATCGTCGGTATCTCAATACCTAGTTCAATCTCGTTACCGGCAAGTCTCTTTACTCGTTCCGTAATACATCATCTCACAACTAACTCATTAGTTGCATTTGCTTGCAAGGCATAAGTGATGTGCATTACCGAGAGGGCCCAGAGATACCTCTCCGACAATCGGAGTGACAAATCCTAATCTCGAAATACGCCAACCCAACATGTACCTTCGGAGACACCTGTAGAGCTCCTTTATAATCACCCAGTTATGTGTGACATTTGGTAGCACACAAAGTGTTCCTCCGGCAAACGGGAGTTGCATAATCTCATAGTCATAGGAACATGTATAAGTAATGAGAAAGCAATAGCAACATACTGAACGATCGGGTGCTAAGCTAATGGAATGGGTCATGTCAATCACATCATTCTTCTAATGATGTGATCCCGTTTAATAAAATGACAACACATGTCTATGGTTAGGAAACATAACCATCTTTGATTAACGATCTAGTCAAGTAGAGGCATACTAGTGACAATATTTTTGTCTATGTATTCACACAAGTATTATGTTTCCGGTTAATACAATTCTAGCATGAATAATAAACATTTATCATGGTATAAGGAAATAAATAATAACTTTATTATTGCCTCTAGGGCATATTTCCTTTAGTCTCCCACTTGGACTAGAGTCAATAATCTAGTTCACATCGCCATGTGATTCAACACTAATAGTTCACCTCACCATGTGATTAACACCCATAGTTCACATCGTCATCTGACCTACACCCAAAGGGTTTACTAGAGTCAGTAATCTAGTTCACTGGCTTATGTGATTAACACCCAAAGAGTACTAAGGTGTGATCATGTTTTGCTTGTGAGATAATTTTAGTCAACGGGTCTGTCACATACAGATCCATAAGTATTTTGCGAATTCTATGTCTGCAATGCTCTGCACAGAGCTACTCTAGCTAATTGCTCCCACTTTCAATATGTATCTAGATCGAGACTTAGAGTCATCCAGATCTGTGTCAAAACTTGCATCGACGTAACTTTTTACAACGAACCTTTTGTCACCTCCATAATCGAGAAATATTTCCTTATTCCACTAAGGACAATTTTGACCGTTGTCCAGTGATCTGCTCTTAGATCACTATTGTACTCCCTTGCTTAACACAGTGTAGGGTATACAATAGATCTAGTACACAGCATGGCATACTTTATAGAGCCTATGGCTGTGGCATAGGGAATGACTTTCATTCTCTTTCTATCTTCTGCCGTGGTCGGGCTTTGAGTCTTACTCAATTTCACACCTTGTAACACAACCAAGAACTCTTTCTTTGATTGTTCCATTTTGAACTACTTCAAAATCTTGTTAAGGTATGTACTCATTGAAAAAACTTATCAAGCGTCTTGATCTATCTCTATAGATCTTGATGCTTAATATGTAAGCAGCTTCACCGAGGTCTTTCTTTGAAAAACTTCTTTCAAACACTCCTTTATGCTTTGCGGAATAATTCTACATTATTTTCGATCAACAATATGTCATCACATATACTTATCAGAAATGTTGTAGTGCTCCCATTCACTTTCTTGTAAATGCAGGCTTCACCACAAGTCTGTATAAAACTATATGCTTTGATCATCTCATCAAAGCGCATATTCCAACTCCGAGATGCTTGCACCAGTCCATAGATGGATCGCTGGAGCTTGCACATTCTGTTAGCACCTTTAGGATTGACAAAACCTTCTGGTTGCATCATATACAACTCTTCTTTAATAAATCCATTAAGGAATGTAGTTTTGTTTATCCATTTGCCAGATTTCATAAAATGCGGAAATTGCTAACATGATTCTGACAGACTTAAGCATAGATACGAGTGAGAAAATCTCATCGTAGTCAACACCTTGAACTTTGTCAAAAACCTTTTTCGACAAGTCTAGCTTTGTAGATAGTAACACTACTATCAGCGTCTGTCTTCCTCTTGAAGATCCATTTATTTTCTATGGATTGCCGATCATCGGGCAATTCCACCAATGTCCATACTTTGTTTTCATACATGGATCCTATCTCAGATTTCATGGCCTCAAGCCATTTCGCGGAATCTGGGCTCATCATCGCTTCCTCATAGTTCGTAGGTTCATCTTGGTCAAGTAACATGACCTCCAGAATAGGATTACCGTACCACTTTGGTGCGGATCTCACTCTGGTTTACCTACGAGGTTCGGTAGTAACTTGATCTGAAGTTAAATGATCATCATCATTAGCTTCCTCACTAATTGCTGTAGTAGTCACAGGAACAGATTTCTGTGATGAACTACTTTCCAATAAGGGAGAAGGTACAATTACCTTATCAAGTTTTACTTTCCTCCCACTCACTTCTTTCGAGAGAAACACCTTCTCTAGAAAGTATCCATTCTCAGCAACGAATGTCTTGCCTTCGGATCTGTGATAGAAGGTGTACCCAACTGTCTCCTTCGGGTATCCTATGAAGACGCATTTCTCCGATTTGGGTTCAAGCTTATCATGTTGAAACTTTTTCACATAAGTATCGCAAACCCAAACTTTAAGAAACGACAACTTTGGTTTCTTGCCAAACCACAGTTCATATTGTGTCGTCTCAACGGATTTAGATGGTGCCCCTTTTTAACGTGAATGTAGCTGTCTCTAATGCATGACCCCAAAACGATAGTGGTAAATTGGTAAGAAACATCATAGATTGTACTATATCCAATAAAGTATAGTTATGACGTTCGGACACACCATTATGCTGTGGTGTTCCAGGTGGCACGAATTTGTGAAACTATTACACCTTGTTTTAATTGAGGACCAAACTTGTAACTCAAATATTTTGTCTACGCGATCAGATCGTAGAAACTTTATTTTCTTGTCACAATGACTTTCCACTTCACTCTGAAAATCTTTGACCTTTTCAAATGTTTCAGACTTATGTTTCATCAAGTAGATATACCCATATCTGCTCAAATCACCTGTGAAGGTCAGAAAATAATGATACTTGCCGTGAGCCTAAACACTCATCGGATTGCATACATCAGTATGTATTATTTCTAGTAAGTCAGTCGCTCGCTCCATTGTTCCAGAGAACGGAGTCTTATCATCTTGCCCATGAGGCATGGTTCGCAAGCATCAAGTGATTCATAATCAAGTGATACCAAAAGCCCATCAACATGGAGTTTCTTTATGCGCTTTACACCAATATGACCTAAACAGCAGTGCCACAAATAAGTTGCACTATCATTATTAACTTTGCATCTTTATGCTTCAATATTATGAATATGTGTATCACTACGACTGAGATCCAACAAACCATTTTACTGGGTGTATGACCATAGAAGGTTTTATTCATGTAAATAGAACAACAATTATTCTCCAATTTAAATGAATAACCGTATTGCAACAAACATGATCAAATCATATTCATGCTCAACGCAAACACCAAATAATACTTATTTAGTTTCAACACTAAACCCGAAAGTATACGGAGTGTGCGATGATGATCATATCAATCTTGGAACTACTTCCAACACACATCGTCACCTCGCCTTTTACTAGTTTCTGTTTATTCTGCAACTCCCGTTTCGAGTTACTACTCTTAGCAACTGAACTAGTATCAAATGCCGAGGGGTTGCTATAAACACTAGTAAAATACACATCAATAACATGTATATCCAATATAACTTTGTTCACTTTGCCATCCTTCTTATCCGCCAAATACTTGGGCAGTTCCACTTCCAGTGACCAGTCCCTCTGTAGTAGAAGCACTTAGTCTCAGGCTTAAGACCAGACTTGGGCTTCTTCACTTGAGCAGCAACTTGCTTGTCGTTCTTCTTGAAGTTCCCCTTCTTCCCTTTGCCCTTTTCTTGAAACTAGTGGTCTTGTCAACCATCAACACTTGATGTTTTTCTTGATTTCTACCTTCGTCGATTTCAGCATCACGGAGAGCTTGGGAAGTGTTTCTGTTATCCCTTGCATATTATAGTTCATCACGAAGTTCTACTAACTTGGTGATGGTGACTAGAGAATTATGTCAATCACTATTTTATCTAGAAGATTAACTCCCACTTGATTCAAGCGATTGTAGTACCCAGACAATCTGAGCACATGCTCACTGCTTCAGCTATTCTCCTCCATCTTTTAGCTATTGAACTTGTTGGAGACTTCATATCTCTCAACTCGGGTATTTTCTTGAAATATTAACTTCAACTCCTGGAACATCTCATATGGTCCATGACGTTTCAAAACGTCTTTGAAGTCCCGATTCTAAGCCGTTAAGCATGGTGCACTAAACTATCAAGTAGTCATCATATTGAGCTAGCCAAACATTCATAACGTCTGCATCTGCTCCTGCAATAGGTATGTCACCTAGCGGTGCATCAAGGATATAATTCTTCTGTGCAGCAATGAGGATAAACCTCAGATCACGCATCCAATCCGCATCATTTCTACTAACATTTTTCAACTTAGTTTTCTCTAGGAACATATATATAACATAGGGAAGCAACAACACGAGCTATTGATCTACAACATAGATATGCTAATACTACCAGGACTAAGTTCATGATAAATTAAAGTTCAATTAATCATATTACTTAAGAACTCCCACTTAGATAGACATCCCTCGAATCATCTAAGTGATCACGTGACCCAAATCAACTAAACCATAACCGATCATCACGTGAAATGGAGTAATTTTCAATGGTGAGCATCACTATGTTGATCACATCTACTATATGATTCACGCTCGACCTTTCGGTCTCAGTGTTCCGAGGCCATATCTGCATATGCTAGGCTCGTCAAGTTTAACCTGAGTATTCTGCGTGTGCAAAACTGGCTTGCACCCATTGTAGATGGACGTAGAACTTATCACACCCGATCATCACGTGGTGTCTGGGCACGACGAACTTTAGCAACGGTGCATACTCAGGGAGAACACTTTTATCTTGAAATTTAGTGAGAGATCATCTTATAATGCTACCGTCAATCAAAGCAAGATAAGATGCATAAAAGATAAACATCACATGCAATCAATATAAGTGATATGATATGGTCATCATCATCTTGTGCTTGCGATCTCCATCTCCGAAGCATCGTTATGATCACCATCGTCACCGGCGCGACACCTTGATCTCCATCGTAGCATCGTTGTCTTCTCGCCGAACTTATGCTTCTACGACTATCGCTACCGCTTAGTGATAAAGTAAAGCATTACAGGGCGATTGCATTGCATACAATAAAGCGACAACCATATGGCTCCTGCCAGTTGCCGATAACTCGGTTACAAAACATAATCATCTCATACAATAAAATTTAGCATCATGTCTTGACCATATCACATCACAACATGCCCTGCAAAAACAAGTTAGACGTCCTCTACTTTGTTGTTGCAAGTTTTACGTGGCTGCTATGGGCTTAGCAAGAACCGTTCTTACCTACGCATCAAAACCACAACGATAGTTTGTCAAGTTGGTGTTGTTTTAACCTTCACAAGGACCGGGCGTAGCCACACTCGGTTCAACTAAAGTTGGAGAAACTGACACCCGCCAGCAACCTGTGTGCAAAGCACGTCGGTAGCACCAGTCTCGCGTAAGCGTATGCGTAATGTCGGTCCGGGCCGCTTCATCCAACAATACTGCCGAACCAAAGTATGACATGCCAGTAAGCAGTATGACTTATATCTCCCACAACTCACTTGTGTTCTACTCGTGCATATAACATCAGCGCATAAAACCTGGCTCTGATGCCACTGTTGGGGAACGTAGTAATTTCAAAAAAAATCCTACGCACACACAAGATCATGGTGGTGCATAACAACGAGAGGGGAGAGTGTTGTCTACGTACCCTCGTAGACTGAAAGCGGAAGCATTATGACAACACGGTTGATATAGTCGTACGTCTTCACGACACGACCGATCAAGCACTGAAAGTACGGCACCTCCGAGTTCTTGCACACATTCAGCTCGATGACGATCCCTGGACTCCGATCCAGCAAAGTGTCGGGGATGAGTTCCGTCTGCACGACGGCGTGGTGATAATCTTGATGTTCTACCATCGCAGGGCTTCGCCTAAGCACCATGGAGGGGGGCACCGCACACGGCTAAGAGATCTCAAGGATCAATTGTTGTGTCTAGAGGTGTCCCCCTGCCCCGTATATAAAGGAGGAAGGGGGGAGGCTGGCCGGCACTTGCAGGGCGCGCCAGGAGGAGGAGTCCTCCTCCTAGTAGGAGTAGGACTCCCCTCTTTCCTACTCCTACTAGGAGGGGGAAAGGAAGGGGGAGAGGGAGAAGGAAAGGGGGGTGTCGCCCCCCTCTCCTAGTCCAATTCGGACCAGAGGGGGAGGGGGCGCGCGGCCCACCCTGGCCGCCCCTCTCTCTCCACTAAGGCCCATAAGGCCCATTACTTTTCCCGGGGGGCTTCCGGTAACCCTCCGGCACTCCGTTTTTCTCCGAAATCACCTAGAACACTTCCGGTGTCCGAATATAGTTGTCCGAATATATTAATCTTTATGTCTCGACCATTTTGAGACTCCTCGTCATGTCTGTGATCACATCCGGTACTCCGAACTCCTTCGGTACATCAAAACTCATAAACTCATAATATAACTGTCATCGAAACCTTAAGCGTGCGGACCCTACGGGTTCGAGAACAATGTAGACATGACCGAGACACGTCTCCGGTCAATAACCTATAGCTGAACCTCGATGCTCATATTGGCTCCTACATATTCTACAAAGATCTTTATCGGTCAGACCGCATAACAACATACGTTGTTCCCTTTGTCATCGGTATGTTACTTGACCGAGATTCGATCGTCGGTATCTCAATACTTAGTTCAATCTCGTTACCGGCAAGTCTCTTTACTCGTTCCGTAATACATCATCTCGCAACTAACTCATTAGTTGCATTTGCTTGCAAGGCTTAAGTATTGTGCATTACCGAGAGGGCCCAGTTATGTTGTGACATTTGGTAGCACACAAAGTGTTCCTCCGGCAAACGGGAGTTGCATAATCTCATAGTCATATGAACATGTATAAGTCATGAAGAAAGCAATAGCAACATACTGAACGATCGGGTGCTAAGCTAATGGAATGGGTCATGTCAATCACATCATTCTTCTAATGATGTGATCCCGTTTAATCAAATGACAACACATGTCTATGGTTAGGAAACATAACCATCTTTGATTAACGAGCTAGTCAAGTAGAGGCATACTAGTGACAATATGTTTGTCTATGTATTCACACAAGTATTATGTTTCCGGTTAATACAATTCTAGCATGAATAATAAACATTTATCATGATTTAAGGAAATAAATAATAACTTTATTATTGCCTCTAGGGCATATTTCCTTCAGTATTCACTATGTGCTAATGCTTTGTTCCCGTTCTCTATTAAAAGGAGGCCTTAATATCCCTTAGTTTCCAATAGGACCACGCTGCCACGGGAGGGTAGGACAAAAGATGTCATGCAAGTTCTTTTCCATAAGCATGTATGACTATATACGAAATACATGCCTACATTACATTGATGAATTGGAGCTAGTTCTGTGTCACCCTATGTTATGACTGTCACATGATGAACCGTATCCGCCGCCTCTTCCAGCCTGGTGGCGATGCGCTTGAGCTCATCGTCGGTGCTGTCCCGGGTGAGGCCCCTCTTCTCATCAACGTCGATCGGCACTTCTACCAAGTTATCGAAGAATGCCCGCACGACATCATCTGCAGGCTCTATCCAGGCTGGATCAATTCCATGCGAGTCGCACAGCGACATCATTGCACGGATGCGGTCGAGCGAGGAGTTGTTGCACAGCGGAACGACGCCCCTCGGCAACCTGAACACTTCGGGATGCTGAGGGTCATACTTGAACAGCTCCTGGAGCATCGCGTTGAGCTCCATGACAGTAAAGTTGAAGTTGAGGCCCGGCCGCAGCCTCATGATATCCGCCGCGTTCTGGAACTCCCAGGCGGGTCTCCTCCTCTACTGCAGGGGGCGATGCGGCGGCGGAGGAAATCTGCACCAACTGCTCCTACAGTAAGCCCGGCAAGCCTGAAGTGTAGGATCCGGGCAACGGCAATCTTCAGTTTGTCGTCTTCCAGGGCCAAGCTACTCCAATCACTGCCGCGCACTACTGGAGTTTGGCGCAGGGTGGTAAACGGCTGCGGGTTCTCCTCGACAATCAGGCACCAGTCCTCCCTCCACTCCTCCCACTTGCTGCGGAACTCTCCATCCAGATAAGCATCTTTCTTGCTGGCTTTTGAGATCCAGGCGATTCCGCCGGATAAGGGCTCTCCTTTCTCAACTCGAGGCGAAAAGAAGTGGCGGAAAAGGGCTACGTTTGGATGTATTCCAACAAAGTTTTCGCAGAGATGTGCGAAAACTGCCATGGTCAGGACAACATTGGGGGTGAAGTCAAGGAGGCGGAGCCCATAGGTGTTCATGACGTCACAGAAAAATTCAGAAAAGGGCGGGCAGAGCCGAACAAGGCGAAGAAAGGGTACGCAGTGGGAGCCTTTTTCCAAGCGGCGGCTGGGAGTACCCTCGTGCGCGGGTGCGCCCGCGTCGCCGTCGACCAGAAGAGGTAGTAGTACTCCTTCAACTCTTCCGTGTCAAGCCTCGGAGGGAAGATTGCCCGCTCCTTTCGCAGCACCGCGAGCCGCTGCGCCTCGGCCGACTTCGCCTTCTCGGCTTTCGGAGCCATGGCGGGAATGGTGAGGGAGGACGACGGCTTTGGTGGTGCTGGTGGCGATGGGGGCGGAGCGCTGCTCTCCTTCAGCTTTGGGAAGAAGGGGAGTGGCGGAGATTCTCGAGGAAGGAGTAGCAACGGGCAGATGGGCGAACTACTCCTGATTCCCCTGCTTATAGGGGGGAGGGGCGGACGGTCCACCTTTCCGAATAAAGAAACCACCCACGACCTCTCCCACGACACCGCAATCGACGCGTGCCGTTCGGGGAGGGCGCGATGGATACGGAGTAAGATACGGCGTCATCCAGGCCGCGCGTGCCCGTGCCCTGTTTTGGACCTGGCCCAACAGCGCTTGGCACCGTGTATGGCCCAGGCCCGGGGGCTCCTGTCGGTGTACTAGAGTAGGGGTACCCTAGTATCCCGAACTTGTGCACGGGCAGTCGCAGCACCCCGCGGCAAGGCTTGCCGAGCGAACGCCAAGGCCCTCTGTGGCACCTTTGGAGCCATTCAAGAACAAAGTATTTAAGCCAAGGAGACAAGTCCCCGGCAAGAGGAGCTTTCCGGGAAGGCCAAGGCATAAGACCCCGGCAAGAGGAGCTTGCCGGGAAGGCCAACCAAGGCATCTCAAGAAACTTGCCGCGATGCGCCACGCGTCCCGGCAAGACTCGGCGAGCGACAAGCTCCCGGACGCGACAAGACAACGGCCGCGGCAAGGCGTTTGCCGCGGCAAGCAACCACTCTGTACCTGCGCTCCAGCACACCCACCTACGTGTCGCCCTGGGACCCTTCCAGGCGTACGTGGCGGGAGGCTGTGCAGCCAGGGGTACACTGTGGCAAGCGGCGCTGACAAGATCGCCATCGTGGCGAGCGGTGGCGTCCTTGACGGTCCCTTTTTGCACTGTTTGGGCGACCTAGATAGGCATTTAATGCCTTTGTCCCCTGCCGTCAGGGTTAGGTATGATGCACTGTGCAGGTAGCTGTACCAACCACAACACCTTTTCCATTTTTTCCCTTGCCTACGTTGCCACCTGTCGGTGACCCCTTGAGCATATAAAAGGAGGCCCATGCGCAACGTAGAGGGAGGGGAAGAACAGTAGAACACTCACGCTCGGTCTCGTTAGCTGCTGGTGTGTACTATAGCATTCAGCGCTCCCGAGCAAGAACTCAATACAATCCACAAAGCAGCAGTAGGGGTATTATCTCTCCGGAGAGCACCGAAGATGGGTAAACCGCTCGTGTGCCTCGCCTCGATCTGCTCTTCGTGCGACCTCCGCCCCCCGCCGAACCGAAAAGGGGCTCCGTCCCCATAGGTGCTCAAGGAGTCAGATTTCCCTGACAATACTCTACCCTCGAAAGCTGTTGCGATCCCCTATACTTGTTGGTTATCAGTAATCGATCACACCATAGGCTAGCCATATACTCTGCTCCTGGCGAGGTTACTAACATGGGTGACCTAAGGGCTAAGGTGGGTAACTTAAACTTGTCCACAAATCCCGTTGATATGTACGAATGCGATGCACCAGTATCAAAAAGAACGTTTGCAGTAAATGACTTAACCAAAAACTTACCTATTACTGCATCCGGTTGCGCTTCAACCTCGTCCACGTTCACGTGGATCACTTGTCCCCTGTTGAACGGGTTGGGATTCTTCCCAGAGCTTCCATTGCCATTGCCATTCTTTGCTTCAAAACATTCCGTGGCATAGTGTCCATTCTTCCTGCACTTGAAACAAGTAATATGACTTAGATCCTTCTTGGCGGGTGTTGCTGGGTTGGAACGGTTCTGGCCGTTGCTTCCTCCATTACCATTCCCATTCCTGGGGCCACTATGGTTGTGCGAAATCCCTCCATTGTGGTTGTGACCTCCATGGTTATGTTGAAGGGGTCCTCCCGAGTTCGGGGTAAAACGGGGCCTCTGCTGAGCTCCGGAATTGTACTTCCCTTGTCCGTACTTCCTCTTGCGGTTGTCAATCTGCTGATGCTTCCCTTCAATCATGAGAGCTCTATATACCAACTCCTGGTAGTTATTGAAGGTTGCCACCATCAACTACATGCTCAGCTCATCATTCAGTCCTTCCAGAAACTTCTCATGTTTAGCTGCATCCATAGCAATGTCATCTGGGGCATAACGTGCTAGCTTACTAAAGTCATCCACATACTGGCCAATGGTGCGTCCTCCTTGGCATAAGTTGCCAAACTCACACTTCTTCATGGCCATAGCTCCTGCTGATACATGGGTAGTGCGAAAAGCCTGGTGAAATTGGTCCCATGTGAGAGTGTCGACGGGGTAAGTGGCTGTGAAATTCTCCCACCATGATGTTGCGGGTCCATCAAGCTAATGTGCGGCAAAGCGCACTCTGTCTGCATCTGTGCATCTTGAAGTGGTCAACTCCCTTCCAATCTTGCGGAGCCAATCATCTGCAACTATCGGCTCGGTGCTACTGGAGAACACCGGCTGATTCAGCCTTAGAAAACGGGCTAAGTGATCAACAGGTGGTGGTGGTGGGTTGTTGTTGTTGTTCCCCTGGTTCTGATTCTAGACTAGTATCTGCATCAGTGCATTCTGCTGCTGGATCAACTAAGTGAGCTCCGGTGGGAAAGCAAATCCATTGTCGCGTCTCGGAGGCATCTGATGGGTTCAGAAAAGATGAGAAACATAATAGAATGAGGTCTAGGGGGAAAACACTACCCATATGCACATGAGACAAACACAAACATATCACTTCAATCAAGCAAACAAGGGCATACAATCGGTCTAACTATCGTTACAAAAGTGCTCGGACTAAGCTATATACATGGGGGAATACTACTACTGATATGGTGGTCGACTAGAAAAATTAATCGGTGGAAGACTCCATAATATCTGCTCCATCCTCATCAACAAAGTCATCATCGGTACCGTCGGGGTCTGAGTCGGTGTCGTCGATGATGATGTAGTTCTCCGGGCAAGTGGAATCATCGTCTTCTCCTCCTGGCGCGGGGTCTCCCATGAATACTCCTAGCTTCCTGGTCAGATCGTCATTCTTCTCCACGATATCGTCATTCCCTCCTCGTATCCATCGCGTGTAGACTTGAGTTCTTCCTCCAGCTCCATGATCCTGGTCATTGCCTTCTTCAGATCTATCCTTCCTGGTGCTGATCGTCTCCCATTGCTCATCTCGGCGCCCGCACATCTGGTAGATAGTATCCTTGAGATACTTGTGGTAAACTTCTCCAATGCGTCCCATGGTGATGTGGGCTGCCATGCTCTTTCCTAAAATCCAGGTTGGTGCTTCAAAGGAAAACTCTATGGGCTCAGTGACTGGTGTGAATGTCCTTCCTGGAACTTGAACCCGAACCATCCAGCGCTCCTCTTCTGGTAAAGTGGCGTTGTAAGTCCCGGTGAAGCTTGGTATTCCGATGTTCATGTATCTAGTATCTTCCTTCATGTGTCGTCCAAAGGGTGTGTCTTCATTTGGTTGTGCAAACTTGTTCCTCAAGTCCGCCATCCTAAAGAGTATAAAATGGAGAGGAGTCATAAATGAGAAGAGAGTAATGATCTAGGGTTTTATCTTAGTGGTCGTGTCCTACAGTCAACATGTGCTCTGATACCATCTTGTAGCGATCAGACCTCAAATAGTCTAATCTCTATGCATCAGTGTCATCCCTGGATTGGTAATGCTGACATGCATAGTACTTGAGGATTTATAACAGAGTAGAAATCACACACTTATTACATTGAATGACTCAAAAGAGAACTTATTACAATATATATGTCTTAAGGCCATCAAAAATGATAACAGCAGAAGGCATGGAAGATAAAGTGAGTCCATCAACTCCAACGCTATCACTGAGTGAAATACAACGACCTATGGCTCCTTACTCGTCGTTTGAGAAGTCTGCAACACGAACGTTGCAACCCAAAATGGGTCAGCACATGGAATATGCTGACAAGGTAACGCAAGAGTAATGGTCAGAATGATTGCTATCACTACATGCATATTTGGCTGGTGGTAAGCTCTGTGGTTACAGTTTTGCATAAAGCCATTTTTTCCTACAACAAAGGAGTAAATTTTATTGAACTATCATGGTGGTTGTTAAACATTGAGAAGGTTCCTCCAACTCAATCCCAATTAAGCATCATCATTAAACCCAATCAAATTATAATAATGGTGATGAGATCAACATGATAATCCAAGAACTTGATACTCAAGATGTCCATAACCGGGGACACGGCTAACCATGATTAGTTTATACATTCTGCAGAGGTTTGCACACTTTTCCCCACAAGACACGAATACATCCATGGTCGGAGATTCGAGATGCAGTCTTTCTAAAGCATTAACTCTCTACTCTGGATAGACAGTACCACCTACAACCCACTATGCGGGAGTCCTGGATTAGGGGGTATCCAGACAGGCGGACTATATCCTTTGGCCGGACTGTTGGACTATGAAGATACAAGATTGAAGACTTCGTCCTATGTCCGGATGGGACTCTCCTTGGCATGGAAGGCAAGCTTGGCAATACGAATATGTGGATCTCCTTCCTTGTAACCGACTCTGTGTAACCCTAGCTCCCTCCAGTGTCTATATAAACCGGAGGGTTTAGTCCGTAGGACAAGAACAATCATACCATAGGCTAGCTTCTAGGGTTTAGCCTCTACGATCTTGTGGTACATCAACTCTTGTAATACTCATATCACCAAGATCAATCAAGCAGGAAGTAGGGTATTACCTCCATCGAGAGGCCCCGAACCTGGGTAAACATCGTGTCCCCTGCCTCCTGTTACCATCCGCCTTAGACGCACAGTTCGGGACCCCCTACCCGAGATCCGCGGGTTTTGACACCGACATTGGTGCTTTCATTGAGAGTTCCACTGTGCCGTCACCATAAGGCTTGATGGCTCCTTCGACCATCGGTAATGACGAGGTCCAGGGTGAGGTCTTCCTCCCTAGACAGATCTTTGTATTCGGCGGCTTCGCATTGCGGGCCAACTCGCTTGGCCATCTAGAGCAGATCGAGAGCTATGCCCCTGGCCACCAGGTCAGGTTCGGAAACTTGAATTACACTACCGATATCCGGGGAAACTTGATCTTCGACGGATTCGAACCCTTTCCAGGTGCGCCACACGATCACGACGAGCATGATATAGCTCTGCCGTCGGACGGTGTTTGGGAGATCACACCGGCAACTACTCCGGCCTTTAATCCAGAGCAAATTGTGCCATCCGAGGACGGGTGGATAGACCACGCCATGGAGGTCGTACTCTCAACGGCGATAGAGCCGAATACTGACTTTACCCCTCGCGAGAGCCGTGCTGCTGAACCATGGGATTCGTCCCCAGCCACAGACTCCGAACCGCCTGCGCCCATGCCTATCGAATCCGATTGGGCACCGATCATGGAGTTTACCTCCGCAGATATCTTTCAGCACTCGCCTTTCGGCGACATGCTAAATTCATTAAAATCTCTCTCATTGTCAGGAGAAACTTGGCCGAACTATGTCCGGCTAGGATGGGATGCGGACAACGAAGAAATTCGTTACCCACCCACCACCCACTTAATAGCCACTGTCGAAGATTTAACCGACATGCTCGAATTCGACTCCGAAGACATCGACGGCATGGACGACGATGCAGGAGACGAATTGGAACCACCGCCCACAGGGCGCTGGACTGCCACTTCATCACACGACATGTACATGGTGGATACACCCAAAGAAAACGATGATGAGAAACGGGAGGATGCAGCGAGGGATAGCTCCCTCGAAAAGCAACCAAAGCGTCGGCGTAGGCGCCGCTCCAAATCCTGCCTCAGCAAAAGCGGCGATAACAGCAGTGAACCAACAAACGGCGAATGTAGTACGGAACCGCTGTCCGGACACGGCGACGCCGAGGATATAGCTCATAAACCTCCCTCTGAAGGGGAAAACAGTCCGGACGAAGAGGCACACACCATCCCAGAAAGGCACCTGGAACAAGAGAACCTTCGTAGAAGGCTTATTGCCACCGCGAGGAGCCTGAAGAAGCAAAAACAAAGGCTTAAAGCCGCGCCGAATACGCTCAACAGTAGATGGAACAAAGTGCTTGACAACGAAGAAATGTATGGTACTAGTTACCACACGAAGAGCTATCCAAAGCGCAAGTTGTTGCCTGAATTTGATGACGAGGCCTTACAGCCCACACAACCGAAGAATAGGACGGTCGACCGGTCGGATCAACCACCTCGTGGCAGCGATAGAGCGGCTAACAAGGCCGCACATAAGTCGGCATACGCCGCACACGAAAACTCGCATCAGAAGACCAGCACAACCATATCCATCTACGAATCAAGGAAACGCGCTCCAGCGCACAACCAAAACCGAACACTACAACCGCAGAACGCCCCAACACATCAAAATACAGGGGCACCGCACACCCCCTATTCTTAACCGATGAGGTGCTGGACCATGAATTTCCAGAAGGATTCAAACCAGTGAACATAGAGGCGTACGACGGAACCACAAACCCTGGAGTCTGGATTGAGGACTTTATCCTCCATATTCATATGGCCCGCAGAGACGATCTCCACGCCATCAAGTACCTGCCCCTCAAGCTGAAAGGACCAGCTCGACACTGGCTGAAAAGCCTCCCCGAGAACTCAATTGGAAGTTGGGAGGAGCTTGAGGATGCTTTTCGGGCTAATTTTCAAGGGACTTATGTCCGACCTCTGGATGCAGACGATTTAAGTCATATAGTTCAACAACCCGGAGAGCCTGAAAACTTTGGAAAAGATTTCTCACTAAGAAGAATCAAATGGTCGACTGCCCGGACGCCGAAGCCTTAACAGCTTTCAAACACAGCGTCCGAGATGAATGGCTCGCCAAACACCTCGGCCAGGAAAATTCGAGAACAATGGCAGCCCTGACGAGCCTCATGACCCGCTTTTGCGCGGGCGAGGATAGCTGGTTAGCCCGCAGTAGAACCAGCGACCCAAGCACATCCGAAGTCAGGGATGGCAATGGAAGACCACGACGCAGCAAAAACAAGCGCCAGAACAAAGAAGACAGCCCAGATAACACGGCGGTAAACGCCGGATTCAGGGGCTCTCGACCAGGTCAGCGGAAAAAGCCTTTCAAAGGCAACAGAGACGGACCGTCCAACCTAAACAGGATTCTTGACAAACTATGTCAGATTCATGGCACCCACGATAAACCTGCAAATCATACCCACAGAGAATGCTGGGTCTTCAAGCAGGCCGGTAAGCTCAACGCCGAACACAAGGGGAGGGAGACACCAAGTGAAGACAAGGATGAGCCTCGCCAACAAAGCACTGGGGGACAAAGAAAATTCCCACTAGAGGTCAAAACAGTGAACATGATCCATGTGATGAAGAGGAGAAGCAAACATGCACTCCGAAACACACGAGCCGTAGTGCCCGTCACCTGTCAGCCCAACCCCTGGTTGGCCCACCCAATCACTTTTAATCGCAGGGATCACCTGACAAACATCCGCCACGAAGATCGGCCGCCTTGATGTTAGACCCAATAATAAACGGATGCCATCTCACAAGAGTCCTTATGGACGGCGGCAGTAGTCTAAACCTGATATCTCAGGACATAGTCCGCAAAATGGGGATAGACCCGACAAAGATTAGCCACAGTAATACTACCTTCAAGGGAGTAATACCAGGCACAGAGGCCTGCCCCACGGGCTCTCTAATACTAGAAGTGATATTCGGTTCACCTGCAACTACCGAAGTGAAAAGTTACACTTCAACATCGCTCCATTCCGAAGCGGCTATCAAGCACTCTCGGACGAACAACTTTCGCTCGTTCCAATGCTATACCGCATTACGCTTCTCTTCAGCTTAAAATGCCTGGCCCGTGCGGCACAATCACAGTTAATGGAAATATTGAGCGTTCCTTACGCACAGAAGAACGTGTGGCTGCTTCAACAGCCGAACACTAGACGGCCTCACCAACCAGAACAAATGATCGGTCGTTAAGACCACGGACACGGTTAGACGAGTCCGGTGCATCGTTAGATATACTTGAGATTGGTTTGATGGTTATATCCTTATAGATGGTAATAGGGGCTTCCCACGTGTAAACAGTGGTAGTTCGGCTCAGCTCTACTTATCTTGAATTTTAAATGGTTTATTTAGAGTAGCCAATTTTTTGCACGACAATTTCAACTAAGTTCCTCTCTTTACAGATGACAACCGTGCTACACCCGTCCATGATACGGCACAATGGAGACACAGGCGCAGACGTGCAGCAGGGACCCACTCAAAGGTTTCTTTTTAAATTAAGACCCTGCGTAAACCTTTTTTACTGTCTCTTGTTGTTCACATCCTCCGGATTCTTAGTAAAATCGAGAGAGATGCTGACGTTATTGGCATTTGGCCACGTCGGAATACTGCACGTACCTGGACACTCGGGGTTCATTATCAAGGGCATTGTTCAGCCCGGTATATATTATAAAGACCGAATACCTTAGGGAGTGTTAGGCGTCGCGAGTTTTGTCTTATATGCATCAGCTCTGAATCATGTCTTTTGTCAAATGTTGGGTTTGCCCGGCTCCTGTGTTTTGCTACCTTATGTTCCGCTCTATCGGCTAAGGTGGCACCAGGAGAACTATTGTGATGGTGCCCTGGTTCATCCGGACGAGCACCTCCGTAGAGAAAGCCGAAAACTGACTGTCATGATAAAGCGCGAGACTAGTCAACCACTCGATGACCTAGCGGAATCTTCAGGATTCCTCCACATTAACGAAGGGTCGTTTCCTGGCCAGGCATGTACGCGCCCCGTATTCGGACGAGCGCGGAGCCACCAGGGGCTATATAGTAGCTCCACCGTCAAACTCCCATGGCTAAGTGAAAGTGTTAAAGCAATATAGTCTGATTGCCTAGTTTGTTGCGCTATCACCTCCTTAATGGACCAAGAAGTTGGATCAAGTGCGAATACGCGTCTTCTGCGAACAACCCAGCATTATATGCGTGGGGGCTAAAGCCGACGACTGCAAACTTTCAGGTTATATAAATATATACATAAACGACCGCATAGGAGGCATCATAATACTTTCAGGCAAAAGTATAAACACAACCTTCATAATTCAATAAAACATTGTTTTTATAATGGGAATACATGTTACTAGAACATAATATTCTTCGAGCACTGAGCTTCTATTGAACGAGCGCCTTCAAGGACCTCTTCAAAGTAGTGCTCAGCAGCTACTCAGCCCACTACCGAACCCTGGGTTGCAATAGCGGTGGCCTCCATGTCTGCCCAGTATATCTTCACACGGGAAAGTGCCATCCGCACACCCTCTATGCACGCCGACTTCTTCATAGTGTCGATGCGCGGCACAACACCAAGAAACTGTTGCACCAAATTAAAATAACTGTTCGGCCTTGGCACTTCTGGCCACAGATGATCCACAACAGATCTCATGGCAAGCCCAGAAAACCTGTGGAGCTCGGTCTATTCGGCCATCCGCTCATTCAACGGAAGCGGACGCGTTGGAACATTAAATTGTGCCCAGAACAGCTTTTCCACTTTGCGATCTTTTTCATCTTTGAAGTATTCGGCTGCATCAGCGACACTTGCTGTTAAATCCAGATATGCCTCCGCAGAACTCCACAGCCGATCAAGAGGAGCACACTTAGGATCTTCAAACTTCATCCGCAGCATGAAGGGCTTCCCAGCCGCGATATCCCCGGCTTGACGCAGCTCCTCCTTCATCGCTCTAATTGCAGAGCGGGCGTCCTTGGCCGCCGCCGTGGCCTTCTCCAGGTCCGTCACCTTCGCTCGGTTTTCCTTTTCAAGAAGCTGGTAACGGTCGACAGCATCTTTCAAATCAACGGCCATCTTGGCCATTTTTTCCTTGCTATGGCAATGGGCAGCCTATTCGGCCCGTAGCTCTTCGGCCGCCTTTAGAGCTGCCGCATCACTATTCCTGGCTTGTTCTTTGGCTCGGGCCAGTTCCGCCCGAAGGTTCTCCACGGCTGCAGCTCCATCTGCAGTCACAACATATTAAAGATACTGGCAATATTCTCCTCATACTACGTGTTGATCACCGGAGAAATCACATACCCTGTGCCTCGTCAAGCCGCTTGTTGACAAGCACGATGTCGGCATCTGCCGCATAAAGTTGCCGCTTCAGCTCGGCAAACTCACCAGTCCGGCTAGCCACCGGACCTTCTGCCACCTGCGTATGAAGGCGGCCTGATTATTACCTGGGACTATGATCCTCTATTTGTCGCCGTTCTCGACGGCAACGAGAGTCTCAGGGGCTACTATCTGCACAGGGCACACCTAACGTGTGCGGTACTATAAAAAACATACACTATTTCACGTACCTCAAAACCTTTTAGCAGACTCATAAAAGCTTCATGCAACCCACTTTCGGCGGATGAAATCCTCTCAATCACCGTACCCATCAGCGTACGATGTGGTTCTGATATAGCCGCTTGCTCCAGCAGATCCTTCAGTACGTCCAATCGCACACCAGATGGGGCCGGACTCTCCCGGTTGCTCTCTTCAGGAGCCGAATACTGAGGACTTCGGGTGGCCGAAGGATTACCCTCGGGCCTTGCCGGATCAGGAGAAGCCCTCCGCGACGACACTTCATGGTTGCCCGCCTCATGAGGCGGGATGGTATGGGGGGTGTTTCGCTCTCCATCATCTCCGGAAGAAGATCCCCCGAAGATAAACTCTGTTGAGAAGGGCTACGAGCTGAACTACAAGATAAATGCTTCGGTTATTTTCCTCAGAAGTAAAGCAGGATATTTTTACTATTAAGTCCCCTTTTACTTACAGCTCGACAGAGGGCTGATCCCCTTGCGTGCATTGTGCCACAAGGGTACCCCCCGGGGCAAGACCCTTTGGAGAAAATTTCTTCCCCCATTTGGAAACCATTGTTTCCGGGTCTTCAGAGGCGGTCCTCTTCCTTCCTTGGGGAGAGGGAATTTCAGATTCTTCTCCCCGGTTATCCTCCTTCGTGGAGGCGCCAACTCCCCCAGTTTGGATGAGCATTAAGCGAGGTCCGCTTTCAGCCTTTTTATTCCCACCTTTATCTTCCCCTGAGGGCGCTTGATAAGGCACAAGCTCCAACATCCTAGCTAGTACAGGATCCGGTGAGACCTCAGGGAGGGGGGCCGGACACCTGATCATCTTCGCCTTTGTTACCCAGTCCTGGTCAAAGAGCGTCTTTTCAGAATAATATTGCAATAAACAAAAAGACAACGTGCTTGGCTACGGGACTACTTACTTGGGTATCTGGACGATTGCAGCTCAGACCCGCATCCTCGATGGTGTCCGGACACATTGTTTGTGGTCCGAAGAACAATTTGTACATCTCCTCGAGCATCATGCCGAGGAAGTGCTGAATAGCTCGCGGTCCTTCCGAGTTGAACTCCCACATACGAAGGGGTCGACGTTTGCAGGGCAGGACTCGACGAACTAACATGACTTGCATTACCGTGGCCAGACTGATATCTCTCTCAAGGAGATCTCGGATGCGGCTCTGCAATGTCGGTATATCCTTTACTGGCCCCCCAGTCCAGCCCCTTATTGATCCCTGACGTCAGTCGTGGAGGGGGGCCCGAGCGAAAGGCAGGGGCGGCCACCCACTTGGTACCCCGGGGAGTTGTGATATAAAACCACTCCCGTTGCCATAAGCTGGACACCTCCTGGAAGGAACCCTCAGGCCATGGGGCATTAGCACTCTTGCTTATTATGGCACCTCCGCACTCTGCGTGTCGCCCCTCGATCATCTTCGACTCCACATAGAAAATCTTGAGCCACAGGTCGAAGTGAGGGGTAATGCGGACGAAGGCCTCACATACGATGATAAACGACAAAATATGAAGGACTGAATCCGGGGCCAGATCATGGAAATCCATCCCATAATAGTACATGAGCCCCCTGGCAAAAGGATCTACAGCAAGGCCTAGCCCTCGGAGGAAGTGAGAGACAAATACAACACTCTCGCCAGGTTCAGGAGTGGGGATGGCCTGCCCTTGAGCGGGCAGCTTGTGCGAGATTTCGCCGATCAAATACCTGGCCTCTCTTAGCTTCTTGATATCTTCCTCTATGATAGAGGAAGGCATCCACTAACCATGAAGGTTGGATCCGGACATCGTTGAAGGTCCGAAGCGCCTGGCCTAAGCCTTGGGTGTTGGAACTCAAGGTGATGGAAGGATTCGATTGAGCACGAGAAGAAAACAAGATAGGCCTTGGCCTCTTTATAAAGGGGGTGAATATCAAGCGTCCTCCGCGTGGCCGTTTGGGACTTGCCTAAAATTGAGGAGTCATACCAACAGGCACGATTGGGTTACCCACGTCCGTATTGATAAGAATCCCGTAATAAGGGGGACACGATCTCTGCTTCGACAAGACGTGCCAAATTAATCGCCTCGCAAGACTGAAGTGGCAGGCTGATTGAGAAAACGGTTCGTCATGACTAGACCATGGCAATACGTCACATTATGAAAAACAGTCGGCAGATTAAATGTGTGGAAATATTATTCTCTCTACGGTGGTATGTGGAATTTGTTTTGTAGAGTCGGACATTATCCTTGTGTTCAAAATCTTCTATGGAGTATACAGAGGAGGAACCCGCCTTGCAATGCCGGAAACAATCTATGTGTCGGACTCATCATCATTGAAGCCTGGTTCAGGGGCTACTGAGGGAGTCCTGGATTAGGGGGTATCCGGACAGCCGTACTATATCCTTTGGCTGGACTGTTGGACTATGAAGATACAAGATTGAAGAATTTGTCTCGTGTCCGGATGGGACTCTCCTTGGCGTGGAAGGCAAGCTTGGCAATACGGATATGTAGATCTCCTTCCTTGTAACCGACTCTATGTAACCCTAGGCCCCTCCGGTGTCTATATAAACCGGAGGGTTTAGTCCGTAGGACAAGAACAATCATACCATAGGCTAGCTTCTAGGGTTTAGCCTCTATGATCTCATGGTAGATCAACTCTTGTAATACTCATATCAGCAAGATCAATCAAGCAGGAAGTAGGGTATTACCTCCATCGAGAGGGCCCGAACCTGGGTAAACATCATGTCCCCTGCCTCCTGTTACCATCCGCCTTAGACGCACAGTTCGGGTCCCCCTACCCGGGATCCGCTGGTTTTGACACTGACACACTACATCTGCTAGTCTACCTCTTCAAGAGCTTCACGCAACTTACTCAACTATGCCAGAGCCCATAATGGCTTGTGGCTGCACACGGAAGTTTCTATCATGAATAATCTTATGAACCCTTTGAGCCTGGGTGGCGGGTCGTAGGACGATCACACGGGTCCTCCGGGATATCCTTGGACAACACTGGATTCTCCGGGTGCCCACAAGCAATCCACCCAAATGTGTATTAAAGTTGCCACCTTAAGTTAACCATTAATTAACAATCTCACATCTGTCATGGATACACTCAAACCCAATCCACGTCTACGAGCATAGCATAGCAATATAAGCAACGTAGAAGTAACTCCCATAGGTTTGAAAATAAACAGGTGAATAGGTACAACCTCATCTACTTCCCAAAACCCAAAAGTTAATCAGATCCTGTAACGCCCTCGATGCGTCTATATCTCCCACGTGTCGAGGCACGACTTAGAGGCATAACCGCATTGAAAGCAATGTCGCAAGTGAGGTAATCTTCACACAACCCATGTAATAAATAAGGGGAAAGAGATACATAGTTGGCTTACAGTCGCCACTTCACACAATACATAGATAAACATTCATCTTTCAAGTTACACTCAAGGTCCGACTACGGTACCAAAATGAAAGAAGACTACCCCAAATGCTACATAGATCCCCGGATCGCCCCAACTGGGCTCCACTACTGATCATCTGGAAAAGAAACATAGTAACGGCCACGTTCCTCGTCGAACTCCCAAGTGAGCTCGGACGCGTCATCTGCACTGGCATCATTGGAACCTGCAACTGTTGTAATAATATCTGTGAGTCACGGGGACTCAGCAATCTCACACCCGCGAGATCAAGACTATTTAAGCTTATAGGTAGGAAAAGGATAGTGAGGTGGAGCTGCAGCAAGCGACTAGCATATATGGTGGCTGCAACGCAAAAGAGAGCGAGAAGAGAAGGCAAAGCACGGTCGTGAAGCTAGAAGTGATCAAGAAGTGATCCTGGAACGACCTACGTCAAACATAACTCCAACACCGTGTTCACTTCCCGGACCCCGCCGAGAAGAGACCATCACGGTTACACACGCGGTTGATGTGTTTTAACTAAGGTCAACTTCGGGTTTTCTACAACCGGACTGGCAAACCAAGTGTGCCACTGGATAGGTGAGGTGATTTCGGTTGAAATCGATATAAGGATCACCGGAATCGGATGCACGGTTTGCAAATGACAAGCAAAACAAGAATGACGATAATCTGCCATTAACAGCATGATCCTACTTAGCAAGCAACAAGAAAATATGCTACTGCACCCAAACATATCAACAAAGCATATGAAAGTAATCTACACAAGATGCTTGACAAAAGATGAACACTGAGCTACGGCTTAATCACACCACAACAGGTTCAAACAAGCATGACAAAAGTGCAAAAGATAACAGGTTCACAGACTTGGTGAAAATATCAACATGCCAGAAACTAACATCAGGATGACATGTTTAGAGCAATGAAACAACATGCTACAGGGTCCAAACATAGAAAAATAAGGCACGGCATGAATCCACTCAAGGCACTTGACAAAAGTCCCTTACTGACCATAAACCAAAAATTATCAGAAAATATGAGTACACCCATGTAAATTAAGCAAGTTTCGTTACAGGTTTCAGACTTAGCAGAAAACTGGACATGTCAAAAACAGATAACAAGTAGGCATGCTTACGAGCTCGATGCACTCACTACAGAGCATTGCATGATAGACTAAGCATACATCAATCAAGAAGACATGGTATAGGAACTACACATGACAAGAACAACATCATAGCATGCAAGGATCAACTACACCAAGCTTGGCAAAATCGAATAACATGTAAACAATCTGCTTGCAACATTTTGAAGCAAAAGTAGAGCTCTATTGAATCAAGCTATGGCACTCCATAATTACAAACAAAGGCATGTATGGATATAGCAAATCCTCAAGTTCAAAACACTCTTACTGATCATGCTCAAAATATGCATAGATCTCTCGGAAACAACATGAACACATGGCATAAAAATAACAGCAGTCAGGGACTGAAATTTTACCGTCTCTGAAATCAGCAACATCAAGTGCCCTAGTTTGCATGCTTGTGGTAGTCACCACAAGGATCACAAAAATACATGGAATAATTCTATGGAAAGGTAACATGGCATATTACAACACTCATGTAGGACACAACTTCATAGGAGCTACACATCCATCATGGCAAAAATGACAAAAGTGCATGTTCAGGTAAGATCCAGCAACTAACATCAACTAGCCCTCTTCTAACAGCATTTCGGGCATCACGATGACCCCAAATTAAAATGATATAATGGAATGAAATGATGCACTCTTCTATACGAACAATTTGACATATTATACGCGCGAAACAGAGCTATAGGTGCAAAGTTACGTCACGATGAATAGGTGACGATGATATGAAAACCTTAGGACTTAGAGAAAAATCGGGAGGGGAACGAAAGTCAACCGATCCGGCGCGGAAAACGAGGTCCGCCGGGATCTCGATCGGATCCGGGATCCGGCGACTCCGGCGATTCCGGCGAGGTCTTGCAGCGCGGGGAGACGGCGGGGAAGGCGGCGCGGGTCCCGGCGCGGGCGGCGCGGTTCCGAGGCGGCGGCTCCGGCGAGCGCGCGGGGCGACGGTGGCGAACGCCGGCGTGAAGGCGGGCGGCGGGCGGCGAGCTCCGGCGCGGGTCTCGGGCGCGGGGGTGGGCGCCTCCGCGGAGACGGGCGGCGGCAGCGGGCCGCGGGGGCCGGCCCCGGGCCCGGCGGGCGGGCGGCGGTGGGGGGGCGCGGGCGCCACGTGGCAGCTCGCCACTGGCTGCGGGCGGCGGCGGCGATTCGTCCGGCACGCCCGGACACGTCCGGCGGCGCGTGGGCGACGGCGATCTAGGGTTAGGGGTGTTTTGCCCGTGAATGGAGGAGGGGGAGGCCTTTTTATAGGCAGACGGGGCTAGGAAGCTCCAAATGGAGAGCGGTTTTCGGCCACGCGATCGTGATCGAACGGCGGTGGACATGGGAGTGTCTTGGATGGGTTATTGGGCTGTTTTGAAGGGGTGTTGGGCTGCAACACACACGAGGCCTTCACGGTTACCCGGTTAACCGTTGGAGTACCAAACGAACTCCGATTGACCCGAAACTTGACATGCGGTCTACCGGTGCTATACCGAGGCCGCATGGCAAACCTCGGTCTAATCCGAGAAAGTTTGATACCCGCTCACGAAGAAATGTAAAAAAAAGGACGCCGGGGGACAAAGGAGCGCCGGATTGCAAAACGGACAACGGGGAAAATGCTCGGATTTATGAGACGAACACGTATGCGAATGCGATGCACATGACGACATGATAAGAAATGCATGACATGAACAAAATACAAAACGAAGGGAAACCAACCACGGAGAGAATACCATATCACATAGCCGTAAATGGCAAGAGTTGGATTACAAATATGGCAAGTTACATCCGGGGCGTTACAACACTCCACCACTACGAGAGGATCTCTCCCGAGATCTAGGACTGAAAGAACTCCGGATACTCGGAACGTAGGTGATCCTCACGCTCCCAGGTGGCTTGTCGATCTGAATGATGTGACCATTTTACTTTCAGGAATTTGATTGACTTGTTGCGAGTCTTGCGCTCAGTTGTCTCAAGAATAGCAACGGGGTGCTCATGATAGGACAAATCTTCTTGAATATCAATCTCTTCGAAGTTGATGGTGCGCTCAGGCGTCTTGAAGCACTTGCGAAGCTGTGACACGTGGAAAACATCATGCACATTTGCAAAGTTGGAGGGAAGCTCAAGTTGATAGGCGAGATCGCCTCGCTTACCGATGATCCTGAAAGGGCCCACGTATCTAGGGGCAAGTTTCCCCTTGATACCGAAGCGACGAGTCCCTTTCATTGGAGAGACACGAAGGTAGACATAGTCTCCGATCTCGAATGCCGCATCACGATGTTTGCTATCGTAATAGCTCTTCTGGCGCGACTGCGCGGCTTTGAGGTTCTCACGAATTACCTTGCACATGGCCTCAGCCTCTGAGATCAAATCATTGCCGAGCAATTGGCGTTCACCGGTTTCAGACCAATTGAGAGGAGTACAGCACTTCCTGCCATAGAGGATCTCGAATGGGGCTTTGCCCGAGCTGGCTTGAAAATTGTTGTTGTAAGAGAATTCAGCATAAGGAAGGCAATCCTCCCACTTCATGTCGAAAGAGATAACACAAGCTCTGAGCATATCTTCAAGAATTTGGTTGACACGCTCGACCTGTCCACTAGTCTGAGGGTGGAAAGCTGTGCTGAAGCGGATGTTGGTGCCCATGGCCTTCTAAAAAGAATCCCAAAACTTGGAGGTAAAGATGCTGCCACGGTCGGAAGAGATCAATTGTGGAATGCCGTGCAAGGAGACAATTCTGGATGTGTAGAGGTCTGCCAGCTGCGCTGCTGTAATAGACTCTTTGATAGGAAGAAAATGAGCCACTTTGGTGAGCTTGTCGATGACGACGAAGATAGCATCATTTCCATGCTTGGACTTAGGAAAACCAATCACGAAGTCCATTTCGATATGATCAAACTTCCATTCAGGAATAGCAAGAGGTTGGAGAAGACCAGCTGGTCGTTGGTGTTCTGCTTTCACCCTTCTGCAGACATCACACTCATTCACGAATTGAGCAATCTCTCGCTTCATTCGAGTCCACCAATACGACTGCTTGAGGTCATGGTACATCTTCGTACTTCCAGGATGAATTGACAGAAGAGAGTTGTGCGCTTCGTTGATAATGACTTTATGAAGATCACCCTTTGGGACCATGATCCGGTCCTCGAAGAAAAGAGTATCTCTGTCATTAACTCGATAGCACTTGTATTTGGAAATGCCCTTGTCAATACCACGTTTCACCTTCTTCACCATGGTATCCAACAATTGTGCCTCACGAATTTGATCTTCCAAAGTAGGAGAGACGATGAGGTTGGCAAGAAAACCTTGAGGGACAACTTGGAGATTCAACTTGCGGAAAGCCTCACAAATATCCGGTTGAAAGGGCTTGATGATTAAGCTGTTGCAGTAAGCTTTCCTGCTCAAAGCGTCTGCAATCACATTAGCCTTGCCTGGAGTATAATCAATACTCGGATTATACTCTTGAATCATTTCGACCCATCGAGTTTGCCTGAGGTTGAGGTGAGGCTAAGTGAAGATGTACTTGAGACTCTTGTGATCGGTGAATATGTCCACTTTCCTTCCCAACAGGAGATGTCTCCATGTTATTAGAGCGTGGACAACTGCCGCCAACTCAAGATCGTGAGTGCGGTAGTTCCTTTCGTTGGGCTTCAGCTGACGAGAGGTATAGGCAACAACCTTCTTCTCTTGCATTAAGACAGCACCGAGGCCCTGAAGAGAAGCATCACAGAATACTTCATAAGGCTTGTCTTCGTCAGGAGGAGTCAGAACTGGAGCAGTGACGAGTTTCTCTTTGAGAGTGTTGAAAGCAACGTCACACTCAGGAGACCAGACATACTTCACATGCTTCTGGAGGAGGTTGGAAAGAGGCTTTGCAATCTTAGAGAAATTCTCAACGAATCTTCGGCAATAGCTTGCAAGTCCAAGAAAACTGCGAAGCTGCTTGACATTCTGAGGGGGTTCCCAATTCAAAACTGCAGACACCCTCTCTGGATTAATAGCAATGCCCTTGGCAGAGATGATATGGCCAAGATAAAGAAATTTATCAAGCCAGAATTCACATTTGGAGAACTTCGCATATAATTGATACTCTCTGAGCTTGTCGAGCACCAATCGCAAATGTTTGGCATGATCCTTCTTATTCTTGGAGAAGACCAAAATATCATCGAGATAGACCAAGACAAATTCGTTGATGTAGGGGTTGAAGATGAAATTCATCAAGCGAGTGAAATACGGAGGAGCATTGACGAGGCCGAAAGACATGACAGTATATTCATAAGAACCAAAGCTTGTTCTGAATGCTGTCTTGGGAATATCTTCTTCACGAATGCGAATCTGATGATATCCCATACGGAGGTCAAGCTTGGAGAACACCTTAGCACCTTTAAGTTGCTCAAAAAGCTCATTGATGTTGGGAAGTGGGTACTTGTTCTTGATAGTCTTCTTCTTCAATGGACGGTAATCGACGCAAAGTCGGTCCGTGCCATCCTTCTTCTTGTCAAAAAGAACACCACAACCCCAAGGAGAAGAACTCGGTCTGATCAGACCCAGACGCTCTTGTTCATCGAGTTGTTTCTTCAATTCCTTCAACTCATCTGGTCCAAGCTTGTAAGGACGCTTGCAAACGGGTTCCGTGCCAGGCTCAAGATCAATAACGAATTCAACTTCTCGGTGGGGAGGCATACCCGGAAGCTCTTCTGGAAAAACATCTTGGTACTCACAAACGACTAGAATCTGAGAGATAGCTTCCAGTTCACCATTCTCATTGAGAGAAAACAACCGAATGGTATCATCACGAGAGGCATAGATGATCACATCGTCAGAAGAGTGAGTCAATTGAATTTCCCTGGCAGCACAATCAAGCTGAGCCTTGTGCTTATAGAGCCAGTCCATCCCGAGAATAAGATCAATATCAGAATCACCAAGAACCATAGGTTTAGCTAGAAACCTATAGTCGCCCATCTTGATAGAAACATCCGGAGCCATCATCTTGGTATTCATGAACAAACCCGGAGAGGAAACCGCCATTGGCTTGGGCAGATCGACAGTATGCAAATTGTTCATGGATGCAAAAGGTCTTGAAATGAAAGAATGCGATGCGCCAGTATCAAATAAGACTTTTGCAGGAATATCATTAACAGGTAGATTACCCATGATCACTTCTGAAGAATCCTCCGCTTGAGCTGCATACATCATGTTCACCTTTGCAGACTTAGGATTATGCTTGACCACTGCATTGCTGGAAGATTTCACAGGAGGAGGAGGCGGAAGGCGCCTTTGGTTGAAGCACTTGTTCGCATAGTGACCCTTTTGCTGACATTTGTTACAAGTCACCTCTGAGAGCGGACGATGGTAAGGAGCACTTGGCCTTGGAGTTTGGTTCTAAGACATGTTCTGATAGCCAGGGTTGGGTGGGTGGGAAGATCCACGACCACTTGAGTTCTTCTGCTGATAAGGCTGACGGAACGGAGGAGGAGGAGGCAACCAGACCTTCTGTTGCATAGCTGCCACAAGTGAGGAAGAAGAAGACTGAACTGCGTCTCTGACTCTCTTCTTAGATGCCTCACACTTGAGCTGAGCAGCTTCTTGTTTCAGCGCCATGTTGTAGAATTCATCATACTTTAATGGCTCGAAAAGCACGAGAGCAAGTTGCATATCTTCTCTGAGACCACGCCTGAATTGGTAGATCATACTCTTCTCATCAGGGATGTCTTGCCTTGCAAAACGAGAGAGCTTCTGGAACTGAGTGTTGTATTGATAGACAGACATGGTGCCTTGCTTGAGATTGCGGAATTCCTCACGCTTAAGCTCAACAACACTTTCTGGAATGTGGTGCGCTTTGAAATCACGGCGGAAATCATCCCAGGTAATCACACGACCTCCTCTGGAATCTTTGTATTGCTGGAACCATTCAGCAGCTTGATCTTTGAGTTGAAAAGAGGCAAACTTGACAAAGTCCTTAGGTCTGACTTTGCGGCACTCGAAATGCTTGCTGATGTCCACTAGCCAATCCTCTGCGTCTGTGGCCTCGACACAGTAGCTGAAGGTCTTTGGCTGATTAGCAAGGAACTGGTTGAGTGAAGCAAAATGCGGCTGATTGTTGCCTTGGCCTTGATTCTCTTGATTAGCTTGCCCTTGGTTGTGATCTTGCAAGAGCTGAATCAGAATCTGAGCGTTGGCATTTGTGGCAGTCATCAGGGCTTGCCATGCCTCCGGAGGCGGAGGTGGTGGCGGAGGGTTAGCCTGACTTCCTTCATTGCGTTCCGGATTCTGACGCGTTGGCGGAGCCATCCTGAAGAGGGTGACATCCATTAGCATCTTGACAGATATATATTGAAGCTGAATCAAAGGAACGAAATTGCAACAAATAGTCTTCACAATAAACATCCGAACGAGAATGAACGAATGAATTCCAAAGTAAAACGTCACACTTCCATAAGCTGAGAAGCCACTTAGAACAAGGTAAGGAATAAAATCAACGAGGTACGGATGTGAAAAAATACTTGGTAAGGATTACCCAATCACGAACCCAATATCTGCGGAAGAAATACTAGAGCTACATGAATTCCCACTTATAAACTCCCGAAACTTTCTGGTTATGCAATCAGGTGTTGGGGATACAGGGGACACAAAATATATCACCCAAACTAACAATACCTAGATCCAGCTGTATCCATCCTTCAACACATAACCAAGAAATCCTCGGAAATCATCTACCTCCAACCTTCGAAAAGCATCCGTTATACAAGTCATGGCGATACTCCCGCACTCGCCTCAGTACTGGGCTATCAGGGTTATCTCACCAACAACTGTACAAAAGAGATTTTCGATATCGGCGTACTAAACTCAGGTATTCCAAAACCGCAACGATAAAATTATGACGACAACACCTCGGAGCTCAACTCCCCGGGACACCTCCTCTAAAACCCCTGCTGACGGGAGGCAACCAAGAAAATGTTGTCATCATAAACCCATCGGAACGATTCTAAGATACCCACGTGATCCTAAAAATTTTTTTTAGTGAAATTTGAGAAGAGAAGAGTCAAAACTCTACGTCAGGATGCCTTACCAGAGCGATGAGGAGACTGGGAAGTAAAAAGAATTCCTAAACTCTCCGATATATAATTCCTAAACGACTCAAAACATTTTTCTAGACACAACTCGGCCACTAAAGACGATCAAACAGTGGGGGCTCCTAAGGTCGGGGAAGGCTCTGATTACCAACTTGTAACGCCCTCGATGCGGCTATATCTCCCACGTGTCGAGGCACGACTTAGAGGCATAACCGCATTGAAAGCAATGTCGCAAGTGAGGTAATCTTCACACAACCCATGTAATAAATAAGGGGAAAGAGGTACATAGTTGGCTTACAGTCGCCACTTCACACAATACATAGATAAACATTCATCATTCAAGTTACACTCAAGGTCCGACTACGGTACCAAAATGAAAGAAGACTACCCCAAATGCTACATAGATCCCCGGATCGCCCCAACTGGGCTCCACTACTGATCATCTGGAAAAGAAACATAGTAACAGCCATGTTCCTCGTCGAACTCCCAAGTGAGCTCGGACGCGTCATCTGCGCTGGCATCGTTGGAACCTGCAACTGTTGTAATAATATCTGTGAGTCACGGGGACTCAGCAATCTCACACCCGCGAGATCAAGACTATTTAAGCTTATAGGTAGGAAAAGGATAGTGAGGTGGAGCTGCAGCAAGCGACTAGCATATATGGTGGCTGCAACACAAAAGAGAGCGAGAAGAGAAGGCAAAGCACGGTCGTGAAGCTAGAACTGATCAAGAAGTGATCCTGGAACGACCTACGTCAAACATAACTCCAACACCGTGTTCACTTCCCGGACCCCGCCGAGAAGAGACCATCACGGTTACACACGCGGTTGATGTGTTTTAACTAAGGTCAACTTCGGGTTTTCTACAACCAGACATCAACAAATTCCCATCTGCCTCATAACCACGGGCACGGCTTTCGAAAGATAATACCCTGCAGGGGTGTCCCAACTTAGCCCATTATAAGCTCTCACGGTCAACGAAGGATATTCCTTCTACCGGGAAGACCCAATCAGTCTCGGAATCCCGGACTACAAGACATCTCGACAGTAATAAAACAAGTTCAGCAAAGCCTCCCAGATGTGCCGACAAATCCCGATAGGAGATGCACATATCTCGTTCTCAGGGCACACCGGATGAGCAAGACGTCGGGTTGGCATAGACCCTGGTTGCCCAAGGGGCGCCGGACATCGCTCGGTTTGGACCAGCACTCGAAGGAGAACTGGCCCAGGGGTTAAAAATAAAGATGACCCTTGAGTCTGCAGAACCCAAGGGAAAAAGGCTTAGGTGGCAAATGGTAAAACCAATGTTGGGCCTTGCTGGAAGAGTCTTATTCAAAGCGAACTGTCAAGGGGGTCCCATAAATCACCCAACCGTGTAAGGAACGCAAAAATCCGGGAACATAACACCGGTATGACGGAAACTAGGGTGGCAAGAGTGGAACAAAACACCAGGCAAAAGGCCGAGCCTTCCACCCTTTACCAAGTATATAGATGCGTTAATTAAATAAGAGGTATTGTGATATCCCAACAAGTAAACATGTTCCAACAAGGAACAACAAGTCCATGTCCCAACAAGGAACAAACTTCATCTTCACCTGCAACTAGCAACGCTATAAGAGGGGCTGAGCAAAGCGGTAACATAGCCAATCAACGGTTTGCTAGGACATGGATGGTTAGGGGCTGACATGGCAATATAGGAGGCATGATATAGCAAGTGGTAGGTATCGCAGCATAGGCATAGCAAAAGAGCGAGCAACTAGCAAGCAAAGATAGAAGTGATTTCGAGGGTATGGTCATCTTGCCTGCAAGGTTCTCAGAGTTGTCGAAAGCCTGGTCCTCGAAAGCGTTCTCAACAGGTTCCTCATTCACGTACTCGTCTCCCGGCTCTACCCAAGACAAGAGAACAAGCAAAGGAACAACTATCAACCACGATGCAATGCGCAAGCAACATGATGCAACACATGGCATGATATGCGAGATGTGATATGCAATGCATATGCGTGCTTCGAAAGGAAAAAGATGAACAAGGCATAATATTGGCAAACCAATTGTGCCACTGGATAGGTGAGGTGATTTCGGTTGAAATCGATATAAGGATCACCGGAATCGGATGCACGGTTTGCAAATGACAAGCAAAACAAGAATGACGATAATCTGCCATTAACAGCATGATGCTACTTAGCAAGCAACAAGAAAATATGCTACTGCACCCAAACATATCAACAAAGCATATGACAGTAATCCACACAAGATTCTTGACAAAAGATGAACACTGAGCTATGGCTAAATCACAACACAACAGGTTCAAACAAGCATGGCAAAAGTGCAAAAGATAACAGGTTCACAGACTTAGTGAAAGTATCAACATGCCAGAAACTAACATCAGGATGACATGTTTAGAGCAATGAAACAACATGCTACAGGATCAGAACATAGCAAAACAAGGCATGGCATGAATCTACTCAAGGCACTTGACAAAAGTCCCTTACTGACCATAAACCAAAAAGGATCAGAAAATATGAGTACACCCATGTAAATTAAGCAAGTTTCGTTACAGGTTTCAGACAGCCGAAAACTGGACATGTCAAAAACAGATAACAAGTAGGCATGTTTACGAGCTCGATGCACTCACTACAGAGCATTGCATGATAAAATAAGCATACATACATCAAGAAGACATGGCATAGTAACTATAAATGACAAGAACAACATCATAGCATGCAAGGATCAACTACACCAAGCTTGGCAAAATCGAATAACATGTAAACAATCTGCCAGCAACATTTTGAAGCAAAAGTAGAGCTTGATTGACTCAAGCTATGGCACTCCATAATTACAAACAAAGGCATGGATGGATAGAGCAAATACTCAAGTTCAAAACACCCTTATTGATCATGATCAAATTATGCATAGATCTCTTAGAAACAACAAGAATACATGGCATAGAAATTACTAAGTCTCTGAAATCAGCAACATCAAGTGCCCTAGTTTGCATGCTTGTGCTAGTCACCACAAAGATCACAAAAATACATGGCATAATTCTCTGGAAAGGTAACATGGCATATTACAAAACTCATGTAGGACTCAACTTCATAGGATGCACAATCTCCTCGGAACCGCGCCGCCTTCCCCGCCTTCCCGGGCGCGGTTGGCACGGTTCCGAGGAGATTGTGCATCCTATGAAGTTGAGTCCTACATGAGTTTTGTAATATGCCATGTTACCTTTCCAGAGAATTATGCCATGTATTTTTGTGATCTTTGTGGTGACTAGCACAAGCATGCAAACTAGGGCACTTGATGTTGCTGATTTCAGAGACTTAGTAATTTCTATGCCATGTATTCTTGTTGTTTCTAAGAGATCTATGCATAATTTGAGCATGATCAGTAAGGGTGTTTTGAACTTGAGTATTTGCTCTATCCATCCATGCCTTTGTTGTAATTATGGAGTGCCATAGCTTGAGTCAATCGAGCTCTACTTTTGCTTCAAAATGTTGCTGGCAGATTGTTTACATGTTATTCGATTTTGCCAAGCTTGGTGTAGTTGATCCTTGCATGCTATGATGTTGTTCTTGTCATTTATAGTTACTATGCCATGTCTTCTTGATGTATGTATGCTTATTTTATCATGCAATGCTCTATAGTGAGTGCATCGAGCTCGTAAACATGCCTACTTGTTATCTGTTTTTGACATGTCCAGTTTTCGGCTGTCTGAAACCTGTAACGAAACTTGCTTAATTTACATGGGTGTACTCATATTATCTGATCCTTTTTGGTTTATGGTCAGTAAGGGACTTTTGTCAAGTGCCTTGAGTAGATTCATACCATGCCTTATTTTGCTATGTTCTGATCCTGTAGCATGTTGTTTCATTGCTCTAAACATGTCATCCTGATGTTAGTTTCTGGCATGTTGATACTTTCACTAAGTCTGTGAACCTGTTATCTTTTGCACTTTTGCCATGCTTGTTTGAACCTGTTGTGTTGTGATTTAGCCGTAGCTCAGTGTTCATCTTTTGTCAAGAATCTTGTGTAGATTACTGTCATATGCTTTGTTGATATGTTTGGGTGCAGTAGCATATTTTCTTGTTGCTTGCTAAGTAGCATCATGCTGTTAATGGCAGATTATCGTCATTCTTGTTTTGCTTGTCATTTGCAAACCGTGCATCCGATTCCGGTGATCCTTATATCGATTTCAACCGAAATCACCTCACCTATCCAGTGGCACAATTGGTTTGCCAATATTATGCCTTGTTCATCTTTTTCCTTTCAAAGCACGCATATGCATTGCATATCACATCTCGCATATCATGCCATGTGTTGCATCATGTTGCTTGCGCATTGCATCGTGGTTGATAGTTGTTCCTTTGCTTGTTCTCTTGTCTTGGGTAGAGCCGGGAGACGAGTACGTGAACGAGGAACCTGTTGAGAACGCTTTCGAGGACCAGGCTTTCGACAACTCTGAGAACCTTGCAGGCAAGATGACCATACCCTCGAAATCACTTCTATCTTTGCTTGCTAGTTGCTCGCTCTTTTGCTATGCCTATGCTGCGATACCTACCACTTGCTATATCATGCCTCCTATATTGCCATGTCAGCCCCTAACCATCCATGTCCTAGCAAACCGTTGATTGGCTATGTTACCGCTTTGCCCAGCCCCTCTTATAGCGTTGCTAGTTGCAGGTGAAGATGAAGTTTGTTCCTTGTTGGGACATGGACTTGTTGTTCCTTGTTGGAACATGTTTACTTGTTGGGATATCACAATACCTCTTATTTAATTAACGCATCTATATACTTGGTAAAGGGTGGAAGGCTCGGCCTTTTGCCTGGTGTTTTGTTCCACTCTTGCCACCCTAGTTTCCGTCATACCGGTGTTATGTTCCCGGATTTTTGCGTTCCTTACACGGTTGGGTGATTTATGGGACCCCCTTGACAGTTCGCTTTGAATAAGACTCTTCCAGCAAGGCCCAACATTGGTTTTACCATTTGCCACCTAAGCCTTTTTCCCTTGGGTTCTGCAGACTCAAGGGTCATCTTTATTTTTAACCCCTGGGCCAGTTCTCCTTCGAGTGCTGGTCCAAACCGAGCGATGTCCGGCGCCCCTTGGGCAACCAGGGTCTATGCCAACCCGACGTCTTGCTCATCCGGTGTGCCCTGAGAACGAGATATGTGCATCTCCTATCGGGATTTGTCGGCACATCTGGGAGGCTTTGCTGAACTTGTTTTATTACTGTCGAGATGTCTTGTAGTCCGGGATTCCGAGACTGATTGGGTCTTCCCGGTAGAAGGAATATCCTTCATTGACCGTGAGAGCTTATAATGGGCTAAGTTGGGACACCCCTGCAGGGTATTATCTTTCGAAAGCCGTGCCCGTGGTTATGAGGCAGATGGGAATTTGTTGATGTCTGGTTGTAGAAAACCCGAAGTTGACCTTAGTTAAAACACATCAACCGCGTGTGTAACCGTGATGGTCTCTTCTCGGCGGGGTCCGGGAAGTGAACACGGTGTTGGAGTTATGTTTGACGTAGGTCGTTCCAGGATCACTTCTTGATCAGTTCTAGCTTCACGACCGTGCTTTGCCTTCTCTTCTCGCTCTCTTTTGCGTTGCAGCCACCATATATGCTAGTCGCTTGCTGCAGCTCCACCTCACTATCCTTTTCCTACCTATAAGCTTAAATAGTCTTGATCTCGCGGGTGTGAGATTGCTGAGTCCCCGTGACTCACAGATATTATTACAACAGTTGCAGGTTCCAACGATGCCAGCGCAGATGACGCGTCCGAGCTCACTTGGGAGTTCGACAAGGAACGTGGTCGTTACTATGTTTCTTTTCCAGATGATCAGTAGTGGAGCCCAGTTGGGGCGATCCGGGGATCTATGTAGCATTTGGGGTAGTCTTCTTTCATTTTGGTACCGTAGTCGGACCTTGAGTGTAACTTGAATGATGAATGTTTATCTATGTATTGTGTGAAGTGGCGACTGTAAGCCAACTATGTATCTCTTTCCCCTTATTTATTACATGGGTTGTGTGAAGATTACCTCACTTGCGACATTGCTTTCAATGCGGTTATGCCTCTAAGTCATGCCTCGACACGTGGGAGATATAGCCGCATCGAGGGCGTTACAGATCCTAACCATGCAATTTTATGAGGATTGATCTAATGCAATAAAACTGGGTAGTAAAGAGGTATGATCAAAGTGTTACTTGCCTTGTTGATGATCCGTGAAACCTAGAGACTCGTAGTAGCACGCTTCGCACTCCGGGTACTCTATCACAAACAAACAAGTATAAAATAAGCACTCAACTAGAAGCACGTGTAAAACTCAAATAAGATATTTAACCATAAGTTCAACTTAAGAACTCTGGTTTGCAAAAAGAATCAAATCAAACGAAGCAACAAAACTCAAACTCCGAAAGAAACAAGATCGGTTTACTAATCTGTACTTAGGTCAAATTTTACAGTAGCAAAATCTTGTTCAAGTTGGTTAACCAGAAAGAGGGCATCGAAACAAAGATCTAGGCGCTTGAATCGCCTGATTCCGATAAACGAGCGAGAAGATAAACTAAAACGAAAATTGGGTCAGAAATCGCGATCGAAAATAATCGCGGAAAACCCTGGAAAAAGAAAAACTGACGAACAAGCTAACGAACGAACGTTCACTGTCTGTGGCTAACGGGTGAAAACCGTTCGTTAAAACGAACGTACGAACGGGCGTTCGCTAAATAACTAAATTGGGAAAAAATAAAACCGATCTAACAAAAAAATAACCGAGGGTTTCTAAAAAACCATATGGTTTTCTTTAGGAAAACCGGCAGCTACCTCTGGACGGGATGGCGGCGGATCCGGCGGAAGTCCAGCGGGGGCGGCGAGCAACTCCGGCGGGCGGCGGGATCGGTAGCGAGGCGGCGGGTGGTGGCGACGGCGTCCGGCGGTGGGTGGCGGCGAAGTCCGGCGGCGGCGGCGGCGGGTTAGGGTTAGGGTTTGGGCGGCGAGGCGGGCTGGTGCGCTGCGGGGGCTGGGGCGCTGGTTATAGAGGCCGGCCGGGCGAATCCTAGTCGGGCACGGCCCGGCTAGGTCGGTTGAATTTTTTTTAATAATTTCACGCAGAAAAACAAAGAAAAGAAATACTAAATGGACTCAAAAAATCCTAAAATAAAATTTCCCCGTCCTCTAAAAATATAGCGGACAAGATGAACATTTATTTGGGCCTCTAATGCAATTTTGAAAAACTCAAATTTTCCTAATTAAAATAGAATAGCGATAAAACTCTGAATAAAAATCTTATTTTTTTTTAATATTAAATCTCCAATATTTATTTATTTTGGGGAAGTCATTTTATCCCCTATCTTTTATTTTCATAAAATAAATATTCGAAGAGAAAAATATTTAAAATCAAACGATCCTCTTTTCAAAATTTGAGAAAACTCAAATATGAAAATAATGAAATCCCCAACTCTCTCCGTGGGTCGTTGAGTTGCGTAGAATCTCTAGGATCAAGCCAAAATGCAATAAAATATGATATGCATTGATGATCTAATGTATAACATTCCAAATGGAAAATTCGGGATGTTACATCTTGTTTGTTACTTGTTACGCTATACCTGACTTGTTCAATATGTCAGCAGTGCCTGCTGTACTATCGTAAATAAATGCATGACTAGTTCATTTGAGTCCTTAACTTTTCCTCTGACTTCATCACAAGACTATCTTCGTAGTTTATATGAGGCCACACTGTTAGGTGCTTTCCCAGATTATTTCAGCTGCTAAGATGCCTTGGCAACTTAAATTTTGTGGTGGTACACTACCTTTCAACTAGGGATGTCAACTGGGTCCCATTTAATCCCGATTAAAGTCCACTAGTGGTATGATAGTTCAAAAGAGTTTTTGTTTTTTGAGGAAAATGAACTGGGGAGCTAGCAAAAACTAACTAGATGGGACTGGCGGATGTCGTTTATTCGCCACTTACATCCCTAGTTTCATCTTGCCATTTTAATTTCTTTTCAGCTGATGCTGCTTCAAACCATTTAAATATAGCTTGCCATGCTCGGCAATAATTCATATGTCATTTACCATGTAAGCTTACTACCTGGATCATGCGATAACTATCTCTTACTTATGTCCAGCGGAAACCTTTCAGGATGCCGTTCACACTAGGACAAAATGTACAACCCCAGAATGTATTTGTGGAAGCAGTGCGCCATCCATGTTACCAGATGGTAACAGTTCAGAGGCAACACCGCCGGAGAGCAGTCTAAGCACGGATATTATAGTTCTTGAGGCTCTACTAGAGGCAGAAAGAGATGGTGTGGCTGCCATGAATGAGGTAATCTCGATCTTGAAGCTGGAAATTATGCAATTAGTTGTATGCATTATGCAAGCAACCCAAGAATTGGAGGAAGTAAGAATGTTAAATTTGAAGACGGAGGAGGTCCTACTGCTTCTTCTATCTGAAGCCCAGGTAATCCTAGTTCTTCTTTAGATACCAGTTGAAATTGTCATTAGATTATTGTACTTGCATGTTGTGTCATGTCTCTGAATGGATTATGTTGTAAGACCCCCTAAGTTGTCCATGAGTTGTAATTATCTGAATTTTTTAGGCGAGGTAATCCTCAGTACTTGTATGATTGACATAAGGTGAACTGTTTTTCGTCTAAGCCTATTGTATTGGATGAAATAACTGTTTGACTCAAAGTGTATCCAACCTACTGAATTCGAAGATCACGACATTTCAAAATCATAATCATATACAAAGGTAGAATAAATCTTTGTTGTGGTTTTGAAGAAATAAATAACAAAACATAGAGTTATCTGTGGATATTTGTAATCGAATAAAAATTGGATTTGTATTTAGTTGCCAGGGCCCAGGGCAAACGTGAATGCTAATTCTCCCAAGTTTTGAACGAAGCGGCTAAACACCCACTATCATTTGTGGGCTACCCGAAGTAAGTGTTTGCGAGATGGAAATTAATGTCTACCCCTGACACTTGAGATCCTTATCGACCGGATTTACACTGCTCTCGATAGGCGTAGACTAGTAACTTCAATCAGACGTGACACGACGGCCTCTGAGCCCATTCAGAAACGGTGGGCGCCAAACGTGGGCGGCAAAACACATTTGATTCAAGCTCGTCCGAAAGACATGTGTCTCTCCCTCTCCATTTCCCCATTCATCCATGGTGGCCGGCAAAACAAACTCTCCTCGTCCGAAATCGATGTAGGCTAATATTTTAAATATGGGCATATGTGTAAGTTCCCTCAGACGTGACACAACCGCCCTACCTGTCAGCCCCGTTCATACACCATGGGCGCCAACCGTGGGCGGCAAAACACCCTTTCCTCGCCCGAAATCGTTACTGGCAAATATTTGGGAGATGTGAGATTACCGTCCTATGCCCAACCGATGTGATGTCCGAAATTTTAAATGGGGGACAAGTTTGTAACTTTCCCACATTTCAGACAAGCCCGTCTCAAAGTTTGCCTCCCCACTTCAGCCAGCCTCCTCTGTCCGCCACCCCATCCTCCACCTTGTCGGAGCCGCTACCCGTACCCCGTCGTCCATTGCAAGAGATGGACATCTCTCATCCATGGCGGCAGACCAGGATCCTTTCATCACGTCGTCTCGCTTCATCTGCGTTGTCGTCCGCCTTGTCGTTGCCGCTCGTACGACTGCCTCCTCCATGCCACAGGATTTATCCCCCGACCCAGTCGTCTGCCATCTAAAGTCTTCTTCCCCGTCGACGACAACCATCGCACCCGCAGCACCCTCAATGTATCAGCATGGGCCTGCACGACGTCGCAAGAGAGGTGGTACTCTTCCATATGTGCTTAAGTTATTGTTCTCATCTGGAAAATAGATCGTAAATTGTTTATTGTACTTTTCTTTTATGTACCAAACCGTAGTGGCTAGTTGAAAGCAAAGATTGGTTGAGAAGTAGCTTTGTCCGGTTTGCACCTTCAGATCCGCCATGGCACGGTAACTATACTCGTAAATCTTATAGTTTACTCCCTTTATATTCACTACCATCATCATAGGTGATTCACTGCTTCGTGTCGTGCTAGCACTAATCCTCAAGACCTCAACCCATCAAGCGAAACAACATGCCACTCATAATTCCTAAGCTTACATGTTGAAATGTGAATCTGATATGATGCTCATATTACTAAAACAGAGAATGTTTAATTGGTCACCAAATGTTCCTATATTCATTCGAAAAGCATGTGTGCCACCCACTGGTCCATCTAGTTCCACTTTCCTGATTTTACTCTTGATGCTTAGGGTTTTCCCCTTTTATCTACTCTACTATGATCCGCGTAGGTGCTTTCTGTCGTACTAGCATTACTCCACCCTTCAAGCTAAACAACACAACACTCAATATTCCAAAGCTTACTTGTTCAAATATGATTGTGATATGATACTGATATTAGTTAACGGACACATTTAATTGGTTAGCTAAAGGTCCCACTTGAGTTTCGCGACATATAGAGAGACATCAGAATTGCATTTCTTTGTCACTTATTGACTGTACTTTCTTGTCCATACCAAATCTTAGTTGTTATTTCAAAGAAAACATCAGTTGCTAACTACCCTTTACTCATCATGCTTAGGTTTCCCCATTTTATGATGACCACGATCAGCCTACGTGGTTCGTGTCTTAATAGCACTGCTCCACCCATCGAGCTAAACAATCTTAGCTATACAAATTCAAATATGATATTATGCTGATATTAGTAAAACTGACAGATGTTTAATTGGTCAGCTAAATGTTCCTACTTTAGTTTCAAAATGCATGTGAGCCACATATGGAGAGACCGGAAGGAATAGTTTTTCTCTATGCTCTCTGGTTCATCATGGGTGGCAAACCGACATTGTATAGAAAGACTTGTAATATCTTCAATTTGCTTGCTCTTCTGCTCTTCTTTAAGATGATCCTCTTCTCTTGTAGTGGACTGGTCAGGTCAAGTTGTTCTCCCTTAGTATATTTTGAATCTGTCAGGTCAGGTCGACTTGTTCTTCTTTACTATATGTTGAAGTTGTCATCTGTGAAGTATCATCACTTCTGGAGCTCTCATATTTTGAGTAGTAGGCCACATTATATTAATGCACACACCAAATTACAGCATGCATGGCACCTCTTAGATGAATTGCAGAGATAGCACAAAGGGGTATTAGATTAGAATCACTTCTGCATTACAAAGATAATCTCACTTGTTTTTATGTTTTCATGCATGTCAGGTATTGAACATTATCAAAATGGATATGAGAATGGGCGCACAAGAGGAATATTGCGGAACAATCCACTGGCTAGCAAACTTGGCATGGTGGAGGATGGCCTATCTTATTCACCCGTCCATGTGCTTGCTCTTACTTGGCAAGGTTGTATTGGTCGCACATATTTTGCATCTGACCTCTTGCATTACTTCTACGTTGTTACACCATCTGTTTAGTTTAAGCATCATATATGAGTATATGCCATACCTATCCATTTTCTGTACCTATTCCATGTGTCGTCATACTATGTTTTTTCAGTCAAATGTTGTTCTTTCGTAATAGATGTCCAAAAGGAAGAGGGTGAGTACAGATCCTCAAGGAGTACAAACTAGGTATTTGGAAAAGGTAGTGATACCTGTTAAATCAGATAGATCAGCAGCCACAGAAAACACAGGCCCAACTGTACCACACTTTATCCCTACTCTAGTGGCCAAACCCCTATTAGAACTGCTGAGAGCAGAGGGTCAGGTACTGTCTATGATATCAATTCAAAATTTGAACTCCTAAATTTCTGCATTTGCCTTACCTTCTCTCTTGTATGAAAACTAATTTCAGATGAATCTCCTTGCTCAAAGGATCATAGGATCTTACGACAATACTGGGCTTTGCATTGCTCTTGTCAGTACCTCTTGCCCTTTGTCAGCATACTTACACTGATTGTTGTTTGATTATGTAGTATCACTGTAAATGTTTGCTTCTTTATCCTCCCTTTGCTTGAAATTATAAGATCTATATTTACACTTAGATAAATGTAGAATTAACACAACGGTTATGAAGTTTTGGATTGCTCATGTAAGTACCTGTTGTCATGTACTCCCTCTGTATCAAACTAATTGTTGATCAATTGGATGTATTTAGAACTTAATAGTGCTAGATACATCCATTTGAGCGACAAGTAATAACGGACGGTGGTGGTCTTACTGTACTTGCATCGCGAGATAGTTGATTGTCTACCATTACTCTACATCTTATCTGCCCTGCCCTCCACTTTGTCCAAATTATCATATCTACATTTACTCTTACCAAAATGTTGAATAAAGCCAATGCCAATGCACACGTTGATGTCTGCATTCCTCTTGTCAGTACCTTTTGCCTTGTAATGCTGTACTTAATTAATTGCTATTTGATTATGTATCATCTGTCTGCACCTGAGCTTCATTGTCATCTGTTTCTTCCAATATTATTTGATCTATATTTACTCTTTGCAAAATGTAGAATAATGGCAATGCTTATAAAGAATTTTCTTTGGGGAATTTATTGAATTATCCTTCCATAAACATGGAGAAGGGCTTTGTCCAGCCCGTGTTAACATGTAATGTAAGTTCATCCTTCTCAAGCCTTCAAACTTTGTTCTAGTATAGATTTGGATGGGCATCATTTCCTCAATTGTTGTTTATTTTGTTGTTTACATCTTATTGGATGTTTGCAGAAACTACTAGTTTTAAACTATAGTTGTAAAAACATGTTCCTTATGCAAAACAGATCCATTTATTTTCTTATATAATTCTGAAACCTGTTACGTCTCTCCTTGTTTCTCTTTCAGAGTCGTATCTCTTATGCCAGGCAGAACTTTAGGGAAGATAGTGAGCCAAACCATCTTGAGGACAGCGAGATGACCCCAAGGTCCTATCTTGATGAAGACAGTGAGTTGAAGCTACTCAACAACATGTGTGAGATAACCTCTGTGCAGTCGCTGCCTCAATCAGTTCGACTTCTTCAGTCTCAACTTAAAGCGGAAAGGTTTGCTTCAGCTCAGCTCCAAATTGAAGTCAAACATATATTGAAGATGTCAAGGGACTGTCGTGCACACTATGGTGCCATACAGCTAGGGATGAAGCATCTATCGTTGACACAACTAAGGTCTCATCAGCTTGTTCGGCTGCTTGTGAGGACCGACCTTGCCAGGCCTAGTGCCTTTTAAAGTGCTCTCAGTTTTGTATATTCTTTTGTCGGCGCGTTTATATGCACTGGTGGCGACCTGTTATGCCCAGTGTATGTAATCCGAGGTCATGTTGCGCTTTCTTATCACCGGTAGCGGACTTTGATTCCCAGTGGATGTAATATGCTGTAATTTATTTATTGTATAGTCAAGGTTTATTCTTTGGTCGGTATGCTGTAATTTAGGCCAGAAGGTTCAGTGGATCTCAGTATTGTCGGTCCTCAGGCCGGCCCGTTACAAATATGGGCAAAATGTGCGCCTATAATCATCTTGGGCCATTAGCAGGTCTAAACCTATAGTAGTTTCCCGCCTTTAACAGGCCGAGTAAAGTTCTGGCCAGCTGGGCCAGAGAATACCATGGGCTTTTTACAGGCTAAAACTTAGATTAGGATAGCGTTGAGCCGAAAAATTCACTTGCCAATACAGGCCGAAACTGCCTAAGGCCCATGTTGGGCCCAAATAGGAGGAGCAGTTAATAGGCCAATATATCTCGGGTCTGTTTAGCCCAATAAAATATGGGCTTTAAGCAAGCCGGTATCTGCTACCTCTTGAGCACTGCGTTGGTTTTCCCTTGAATAGGAAAGGGTGATGCAGCAAAGTAGCGTAAGTATTTCCCTCGGTTTTTGAGAACCAAGGTATCAGTCCAGTAGGACGCGAAGCGCGAGTCCCTTGCACCTACACAAAACAAATAAATCCTCGCAACCAACACGATAAGGGGTTGTCAATCCCTTCACGGTCACTTACGAGAGTGAGATCTGATAGATATGATAGGATAATATTTTTGGTATTTTTATGATAAAGATGCAAAGTAAAATAAAAGCAAAGGAAATAACTAAGTGTTGGAAGATTAATATGATGAAGATAGACCCGGGGGCCATAGGTTTCACTAGTGCCTTCTTCCAAGAGCATAAGTATTTTATAGTGGGTGAACGAATTAATGTTGAGCAATTGACAGAATTGAGCATACTTATGAGAATATCTAGGTATGATCATGTATATAGGCATCACGTCCGAGACAAGTAGACCGACTCCTGCTTGCATCTACTACTATTACTCCACTCATCGACCGCTATCCAGCATGCATCTAGAGTATTAAGTTCATGAAAACAAAGTAACGCCTTAAGCAAGATGACATGATGTAGAGGGATAAATTCATGCAATATGATAAAAACTCCATCTTGTTATCCTCGATGGCAACAATACAATACGTGCCTTGCCGCCCCTACTGTCACTGGGAAAGGACACCGCAAGATTGAACCCAGAGCTAAGCACTTCTCCCATTGCAAGCAAGATCAATCTAGTAGGCCAAACCAAACTGATAATTCAAAGGGACTTACAAAGATAACCAATCATACATAAAAGAATTCAGAAGATTCAAATATTGTTCATAGATAAACTTGATCATAAACCCACAATAGATCTCCACGAGGGAGGGGGAGAACATTGTATTGAGATCCGAAAAGAGAGAAGAAGCCATCTAGCTACTAACTATGGACCCGAAGGTCTGAGGTAAACTACTCACCCTTCATCGGAGAGGCTATGGTGATGATGTAAAAGCCCTCCGTTATGGATGCCTCCTCCGGCGGAGCTCCGGAACAGGCCCCAAGATGGGATCTTGTGGGTACAGAAGGTTGCGGTGGTGGAATTAGGTTTTTGGCTCCGTATCTGATCGTTTGGGGCTATGTAGGTATATATAGGAGGAATGAGTACGTTAGTGGAGTAATAGGGGGCCCACGAGGGTGGAGGGCGCGCCCTGGGGGGGTAGGCGCGCCCCCTTACCTCGTGTCCTCCTCTTTTGTTTCTTGACGTAGGGTCCAAGTCTCCTGGATCATATTCTTCCTAAAAATCACGTTCCCGAAGGTTTCATTTCGTTTGGACTCTGTTTGGTATTCCTTTTCTGTGAAACTCTGAAATAGGCCAAAAAAACAAAAATTCTGGGTTGGGCCTCCGGTAAATAGGTTAGTCCCAAGAATAATATAAAAGTGAATAATAAAGCCCAATAATGTCCAAAACAGTAGATAATATAGCGTGGAGCAATCAAAAATTATAGATACGTTGGAGACGTATCACGCATCCCCAAGCTTAATTCCTGCTCGTCCTCGAGTGGGTAAATGATAAAAACAGAATTTTTGATGCGGAGTGCTACTTGGCATAATTTCAATGTAATTCTTCTTAATTGTGGTATTAATATTCAGATTTGAAAGATTCAAGACAAAAGTTTAATATTGACATAAAAATAACAATACTTCAAGCATACTAACTAAGCAATCATGTCTTCTCAAAATAACATGGACAAAGAAAGTTATCCCTAAAAAATCATATATTCTGGCTATGCTCTATCTTCACCACACAAAGTATTTAAATCATGCACAACCCCGATGACAAGCCAAGCAATTGTTTCATACTTTTGACATTCTCAATCTTTTTCAATCTTCACGCAATACATGAGCGTGAGCCATGGACATAGCACTATATGTGGAATAGAGTGGAGACGACAAAAAAGGGAGAATATAGTCTCACATCAACTAGGCATATCAACGAGCTATGGAGATGCCCATTAATAGATATCAATGTGAGTGAGTAGGGATTTCCATGCAACGGATGCACTAGAGCTATAAGTATATGAAAGCTGAACAAAAGAAACTAAGTGGATGTGCATCCAACTCGCTTGCTCACGAAGACCTAGGGCATTTTGAGGAAGCCAATCATTGGAATATACAAGCCAAGTTCTATAATGAAAAATTCCCACTAGTATATGAAAGTGACAAAATGAGATACTCTCTATCATGAAGATCATGGTGCTACTTTCAAGCGCAAGTGTGGTAAAAGGATAGTAACATTGTCCCTTCTCTCGTTTTCTCTCATTTTTTTCATTTGGGCCTTTTCTCTTTTATTTTTATGGCCTACTTTTTTAGTCTAGAGTCTCATCCCGACTTGTGGGGGAATCATAGTCTCCATCATCCTTTTCCTCACTTGGGACAATGCTCGAAAAATGAAGATCATCACACTTTTATTTTCTTACAACTCAACAATTACAACTCGATACTTAGAACAAAATATGACTATATATGAATGCCTCTGGCGGTGTATCGGGATATGCAATGAATCAAGAGTGACATGTATGAAATAATTATGAACGGTGGCTTTTCCACAAATACAATGTCAACTACATGATCATGCAAAGCAATATGACAATGATGGAGCGTGTCATAATAAACGGAACGATGGAAAGTTGCATGGCAATATATCTCGGAATGGCTATGGAAATGCCATGATAGGTAGGTATGGTGGCTATTTTGAGGAAGGTTTATGGTGGGTGTATGATACCGGCGAAAAGTGCGCGGTATTAGAGAGGCTAGCAATGGTGAAAGGAAGAAGGGTATGTATAATCCATGGGCTCAACATTAGTCATAAAGAACTCATATATTTATTGCAAAAATCTACAAATTATCAAAGCAAAGTATTACATGCATACTCCTAGGGGGATAGATTGGTAGGAAAAGACCATCGCTCGTCCCCGACCGCCACTCATAAGGAAGACAATCAATAAATAAATCATGCTCCGACTTCATCACATAACGGTTCACCATACGTGCATTCTACAGGAATCACAAACTTTAACACAAGTATTTCTCAAATTCACAAATACTCAACTAGCATGACTCTAATATCACCATCTTTATATCTCAAAACAATTATCAAGCATCAAACTTTTCTTAGCATTCAACACACTCATAAGAAAGTTTTTACTAATCTTGAATACCAAGCATATTAGGATTATTTAAGAAAATTACCATGCTATTTAAGACTCTCAAAATAATCTAAGTGAAGCATGACAGATCAATAGTTTCTATAAAACAAATCCACCACCGTGCTCTAAAAGATATAAGTGAAGTACTAGAGCAAAACTCTATAACTCAAAAGATATAAGCGAAGCACATAGAGTATTCTAACAAATTCAAATCATGTATGGATCTCTCAAAAGGTGTGTACAGCAAGGATGATTGTGGTAAACTAAAAAGCAAAGACTCAAATCATACAAGACGCTCCAAGCAAAACACATATCATGTGGTGAATAAAAATATAGCTCCAAGTAAAGTTACCAATGGAAGTAGACGAAAGAGGGGAGGCCTTCTGGGGCATCCCCAAGCTTTGGCTTTATGGTGTCCTTAGATTATCTTGGGGGTGCCATGGGCATCCCCAAGCTTAGGCTCTTTCCACTTCTTGTTCCATAATCCATCAAATCTTTTTCACCCAAAACTTGAAAACTTCACAACACAAAACTCAACAGAAAATCTCGTGAGCTCTGTTAGCGAAACAAAACAAAAGACCACTTCAAGGTACTGTAATGAAATAATTCTTTATTTATATTGGTGTTAAACCTACTGTATTCAAACTTCTCTATGGTTTATAAACTATTTTACTAGCCATAGATTCATCAAAATAAGCAAACAACACACGAAAACAGAATCTTTCAAAAATAGAACAGTCTGTAGTAATCTGTAACTAACGCAAACATCTGGAGCTCCAAAAAATCAGCCAAAATAGGAAGACCTAGACAATTTGCCTATTGATCAGCAGCAACTGGAATCACTATTTTATCACGTTCTGGTTATTTTAAAAATTATTTTCGTGAACAGAAAGTTTCTGGAAATTACAGCAAGATCAAATAACTATCATCCAAGAAGATCCTATAGGTTTAACTTGGCACAAACACTAATTAAAACATAAAAACTCATCTAACATGAGTCTAGAACAAAGATTTATTCCTAAACAGAAGCAATAAGCAAAAAACTAAAAATAAAACTGGGTTGCCTCCCAACAAGCGCTATCGTTTAACGCCCCTAGCTAGGCATAAAAGCGAGGATAGATCTAGGTATTGCCATCTTTGGTTGGCAATTCTTCAATGAGACATCTATCATCCTTAGTAATTTCTTTCCTTTTAGTAATCATCAAACTTTTAGGCACAAGATCGAAAAATTCATCCATAGCAAATGGTTTATTAATGATGGCAAAAAGATTGGGATGAATACTTACAAATTTGAGATCCGCAGTTTTCTTACTAGAGGATTCACCCTTATTTTTAGGAACATACATAAGCTTGGGAATTTGAGTAGGAGGATTTGGAGTATTCTTTACGGAAGAAAAAGCGGTTCCCAAGTTGGTAATGATACCCTCAATTTTATCGATTCTAGTGGAATCTTGATTTATTCTCTCATTAACTATGGGTTCCTTCTCCTTAATATTTTTCAAATTCACTCCTACCTTAGATCCATATTGGGTAATTTGGTTGTGGATCTTTTTATCCAGATTTTCAATTAACTCTAAAGTAGCAACTTTATTTCCAATAATTTCAAGTCTTTGCATTACATGCTCCAAAGTTAACATAGTTCCATTAACCAAAAGAGGTGGTGAGCCAAATAAATATATCATAGCATTATAAGAGTCAAAAGTATGGCTACCCAAGAAATTCCCTCCGTTAATGGTATCAAGAATATATCTATACCAAGGATTAGCGCCTACATAAAAATTGCGGAGAAGAACGAAAGTAGATTGCTTCCTAGCAGATCTATTTTGAGCATTGCAAATTCTATACCAAGCGTCTTTTAGATTTTCTCCCTCCCTTTGTTTAAAATTTAGAACTTCATTCTCGGGAGACAACAGAGAAGATAAAGGACTAGCCATAACAACAAGCAAGCGAAAAAGACGCGAACGAAAAAGAGAGGGCGAATAAAACGTCAAGGGTGAAGTGGGGGAGACGAAAATGAGAGGCAAATGGCAAATAATGTAATGTGGGAGATAAGGGATTGTGATGGGTACTTGGTATGTTGACTTTTTCATAGACCACCCCGGCAATGGCGCCAGAAATCCTTCTTGCTACCTCTTGAGCACTGCGTTGGTTTTCCCTTGAAGAGGAAAGGGTGATCCAGCAAAGTAGCGTAAGTATTTCCCTCAGTTTTGAGAACCAAGGTATCAATATAGTAGGACGCTAAACGCGAGTCCCTTGCACCTACACAAAACAAATAAATCCTTGCAACCAACGTGATAAGGGGTTTCAATCCCGTCACGGTCACTTACGAGAGTGAGATCTGATAGATATGATAGGATAATATTTTTGGTATTTTTATGATAAAGATGCAAAGTAAAATAAAAGCAAAGGAAATAACTAAGTGTTGGAAGATTAATATGATGAAGATAGACCCGGGGGCCATAGGTTTCACTAGTGGCTTCTCTCAAGAGCATAAGTATTTTACGGTGGGTGAACGAATTAATGTTGAGCAATTAACAGAATTGAGCATATATATGAGAATATTTAGGTATGATCATGTATATAGGCATCACGTCCGAGAAAAGTAGACCGACTCCTGCCTGCATCTACTACTATTACTCCACTCATCGAGCGCTATCCAGCATGCATCTAGAGTATTAAGTTCATGAAAACAGAGTAACACCTTAAGCAAGATGACATGATTTAGAGGGATAAATTCATGCAATATGATAAAAAAACCATCTTGTTATCCTCGATGGCAACAATACAATACGTGCCTTGCTGCCCCTAGTGTCACTGGGAAAGGACACCGCAAGATTGAACCCAAAGCTAAGCACTTCTCCCATTGCAAGAAAGATCAATCTAGTAGGCCAGACCAAACTGATAATTCGAGGAGACTTACAAAGATAACCAATCATACATAAAAGAATTCAGAAGATTCAAATATTGTTCATAGATAAACTTGATCATAAACCCACAATTCATCGGTCTCAACAAACACACCGCAGAAAGAATATTACATCGAATAGATCTCCACGAGAGAGGGGGACAACATTGTATTGAGATCCAAAAAGAGAGAAGAAGCCATCTAGCCACTAACTATGGACCCGAAGGTCTGATGTAAACTACTCACACTTCATCGGAGAGGCTATGGTGATGATGTAGAAGCCCTCCATGATGGATGCCCCCTCCGGTGGAGCTCCGGAACAGGCCCCAAGATGGGATCTCATGGGTACAGAAGGTTGCTGCTGTGGAATTAGGTTTTTGTCTCCGTATCTGATCGTTTGGGGGTACGTAGATATATATAGGAGGAAGGAGTACGTCGGTGGAGCAACATGGGGCCCACGAGGGTGGAGGGCGCGCCCTGGGGGGGTAGGCGCCCCCCTACCTCGTGTCCTCCTCTTTTGTTTCTTGATGTAGGGTCCAAGTCTCCTGGATCATATTCTTCCTAAAAATCACGTTCCCGAAGGTTTCATTCCGTTTGGACTCCATTTGATATTCCTTTTCTGCGAAACTCTAAAATAGGCAAAAAAACAGCAATTCTAGGCTGGGCCTCCGGTTAAATTAGCCCCAAAAATAATATAAAAATGAATAATAAAGCCCAATAATGTCCAAAACAGTAGATAATATAGCATGGAGCAATCAAAAATTATAGATACGTTGGAGACGGATCAGTATCAACGCGGGCCATAGGCCCAAAAGTGTCACGGGCCATTATCAGACGGGCTGTAAGCAGGCCAGATTCAACGTAGGCCCAACTCTTACACGGGCCATTAACAGGCCGATAGGCCAGTTGGGGGCTGAAATTTATCCATGAAGACTACGGGCCATTAAGAGGCCTAAAGTTACTTCGGACAAGAAATAGCCAAGTTTCTGCATGGGCCATTAAATGGCCTAAAGTTAAACCGGGCCGGCAACGTCCCAGATACTCCACGGGCCGCTAACAGGCCGAAACTATTATCGGGTTGCACTGGTAAACGGGCATTTAGTAGGCTGAAATATAAAACTGTCTTAGAATGGGCCCAAAGGTACAGTGGCCTGTTAACGGGCCTGATCCAATATGGGATGTAATTTGCCCCAAAACATGACAGGCTGTGAACGGGCCTGATCTGCTATGGGCCTCAATTTGACCCAAAACATGGCAGGCTGTTAACAGGCCAACCCACTAGTGTTTGAAAAAAATGGTGGGCCTTTAGCTGGGCCGGCCTTTTTACCGGAATGGGCCTCTATTGGGCCGTGCCACACGTCGATGTATCATAGGCGCCTCATGTCCAATGAGTGGATGACATCTATCCCAACATGGAGCCGACACGTGGTTCCGTCGGCCAATGAGAATTTTACAGATGGAAAATCCCCATTGGTTCGGGCTGTTAATGGGTTATCGGATCCAAAAGCGGACCCGATAGCTTAACGGCGAGCCGTTACGGTCGATGCCACGTGTCGCTCAACCTTGACAAAAGCACTTCTATGACATGCGATTTATCATCATGGAAGTGGACACTTCTGTGATGATAATTTTGGTAATGTCAAGGAACACTTCTACGACAGCACATGTATGACTATCTTGATTCTGTCATAAATTTGTGATGGATGTACATACATGACAGAAAACGTGACCTACTATGACAAACACGTATCATCATGGAAGTGTATTTTTTGTAGTTTGTCATGCAAGAAAATGGCTGGTCTCATGTTTAAAACATGTTGTACTATAGTAGAGGTAGATGTAGATCTAGATGTAGTGTAGACGTAGATGTAGATGTAGATGTACATTCTGAGATATAGAGATAAGTGAGACTCACCAACAGTCACCAAAGTAGGCCGAGTATGTGCACGAATCACCCACAAAAAAGGAGTACATGCACGAAGAGAAAAATTGCGCGCATGGACGCATGTACTCTGTGCCTCATTCCCTAACACACGCGCGCGGGTGCACGGTGGAGCTCATTTCTGGATGAAGAGGCAGCTCACGTGATAATTTGATGCGTTTGGTAGTTTTCACTTAGTGGAGGGTCGGGAACCATGTGTGGACGAATCAAAGTTCGACCATGACCCGGTGGCGTGTTTGTTTTTAATTTTTTTTCTTCGATGGAACGTACACAGTTTTTTTCTTGAATGGCACATGAATCGTGCACATACTCAATGACGAAGCACGGGATGAGATTGTAGCCGTGGACATGGTCGGCCCTTTTTGGAGACTACTACACTAGTCCTTTGATGTACATTTTGAAAAAAACTACTACTTTGATGTGTCATGTCAACTTGCTGAACGATGAGAAGCTTGCTTACTACACCCTCTACATAGCCCACACTTTGTACGGCTAGTTATAATGGGAGAAACAAAGCGCACTCCAAGAAATTTTTGCTTATGTGTCAAGTAGTTAATGAGAAGTGGTAACATAATATGTTACTGGAACATAGCGTTTCCTAAGACAAGATGAGTCACAAGCTAATAATTAAAGCCATCATAACATTAGTATGTTACTCCCTCCTTTCCGGTTTATAGGGCTTATCTCAAAATCTTAGTTTTCCATTTTATAAGGATCAATTTGGTTGTTCCCCATCACAAGTTTTGATTTCAAGGTGCATTAAATAATTGCATGCAAGTATTAAGAGAAAATTGACCAATGCATGTACTTTATGCATGCATGCATTGCAATTAATACAATGGTAAACATAATTTTTTGAGGAAAATAGAGCATTAATTGGGTGCTTTTGCAAAAAACCCTCCCACCTCCCGCGCGTGCTTCCCGCCCAGCGCAGCTGAGCCCGCCGCTCCACATTGATGGCAAGTCAGGGCAACGTGACCTCTAAGTGCTTCCGACACTGAAGTGGCGTGCTGACCGAGGGCACTGCCCGCTGCATGCCCAGCATTTTAGACTACACAGTTGAGAGTAACTTCAGAGCAAGTACTATAATTAGATGACATAAGTGAGGGAGTCCTGGATTAAGGGGTCCTCGGGCGTCCGATCTGTTGGACATGGGTCGGATTGATGGCCCATGAAGATACAAGATAGAAGACTCTCTCCCGTGTCCGGATGGGACTCTCCTTTGCGTAGATGGCAAGCTTGGCATTCGGATATGAAGATTCCTTTCTCTGTAACCAAATTTGTACAACCCTAGTCCCCTCTTGTGTCTATATAAACCGGAGGGTTTAGTCCATACTGGCAATCTCAATCATATAGGGTAGACTTCTAGGCTTTTAGCCATTTCGATCTCGTGGTAGATCAACTCTTGTAATACTCATATTCATCAAGATCAATCAAGCAGGAAGTAGGGCATTACCTCCTAGAGAGGTCCCGAACCTGGGTAAACATCATGTCCCCTCTCTCCTGTTACCATCGACCTTAGACGCACAGTTCGGGACCCCCTACCCGAGATCCGTCAGTTTTGACACCGACATTGGTGCTTTCATTGAGAGTTCCGCTGCGTCGTCACCGGAAGCTTCGATGGCTCCATCAATCATATACAACAATGCCGCCCTGGGGGAGGTTTTCCTCCCCGGCCAGATCTTTGTGTTCGGCGGCTTCGCACTGCGGGCCAACTCACTTGGCCATCTAGAGCAGATCGACAACTACGCCCCAGGTCACGAGATTAGTTTTGGAAATTTGGACTATGTCGCTGATATCTGAGGAGACTTGATCTTCCAAGGATTCGCGCCCCCAACCTCCTCTTTGGCCTTAGATCCGGAGCATATCGCCAGGTCCGATGACGGGCTCCCTGAACTCGCCGGACTATCTGCGGCCACTAGGCCCATTGTGGGAGAGTCGGGGGAAGTAGTGTCGCTGGCAACCATCATGAAGCCGGACCCTTCTCCGTACACTGGCACCGAATCCTCGGAGTCAACATCGTGTGAGTTCGACGAAGGAGTCCCCCTCTTGCCATACTCCACGGGCTCTCTTCTCTCGGGCCAAACCTCGCCTTTAAGGGAAGCTCTGGACTTAATGTGATCCTTGTCATTACAGAGGAGCAACGTCCAAACTATGCCCAGCCCGGAATAAGGGCTGAGAGCGGGGAATTTTACGTCCCACCCACCACCCACTTTATACACACTGTCGAGGATTTAACAGACATGCTCGATTACGACTCCAAAAACATCGATGGTATGGACGACGATGCCGGAGAAGAGGAGGCCCAAAACCCGCCGTTTACCGGACGCTGGACGACCACCTCTTTGTATGACGTGTACATGGTGGATACACCCAAAGAAGCTAATGACAATGACGAAGAAGACCCAATCGAGGATAAACCTCCTGAGATATAGCCAAAGGGCTAACGACACCGCCGCTGCTCTAAGTCACGCCGTGGAAAAGACAGTAATACCGGCATAGGAGAAAACAATACTCTAGACGACGCCGAAGACAATGAAGACGTCGTTGAGCCAACCTTCAAATAGGACGAATGGGAAGATGGACGAGTCAGCCCTGATGAACAGGCCATAAACAAAGACTCGGAGGATAGTAATTATCTTCAGCTCTCCGAGGATGAGGTGAGCCTCGGCAATGAGGATTTTATCATGCCTGAGGAACCTCTCGAGCAGGAGCGCTTTAACCGCCGGCCAATAGCCACTGCAAGGAGCCTGAAAAAGAAGCAGCTACAGCTTCAAGCTGATCAAGATCTGCTCAATGATACATGAACTAATGTCCTGGCAGCCGAGGAATACGGCCTCGTGCGCCCAACCAAAGGTTACCCGAAGCGCAAATTGCTACCTCAATTCGATAACGAGGCAATTGAGCCCGTACCATCAGTGCGTAATGCGGCTGATCGACCACCACGTGGCCGGGACAAAGCGGCAACTCAAGCCGAACACCAGCCCATACTACCTTGTCGTAAAGGCAGAGATAAAACAACTCGGGGATATACATATGACCTGCGGCAGGACCTGGACAGTAGAGCAGGACAGACCAGACTAATCAACGGATCGCGGGGGCGTGCCCCGACACACGACAACGGCTATCTAGCCAGACGTGGCAAGCATAATCACGCCCGGGCCGAAAACCGCAGATGGACTCCATCCGAGCTACATCACGACGTGGCCCGATATAGAGGCGCCGCAAACCCCCTTTGCTTCACTGATGAAGTAATGGAGCACGAATTTCCAGAAGGGTTTAAACCCGTGAACATCGAATCATATGATGGGACAACAGACCCCGCGGTATGGATCAAAGATTTTCTTCTCCATATTCATATGGCCCGCCGTGATGATCTTCATGCCATCAAATACCTCCCACTAAAACTCAAGGGACCAGCTCAACACTAGTTGAACAGCCTGCCCGAAAACTCCATTGGCAGCTGGGAAGACTTGGAAGACGCCTTCCGTAATAACTTCCAAGGTACATATGTCCGGCCTCCGGATGCCGATGACCTAAGTCACATTATCCAGCAGCCCGGGGAGTCAGCCAGGAAGCTCTGGACTAGGTTCTTCATTAAAAAGAACCAAATTGTTGATTGTCCGGACGCCGAAGCCCTCGCGCCCTTTAAACACAGTGTCCGAGATGAGTGGCTCGCCCGCCACCTCGGTCAAGAAAAACCAAAATCCATGGCAACCCTTACCGCTCTAATAACCCGCTTTTGCGCGGGAGAAGACAACTGACTCGTGATATGTCTCCAACGTATATCTATAATTTTTGATTGTTCCATGCTATTATATTATTTGTTTTGGATGTTTAATGGGATTTAATACACCTTTTTATATTATTTTTGGGACTAACCTATTAACCGAAAGCCCAGTGGAAATTGCTGTTTTTTGCCTATTTCAGTGTTTCGCCGGAAAGAAATATCAAACGGAATCCAAACAGAATGAAGCCTTCATGAGGATTGTTTTTGGAACAAAGGCAATCCAGGAGACTTGGAGTGGATGTCAAGGAGGCAACAAGGCGGCCACGAGGTAGGAGGGCGCGCCCAAGGGGGGTAGGTGCGCCCCCACCCTTGTGGGCCCCTCATAGCTCCACCGATCTACTTCCTTCGCCTATATATACTCTTATACCCTGAAACCTTCGGGGAGAGCAATGAAACCCTATTTCCACTGCCGCAACCTTCTATACCTGTGAGATCCCATCTTGGGGCCTTTTCTGGTGATCTGCCGGAGGGGGATTCGATCACAGGGGGCTTCTACATTAACACCATAGCCTTTTTGATGATGTGTGAGTAGTTTACCACAGACCTTCGGGTCCATAGTTATTAGCTAGATGGCTTCTTCTCTCTCTTTGGATCTCAATACAAAGTTCTCCTCGATTCTCTTGGACATCTATACGATGTAACTCTTTTTGCAGTGTGTTTGCCGAGATCCGATGAATTGTGGGTTTATGAACTTGATTATCTATGAATATTATTTGATTCTTCTCTGAATTCTCATATGCATTTGATACCTTTGCAAGTCTCTTCGAATTATCGATTTAGTTTGGCCTACTAGATTCATCTTTCTTGCAATGGGAGAAGTGCTTAGCTTTGGGTTCAATCTTGCGGTGTCCTTTCCCATTGATAGTAGGGGCAGCAAGGCACGTATTGTATTGTTGCCATCGAGGATAAAAAGATGGGGTTTATATCATATTGCTTGAATTTATCCCTCTACATCATGTCATCTTGCCTAATGCATTACTACGTTCTTATGAACTTAATACTCTAGATGCATGTTGATGTGTTCAGTAATAGTAGTAGATGTAGAATCATTTCGGTCTACTTGACACGGACGTGATGCCTATATTCATGATCATTGCCATAGATATCAGCATAACTATGCTCTATTCTATCAATAGCTCGGCAGTAATTTGTTCACCCGTCGTAATATATACATGCTATCTTGAGAGAAGCCACTAGCGAAACCTATGGCCCCCGGGTCTACTTTACATCATATAAGTTTCCAATCTACAATTCTAGTTTACTATTTATTTTGCAATCTTTATCTATATCATAAAAATACCAAAAATATTTATCTTATTATCTTTATCAGATCTCACTTTTGCAAGTGGCCGTGAAGGGATTGACAACCCCTTTATCGCGGTTGTTGCAAAGTTCTTATTTGTTTGTGCAGGTACTAGGGATTTGCGTGTAGTCTCCTGCTGGATTGATACCTTGGTTCTCAAAAACTGAGGGAAATACTTACGCTACTTTGCTGCATCACCCTTTCCTCTTGAAGGGAAAACCAACACATGTTCAAGAGGTAGCAAGAAGGATTTCTGGCGCCGTTGTCCGGGAGATCTACGCCAAGTCAAGACATACCAAGTACCCATCACAAACTCTTATCCCTCGCATTACATTATTTTCCATTTGCCTCTCATTTTCCACTCCCCCACTTCTAAAACAATTTTCGAAAACCTTTGCCTTTTCTTCGCCTTCTTCCCGTATGTATCTTTGTTTGTGTTTCCATGTGCCTTCTATTTGCTTGCACCTCTGCTAGCTAAAAATCTATTGATATGGATCCACTTAAAGTGTTCTACTTGGATCATCTTCGATCCTTATGCATTCGTGCTGAAACCCCGACTAGCCTAGTTGATGGGAAATCTTTAGATGAGCATGCTCATTTTGTGCGCCACCGTTTGTCTAAAAAAGGGAGACTCTTATGGGATCAAATAAATAGATTTCCGTGTTTTGCTTGGTATCTTTGTGAAATTTATGATTTTACTTGTTTCTCTAAGAACCCTTAAAAACACCTCCCCTGCCTATGTGAGTTTAATGATAATGAAATCTTATCTTCTTATGCAAAGGGCGTTTATAGTTACTATGATATCAAACAAATTGAAGAATTTGTTGCTTTTAAGGGTGCTTATGAAGTTGCTTCTTTGATTGAAAAGTATGATATTTGTCGGTGTACAAAAAGAGGGGTACACTTTTTGTACCCCTATAACTGTGCACAAGCACCACCACACCAAGCAAGGCAAGGGAGGTGAGCCAAGGTAAGGCCAAAACCCAAGAGAACTGGAGCAACGCCAAGGCCAAGACCACAAAGAGCAAAGGGGGCGAAGCAGACTCCCCCGGCAAGATCCTTGCCGGGGGACGGTTCTAGCAACCTCGGTAAGGCTCTTGCCGCGGCAGCTCGCCCCACGCCTACGGAGGAAATCACCCTTGAGTCCACTGCCCCCATGGGGCAAGGATTTGGGAGACATACCCTTGGTGGCATGCAGATCTTTGTGAAGACATTCAAGATCAGGCACGCACTATGGAAGATGACAACCCTTGGCGGGATCCCAGCCCAGGAGGACCACAAGGCCCCCGGCAAGCGCCTTGCCGGGGATGACAGCAGGCGCCTCGGCAAGACCCTTGTCGGGGCCCTGGCAAGACCATTGCCGAGGACGCCCACAGGGCCACCATCAGGCCCACGCCGATTAAACCCCCACCACCGTGGGCATGCAGCAGCCGACCCAACCAGCTGGGCGGGCACCTGCGTGGCGACATGCAGATCTTCGTGGAGACCCATCACTGCGCCACCTTAGCTGCCTGCCTACCTACACGGCGTCACAGGAATCGCTGGCCAGGGCGCGTGTCGACACAAGAAGGAGCGGCGACGGATGAGACAGGTCTCTCCCCCGTCCCCGATAAATCAAGGACACCTAAGCAAGACGCATTAAATGTGCCTTGTCATGTAATGCGAGGGATAACCTCGCATCACTGTACCCTTTCCACCTCCTGTGTGCCACTGTGGCAACCCCTTTTTCTATAAAAGGAGGCCCGAGGCGACCAGGAGAAGGATTTCGGCTTTTTGGAGCTCCTCGCGCCCCATAGCTAGCTCAAGAACACAGATATACAATCCACCAAAGCAGGAGTAGGGTTTTACGCATCCTCGCGGCCCGAACCTGGATAAACGAACCGTGTGCTATCAGTTTGATCCGCTCTTCTCACGACCCCGCGCCCCGCAACCATAGTAGGGATTCTTGTGATCCCATAGGTGTCGTTCCAAAACACCGACAATATTACTCTCTACGAATCTGAAAATTTTGACATACTTAAATATTGCTCTGAAAACTATGCTCATCATGTCTATGTCAAAGAATTTATTGAAAGAATGACCATTGAAAATAATGATATGCATGAATCTATAGATAATTATGATTCCGATGATTTGATTGAAATATCCCTTTATGAACATGATGCTTGCTATTCTTGTGGCCATGATGCCAATATTTATGAACATGAATTTGCTATAGTTCCTTATGTTAAACATGAGATCGTTGCTATTGCACCCATACTTGATAGTTCCTTCGATGAGAAGCATGATTGCAATGATGTTATTATAAATTATATTAATCCCAATTGTGTTAACGATATGCAAACCCTAAGCCTGGGTTTGCTAGTTTTGCTATGTCCACTACTTGATGCAATGATCATGATTGAGGTGATTCTTCTTACAATCTTGAAAATTTATTTAAGCCCCACGATGAATATGAGATTGATAATAATGTTTGCAATAATACTGAAAGTGGTTTTGGAAGAGTGTCAACTTTAGATCCCACATCTTTGGATAATGTTCAATCTTATGAAGTTTTTGATTAAAGTGGGTTTGGAGAGGTCATGACTTTAGTTAATGATATTCCCACTATTTTGGAAGAGTGTCAAATTTGCATGCATGTGGATCATGTAGAGAAAATTTTATGTGAGAGCTATATTGTTGAATTTGAATATGATCCCACATGTAATTATTATGAGAGAGGAAAATATGGTTGTAGAAATTTTCATGTTACTAATTTACCTCTCGTTATGTTGAGATTGTTATTGTTTCTCACTTCTTTCTTGCATATGCTAGTTTTTGCTTGTCTTGATAATTTGTTTGCCTATAAGATGCCTATTCATAGGAAGTATGTTAGACTTAGATGTGTTTGTCACGTGCTATATGATGCTCTCTTCGTGTTCCAATTGCTATCTTCCATGGGCTTGATGCGCTCCTTGAGCGCCGTGAGGTCGGTACCATCCGGCAAGCTATCCATCGCGGCCGCGAAGTCAATATCGGGATTCCAGTATGCCACCTTGGTGATGACCTTGGTCACGACCCTCCGGCAAAGTCGCCAGGCCTTCCCGGCCAACATGGCCGCTCTGTTGGAGTGAAGATAGGCCAAGGCTCCAAGGACGCCCTCGAAGAACTGGGTCAGCTTAGCGTTGACGGTCCCGCTACGCTCAGGGGCGTACCTCACGTTCGGCATCCCCATGGTGGGCAATTGCAAGGTGACCCTGCCAGCGACGACCTCCAGATGGCTGATCCACCGGTTCTTGCCCGCCACATATTCCTGGTGGGAGGCGGCCTCGTTTGCCCACAGCTGCTTCTCCTCCTCCATGCTCCTGGTCAAGGTCTCCTCCCGAGCCCAGCTCTCCGACAACATCTTCTCGAGATCCTCTAGCTTCAGCTTGAGGTCTCTGATGGAGTTTTGTGCTTCGGAGAGCTCCCCAGTCCTGCTGATAACCGCTCCTTGTGCCTCTACCAAGGCGCGGTTGAGCGTGTTCTTCTCGTTGGACAGCTTGAGGGCATGTTCCTTCAGCTCATCCCGCTCCACCTCCAACTCCGTCACCTTGCCGGCATGGGCCAGAGCTTGGGCATCGAGTGCCTCTTTGTGCCTCTGCTCCAGCTCGCGAGTCCATCACGCGACAAGGGCCTCGAGCTCCTCATCCTTGCCGCGGAGCATTGCGGCAAGCTTCGCCTCACGCACGGAGAGGTCCTCTTCCTGGGAATCCAAGGCGGCTTGATGCTGGTTCCGGGCGGCCTTGGCTGCGGCAGCCAAGTTCGCTGCCTTTTCCTGGGCCTTCTCGATGTCAGCCATCTTCATGGTGAGCTCTACATCGCGCTTGGCCAATTCCTCCTGAAAGGCCCTCTACTCCTCACGAGTCCGGTGGAACCAGGTCTACGTCTCGGCAACGCGCGCCTTGAAGTCCACCTCCGCGTTGTCCAGCGTTGCCATCCTGGACTTGACCTTGTCCAGGCGGGCACGGTAGAGCACTTGGAGCTTCCGGAAATTGGCCCCCATGGCACGGAAAAGCTGCTCCTGTGGAGAACCATTGCCGCCAACCCCCGGCTCATCGACCACCTCGAGCCCGGTGGCGGCAAGCACCTCGCCGTCAAAGACTTCCCCTTCCGCGGGCGCTCGGCTTGACGCCCCTGGAAGATGGACGAAAAGATCGTCGCCCACATTCAGATATCTGCCGGGGCCCGAGGTTGAGGAGGAGGGAGGTTGATCATTCACCACCTCTTCCTCGGCGGAGGCCTTGCCGGCCTCCCCGGCAGGTCCACCGCTGGCGCCCTCGGTAGAAGCCTCGCCGGTCGCCTTGGCGGCCTCTGCGGCGATGTCCTCGGCAGCATCCTTGGCGGCCTCATCAGCGGCGGCCTCGTCAGCATCCTTGGCGGCCTCCTCGGCGGCAATCCCGTCGGCCTCCACCGCGGCCTCCTCAGCAATATTTCCAACAACAGTGTCCACGTCCTCCATGTCTGTCGAGGGAGGGACTGGGCAGTAATGGGAGCAATGAAGCCAACAAAAAGAATAAGGAAAAAACAGAGACGGAGGACAGGTGACTCACCAGTGCCAGGCTGCGAAGCAGAAGTCCCCTCCTCGCCGGCATTTGGCGCCGTGGCAGAGTCACCAGCGCCCAAGTTCCCCTCTTCCTCCATGGGTGTGGGCTCCGTGCTTGATGCCCTTGCCGGGGATGCCCCTCGCAACGGCGTAGTCGATGGGGGTGGTGTGTTGGGGGTAGCCCTCTGCGGCTCCTCCTGCTGCCGCTCCCCTCCTGCGAACCCGACAAGGTCAACACCACAGCATCTAACGCCTACCACGTGTCAAGTAAGAGGAGGGTGACGAACTTGCGCTGGGGGTTGTGCCGGGGGCTGCTATCCGGGCTGCTCAGCACCACCAGTGGTGACTTTGAAGCACCGGCCAGGGGCTGGCTGCTTGCCGAGGCCTTCTCCCTCTTCGCCCTCTGGGCCAACGTCTCTGCGTCCCTGCAAAAGCAAAAACGGACCAGGAGATAAGTGATTTGATTCAGGGAAATGGAAATGGCAGTAAGGAACGGAGTACTTACTCGTCATCCATCTCCTCCTCTTCCGCCACCTTCCTTTTCCTCTTCGGGCTGAGAGGCCCAAGATCAAAAGGGAGCTCCACATCAGCATCCAAGTCGACATCTACCGGAGGAGGTGAATACAGTGGGGTCTGTGCGCGCCCAGATGGGGAAGGGACTGCTGTCTTCTTCTTCTCAGCGGCCTTCGTCATCCTCTTGGCTGTCGTGGCCCTCGTGTGATGCCCGGACCCCTCCAGGGTCAATTGAGGCCGCGCAGCCCTGCCGGGCTGGCCCGGCTCACCGGAGTGTCACACCCTGCATTTTGTAACATGTCATTTGCATTAATAAAGCATGAAAATTTGGACCAACAAAAACTTTTGCATTATTTGGCTTTTATTTTGAAGTTGGTTTTCTCTGTGTGGTTTTTCAAGTGCTCTTTATAGTCAACTACTCCACCTTCTATACTTCATCTCCTTGTCCCAAACTTCTGCCCAATGATCATGCCATGTCTATAGAGCAATATACTATTTTCTTACAAAAATAATTTGGCCAAAAAGTATTTTCAAAAATTAGTTTTCCAAAAACCCCTGGATTGAGGTTTGCACTGCAAATACTTAATTAAGGGCAGTAAAGGTATTTCCAAAGACATATTTGACTCCTATTAGATATGGGATACCCAGAAACCACAAAAATATAATTTTGAAAGTTATTTTCCTATTTTATTTAAAGGATTTTTCTTAAGGCCAGAAATGGTCTTAAATAGGTTAAAATTATTTAAAAGCTTTAAAAATATTTGAGAAAAATTAGGGAGACTCAATGGACATATATTTTCCATATATATGAGTTTCAACACATGGTTATGATCAAAATATTGCACAAAACCTCCCAAAACCATTTCTGCCCATTTCAAGTATTTGAAATATTTCTACAGGAAATATTTTCATAAAAATCCAAGGAAAATCCAGCAAGTCACAAATGCATATTGTGATCACCTTGCAAAGCCTCATGTCAATTAAAGTCATTTTGGTTCACCAAAATGCCCCAAACCCCTCTCTGAGCAGAACCATATTTGAACAAGTTTGTACTACCAACTTTCTCTCCTTGACTCCAACTTTTGTGAGCATGTTCACATGACCCAATGAGGCCACTACACCAAGTGGTGCATCAAGGAGAAGTGATTTGCTCAACTAGATCTACACAAGTCTATTTCTGCTCATTTCTAGGGTTTACAAAAGTTGCATTGGCAACTTTGCCCAATTAAGCTCAAATTTGGTGGCACACCCTATTTCCAAGTGTCATTCCATCCTGCTAAGTATCATGGCAATTGGAGTTCATTTTCTTGCCCAAACCAACAACAAACACCTTCTGCCATTTTTCCAAAAACACCATTTTGACCCCTTCCACTAATCTCCTTGAGCTCAACTCTTTACCACAGCTCCTCCCAGCCCCCTTTCACCTCTAGTAACAATGGAAAACCCACAGCTCACTTATTGGAGGGGTAAAATCTCTCTCTCCCTCTCTGGACAGCCACTTTCTCTCTCTCCCTCACCCTCTCTCTCCTCTCCTACTGGCTCTCCAGGGCATCCAATGTCACTCCCCTCTTCTTTACTCCCTCCTAGATCTTCTAGACATCAGTGGCCGCGCCCACAAGGCATATAATATGCCATGGCATGCCAAATGCTCACTCCAGAGCGTGCTACAGTGCGGCTAGGCACTGTAGCCGCTCTCTGCCCAACGACTCCGACGACCTCGGGCCTCCCCCGCGCGCCTGCTGATGCGCCTCGGCGTCCGCAGCATGCTACGCGGTTGGCCCCCTTCTCTCTCCTCATCCTCGCGCCTCCGCGCTAGCGAACAGAGGCCGCCCGAGCACGCCAATGGAGCGGCTCGCACGCGCGCGCCCCTGACCTCTCCCCACTTCCTCTCTCTATCTCACCCGACGTGGTCGACGTCCAGGAACACCCCAGACACCACGCCTGCTTCCCCCGAGCCCTACAGCGACGAGCGCGAGCTCGCCAGCGCACGGGTCTACTGGACCTCGCCATTCGCCTATTTAAAGGCCTCCCCGAGCCCTTCTCTCCTCACCACTCGCTCTCTGCACCACCAAACCCTCCCCCTGCACCCCCAGTTCCTCTCCAGAGCCGCCCGAGCTCGAGATCGAGCTCGAGCTCCCCCGTTTCGGCTCACCGGAGTTCGCGAGGTATAGGCCTCCCCCTCTCCTCCTCTGCCTTGATCTGGAATCTCTGCATCCCCCTCACCCTTTCCCCCTTGTTTCCCCTCTCTGTAGCTGTTGGAAATGGCCGGAGCCACCGCCTCCTGAAGCTCCTCCGCCGCAGCTCCTGGTCGCCGGCGAACCAGGCACCCCCGCCGGCCAAGTCCACCACCCACCGACGTGCGGAAGCCTCCTGAAGCCATCCCCGCACTCGCCGGAGCTCGTCGTGGCCTGCATCGTCGCCAGTGAGCACCGCGACCCTCCTGTCCACGGGTTAGTGATGACAGGTGGGCCCCGCCTGTCATCCTCTCCCTCGTTCCCGCGCCCCTCTCTCTCCCTGACCTGCGGGCCCCGGCCGTCAGGTTTGAAATGGGTGTGCGGGCGCGCGCGCTGTGCGCTGGCTCGGCTAGGCCGGCCCGCTGGCTGGGCCTGCTGCCCCGCAGCTGTTCTGGCCCAGCAGGAACAGGGCCCTTTTTCTTTTTCTTTTCTGTCACTTTTTCCAAATATTCCACAGGGCAAAATATATGTCCAAATAAATTAATTCCAATTCCTAAAATCCTAGAATATTGCAACCTATTTAATGGTGCAACTTTCATTCAAATCCAGCAACTTTTTCTTCCCTATAAATATTTAAATGTGATTTTAAGCATTTAAATATGCCTTTGCAAATCCATTTCTCCTATTCTGCTACACCAAATCCAAAACTAGGAATTTTCCCCTTCTTAGGTTTCAACCTAGTATTTTACAAAAATGAGTTGACATTTTTCTGAGCACTTTGGTTTTTCTGTTTTATTGTTGCCTTATTTTCTCGTTATTATTTTGCGACGATAGATTGCGTTGCTGACGAAGGAGTTGGACCAGAAGACTTTGAAGACCCTGAAGACTTTGCTGAGCCAGGCAAGCAGCCCTTTGACCATGTAAAAGAAACCTTTTTATGCATGTCATATGGCACTTTTATTGCTTGCATCGAAGTCATGATGAAACGGTGACCACCTGAGGTGGTTTGCCTCCGTTCCTTTTCTCGTTGACACTTGCATGATGCATGACCCTACCTTTCTATGAGGGTTATGCCGGTGGGAGTAGATAGGATGCTAAGTAGTGCTACGCATAAGGGACGGGAATATGCATGGTGACGGAGACAAAGTATTTTCAAAGGACTTTTCGAACACCCCATCGGGTGCCACTTATGCCCGAGGGAGATGATGAGTTGGGTAACCAATTGATGACGAGGTGGTGTACCGAGACAAGTGTGTGTTGTTTTTCCAAAACGGATTGGTTTAAGTTGCGACCGTTATTCCAACCTTACATGCGCAACCACTCTACCCTTATATGGGAAAGGGCATTATTGATTACCTAGGCCGATACTAGATTGGAGCCCGCATTACTAGTGACGGGGGGGAGTTGGTGCTCTCTCTCGGGACGGGGTCGTGCCAGGTAGGGCGGCCATGACTGTTTTTACAGGGCACCGGATACACCGTTGTGTCCCCTCACGGATGTTACGATCTTGAGTAAGTCTCGTATGATGTACATCGTGAGGATACAGAACAACGAGTGGACTCCTTGTTAGTGTCGTCTAGGGAAAGATAGTGATCGGGTGCTTATCCCGGGTACTTGAGGTATCGCGGGTCATGGATGACACGGAAGTTCCCCGGATCTTGTGGGTAAAGTGTGCAACGTCTGCAGAGTGTAAAACTATTCGAATAGCCGTGTCCACGGTCAAGGACAGTTGGGTAACCGCTCTTGCGCTACGTCCACATGATTACAAACCAGTGTGTGTGTTTGGATAAGTGGGAAGAACTACTTGGGTCAAGTCAAGGACTTGACATGATTGAGTTGGGTTGGTGCCCACTCTATTTATGTTGATATCTGTAACCTGTCCTCATGGTTACTTGAATTCTCCTAATGCATGTTTTACAAGTTGTTGAACGTGTCATTGCACTCAAAACTAGATTTCCGCAAAAATTTACCTATATCATGCATTGTTGTACCTTGAACCAAAACATGGGTTGCTTGCGAGTACATTCAAAGTACTCATTGGCTTGCCACTGGTTATTTAATTGGCCAGGCATGGAAGAACAGGAGTTCGAAGAAGAATTCTTTGGAGACGATCATGCGAACTAGGACGTTTCCCAGTCAGAATGCCTGTAGGGTTAAGGCAGATGGCATGGGTTCTACTTATCGACGGAGATTTCCGCCGCTTGTGTTTCATTTGATGTTCAACCCTTAAGGCTTTATCTATGTAAGACTTGACCATAATGGTCATAATTTGTGTAAGACGATATGTATGGATGTAAGACTATTGTTATTCAGCTTCTATGTGTTCAGTGAGCATTGATCTCTGGGATCACTGTACACGTGCATTTGGTGATCACGACTTATGAGTCGGGGTCCGCACAGAGCTGGTATCAGAGCCATCCTGACTGTAGGAAGCCTTAGTTAGCATGGACATTAGTTAGCTTGAGACCATCTGAACTTCTCTTCTTTTCTAAAGCTTACCCAACCCAAGGTATATTTCCCTGATTGACCTGTCCCATTCAACCTTTGTAGATGGCTGCCGTACCTGAAGACTTCCTGACCACCGGATTTCCGTGCTTCTCGAGGATAGCCTCAAGAAGTGCCAGTTCCACCGAGCCCCCATTTTCACCTACCATGAGCATTGGATCAATGACACCGAGACGGAGTATCATGTGGAAGTGATCATGAAGGCCAATGACTCTCCAACAAGCTGGTTCTTCGAGGGACCCCAGATGGCAACACTAGTTCTTGCCGTCGAGACGGCAACCCTCAAGGCATTCACCCGCCTTCGAGACCTTCTCCCCGAGATGGCAGACGAGATGGCAACCCGCTTCTTGCCTTACCGGAAGGAAGGTGAGGATGAGAGCAGTGCACCAGCTCCACCACTAGAAGAAGGACTTCCACTCCGATTCCAGACCTACTTCAGCCTTTGTGCCGATAGTTTGGCACAACACTTGGCCTCGGAATCGAGGGAACTCCGAAAGGAACTCCATGAGACCAAGGCATTTCTTCACCAAGCACAAGAGAAGACGGATAGGATCAAGAAGGAAGGTGCTCCCCCTGGCCAGCCCGCAATCGCATACAGAGGCGGAAGACCCCCCAAGGATGGAGAACCACCACAGCAACACCGCATGAGCGCAAAGGAATACCACAAGCTCTTCGCACCACCGGCAAAGCAACGCCGTGTTGAGCTCCTCCACTCTCCCACCCCTTCAAGTGAAGAGGAAAGTCAGGCCACCGATGACGAGGAGGAAGACCCAGAAGAGCCAGACTACGCTACCGAGTATTCCACCACTTAGGCATCATTCGCAACCCGGATATGCCCGTTAGTAACCCCTACGGTAGGATAGGTCGTGTACCCCTATGCGAAGTCGAGTCCTTGTAATGGTTCATATGAAACCATGTAGTGTTGCGTTTGCTTTTGAAGTGTTTGATGGACGCCGTGCTTTCCTACGGGAACTTGTAAGCAACTACATCACCCATTTGGATTTTAATGAATGTGTTTGGCCTTTTGGCCCTTGCATGAAAACAATTAGTGTCATACCAACCCCCTTACTAGGCATCCCATCTATATTGCTTTCCCCATCTTTCCCAATCATGAGACCTTGATCGCTCCAACAGGATGCCTGTTGTAACTAGTACTGGTACCTCTACCCAGCAGCAAGAAGCCGGAGAAGGAGCCAGTCAGGACCAAACCCAAGGACAAGCTCCACCACCGCCACCACCTCCAAACATGGACACGGCTCAGCTTCTCCATGCCTTCCGAGAGGAACGCTAAGCCAACACTGCAGCCCTCCAGATGATTGCTCAAGCTGTCAACCGCCAGCCGGCGGGAAACGGCAATGGACGTTCCACGTTGGTGGAGTTCAAGAAGCATGCACCACCCACCTTCATCAAGACTGCTGAACCCCTGGATGCAGACGACTGGGTCCGCACCATTGAGGATCTGCTAGAACTAGTCGGATGCACTGAGGACTGTGAGAAGGTGGCATATGCTGCTCACTATCTCGGGGGAACTGCTAGAGCTTGGTGGGATGGATTCAAGGCCACGCATGCTGAGTGAAACATCACTTGGAATGACTTCAAGGCAGAATTCCGCAAGGCCCACATTCCTTCTGGAATCATGGCCATCAAGAAGCGTGAGTTCCGAGCCCTAAAGCAAGGTAGTAGATGAAAGTGCGTTATATCGACTAGAGGGGTGGTGAATAGGCGATTTTTATGAAATTCTTCACTGAGGAATTTGCTAGTGAGGAAATTCCTTAGCGAAGAACTACTAGCAGCGGAATAAGTACTCAGAAGTAAACATAGCAGATAGCATGCATGATCATCATGATGAAATGAAGACAAACACAGAGTACAGAAAGCGTAAACACAGGATAGCACAATGTGAAGACAAACAGACTAAAGAAATTGAACTGAGGAAATTGAGAAAGTCTTCAGTCAAAGTCTTCAAACACAGATATGAACAAACACACAACTCAGTAATGAGGAAATGAAAGTGTTGAGGAAATAGAACCAGTAAGTTTGGTGAAGACAATGATTTGGTAGACCAGTTCCAACTCCAGTCTCAGTTGTACATCTGGTTGGAGCGGCGGAGTATTTAAACTCGAGGACACCTAGTCCCGGACACACAGTCCTCACCGTATTCTCCTTGAGCTAAGGACACACAGGCCTCGCCCAATCACTCGTGGTAAGTCTTCAGGTCACTTCCAAACCTTCACAGACTTGGTCACTCAGCGATCCACAATTCCTCTTGGATGCTCTAGACCTTGACGCCTAACCGTCTGGAAGAAGCACAGTCTTCAAAGGTAACAAGCGTCGGATCCACGCAGGATCAATCTCTTCAGTGATGCTCAATCACTTTGGGTTTGTAGGTGTTTTGGGTTTGGGTTTGGATTTTCCTCACTTGATGATTTTCGCTCAAAGTCCTCGGAGGATGGGTTGCTCTCAAATGACAAGTGTCAAGTTCTCGCGGAGCAGCCAACCAGCTAGTGGTTGTAGGGGGGCGGCTATTTATAGCCTAGGGAGCAGCCCGACATGATAAGACATAAATGCCCTTCAATGATATGACCGTTAGGTGGACAAGATATTTTAGGACAGCTGGCGCGTAGCACAGCAACGGTCGGAAATTTGAGGTTCAAATTCCTCAGGGCTATCATGTTCCTCATAGTGCAGGCAATTCGCACTAGCGAATTCCTAACTCCTCAGTCCGAGCAAAGTCCTCAGTGGCCAGAAGAACTGCGTCTCTGTCACTGAAGAAATTGACTGAACTGTATGAGATTTCCAATGGCTTCACTCAAAGGGACTGGTAGGTGTAGGATTTGAGTTGAGCATCACATGGAAATTTTCTCCTTAGTATTTCCTCGACCCCCTTTAACAGTACGGTGTTTCCTAAGACTCAAGAAAGAGAAAATGAGACTACGAAAACAAAAGTCTTCACGCTTCATATTCCTCGAATGATAACCAAGTCTTCAAGGTCACACCAATTTCTTCACTTTTAAAGTCTTCAGAAAGTCTTCAAAATATCAAAGTCTTCAGTCGAAGAACTTCATTTTTAGGGGTCGACTTTCTCTGTAAATATCAAACTCCTCGTAGCCTTATAGACCTGTGTACACTCATAAACGCATTAGATACTTAACCTATAAGTCTTCAATACACCAAAATCACTAAGGGGCACTAGATGCACTTACAATCTCCCCCTTTTTGGTGATTGATGACAACATAGGTTAAGTTTTCAACGGGGATAAATATATGAAGTGTAAATACTGATATTTAGGAATTTGATTGCAAGATATAGAAGAACTCCCCCTGAAGATGTGCATAGTGAGGAATTTGCTTTTGAAGCAATGCACACTTGAAGAGTTAATCATGGAGAACTCCCCCTATATCTTGTAATTCATACACGCATTTGACATATAATATGAAGAATTTGAAATGCATGATGAAATATGGTGCCTGATGTAATTCAGCATGCGTGCGATAATATTAACGAGGAATAAGCATGCAGAATAGCGCATCAAAGTATCAAAGCATAGTGCAACAAAAGTACCAGCGCACCATCGGACTTAAGATTACAACTCGATCCAATAAAAGTTTCGGAAGAACGAGAGTTGTAACTTAAAAAAACGCCCTTATTATAGACCCGCTTGAAGACTAACTCAGATTTCTCCCCCTTTGTCATCAAATGACCAAAAGGATCGAAACTGAGGACTAACGCCCCAGAAGATTTTCAAGTTGATGATGGAGCGCCAGCGTTGTTGGGGTCGGTCGTTGAAGTAGGGCCTGCTGTAGTGTCATCCAAATCTTCATGTTCATCAGTCGCACGCGATGAAGAATATGAACTGGCCACCAAAGAAGGAACCTTGACCTTCTTGTATTTCTTCGGAGGAGGTGCAAACCAGTCAAAGTCTTCTTTGAGACCCATTTTCTCCAAGTCTTCAGCGCTGTATACTTTAGACAGAACAGCCCAGGTGCGGTTGAGGGTTTCATGAAGGTAGTAATGGTCTTTCTTCACGGCATTGTGTGTGGAAGTCATGTTGTGAAGAATTGAACCAAACTGACGCTTGACTATTTGTGATTGCGATCAAACTTTTGATGAAGACTGAGGAGTAACTCACGGACAGTCATCACCCTGGGTGTTGTCGCTTGAGGATTTGGCTTGGCAGTGTTGGCAGCAGAGTCATGTGTGGCAGAGTCATCATTGGTGGAATAAGAAGCAGCCTTGCGAAATTGTCCATCCAATGGACGAATGCCTTCATCTATCACAGCAGTGGCCTTGCCCTTTTCATCAGCTGAGGAAAATGTCCGTTTGAGGACTTCAATGGGAGGCAAGTAGCTGCAGTGGTTGAGAGTTTTAGCCTTTTAGTTGAGTGAATACCTTGTCCTGATGAATTTCATTATCCAAGGTGCATAAGTCTTCAGCTCAAATGGTGACATAGCAATGTTGGCCAGAGTCCTCATGAAGAAATCATGGAAGTTGACGGGAACGCCATGGATGATGTTGAAAAGCAGATTCTTCATGATGCCAACGACTTCTTCATCAGTCAAGTCGTGGCCTTTGATGGGACTCATTGTCTTCGTCAGAATGCGATAGACAGTCGTTGGCACATACAACAACTCCTTGATGAGGAATGTGGTTCTAGGACCTTGGCCTGGCTTCAAAGGCTTCATCAACACTTGCATATAGTGATTTGAAAGCTCAGGTTCGTTGTACACACAACGTGCATCTTCAGTGGGTGGACTCAGAGGGAGGACGCGAAGCAATTCATATGCTGGGGCCTTATGATGTGTATTCTCAGTCATCCAGTCCAAAACCCATGAGTTCACATCTTCAGAGTTGTCGGTGATGTGCAACGTTGCATAGAATTGAAGAATAAGTTCTTCATTCCAATCGCATATATCTGTGCAGAAGTTGAGCAGCCCAGCGTCGTGAAGAACAATGAGACCGGCGTGAAGCACGGCAAAGACTCCATATCCACGTGAGGAATATGAGCATGGTCGAAGACTTTGTCTTTGTTGTAAAGCACAGAGGAATAGAAATTTGCTTGGCTGGTTGTCCAGAAATGCCTCTTCCTTATGCGAGCAGAGTCATATGGATTGTATTCAGTGAAGAACACATGCTCGCCATAGAAGTCTTCAGCCTTGAATTTCTTCTTGCGTGAGAACAGATCCTTTGGTCTTGGCAGAGGAGTGTCAGTGAGTTGCATCACGACCTCAGGAATCACGATCTCAGGCTCTTTAGCCTGAGGAATTTCAGGATTTTCCTCAGGTGCAGTCACCTTGTCTGTTTCAGCAGCAGTTTCTTCAGCACTAGTGGCTGGAATTTCTTCATTCACAGATGCAATGGGATGAGTTGCGCCAGAGCCCAATTTTATTGTTGGTGAAGGAGAGTGAGGAATTTGCTGCAGGGGAGTGAAGAGTGGGGAATTGGGATGCTGACTTTCCCAAAAGTCGTCATTCATCACTAGAGTGGTGCTTCCAATATCCACATCTTCATCAATTTCTTCAACACCAGCCTCTTCAGCATCAAACTGAGGCATTGGTGATGAGACCATTGGGGTTGAAGGGATTGCATCCGCTTCAATTTCTTCATCAATCTGCTCTGAGGAAGCAGCAGATTGAGTTTCTTCATCTGATCGACTTGGGATCTCATAATCTTCACCAAAAGGAACAAGGTCCTTTGATGGCATGGAGGAGATAGGAATGGCATCAATGGGCTTTACAAATGAGCTTGTCATCGGCTTCATCTTCTTGGGAGCTGAAGATTCTGAAGCATTGGATGTCTTCCTTTTCTTCACAGCAGCTCGCTCTGCAGCCTTGGTTTTCTTCACATCTAATGCAGGATGGAAGAATTGGAGTTGGCGTAGGCGCAGGTGGAGCTGAGGAATCTGGTTGATTATCCTCAGGCGCAACTGATGCAGTTGCCCTGGTTTCTTTGTTTTCTTCACGCGCACCACTAGTGGATGCCCTGGCAATTTCTTCAGTGGCTGGAGCAGAGTCATCATCCCTGGAACTGGCATTTTCTTCAGCAGCCTGAACTTCATCAGCGGTGCTGGCATGTTCTTCAGTTTGCTGAACAGATGCTTCAGCATGAGGAATTTGTTGTGTTGAGGCTGCACCCTTGGTGAAGGTATCAGTCAGCCTCACAAATCTGACCTTGGCTCCTTGCCAATCAGCATAGTACGAGTCAAAGTTGTCACTGAGGGCTTTGATCTCAGCCTGCATCTTGACGAGTTCCTCAGGCGTCATCTTGACAACATTTTTCTTCAGCAGCTTCTCTTTCCTGTACTGAGATTTCTTGATCTCTCTGGCCCTATCATATTTCCACTTCTCCTCTTGGATGAAGTGAGTCAACATGTGACTTTGGCAGGTGTCAGCTTGAAATCAGGCATAGGTGTGTTAGAATCCTTATGCCAGAGATCAATATAGTCTAGGATCGCCCTTGGATCCAATAGCAGGGGCACAGGTGTGCCTTTGGCTTTAGCAACCCTCTCTTGGCGGTCTCTGATGATTTCAGTGAGTTCCTCTTCATCAGTTTCATCATCATCAGATGGCACAGTGAAGACTACCTGCTTCTTCTGAGGACTTGGACGAGTGCCGCGTCCAGCAGTAGCCTTTTTCTTCAGCAGAGAAGGTCCAGCTGAGGAATTTGGTGCAGCCGAGGAACTAGCTGAGACACCAGAGGCAATTGACGTGCCAGTAGTCCTTTGGCACGAGGCCAGATGCACAGGTGCTGAGGACTTTGTCGGGACAGCTGAGGACTGTTGAGGTGGTGCTGAAGACTTTGGTGGAGCAGGAGCAACATGAGGAATTTGCTTTGAAGATTTTGAAGATTCTAGCCGTGAGGGCGTGAAAGTGCGTTATATCGACTAGAGGGGGGTGAATAGGCGATTTTTATGAAATTCTTCGCTGAGGAATTTGCTCATGAGGAAATTCCTTAGCGAAGAACTACTAGCAGTGGAATAAGTACTCAGAGGTAAACATAGCAGAATACATGCATGGTCATCATGATGAAATGAAGACAAACACATAGTACAGAAAGCGTAAACACAGGATAGCACAAGATGAAGACAAACAGACTGAAGAAATTGAACTAGGAAATTGAGAAAGTCTTCAGTCAAAGTCTTCAAACACAGATATGATAAACAAATAGCACACTACTGAGGAAATGAAAGAGTTGAGGAAATAGAACCAGTAAGCTTGGTGAAGACAATGATTTGGTAGACCAGTTCCAACTGCTATCTCAGTTGTACATCTGGTTGGAGCGGCTGAGTATTTAAACTCGAGGACACATAGTCCCGGACACCCAGTCCTGAGCACGCAGCTCCGGACACCAAGTCCTCACCGTATTCTCCTTGAACTAAGGACACACAGTCCTCGTCCAATCACTCGTGGTAAGTCTTCAGGTGACCTCCAAACCTTCACAGACTTGGTCACTCGGCGATCCACAATTCCTCTTGGATGCTCTAGACCTTGGCGCCTAACCGTCTGGAAGAAGCACAGTCTTCAAAGGTAACAAGCGTCGGATCCACGCAGGGTCAATCTCTTCAGTGATGCTCAATCACTTTGGGTTTGTAGGTGTTTTGGGTTTGGGGTTTGGATTTTCCTCACTTGATGATTTTCGCTCAAAGTCCTCGGAGGATGGGTTGCTCTCAAATGACAAGTCTCAAGTTCTCGCGGAGCAGCCAACCAGCTAGTGGTTGTAGGGGGCGGCTATTTATAGCCTAGGGAGCAGCCCGACATGATAAGACATAAATGCCCTTCAATTATATGACCGTTAGGTGGACAAGATATTTTGGGACAGCTGGCGCGCAACACAGCAATGGTCGGAAATTTGAGGTACAGATTCCTCAGGGCTCTCATGTTCCTCACTGTGTAGGTAATTCGCACTGGAGAATTCCTAACTCCTCAGTCAGAGCAAAGTCCTCAGTGACCAGAAGAACTGCGTCTCTGTCACTGAAGAAATTGACTGAACTGTATGAGATTTTCAATGGCTTCACTCGAAGGGATTGGTAGGTGTAGGATTTGAGTTGAGCATCACATGGAAATTTTCTCCTTAGTATTTCCTCGACCCCCTTTAACAGTACGGTGTTTCCCATGACTCAAGAAAGAGAAAATGAAACTACGAAAACAAAAGTCTTCACGCTTCATGTTCCTCGAATGAATACCAAGTCTTCAAGGTCACACCAATTTGTTCACTTTCAAAGTCTTGAGAAAGTCTTCAGTATATCAAAGTCTTTAGTCGAAGAACTTCATTTTTAGGGGTCGACTTTCTCTGTAAATATCAAACTCCTCATAGACTTATAGATCTGTGTACACTCATAAACGCATTAGATACTTAACCTATAAGTCTTCAATACACCAAAATCACTAAGGGGCACTAGATGCACTTACAATCTCCCCCTTTTTGGTGATTGATGACAACATAGGTTAAGTTTTCAACGGGGATAAATATATGAAGTGTAAATACTGATATTGAGGAATTTGATTGCAAGATATAGAAGAACTCCCTCTGAAGATGTGCATAGTGAGGAATTTGCTTCTGTAGCAATGCACATTTGAAGAGTTGAATCATGGAGATCTCCCCCTATATCTTGTAATTCATACACGCATTTGATGTATAATATGAAGAATTTGAAATGCATGATGAAATATGGTGCCTGATGTAATTCAGCATGCGTGCAATAATATTAACGAGGAATAAGCATGCAGAATAGCGCATCAAGGTATCAAAGCAAAGTGTAACAAAAGTATCAGCGCACCATCGGACTTAAGATTACAACTCGATCCAATAAAAGTTTCGGAAGAACGAGAGTTGTAACTTAAAAAAAACGAATAAACCCTTATTATAGACCCGCTTGAAGACTAACTCAGATTTCTCCCCCTTTGTCATCAAATGACCAAAAGGATCGAAACTGAGGACTAACGCCCCTGAAGATTTTCAAGTTGAAGAAGGAGCGCCAGCGTTGTTGGGGTCGGTCGTTGAAGTAGGGCCTGCTGCAGTGTCGTCCAAGTCTTCATCTTCATCAGTCGCACGCGATGAAGAATATGAGCTGGCCACCAAAGAAGGAACCTTGACCTTCTTGTATTTCTTCGGAGGAGGTGCAAACCAGTCAAAATCTTCTTTGAGACCCATTTTGTCCAAGTCTTCAGCACTGTACACTTGAGATAGAACAGCCCAGGTGCGGTTGAGGGTTTCATGAAGGTAGTAGTGGTTTTTCTTCACTGCATTGTGTGTGGAAGTCATGTTGTGAAGAATTGAACCAAACTGACGCTTGACCCATTTGTGGTTGCGATCAACCTTTTGATGAAGACTGAGGAGTAACTCACGGTCAGTCATCACCCTGGGTGTTGTGGCTTGAGGATTTGGCTTGGCAGTGTTAGCAGCAGAGTCATGTGTGGCAGAGTCATCATTGGTGGAGTAAGATGCAGCTTTGCGAAATTGGCCATCCAATGGACGAATGCCTTCATCTATCACAGCAGTGGCCTTGCCTTTTTCTTGAGCTGAGGAAAATCTCCGTTTGAGGACTTCAATGGGAGGCAAGTAGCTGCAGTGGTTGAGCGTTTTAGCTTTGTAGTTGAGTGAAGACCTTATCCTGATGAATTTCATTATCCAAGGTGCATAAGGCTTCAGCTCAAATGGTGACATAGCAATGTTGGCCAGAGTCCTCATGAAGAAATCATGGAAGTTGACGGGAACGCCATGGATGATGTTGAAAAGCAGATTCTTCATGATGCCAACGACTTCTTCATCAGACGAGTCATGGCCTTTGATGGGACTCATTGTCTTAGTCAGAATGCGATAGACAGTCCTTGGCACATACATCAATTCCTTGACGAGGAAATTGGTTCTAGGAGCCTGCCCTGGCTTCAAAGGCTTCATCAGCACTTGCATATAATGATTTGAAAGCTCAGGTTCGTTGTACACACAGCGAGCATCTTCAGTGGGTGGACTAAGAGGAAGGACCCGAAGCAATTCAGATGCAAGGGCCTTATGGTGGGTGTTGTCAGTCATCCAGTCCAATACCCATGAATTGATATCTTCAGAGTTGCCGGTGATGTGCAATGTTGCATAGAATTGAAGAATAAGCTCTTCATTCTAGTCGCATATATCTGTGCAGAAGTTGAGCAGCCCAGCGTCGTGAAGAACACTGAGCACTGGCGGGAAGCACGGCAAAGACTCCATATACACGTGAGGAATATGAGCATGGTCGAAGACTTTGTCTTTGTTGTAAAGCACTGAGGAATAGAAATTTGCTTGGCTGGCAGTCCAGAAACGCCTCTTCCTTATGCGAGCAGAGTCATATGGATTGTATTCAGTGAAGAACACGTGCTCGCCATAGAAGTCTTCAGCCTTGAATTTTTGTTTTTGTGAGAACGGATCCTTTGGCCTTGGCAGAGGAGTGTCAGTGAGTTGCATCACTACCTCAGGAATCACGATCTTAGGTTCTTTAGGCTGAGGAATTTCTGGATTTTCCTCAGGTGCAGTCACCTTGTCTGTATCAGCAGCAGTTTCTTCAGCGCTAGTGGCTGGAATTTCTTCATTCACAGATGCAGTGGGATGAATTTCTTCAGAGCCCAATTGTACTGTTGGTGAAGGGGAGTGAGGAATTTGCTGCAGGGGAATGAATAGTGGGGAATTGGAATGCTGACTTTCCCAAAAGTCGTCATTCATCACTGGAGTGGTGCTTCCAATATCCACGTCTTCATCAATTTCTTCAACACCAGCCTCTTCAGCATCAAACTGAGTCATTGGTGATGAGACCATTGGGGTTGAAGGGATTGCATCCGCTTCAATTTCTTCATCAATCTGCTCTGACCAAGCAGCAGATTGAGTTTCTTCATCTGATCCACTAGGGATCTCATAATCTTCACCAAAAGGAACAAGGTCCTTTGATGGCACGGAGGAGATAGGAACGGCATCAATGGGATTTGCAAACGAGCTTGTCATTGGCTTCATCTTCTTGGGAGCTGAAGATTCTGAAGCATTTGATGCCTTCCTTTTCTTCACAGCAGCTCGTTCTGCAGCCTTTGTTTTCTTCACATCTAATGCAGATGGAAGAATTGGAGTTGGCGTAGGCGCAGGGGGAGTTGAGGAATCTGGTTGATTTTCTTCAGGCGCAACTAATGCAGTTGCCCTGGTTTCTTCAATTTCTTCAGGCGCACCACAAGTGGATGCCTTGGCAATTTCATCAATGGCTGGAGCAGAGTCATCAGCCTTGGAACTAGCATTTTCTTCACCAGCCTGAACTTCATCAGCGGTGCTGGCATGTTCTTCAGTTTGCTGAACAGATGCTTCAGATTGAGGAATTTGTGGCTTTGAGGCTGCACCCTTGGTGAAGGTATCAGTCAGCCTCACAAATCTGACCTTGGCTCCTTTCCAATCAGCATAGTAGGAGTCAAATTTCTCGCTGAGGGCTTTGATCTCTGCCTGCATCTTGACAAGTTCCTCAGGCTTCATTGAGAGAACATTTTTCTTCAGTAGCTTCTCCTTGCGATACTGTGATTTCTTGATCTCTCTGGCCTTATCATATTTCCACTTCTCCTCTTGGATGAAGTGAGTCAGCATGTGACTTTGACCAGGTGTCAGCTTGAAATCAGGCATAGGTGTGTGAGGATCCTTATGCCAGAGATCAATATAATCTAGGATCGCCTTTGGATCCAATAGTAGGGGCACAGGTGTGCCTTTGGCTTTAGCAGCCCGTTCTTGTCGGTCCCTGATGATTTCAGTAAGTTCTTCTTCATCAGCTTCATCATCATCAGATGACACAGTGAAGACTACCTGCTTATTCTGAGGACTTGTGCGAGTGACGCGTCCAGCAGTAGCCTTTTTCTTCAGCAGTGAGGGTCTTGCTGAGGAATTTGGTGCAGCTGAAGAACTAGCTGAGACACCAGAGGCAATAGAGATGCCAGTCGTCCTTTGGCATGAGGCCAGATGCACAGGTGCTGAGGACTTTGGTGGAGCAGGAGCAGCATGAGGAATTTGCTTTGAAGACTTTGAAGATTCTGGCCGTGAGGGCGCAGCTGAGGAACTTGGCCGTGAGGGCATTGAAGATGAAGCACTTGGCTTGCGAGCGTGCTTCTTTAGCATTGTTTTCTTTGGCTTGACCGAGGCCTCAGTGGCAGTAGCAGCAGCAGCAGCAGCAGAGTCTTCATTGAATTTCCTCACTGCTTCTCTGGCTTGCCTTGCCAGTTTAGCTTGGCGCTTTGCCCATTCTTTAGGAAATTCCTCACCACGCTTGATGCTGGTGGGATCGGCCACTTGGCCAGGTGCCAATGGAGGTCTTTGGCATGGAGGGTTTACAGCGAATTTCTTCATGTATTTTGGAGTAACATATCTGTACTCCCTCCATTCACGTGCCCATCTTCTTTCAATCCTCTGGATTCGCACCTTGCGCTGATTTTTATCTTCTTTGCCAAACGTAGCTTCATCAGGCGTGCAGTACTCATCATAGATATCCTTAGGTATTTCAAAAGTTGTCATCACCTCAGGCTTCTTTCCTCCTTTCTGTGGCCTTTTACCTTCAGCCATTTTCTTCAGATGAGGAATTTGAACAATTGAACTCTCTGAAGAAGTATGCAACTTTTTTTCGAGTAACGCTGCAAATGAGTTAAGTTGATGAGAACCTAATGATTCAGCAGCAGACATGTGTACCTATGAACAGAGTATAGTTGCGAGGAATTTGAAGAGGTCATATGCGTTCTCAAAGGTTTTTGCATAAAGAACAAGGTTGAGGAATTTGACCAGATTCGTCTTGAGGAATTTCACTAAGCGCTTTATATATGCTTAGGGAAATGAATCAAGAACAGATAGCATGTGAGGTGTTTTGTGTGTGAGGATTTGAAGAATAAAACGCCTTTGAAGATTTTGTAGAAAAATTTCGAATCAACGAGGGCAGTAAAATTAGCTTTTAATTACCCTGAATGAAGAACACGACGAACTGGGAGTTGGAACAATGAAGTTCGTCGATGCAGATCTTCCACGCCCTAACTTGGCGGAGGAAGACGTCTACGGCGGCGGCGGAGGTGAAGATTTCCGCGATCGGCGCGAGTACGACGGCGATGAGGTCGAGGCAGTGAAGCTTTTCCTCACCGGCGACGATGGAGTAGCGATGACACTAGGGTTTGGAGAGCTCGAGCGAGGGAGTGAGATCGAGCGGGGTAAAAGAAGTGAGGATGGCGAAGGGGGGTATTTATAGCCGCAGTGAAAAACTGTTTGTCCGAAGATTTGGGACGAACGTGCCCCTGGCCGTTCTCCTTCTTGCGACATGTGTCACCCATGTACTGTGTGGTTGAGATCGTGTAAGATCGCGGGTGGATAAAATAATCCATCGTGGAATGCGGAATGGTTTGAGCGGCAAATCCGAAAGTTTGGATAAGATTAGTTTTAGCTTTCCGTTCGCAATTTCTTCAGCTGACAAGGACACAGTGAAGAATTTGAACGAGTTTCAAATAGAACGCACATGAAGAATTTGTGAATAGATTGGATTGAGTATAGCATAGAGGGGAAGGGTCCGATCACATTCACTTAGCAGAAAAGTTCCAACTTGAAGAAATAGCTATAAGTGAATGTTGTAGAGGACATAAAACTATATATATATATATATATATATATATATATATATATATATATATATATATATATATATATATATATATATATATATAGCCAATGAAGAAAAATGACGCCACAAGTGAAGACTTTGTAAAGTTTGAAGAATTTGAAAAACTGAAGAATTTCAAAAGTTGAGGAAAAACTCAAATTGAAGATTTTCAACTTTTGTGGTGGCTTGATCCACCGTGTAAGAATGATGATTACAGACACCGCGTACAATTGTCGTAGGGTTCTGAGAATCAAATTCTTCATTAATTTCTTCACACTTAGAGTGTTATTCTTCATTGATTGAAGAAAAACGTTTCTTCATGTGTTGCACATCTAAGTCATCAATTTTGCATAAGTGTTAGGATGAGTGCATTTTCAAAGTACATTCGAAGACTCTAAGATATTTAGCTCACACCGCAACTTGCTAAATCTCTTCTCATCCAAGGGCTTAGTGAAGATATCGGCTAGCTGTTCTTCAGTCTTCACATGCTCAATAGAAATATCGCCCTTCAACACATGATCATGAAGAAAATGATGACGAATCTGAATGTGCTTTGTCTTCGAGTGCTGAACTGGGTTATGAGCAATCTTGATGGCACTCTCATTGTCATAGAGGAGAGGCACATTCTTCACGTTGATGCCATGGTCCTTGAGCGTTTTCTTCATCCATAGTAATTGAGCACAGCAAGAACCAGCAGCAATGTACTCAGCTTCAGCAGTAGACAGTGATACGCAGTTCTGTTTCTTCGAGGACCAACAGACCAAGGATCGTCCGAGGAAATGACAATTACCGGATGTTGACTTGCAATCCACACGATCACCAGCATAGTCAGAGTCTGAATATCCAATGAGATCAAAATCCGAGCCCTTGGGATACCATAATCCTAGTGTTGGTGTGTGAGCTAGATATCGAAGAATGTGCTTCACAGCCTTATGGTGTGATTCCTTCAGTGCAGCTTGAAATCGTGCACACATGCAAACACTAAGCATTATATCTGGCCTAGATGCACATAAGTACAATAAAGAGCCAATCATGGAGCGGTATACCTTATGATCGAAGTCAGTACCATTTTCATCAGTGCATAGATGACCATTTGTGGGCATAGGAATTTTGATGCCTTTGCAATCTTGCATGCCGAATTTCTTCAGGACATCCTTGAGGTATTTCTCCTGAGATATGAATATGCCATTGCGCTGTTGACGAATTCGAAGACCTAATAAGAATTTCAACTCTCCCATCATAGACATTTGATATTCTTCTCTCATCATATAGGCAAATTCATCACTATAACGTTGGTCAGTACATCCAAAGATGATATCATCAACATATATTTGGCACACAAACAGTTCACCATCATAAGATTTAGTAAAGAGAGTGGGATCGAGTGAACCGGGTGTGAAGCCTTTCTTCATGAAGAATTCCTTCAATGTATCATACCACGCCCGTGGGGCCTGCTTGAGGCCATAGAGGGCCTTGTTAAGTCTGAAGACTTTGTCAGGATGTTTTGGATCTTCAAAACCTGGGGGTTGAGCAACATATACTTCTTCCTCAAGCTTACCATTGAGGAACGCACTTTTCACATCCATTTGGTATAAGATGATATCATGATGGTTAGCATAAGCAAGTAATATACGAATAGCCTCAAGTCTAGCAACAGGTGCAAAAGTTTCATCGAAATCAATTCCTTCAACCTGTGTGTAGCCTTGAGCTACTAGTCGTGCCTTATTCCTCACCACAACACCATTTTCATCTTGCTTGTTGCCGTAGATCCACTTTGTACCAATGATGTTATGCTTGCGAGGATCGGGACGATTGACTAGTTCCCATACGTTGTTGAGCTTGAACTGATGTAATTCTTCTTGCATGGCCTGAATCCACTCAGGCTCCAGAAATGCTTCGTCTACCTTAGCGGGCTCTGTGATAGAGACAAAAGCAAAGTGCCCACAAAAGTTAGATAGATGTGAAGCTTTTGAGCGTGTGAGAGGACCTGGTGCTCTAATGTCATCGATGATCTTCTCCACTTGCACTTCTTTTGCAACGCGAGGATGAGTTGGTTGTCGTTGAGGAATTTGATCAGCATTTTCTTCAGCATCAATTTCCTCAGCATTTTCTTCAGGTGCATCAGCTCGACATTCTTCACGTTCTGGAATGAATTCTTCAGCAGATTCTTCAGTAGGAATGACATCTTCAGTAGCCTTGTGCTTGATTGAATCCTCAGGTGCAGGTTCATCTAACACAGAAGGTAGGTGCTCTCTTTGCGAGCCATTAGTTTCATCGAACCGAACATCTACAGTTTCAACAATCTTGTGAAGAACATTGTTGAAGACTCCGTAGGTGTGCGAGTCCTTTCCGTAACCAAGCATAAAACCTTCATGTGCTTTCGGTGCAAATTTATAGTTATGATGAGGATCTCTAATCCAGCATTTAGCACCGAAGACTTTGAAATAACTCACATTGGGTTTCTTGTCAGTGAGGAGTTCATAGGCAGTCTTCTTGAAGAATTTGTGAAGATATACTCAGTTGATGATATGGCACGCAGTATCAATTGCATCAACCCAGAAACGACGAGGGGTTTTGTACTCATCGAGCATAGTGCGAGCCATCTCAGCAAGAGTCCTGTTCTTGCGCTCCACGACGCCATTCTGTTGAGGAGTATAAGGAGCAGATAACTCATGAGTAATACCAAGTTCATCAAGGTAGTCATCGAAACCCGAATTCTTGAACTCAGTGCCGTTGTCACTTCTGATGTGCTTAATCTTCACACCAGAGTTGGTTGAAGCCCTCGAGGAAAATCGTTTGAAGACTTCCTGCACTTCAGTTTTGTAAGAGACAAGGTGTACCCATGTGTAACGAGAGTAATCATCAACAATAACAAAGCCATATTGAGATGCTTCATTCGAAACAGAGGAATAATGGTTAGGACCGAAGAGATCCATGTGAAGCAATTCAAATGGACGAGTAGTGGTCATGATAGTCTTTGCTGGATGCTTGGCCTTTGTCATCTTTCCAGCTTAACAGGCACCGCACGAGTGATCCTTGAGGAATTTGACATTCTCAATGCCAATGACATGTTTCTTCTTTGCAAGCGTGTCAAATTCCTCATGCCTGCATGACCAAGTCGTCGATGCCATAGCCATCCTTCTGTCGCTTTTGCAAGTAGGCACACAGCTGGTTGTGAATCTGTAGAGAAATCAACAATATACAAGTCTCCTCTCCTAAAGCCTTCGAAGACTTTGGAATTGTCAGCTTCCATAATCACAACACAACGATACTTGCCAAAGACAACAACCATATCAAGATCACAAAGCATTGAGACAGACATAAGATTATATCCTAAGGACTCAACAAGCATGACTTTGTCCATGTGTCGATCCTTTGTGATAGCAACCTTACCAAGACCCAATACCTGACTTTTGCTTTTATCAGCGAAGATGATATGCTTCATGTGTGACGCTGATAAGGGAGCATCCATCAACAGATTCTTGTCACCAGTCATGTGATTTGTACATCCACTATCAAGTACCCATTCAGTGGCTTTGGGTTGATCATCCTGCAGATGAACTAGTGCAACTTACGACCTCATATACTTCAGCAGTGAAGAATATGATATCACAATTCATCAGATCAATTTCATCAAGCAGTAAGACAGATAAAACAGAGGGAGGACGTGTGAAATGAAAGTTCATTTCATCATGATTAGCCTGCGTACTTTCAGGCATTTTGTCAGGTCCCCAGCAAATTCTTCAGACGTTATCGTATGTCTGGAGACCTGACCCTGCAGAAGAGATTAGTTCTTTTTCTTCACCACCCACATCTGAAGGGGTGGCAAAGAGTTCATCACTCTGCGAGCTCCATATGAGAATGGTGGCAAAGCAGCCAAACCATTTCTTTTCACATAAGAGCGGTTAGGGTAAGCATATGAATAAGCAGAGAAATTCTTCGAGGACTTATGAACATAATAATTTGAAGAATAATGCTCATATTCATAGCCCTTGGCTCTTCCCTGCGAAACAGAGTTGTTAGCACGATGATGTTCATATGAGGACTTTGATCCATGTGAGGAATTTGATCCCCTTGAGGAACTTGGTCTGTATGAGGACTTGGATCCATATGAAGAATTTGGTCCATATGAGGAACTTGATCTGGGGTTCCTTTTCTTCACAGGTGGTGTCATGAGGACATTCACCTGAAGACTTTCAAGGCAACTTTTGGGAACCCAGATTTTCTTCATAGGGGAACCGTTCCTGCAGTTAGTGCCAATATATCTAGCAAATACTTCACCATTCTGATTTTTGAACAATTTATAGTTGGAGTCAAATGACTCATCAGAAGAATGAGAAGATTCACATGTATAGCCAGATAAATTAGATGGATCAACTGGAGGTCCCTTTTGCAGCAACCCATGTGGTTTTGGGGTACTGCTTAGGTTTCCAATATGTGCCATCAGCATTGAGTTTCCTCTCAAAGGCAATACCCTCTTTCCTAGGGTTCCTGTTGTGGATCTGCTTTTTAAGCACATCACAAAGAGTCTGATGCCCTTTGAGGCTTTTGTACATGCCTGTCATGTACAATTCCTTCAGTCCTGCATCGTCAGTAATACTAGCAATGTCCTCAGATGAGGAATTAGTGATAGCAGAGACAGGTGAAGAATTTGTAACATTTGAAGCATTTGAACATGCAGGTGAAGAATTATCAGATTCTCGTTCAATGCATTTTATGCATGGAGGAATGAATTCTTCCTGAGCAGCACTTATTTGTTGAGCAAGTAATGAATCGCGCTCCTTCTGAAGATCTTCATAACTCACTCTTAGCTTCTTAAGATCTTGCTTCTTTTGAAGATATTCATAAGAAAGCTTCTCATGATCAGATAAGAGAGTGTTATGATGATTTTGAAGGTTGTCAAACCTAGTCTGAAGTCTCTGAAGATTTTCAGTTAAGGCCTTAGTGCGATCCAATTCTTCACCCAACATATCATCACTTTTGTCTAGCATGTTTTGAACCTTTTCAAAAGCCTTTTGTTGTTGCACAGCAATCTTAGCAAGTTTAGAGTAGCTGGCTTAAGATTTTCATCAGATTCATCCTCACTAGATTCAGAGGAGGCCCATTTGAGTACCTTAGCACCCTTTGCCATGAAGCAATAGGTGGGAGCGTAGTCATCACTGCCTTCATCAGCCTTGTTGGTGAGATCACTTTCTTCAGCGTTGAAGATGGATTTGCTAACGAATGCAGTGGCGAGGGCTAGGCTCGCCACAGCAGACTCAGAATCATCAGATTCCTCTTCTGCTTCATTTTCTTCAGATTCAGCCTCAGAGTCCATTTCCTTGCCAATGAATGCCCGAGCCTTCTTGGAGCTGCTCTTCTTGTGAGACAGAGACTTTGAGGATTTTGATGACGAAGATTTTGAGGACCTGTTCTTTTTCTTCGCATCATCAGAGCTGTAATCCTTGTATTTCTTCTTCTTTGATTCCTTTTCCCACTGAGGACAATCTTGAATGTAATGTCCTGGTTTCTTGCACTTGTGACAAAGCCTCTTCTTATAGTCACTGGTTGAGCAATCATTGCTCCTTGAGGGTTTTCCAAAGCGACCACGTCTTGAGAACTTCTGGAATTTCTTCACAAGCAGCGCTAGATCATGACTCAGTTCTTCAGGATCACCAAGGCTGCTACCAGAGTCTTCATCTTCGGACTCAGATACCACCTTGGCCTTCAGTGCACGTGGTCTGCTATAGCTCGAACCGTAGAGATCTCTCTTTTCAGCAAGCTGGAACTCATGAGTGTTTAGCCTCTCGAGGATATCAGCGGGGTCAAGTGACTTGTAATCAGCACGCTCTTGTATCATCAGTGCCAGAGTGTCAAATGAGGAATCAAGCGATCTCAGCAATTTCTTCACCACCTCATGGTCGGTGATGTTAGTGGCACCAAGTGCTTGAAGCTCATTTGAGATGTCAGTGAGGCGATCGAAGGTTTGCTGAACATTATCATTGTCAAGTCTTTTGAAGCGGTTGAAGAGATTGCGAAGAACATTAACTCGGGAGTCGCGCTGAGTTGAAACTCCTTCATTGACCTTGGATAGCCTATCCCAGATAAGCTTTGAAGTTTCCAAAGCACTCAGTCTACCATACTGTCCTTTGCTCAGATGGCCACATATGATATTCTTCGCTTGGGAATCGAGTTGCTTGAATCTCTTCACATCGGTAGTGTTCAGTGAGGGTGAGACAGAGGGAACACCATTTTCCACAACGTACCAGAGATCGTTATCAATTGCCTCAAGATGCATGCGCATCTTGTTCTTCCAGTAGGGGTAGTCCGTCCCATCGAAGGTAGGACACCCAGCAGAGACCTTGATCATACCTGCGGTCGACTTAACTAAAACTCCAGGCGGTTAAACCAAAACCATACAGAACAAGGGAGTACCTTGCTCTGATACCAATTGAAAGTGCGTTATATCGACTAGAGGGGGAGGTGAATAGGCGATTTTTATGAAATTCTTCACTAAGGAATTTGCTAGTGAGGAAATTCCTTAGCAAAGAACTACTAGAAGCGGAATAAGTACTCAGAAGTAAACATAGCAGATAGCATGCATGATCATCATGATGAAATGAAGACAAACATAGAGTACAGAAAGCGTAAACACAGGATAGCACAATGTGAAGACAAACAGACTAAAGAAATTTAACTGAGGAAATTGAGAAAGTTTTCAGTCAAAGTCTTCAAACACAGATATGAACAAACAAACAACTCAGTAATGAGGAAATGAAAGTGTTGAGGAAATAGAACCAGTAAGCTTGGTGAAGACAATGATTTGGTAGACCAGTTCCAACTGCTGTCTCAGTTGTACATCTGGTTGGAGCGGCTGAGTATTTAAACTCGAGGACACCTAGTCCCGGACACACAGTCCTCACCGTATTCTCCTTGAGCTGAGGACACACAGTCCTCGCCCAATCACTCGTGGTAAGTCTTCAGGTGACTTCCAAACCTTCACAGACTTGGTCACTCAACGATCCACAATTCCTCTTGGATGCTCTAGACCTTGACGCCTAACCGTCTGGAAGAAGCACAGTCTTCAAAGGTAACAAGCGTCGGATCCACGCAGGATCAATCTCTTCAGTGATGCTCAATCACTTTGGGTTTGTAGGTGTTTTGGGTTTGGGTTTGGATTTTCCTCACTTGATGATTTTCGCTCAAAGTCCTCGGAGGATGGGTTGCTCTCAAATGACAAGTGTCAAGTTCTCGCGGAGCAGCCAACCAGCTAGTGGTTGTAGGGGGGGCTATTTATAGCCTAGGGAGCAGCCCGACATGATAAGACATAAATGCCCTTCAATGATATGACCGTTAGGTGGACAAGATATTTTAGGACAGCTGGCGCGTAGCACAACAACGGTCGGAAATTTGAGGTTCAAATTCCTCAGGGCTATCATGTTCCTCATAGTGTATGCAATTCGCACTGGCGAATTCCTAACTCCTCAGTCAGAGCAAAGTCCTCAGTGGCCAGAAGAACTGCGTCTCTGTCACTGAAGAAATTGACTGAACTGTATGAGATTTTCAATGGCTTCACTCGAAGGGATTGGTAGGTGTAGGATTTGAGTTGAGCATCACATGGAAATTTTCTCCTTAGTATTTCCTCGACCCCCTTTAACAGTATGGTGTTTTCTATGACTCAAGAAAGAGAAAATGAGACTACGAAAACAAAGTCTTCACGCTTCATATTCCTCGAATGATAACCAAGTCTTCAAGGTCACACCAATTTCTTCACTTTCAAAGTCTTCAGAAAGTCTTCAAAATATCAAAGTCTTCAGTCGAAGAACTTCATTTTTAGGGGTCGACTTTCTCTGTAAATATCAAACTCCTCATAGACTTATAGACCTGTGTACACTCATAAACGCATTAGATACTTAACCTATAAGTCTTCAATACACCAAAATCACTAAGGGGCACTAGATGCACTTACAGTAGCAATGTCAAGGAGTACATGCAGAACTTCAGTGTTCTCTCAAGGTATGCCCCTGAAGATGTCAGCACTGATGCTGCCAAAAGGGAGCGCTTCATGGAAAGCCTTAACCAGACTCTGCAGTACTCGCTAGTTGTATGTGACTGCCCGGCTTTTCCTGATCTGGTGAACAAGGCACTCATGCTTGAAGACAAGCGACGTGCTTTGGATGATACCCGTAAGCGCAAGATGATCAGCAAGGGTAGCTCCAGCAACCAGAAGCCTCGCCCATGGCAGCCAGCCCCGGTCAAGCCAACCTATCAGTAGCCAAGAACACCTGCGCCCCGCACCAACTATCAGCCTCAGCCATATGCCAACCCCAGGCCAGCTTACAACAACCCCAATAACAATGTCGGCAAGAGCAACAACCCCAACCAAGTCACTTGCTTTGGATGTGGTCAGCCAGGACACTACTCCAAGAATTGCCCCAACAAGAAGCCCGACGCCCCGCGCCCCAATGCGCAGAACCCAATACAAGGCCGTGGAATACCACTAAGGAACCAAGCTCCCCGCAACCCGCCCAACAACGGCAAGGGTCGCGTGAATCATGTCACTGCAGAAGAAGCCCAGGAAGACCCGGACGTCGTGCTGGGTACGTTCCTTGTCAACTCAACACCTGCAACTGTCTTGTTTGATTCTGGAGCCACGCATTCATTTATCACCCAAAAGTTTGCATTAAAAAGTGGCATGACCCCTACACCCCTGAATAACCCTATGGTGGTACAAACCCCCGGAGCAGAGATGAGAGCCAAGATAGGATGTAAGGGAGTCGGAATTGTCATTAATGGGGTAGACTTCCAAGCAGACCTTATCATCTTAAGATCACAAGGCTTGGATGTGATCTTAGGAATGGATTGGCTCATCAAGAACCAAGGCTTGTTAGATTGTGCCAACCGGTCAGTCACTATTACCAATGACCAAGGAGTCAAAGTAAAGTTTGCTCCCAACCCCTCCTCTGCTCGAGGCACCCAAGTCAAATGTCTGTCAGAAGTTGGATTGGAACAAGTGCCGGTAGTGTGCGAATACCCCGATGTCTTTCTTGATGAGCTACCGGGAATGCCTCCTGACCGAGACATCGAGTTCATCATCGAGCTCATGCCCGGAGCAGGACCCATCTATAAGAAGCCTTATAGAATGGGATCGGAAGAGTTAGCAGAGTTGAAGAAGCAACTAGAAGAGCAGCTGAGGAAGGGATTTATCCGCCCTAGTGCCTCCCCTTGGGGATCGCCTGTTTTGTTTGTGGACAAGAAGGACGGTACCATCCGCTTACGCATTGACTACCGCTCCCTCAATGAAGTTACAATTAAGAACAAGTATCCACTTCCCAAGATTGAAGATCTGTTTGATCAACTCAATGGGGCCAAGGTGTTCTCCAAGATTGACCTCGGATCTGGGTACTACCAGCTGAAAATCAGACCCCAAGATATTCCGAAGACGGCATTTGTAACCAGATATGGCCTGTATGAGTGCACGGTCATGTCCTTTGGATTGACCAATGCCCCAGCTTACTTCATGTATCTCATGAATAAGGTCTTCATGGAATATTTGGACAAGTTTGTCATTGTCTTCATCGATGACATTCTTGTCTTCTCAAAGACGGAAGAAGAACACGAGCAACACTTGAGGATGGTCCTAGACAAGCTTCGAGAGCACCAAGTGTATGCCAAGTTCAGCAAGTGTGAATTTTGGCTGCATGAGGTTGGATTCTTGGGTCATGTTTTGACTGAAGAAGGATTGTCGGTCGATCCCACTAAGATTGAAGCCGTGACCGAATGGCAATCCCCAAGGAATGTGAAGGAAGTCAGAAGCTTCCTCACACTCGCGGGATATTACCGCAAGTTCGTTGAAGGATTCTCAAGCATTGCCCGACCCATGACTCAGCTCTTGAGAGCTTCCAGGAGCTGAAGAAGAGATTGACCACCGCCCCAGTTTTGGCCACACCAGATATACACAAGGAGTTTGTGATATACTGTGATGCGTCAAAAACCGGACTGGGAGGTGTTCTGATGCAAGAGAGCAGAGTCGTAGCTTACCTTTCAAGGCAACTACGGCCTCATGAAGAGAACTATGCTACTCATGACCTCGAGTTGGCAGCTGTAGTTCATGCCCTGAAAACATGGCGACATTACCTCCTAGGGAAATGGTGTGAGATATACACAGATCACAAAAGTCTGAAGTATATTTTCACTCAGAAGGAATTGAACATGAGGCAAAGAAGATGGCTAGAGTTTATCAAGGATTACGACCTCAGTGTTCAATACCACCCTGGAAAGGCTAATGTGGTAGCAGATGCATTAAGCAGGAAGGCTTGTTCCTTGAATACTATGCTTAAGGAAAGGCTACCCGCCTTGTATGGAGAACTTGAAAGCTTCGAGTTGGAACTGGTTGCACCAGGATTCTTAGCCAACCTTGAAGTCAAGCCTACCCTGATGGACGATATTAAGGAAGCTCAGAAGGGACACGAAAGTATTGAAGGCATCAAGAGGAAGATCAAGGCAAGCAAGGCCCCAGGATTCTCAGAGGATGAGCAAGGAATTGTGTGGTTTGGAAATCGCATTTGCATACCCAACAAGATTGAGCTCAAGAATTTGATCTTGCAAGAAGCTCATGACACCCCGTATTCCATCCACCCCGGAGGAACCAAGATGTATCAAGACCTAAAGGAAAGATTCTGGTGGCATGGCATGAAGAGAGACATAGCCACATTCGTCACTAAGTGTGACATATGCCAAAGGGTCAAAGAGGAACATCAGCGACCCGCTGGATTGTTACAGCCTCTCAAGGTGCCCGAATGGAAATGGGATAAAGTCGGAATGGACTTCATCACTGGATTACCCAAGTCAAATAAGGGACATGACTCCATCTGGGTCATAGTCGACCATTTGACCAAAGTAGCCCATTTCATTCCTGTCAAAACGACTTACAAGGGAAACCAGCTAGCCAGCCTCTACATCAACAGAATCGTAAGCCTTCATGGTGTTCCCAAAGAGATCGTGTCAGACCAAGGAACCCAGTTTACCTCAAGGTTCTGGAAGAAGTTCCAAGAGGCCATGGGGACCAAGCTGTCCTTCAGCACTGCTTTCCACCCACAGACCGGAGGTCAGACAGAACGAGTGAATCAGATACTCGAGGACATGCTTCGAGCCTGTGTCTTAGCATATGGAGCTAGGTGGGAAGATTGCCTCCCTTTCGCCGAGTTCTCCTACAACAACAATTATCAGTCCAGCCTCCAGATGGCACCATTTGAGGTGTTGTACGGACGCAAGTGTCGCACACCCCTCAATTGGTCAGAGACCGGAGAAGGGCTAGTCTTTGGGCCCGATATCCTCCGTGAAGCAGAAGAGCAAGTCCAGCTTGTTAGAGAGCGTTTGAAGACTGCCAAGTCAAGGCAGAAGAGCTATGCTGACTCACGTCGTAGAGACATGAACTTCCGAGTTGGAGACCATGTCTATCTCCGGGTCACACCTCTCAAGGGAACCCAGCGCTTCCATGTCAAAGGAAAGCTCGCCCCAAGATACATCGGCCCCTTCAAGATCACTGACCGACGAGGAGAAGTGGCTTACCAGTTGGAACTTCCACCTGAACTATCCGATGTGCACAACGTATTCCACGTGTCACAACTCCGGAAGTGTCTCCAAGTCCCAGACAAGCCTGATCTTTACAAGGACGTCAATCATCAAGCCATTGACCTTCAGCCTGATTTGACTTACCGTGAGAGGCCCATCTGCATTTTGGATGAGGCTGAGCGATGCACTCGTAGCCGCACGATCAAGTACTTCAAGGTCCAGTGGAGCAACCACACTGAAGCAGAAGCAACCTGGGAACGTGAAGACTACCTTAGATCCGAGTTTCCATATCTCTTTAAAGCCTAGTTTAGGAATCTCGGGGACAAGATTCTTGTAAGGGGGGTAGGTCTGTCACACCCTGCATTTTGTAACATGTCATTTGCATTAATAAAGCATGAAAATTTGGACCAACAAAAACTTTTGCATTATTTGGCTTTTATTTTGAAGTTGGTTTTCTCTGTGTGGTTTTTCAAGTGCTCTTTATAGTCAACTACTCCACCTTCTATACTTCATATCCTTGTCCCAAACTTCTGCCCAATGATCATGCCATGTGTATAGAGCAATATAGTATTTTCATACAAAAATAATTTGGCCAAAAAGTATTTTCAAAAATTAGTTTTCCAAAAACCCCTGGATTGAGGTTTGCACTGCAAATACTTAATTAAGGGCAGTAAAAATATTTCCAAAGACATATTTGACTCCTATTAGATATAGGATACCCAGAAACCACAAAAATATAATTTTGAAAGTTATTTTCCTATTTTATTTAAAGGATTTTTCTTAAGGCCAGAAATGGTCTTAAATAGGTTAAAATTACTTAAAAGCTTTAAAAATATTTGAGAAAAATTAGGGAGACTCAATGGACATATATTTTCCATATATATGAGTTTCAACACATGGTTATGATCAAAATATTGGACAAAACCTTCCAAAACCATTTCTGCCCATTTCAAGGATTTGAAATATTTCTACAGGAAATATTCTCATAAAAATCCAAGGAAAATCCAGAAAGTCACAAATGCATATTGTGATCACCTTGCAAAGCCTCATGTCAATTAAAGTCATTTTGGTTCACCAAAATGCCACAAAACCCTCTCTGACCAGAACCATATTTGAACAAGTTTGTACTACCAACTTTCTCTCCTTGACCCCAACTTTTGTGAGCCTGTTCACATGACCAAATGAGGCAACTACACCAAGTGGTGCATCAAGGAGAAGTGATTTGCTCAACTAGATCTACACAAGTCTATTTCTGCTCATTTCTAGGGTTTACAAAAGTTGCATTGGCAACTTTGCCCAATTAAGCTCAAATTTGGTGGCACACCCTATTTCTAAGTGTCATTCCATTATGCTAAGTATCATGGCAATTGGAGTTAATTTTCTTTCCCAAACCAACAACAAACACCTTCTGCCATTTTTCCAAAAACACCATTTTGACCCCTTCCACTAATCTCCTTGAGCTCAACTCTTTACCACAGCTCCTCCCAGCCCCCTTTAACCTCTAGTAACAATGGCAAACCCACAACTCACTTATTGGAGGGGTAAAATCTCTCTCTCCCTCTCTGGACAGCCACTTTCTCTCTCTCCCTCACCCTCTCTCCTGTCCTACTGGCTCTCCAGGGCATCCAATGTCCCTCCCCTCTTCTTTACTCCCTCCTAGAGCTTCTAGACATCAGTGGCCGCGCCCACAAGGCATATAATATGCCATGGCATGCCAAATGCTCGCTCCAGAGCGCTCTACAGTGCGGCTAGGCACTGTAGCCGCTCTCTGCCCAACGACTCCGACGACCTCGGGCCTCCCCCGCGCGCCTGCTGATGCGCCTCGGCGTCCGCAGCACGCTACGCGGTCGGCCCCCTTCTCTCTCCTCCTCCCCGCGCCTCCGCGCTAGCGAACAGAGGCCGCCCAAGCGCGCCAATGGAGCAGCCCGCACGCGCGCGCCCCTGACCTCTCCCCACTTCCTCTCTCTATCTCACCCGACATGGTCGACGTCCAGGAACACCCCAGACACCACGCCTGCTTCCCCCGAGCCCTGCAGCGACGAGCGTGAGCTCGCCGGTGCATGGGTCTACTGGACCTCGCTATTCGCCTATTTAAAGGCCTCCCCGAGCCCTTCTCTCCTCACCACTCGCTCTCTGCACCACCAAACCGTCCCCCTGCACCCCCAGTTCCTCTCCAGAGCCGCCCGAGCTCGAGATGGAGCTCGAGCTCCGCCGTTTGGGCTCGCCGGAGTTCGCGAGGTATAGGCCTCCCCCGCTCCTCCTCTGCCTCGATCTGGAATCTCTGCATCCCCCTGACCCTTTCTCCCTTGTTTCCCCTCTCTGTAGCTGCCGGAAATGGCCGGAGCCGCCGCCTCCCGAAGCTCCTCCGCCGCAGCTCCTCGTCGCCGGCAAGCCAGGCACCCCCGCCGGCCAAGTCCACCACCCACCGACGTGCGGAAGCCTCCTGAAGCCATTACCGCACTCGTCGGAGCTCGTCGTGGCCTGCATCGTCGCCAGTGAGCACCGCGACCCCCCTGTCCACGGGTTAGTGATGACAGGTGGGCCCCGCCTGTCATCCTCTCCCTCGTTCCCGCGCCCCTCTCTCTCCCGGACCTGCGGGCCCCGGCCGTCAGGTTTGAAATGGGTGGGCGGGCGCGCGCGCTGTGCGCTGGCTCGGCTAGGCCGCCCCGCTGGCTGGGCCTGCTGCCCCACAGCTGTTTTGGCCCAGCAGGAACAGGGCCCTTTTTCTTTTTCTTTTCTGTCACTTTTTCCAAATATTCCACAGGGCAAAATATATGTCCAAATAAATTAATTCCAATTCCTAAAATCCTAGAATATTGCAACCTATTTAATGGTGCAACTTTCATTCAAATCCAGCAACCTTTTCTTCAATATAAATATTTAAATGTGATTATAAGCATTTAAATATGCCTTTGTAAATCCATTTCTCCTATTCTACTACACCAAATCCAAAACTAGGAATTTTCCCCTTCTTAGGTTTAAACCTAGTATTTTACAAAAATGAGTTGACATTTTTCTGAGCACTTTGGTTTTTCTGTTTTATTATTGCCTTATTTTCTCGTTATTATTTTGCGACGATAGATTGCGTTGCTGACGTAGGAGTTGGACCAGAAGACTTTGAAGACCCTGAAGACTTTGCTGAGCCAGGCAAGCAACCCTTTGACCATGTCTAAGAAACCCTTTTTATGCATGTCATATGGCACTTTTATTGCTTGCATCGAAGTCATGATAAAACGGTGACCACTTGAGGTGGTTTGCCTCCGTTCCTTTTCTTGTTGACACTTGCATGATGCATGACCCTACCTTTCTATGAGGGTTATGCCGGTGGGAGTAGATAGGACTAAGTAGTGCTACGCATAAGAGACGGGAATATGCATGGTGATGGAGACAAAGTATTTTCAAAGGACTTTTCGAAAACCCCATCGGGTGCCACTTATGCCCGAGGGAGATGATGAGTTGGGTAACCACTTGATGACGAGGTGGTGTACCGAGACATGTGTGTGTTGTTTTTCCAAAACGGATTGGTTTAAGTTGCGACCGTTATTCCAACCTTACAAGCGCAACCACTCTACCCTTATATGGGAAAGGGCATTATTGATTACCTAGGACGATACTAGCTTGGAGCCCGCATTACTAGTGACGGGGGGGAGTTGTTGCTCTCTCTCGGGACGGGGTCGTGCCAGGTAGGGCGGCCATGACTGTTTTCACAGGGCACCAGATACACCGTTGTGTCCCCTCACGGATGTTACGATCTTGAGTAAGTCTCGTATGATGTACATCATGAGGATATAGAACAACGAGTGGACTCCTTGTTAGTGTCGTCTAGGGAAAGATAGTGATCGGGTGCTTACCCCGGGTACTTGAGGTATCGCGGGTCGTGGATGACACGGAAGTTCCCCGGATCTTGTGGGTAAAATGTGCAACCTCTGCAGAGTGTAAAACTATTCGAATAGCCGTGTCCACGGTTAAGGACAGTTGGGTAACCGCTCTTGGGCTACGTCCACATGATTACAAACCAATGTGTGTGTTTGGATAAGTGGGAAGAACTACTTGGGTCAAGTCAAGGACTTGACATGATTGAGTTGGGTTGGTGCCCACTCTATTTATGTTGATATCTGTAACTTGTCCTCATGGTTACTTGAATTCTCCTGATGGATGTTTTACAAGTTGTTGAACGTGTCATTGCACTCAAAACTAGCTTTCCGCAAAAATTTACCTATATCATGCATTGTTGTACCTTGAACCAAAACTTGGGTTGCTTGCGAGTACATTCAAAGTACTCATTGGCTTGCCACTGGTTATTTAATTGGCCAGGCATGGAAGAACAGGAGTTCGAAGAAGAATTCTCTGGAGACGAGCATGCGAACTAGGACGTATCCCAGTCAGAATGCCTGTAGGGTTAAGGCAGATGGCATGGGTTCTACTTGTCGACGGAGATTTCCGCTGCTTGTGTTTCATTTGATGTTCAGCCCTTAAGGCTTTATCTATGTAAGACTTGACCATAATGGTCATAATTTGTGTAAGACGGTATGTATGGATGTAAGACTCTTGTTATTCAGCTTATGTGTGTTCAGTGAGCATTGATCTCTGGGATCACTGTACACGTGCATTCGGTGATCACGACTTATGAGTCGGGGTCCCCACACGGAGCCCGCCCGCCGCAGGACTAGCCCTCTTCCCCTGGCTGGCATCGAGCCCGCCGCCACGTCCTCCTCCTCCGGCGACTCGTTGACCGCGTCCTCGACAAGCGGAGCTCCAGTGTCAGCGCTGCTGACCTCCTCGGTGGCCGCCGCCCACAGGGTGAGATGCTCTTCCTCCGCAGCCGTTGCGGCCTTGTCCTCCACGCCCCCGGCACTACCGGCCTCCACGGCAAGCTGCGCCTCCCTCGCCCTAGTGGTGATGTAGTCCAGCTCTGCCTGGGTGGTGTCCATGACAAGCCACCGCTCGGCGTCAGCATTGACATATACCTCAATCAGGGTGTCAAAGACCTCTGCGTCCATCGGCTCCTTCCAGCTCGGGACAGGGCCGTGCGCGTTATAGTCCGGCATCATAGCGATGATATCGGACCGGCGTGAATTATTGCACAACGGGACCACCCCCGCTGGCAACTTGAAGAACGACCCCTTGATGGCCTTGCCGACCTTTGCGGCAGCCCTCGCGGCCTTGCCGGTCCGTTCGACCTCGCCATCGCGACCCACATCAAGCTGAAAGAGCTGCTGGCAGAAGTGGGCATGCGCCATCACCGTGAAGTTGTGGTCGAGGCCAGGGCGGAGCCGCATAATGTCAGCCGGATTCGTAAAAAGCCAGGCTGGCCTCCCCTTGTTGTGCAAAGGGGCAATCTGGCGGTGAATGAAGTCCGCCCCGATCATCTCAAGGGTGAGTCCAGCCCGGGTCAGCCGGAGAATCCTGGTGGTGGCGACAGTAAGCCTCCCGTCGGCGACGTCAACATCACTCCAATCGCTGTCGCGGACCGGCGGCACTCGGCGGACCTTGCAAAATTCCGGTGGGTCTTCATCCTCAATCCAGCACCACCGGCCACGCCATTCGTCCCACCTCTCCTTTACGGCACCGTCCGGGTACGCCCCCTTGGATCTTGGGATCCAGGTGACGCAACCAGAGACGACACCTCCCATCTGGATCTGAGGGAAGAAATAATGGCGGAAGAGCGCCCTGTTGGGCTACACCCCGGCAAAGCCTTTGCAAAGATGTGCAAAGAAAGCCATGCATGCCACCGCATTCGGAGTAAAATCCAAGAGGCAAAAGCCGAAGGTGTGCATAATGTCGCAGAAGAAATCGGAAAAGGGGGGCATAACCCGCAACAAAGGTAATCGACGAAAAAGGGATGCCGATTTGGAGCAGGATCGGCGCAAGCGGCAGGAATGACACGCGTCGCCGGGTGCCCCGAACTCTCTCCCCCCGTCTTCACTCCCCATAGGGGCCTGAAGGAGGCCCGGAGCTCATGAACATCAATCGTCGAGGGGAAGAAAAAGGCGGACTTCATCCAGTCCCCCAACAGCACGCTCTCCGGCGGCTCCATGGTCCTAGAGCCCTTGGCCACCCCCTTGCCCTTGGCGGATTTGGGCGCCATGGCGGCCGAGAGGTTTAGAGGATCAAGGAAGGGGGGTGGCGAAGCAGCGACGACGGGTGATGGCAAAAGCTTAGGAAGTAAGGAAGAGAGGAAACGGCGGCTCTGAGATTGGAAAAGGCACGAGGGAATAGGAGAAAGTGAGCAGCGCGCACACGGTTATTCCTTCTTATGGGGGAAAACGCTGTCCGCCTCCTTTCACATTAACTGGGATGTGACGCATGCCCGCGGGAACCAACCCCACGCATGCCGCCCACGTCACACGCGCCTCCCCACGCTGCGCCACGCGCGGGAGTCGTGGGAAGTGCAGCGCGCAAAGAAACTTACCACGGTAAAAACCGCCCCGCCTGCCCGCGCACCGTTTTTGGGCCTGGCCCAACAACACGTTGCGCTTATGTGTGGCCCAGGCCCAGGGGCTCCTGTCGATGTACAAAAACAGGGGTACACTTTTTGTACCACTATAACTGTGCACGGGCAGTCTGAGCCACGGGCACCACCACACCAAGCAAGGCAAGGGAGGTGAGCCAAGGTAAGGCCAAAACCCAAGAGAACTTGAGCAACGCCAAGGCCAAGACCACAAAGAGCAAAGGGGGCGAAGCAGACTCCCTCGGCAAGATCCTTGCTGGGGGACGGTTCTAGCAACCCTGGCAAGGCTCTTGCCGCGGCAGCTCGCCCCACGCCTACGGAGGAAATCACCCTTGAGTCCACTGCCCCCATGGGGCAAGGATTTGGGAGACATCCCCGTGGTGGCATGCAGATCTTTGTGAAGACATTCAAGATCAGGCACGCACTATGGAAGATGACAACCCTTGGCGGGATCCCAGCCCAGGAGGACCACAAGGCCCCCGGCAAGCGCCTTGCCGTGGATGACAGCAGGCGCCTCGGCAAGACCCTTGCCGGGGCCCCGGCAAGACCATTGCCGAGGATGCCCACAGGGCCACCATCAGGCCCATGCCGGTTAAATCCCCATCGCCATGCGCATGCAGCTGCCGACCCAACCAGCTGGGCGGGCACCTGCTTGGCGGCATGCAGATCTTCGTGGAGACCCACCACTGCGCCACCTCAGCTGCCTGCCTACCTACATGGCGTCGCAGGCATCGCTGGCCAGGGCGCGTGTCGACACAAGAAGGAGCGGCGACGGACGAGACAGGTCTCTCCCCCGTCCCCAATAAATCAAGGACACCTAAGCAAGACGCATTAAATGCGCCTTGTCATGTAACGCGAGGGATAATCTCGCATCACGGTACCCTTTCCACCTCCTGTGTGCCACTGTGGCAACCCCTTTTTCTATAAAAGGAGGCCCGAGGCGACCAGGAGAAGGATTTCGGCTTTTTGGAGCTCCTCACGCCCCGTAGCTAGCTCAAGAACACAAATATACAATCCTCCAAAGCAGGAGTAGGGTTTACGCATCCTCGCGGTCCGAACCTGGATAAACGGACCGTGTGCTATCTGTTTGATCCGCTCTTCTCACGACCCCGCGCCCCGCAACCGTAGTAGGGATTCTTGTGATCCCATAGGTGTCGTTCCAAAACACCGACAATATTACTCTCTACGAATCTGAAAATTTTGACATACTTAAATATTGCTATGAAAACTATGCTCATAATGTCTATGTCAAAGAATTTATTGAAAGAATGACCGTTGAAAATAATGATATGCATGAATCTATAGATAATTATGATTCCGATGATTTGTTTGAAATATCCCTTGATGAACATGATGCTTGCTATTCTTGTGGCCATGATGCCAATATTTATGAACATGAATTTGCTATAGTTCCTTATGTTAAACATGAGATCGTTGCTATTGCACCCATACTTGATAGTTCCTTCGATGAAAAGCATGATTGCAATGATGTTATTATAAATTATATTAATCCCAATTGTGTTAACGATATGCAAACCCTAAGCCTGGGGATGCTAGTTTTGCTATGTCCACTACTTGTTGCAATGATCATGATTGAGGTGATTCTTCTTACAATCTTGAAAATTTATTTAAGCCCCACGATGAATATGAGATTGATAATAATGTTTGCAATAATACTGAAAGTGATTTTGGAAGAGTGTCAACTTTAGATCCCACATCTTTGGATAATGTTCCATCTTATGAAGTTTTTGATAAAAGTGGGTTTGGAGAGGTCATGACTTTAGTTAATGATATTCCCACTATTTTGGAAGAGTGTCGAGTTTGCATGCATGCTGATCATGTAGAGAAACTTTTATGTGAGAGCTATATTGTTGAATTTGAATATGATCCCGCATGTAATTATTATGAGAGAGGAAAATATGGTTGTAGAAATTTTCATGTTACTAATTTACCTCTCGTTACGTTGAGATTGTTATTGTTTCTCACTTCTTTCTTGCATATGCTAGTTTTTGCTTGTCTTGATAATTTGTTTGCCTATAAGATGCCTATTCATAGGAAGTATGTTAGACTTAGATGTGTTTTTCACGTGCTATATGATGCTCTCTTCGTGTTCCAATTGCTATCTTCCATGTGAGCATCATTAAAATTATTGATGCCTAGCTAGGGGCGTTAAACGATAGCGCTTGTTGGGAGGCAACCCAATTTTATTTTTATTCCTTGCTTTTTGTTCCTGTTTAGTAATAAATAATTCATTTAGCCTCTTTTTAGATGTGTTGTTATGTTTTAATTAGTGTTTGTGCCAAGTAGAACCAATAGGATCTTCTTGGGTGATACTTGTTTGTTCTTGCTGAAAATGACAGAAACTTTGCGCTCACGAAAATAATTGTTAAAATTCACCAGAACGTGATAAATTCCAATTCTTTTTGCAGTACGTCAATATACAAATTATTCAGGTTTTCCTAGTTTTTCAGAATTTTTCGAGTTCCAGAAGTTTGCGTTTGATACAGATTGCTACAGACTGTTCTGTTTTTGACAGATTCTATTTTTGTGTGTTGTTTTCTTATTTTGATGAATCTATGGCTAGTATCGGGGGGTATGAACCATAGAGAAGTTGTAATACAGTAGTTTTAACACCAATATAAATAAAGAATGAGTTCATTACAATACCTTATGGTGGTGGTTTGTTTTCTTATACTAACGGAGCTCATGAGATTTTCTGTTGAGTTTTGTGTTGTGAAGTTTTCAAGTTTTTGGGTGAAGATTTGATGGATTATGGAACAAGGAGTGGAAAGAGCCTAAGCTTGGGGATTCCCAAGGAACCCCAAGGTAAAATTCAAGGAAAACCAAAATCCTAAGCTTGGGGATGCCCCGGAAGGCATCCCCTCTTTCTTCTTCATCTATCGGTAACTTTACTCGAGGCTATATTTTTATGCACCAGATGATATGTGCTTTCCTTGGAGTGTCTTGTATGATTTGAGTCTTTGCTTTTTAGTTTACCACAATCATCCTTTCTGTACACACCTTTTGGGAGAGACACACATGAATCGGAATTTATTAGAATATTCTATGTGCTTCACTTATACCATTTGAGTTAGATAAATTTGCTCTAGTGCTTCACTTATATTTTTTAGAGCACGGTGGTGGTTTTATTTTATAGAAATTATTGATCTCTAATTCTTCACTTATATTATTTTTAGAGTCTTTTAGAACATCATGGTGATATGCTTTGTCTATAAAATTAGTCCTAATATGATAGGCATTCAAGATGGGTATGATAGAAACTTTCATATAGAATGCATTGAATACTATGATACTTGATAGATGTTTTGAGATATAAAGGTGGTAATGTTAGAGTCATGCTATTTGGGTAATTGTGAAATTGAGAAATACTTGTGTTAAAGTTGGCAAGTCCCTAGCATGCACGTATGGTAAGCGTTGTGTGAAAAAATTTAAGCATGTGGTGTTCTTTGAGTGCTTTCCTTATGAGTGGCGGTCGAGGACGAGCGATGGTCTTTTCCTACCAATCTATCCCTCTAGGGGCATGCGTAGTAGTACTTTGCATCGAGGGCTAATAGAATTTTTCAATAAATATATGATTTCTTTATGACTAATGTGAGTCCATGGATTATATGCACTCTTACCTTTCCGCAATTTGCTAGCCTATACGGTACCGTGCATTGCCCTTTCTCACCTTGAGAGTTGTTGCAAACTTCGCCGGTGCATCCAAACACCGTGATACGGTACCCTCTATCACACATAAGCCTCCTTATATCTTCCCCAAAACAGCCACCATACCTATCTATTATGGCATTTCCATAGCCATTCCGAGATATATTGCCATGCAACTTTCCACCGTTCCGTTTATTATGACACGTTTCATCATTGTCATATTGCTTTGCATGATCATGTAGTTGACATCTTATTTTTGGCAAAGCCACTTTCATAATTCTTTCATACATATCACTCTTGATTCATCGCATATCCCGGTACACCGCCGGAGGCATTCACATAGAGTCATATTTTTGTTCTAGTATCGAGTTGTAACATTGAGTTATGAGTAAATAAAAGTGTGATGATCATCATTATTAGAGCATTGTCCCATGTGAGGAAACAATAAAAAAAGAGGCCAAATAAGCCCAAATAAAAAAAAGGAGGCCAAAGAAGCCAAAATAAAAAAAGAGGCCAAAGAAGCCCAAACAAAAAAATGAGAGAAAAAGAGAGAAGGGGCAATGTTACTATCATTTTTCCACACATGTGCTTCAAAATAGCACCATGATCTTCATGATAGAGAGTTTCTTATTTTGTCACTTTCATATACTAGTGGGAATTTTTCATTATAGAACTTGGCTTGTATATTCCAATGATGGGCTTCCTCAAATTGCCCTAGGTCTTCGTGAGCAAGCAAGTTGGATGCACACCCACTTGTTTCTTTTGATGATCTTTCATACACTTATAGCTCTAGTGCATCCGTTGCATGGAAATCCCTACTCCTCGCATTGACATCAATTGATGGGCATCTCCATAGCCCTTTGATTAGCCGCGTCAATGTGAGACTTTCTCCTTTTTTGTCTTCTCACATAACCCCCGTCATCATATGCTATTCCACCTATAGTGCTATATCCATGGCTTGCGCTCATGTATTGCGCAAGGGTTGAAAAGGCTGAAGCGCATTAAAAAGTATGAACCAATTGCTCGGCTTGTCATCGGGGTTATGCATGATGGGAGCATTTTGCGTGACGAAAATGGAGCATGGCCAAACTATATGATTTTGTAGGGATAAGCTTTCTTTGGCTATGTTATTTTGATAAGACATAATTTCTTGGTTAGTATTCTTGAAGTATTAGTATTTTTATGTCAATAAACTTTTATCTTGAATCTTTTGGATCTGAACATTCATGCCACAATATAGAGAATTACATTGAAAATTATGTTAGGTAGCATTCCACATCAAAAATTTTGTTTTTATCGTTTACCTACATGAGGACGAGCAGGAATTAAGCTTGGGGATGCTTGATACGTCTCCAACGTATCTATAATTTTTTATTGTTCCATGCTATTATATTATCTGTTTTGGATGTTTAATGGGCTTCAATATACCTTTTTACATTATTTTTGGGACTAACCTATTAACCAAAAGCCAAGTGCAAATTGCTGTTTTTTTACTTATTTCAGTGTTCCGCAGAAAAGGAATATCAAACGGAATCCAAACGGAATGAAACCTTCGCGAGGATTGTTTTGCGAACAAACGCAATCCAGGAGACTTGGAGTGGGCGTCAAGGAAGCAACGAGGCAGCCACGAGGTAGGTGGGCGCGCCCAGGGGGTAGGCACGCCCCCACCCTCGTGGGCCCCTCATAGCTCCACCGACCTACTTCCTTCACCTATATATACTCTTCTACCCCGTAACCTTCGAGGAGAGCAACGAAACCCTATTTCCACCGCCGCAACCTTCTGTACCCATGAGATCCCATCTTGGGGCCTTTTCCGGCGATCTGCCGGAGGGGGATTCGATCACGAAGGGCTTCTACATCAACACCATAGTCTCTCCGATGATGTGTGAGTAGTTTACCACAGACCTTTGGGTCCATAGTATTAGCTAGATGGCTTCTTCTCTCTCTCTTAGGATATCAATACAAAGTTCTCCTCGAATCTCTTGGAGATCTATTCGATGTAACTCTTTTTGCAGTGTGTTTGCCGAGACCGATGAATTGTGGGTTTATGAACTTGATTATCTATGAATATTATTTGATTCTTCTCTGAATTCTTATATGCATGATTTGATATCTTTGCAAGTGTCTTCGAAATATCGGTTTAGTTGGGCCTACTAGATTGATCTTTCTTGCAATGGGAGAAGTGCTTAGCTTTGGGTTCAATCTTGCGGTGTCCTTTCCCAGTGACAGCAGGGGCAACAAGGCACGTATTGTATTGTTGCCATCGAGGATAAAAAGGTGGGGTTTATATCATATTGCTTGAATTTATCCCTCTACATCATGTCCTCTTGCCTAATGCGTTACTCCGTTCTTATGAACTTAATACTCTAGATGCATGCTGGATAGCGGTTGATGTGTGGAGTAATAGTAGTAGATGCAGAATCGTTTTGGTCTACTTGACACGGACGTGATGCCTATATTCATGATCATTGCCTTAGATATCATCATAACTATGCGCTATTCTATCAATTGCTCGGCAGTAATTTGTTCACGCACCGTAATACATGCTATCTAAGAGAAGCCACTAGTGAAACCTATGGCCTCCGGCTCTACTTTACATCATATAAGTTTCCAATCTAAAATTCTAGTTTACTATTTATTTTGCAATCTTTATCTATACCATAAAAATACCAAAAATATTTATCTTATTATATTTATCAAATCTCACTTTTGCAAGTGGACATGAAGGGATTGACGTGTTGGTTGCAAGGTTCTTATTTGTTTGTGCAGGTACTAGATATTTGCGTGTAGTCTCCTACTAGATTGATACCTTGGTTCTCAAAAGCTGAAGGAAATACTTATGCTACTTTGCTGCATCACCCTTTCCTCTTCAAGGGAAAACCAACGCATGCTCAACAGGTAGCAGCTCGCTCGTAGAAGCAACAGCACCAGTGATCTGGGCACCTCCAAAGTTCGAGACGGCAACGGCAAGCCATGACGCAATAAACACAAGCATCGAAATATTAATGAAGGAACGCAAGACACAGCGGTCACCGCCGAATTCAGCGGCTCCAAACCTGATCAACAGAAAAAACCATTCTACGCAAACAGAGACAGACCATCAAATTTAGACAAGATACTGGGTCGGCCCTGCCAGATTCATGGCACCCTCGATAAACCAACCAATAATACCAACAGAAGCTGTAGGGTCTTTAAACAAGTCGGCAAGCTTAATGCCGAACACAAGGGGAGGGGGCCGCCCAGTGACAACAATGAGGAAGAGACTTGCCAACCGAACACCGGGGGTCAGAAGGAATTTCCCCCCGAAGTAAAAATAGTAAACGTGGTATACGTGACGCACATCCCTACAGAGGAGCGCAAGCGCGCACTATGGGACGCCTACGCCATAGAGCTGGTCGCCCCAAAATTTAGCCACTTGGCGGCCTGCCCGATCACTTTTGATCGCAAGGACCACCCATATAGTATCTGTCACGAAGGTTCGGCTGCTCTGGTCCTCGACCCAATTATCGATGGGTTCCATCTCACGATGGTGGCAGTAGCCTTAATCTACTCTACCAAGACATTGTCCGCAAAATGGGCATTGATCCTTCAAGAATCAATCCCACCACAACTACCTTCAAGGGAGCACTACCCGGCATAGAAGCTCACTGCATGGGCTCAATTACATTGGAAGTTGTTTTCGGTTCGCTGAACAACTTTCGAAGAGAAGGCTTGACCTTCGATATTGTCTCACTCGGCAGTAGCTACCATTCACTGCTCGGTCGTACCTGTTTTGCTTGTTTTAATGTGATCCCACACTATGCCTATCTAAAGATTAAAATGCCCGGTCCACATGGCGTCATCACAATAAACGGAAATACGGAACGCTCCCTCCGTACAGAGGAGCATACTACGACTGTCGGCGTTATGGGAACGGGGGTCCCTAGACTTGCCTGCCTACAGCCCACGGCGTGGCTGCGCTAGCAGGCCTGTATGGCCCATCTTCATCAACAAGGCATTCAAGACCCTCACGAGGGGCCAACCTCCTGAGGTGGACGACGCAAGACCTCCTCAGGAGTGGCCTCTCCAGGCTGCCTCATGAGGAGCGGAGATATCAAGACGGGGCGAACCTCGTGAGGCTCTCATGACGTGAGCCATGATGATCGACACCAGGCGGGTGCCAGCGCGCGCAACGTCCTTGTTTCCTCTTTGGTGCTAAAGAGGCAAGCGCAGGCGCGGAGTACAGAGGCATCAAGCAAAGGTTTCCGTATCGGTGCAACGAGACCAAGACCAGCAGGATGGCAAGACGGAGGTCACAATGGAGCCCAAGATGGCGTCACCACCAGAGCCCTTTTGCAGGCAAACACCACTTTTGTCAGGATAGCTTGTACTAGTTGTCCCCTTTCAAATTGCCCGCCATTGTTGGCTCCCTTCCCGCTCAATATTTGGGGAGAGGACCATGGCCTATATAAGTAGAGCTAGACACCGTAGGGAACAAATCATTCAGAGACATCTCACCCACCCAAGTTCGTCAAGCACAAGAACACCTCAACCTCAAGAGGTTGTTCTTCCCCTTGCACTGTTCTTCATCAGCCCAAGAGGCAATCCACCACCACACACTGGATTAGGGTATTACACCAAAACAGTGGCCCAAACTAGTATAAATCTTGTGTCTTTGTGTTGCTAGTTCGTCCGCGAGATCTTAGCGAGCTAGGGCGTGGATCGGTAGGAGGGAAAGAACTTCGAGCGCACCCCAAAGTTCAAACCTTAAGGGTTTTGCCGGAACCCCAGATCCGACATTTGGCGCGCCAGGTAGGGGTGCGCCGTAGCTTCCCTTCCGATGATCTGCGCTCCGCCCGCATGGCAGGCGCCCCGTGATCGCCTCCGACGGCCGGCATCAACGATGGAGCCAGGGGCTCCGAGCCCCGGCCCCCGCCTTGCGGCAGGTGCGGTGGCCAGCCAAGTTCAAGCCGGAGATGCCATCATGCTACGATGGCGCGGCGGACCCATCAGCCTTCCTGTTGGAGTACCGGGATGCCATCCTCGAGGCCGGAGGCGACAACAAGGTCATGGCCAACTGGCCCCCATGGCCCTCGCAGGCGAGCCACGCGTCTGGCTGCTCAGCCTTCACGGATCCACGGTGGCGTCTCTGGGGGAACTCCGCGACCTCTTCACTACTCGATACGCGGTACCGGCGCACCACGCAGTTGTGGCCCTGCTAGGCGTCTCTCAAGCACCGCCTTCAGATCGCCACGTCAAGCCATTCCTCCGCCAGATTGGTGCAGCTTCCAAACGCCCGGGGGCTCCGCCAGGTTGGGCTGCGGTGGAGGCGGACTTGACCTTCAGCTCAGAACACCACCCCGACTCCACCGCCTGCACGGGCATGCTTCCGATGCTCTGCACGCCCACCATCTGCCATGTGGCTGTCACCAAGACCCTCATCAACGGAGGTGCTGGCCTCAACTTGCTCTCCATGGAAGCCTTCAGCCTCCTTCACGTGCTGCTCGAGCGGCTCACCCTTAGCAAGCCTTTCTCAGGAGTTGGTGGCGGCGCTGCCCACTTCCTGGGGCAGATCCGCCTTCCCGTCACCTTCGGCACGCGCGACAACTACCGCACCGAGCTGGTCGACTTCGACATCGCCCGCATCGGCCTCCCATACAACGCCATCCTCAGGTACCCAGCTCTGGCCTAGTTCATGGCGGCGAATCATCCGGCCTATAACCTCATGAAGATGCCTGGAAGCAAAGGTGTCCTCACCATCAAGGGGGACACCATGGAGGCAGTGACGGCACTCAAGCTCGCCTTCAAGACCGCAGCGGCGGCACAACCCACCGGCGCCGGTACCCCCAAGGCCAGGGAGGCCGCACCTACCAAGAAGAAGCAGTTGTTCACCCAAGACAAGGCAGAAACCAAGCAGGTGCCGGTCAACGAGGACGGGTCCTCAGGAGCCACCTTCACCATAGGAGCCAGCCTCAACCAAGGTCAAGAGGAAGCATTGGTGAAGTTCTTGCGCGCAAACAAGGATATATTCGTGTGGGATCCCAATCAGCTGGTAGGAGTCCCGAGAGAGCTGATTCAGCATCATTTAAGGGTATGCCCTAATGTATGCCCCGTGAAGCAGTGGGCGAGACGGCAGTCAACTGAGAAGCAGGCCTTTATCGTCCAAGAGACCCACAAGTTGGAGGCGGCGGGTGCCATTTGCGAGGTTCGGTATCCCGAGTGGCTGGCGAACCCCGTCATAGTGCCGAAGAAAGGCGGGAAAGAACGGATGTGCATCGACTTCACCAACCTCAATAAAGCCTGCCCCCAAGATCCGTTCCCGCTCCCACGCATCGATCAAATCGTCGACTCCACCGCCGAGTGCGACCTGCTGTGCTTCCTGGACACGTTCTCAGGATATCACCAGATAGAGATGGCAGTAGAAGACGTGGAGAAGACAGCATTCCTGACCCCGTGTGGGGAGTGCTGCTACACCTGCATGCCCTTTGGATTGCGCAACGCGGGTGCAACCTTTAAGTGACTGATGCACATCGCCTTAGGGCGACAGCTCAGAAGAAACATAGAGGCCTACGTTGACGACATCGTGGTGAAATCTCGGGAGGCAAAGACCCTGATCCAAGACTTGTAAGAGACCTTCGAGAACCTGCGCCAGGTGAACTTGCGGCTTAACCCGGAGAAGTGTGTGTTCGGTGTCCCTTCCGGCAAGTTGCTGGGATTCCTCGTGTCCCACAGAGGGATCGAGGCGAACCCGGAGAAGATCAAAGCCATTGAGGACATGAGCCCACCGCAGACCCTCAGAGAAATGCAGAAGATGGTCGGTCGGGTGACTGCGTTGGGACGCTTCATCAAGCTAGGAGAATGCGCCTTGCCCTTCTTCAAGATGATGACGAAGAAAGGCCCATTTGAGAGGACCCCGGATGCCGACCAAGCCTTCCAAGACCTCAATAGATACCTAACTAGCCCACCGGTGATGGTGGTGCCATGGCCTCTCGAGCCCTTGGTGCTCTACCTGGTTGCCACCCCGTACTTTGCCAGCGCAGCGCTGGTGGCGGTTCGGGAGGAGCACCAAGCCAATTGTGCATTGCGCCAAAGCTACAGCTGAAATGACGCAAGATCAGGAAGGCGCCGCAGGAGCCGCAGCGGCGCCAACGGAAGACCAAGCTCGCGAGGACGTCGTCACAGAGACCCCCGCAAGTGACCATGCACCAAGATTTCCACCACCTCAGGAGACGTCCGGGCCCCCGCAAGACACAAGCCTCACCAATGCGCCAGCCCTTGTCGAGCACCCGGTGTACTTTGTCAGCACGATGCTGCGGGACGCAAGGGCACGATATCCCATGCCTCAGAAGCTCCTGCTCGCACTCTTGGTGGCCTCGCGCAAGCTGTGGCACTAGTTCCAGGGCCACCCCATCAAGGTCGTCTTAGCCTACCCGTTGGACAGGGTGCTCAGGAGCCCCAATTCTGTTGGGAGGGTCGCCGAGTGGAACATCGAGCTGCAAGCATTCCAGTTACAGTTCAGCACTACCAGGGTCATCAAGGGAGCCGCGCTTGCTGATTTTGTGGCGGAATGGATGGATGTCTCGATGCTTGAGGTAGGCGAAGACCGGTCCACCTCCCCAGGAAGTGAGGCACCAGACGGTTGGGTCAGGTGCTTTGATGGCGCCTTCATGCACCAGGGCGCAGGGGCCGAAGCAGTACTCATCTCGCCCACTCAGGATAAGCTCTACTACGCCATGCAGCTCTGCTTTCAGCAGGGCGAGAAGGTCTCCAACGACATCACGGAATACGAAGGCCTCATAGCTGGCCTGAAGGCCGTGGAAGCTCTGCGGGTGAAGCGCTTTACCGTTAGAGGTGACTCGCAGCTCCTTGTCAACTTCTCCAACAAATTATACGAGCCAAAGGACAAGCATATGGAGGCATACCTCGCGGAGGTGCGCAAGATGGAGAAGCAGTTCTTGGGCCTGGAGCTGCAGCACGTACCCCGGGGTACAAACAAGGAAGCCGACGACATCTCCAGGAGAGCATCCAAGCGTCAGCCACAAGAGCCCGACGTCTTTGAGGAACGGCTCTTCAAGCCATCAGCGACACCACCACTGTCAAGCATGGCTCAGCCTCGGGACGAGCTCTCGCAGCATCCTGCCTCAGGAGCCCCAGCCTATGGCCTAACCTCAGGAGCTCGCTTGCTCTTGGCGCTCGAGCATCAGGAGGGGTGCTGGACCAAGGAATTCAAGGAATATCTGATACAAGGGGTGCTGCCAGAGAATGAGGAGGATGCAGAGCATGTGGTTTGGCAATCCACGGTGCACTGCATCCAGGATGGTGAGTTGTACAGGAAGCGGCCAAACGACATCTCCCTGCGCTACATTTCCAAGGACCAGGGGAAGGAGCTGCTAACTAACATACACTGTGGGGACTACAGGCACCACTCGTCATCACGGACCCTCATCGGCAAAGTATTCCGCAGTGGGTTCTACTGGCCCACCGCGCTCAGCGACGCAGCTGAGCGGGTGAAGTCTTGTGAAGCCTGCGAGTTCCACGCCAAATAAATTCATCAGCCGGCTCAGGGCCTCCAAACCATTCCACTCACGTGGTCGTTCGCGGTCTGGGGGCTGGACATCCTGGGGCCGTTCCCTCGAGCGCCTGGGGGCTACCGCTACCTCTACGTCGCCATCGCAAGTTCACCAAGTGGGCGGAAGTGGAAGCCGTCCATACCATCCCAGCTGGCTCTGCTGTCAAGTTCATCAAGGGCCTCGTGAGCCGCTTTGGGGTCCCCAACCGCATCATCACAAATAACGACTCGCAGTTCACTAGTAACCTCTTCAAAACCTACTGTGCTAACCTTGGAACGCAGATCTTCTATGCTTCGGTGGCGCACCCCAGGAGCAATGGTCAGGCCTAACGCGCCAACGCGGAGGTCCTGAGGGGCCTCAAGACCAGGACCTTCAAGAAGAAGCTCGAGGTCTGTGGCAGGGGCTGGCACGACGAGCTCTAGTCCGTGTTGTGGTCAATCCGTAGCACCGCCACCAAGCCAACAGGCGAGACCCCGTTCTTCCTTGTCTACGGAGCTGAAGCAGTCCTTGCTCACGATGTTAAGCATAGCTCCGCACGGGTCCTGGCGTTCGATAAAACGTAGCAGGGCGCCACGCAGGGGATGGACCTTGTGTTGGGGGAGGAGCGTCGTACTGAGGGCGGCAAGGTACCAACAGGCGCTGCGACGATACCACTGCCGCATCATCCGCTCCAGGTCGCTCGAGGTGGGCTCCCTCGTCCTGAGGCGGGTCCTCTCCAGGGAAGGGCTGCACAAGCTTTCACCCATGAGGGAGGGCACGTTCAGGTTCGTCCATGTCTCTAGGCCTGGCGCCGTGCGCCTGGAGACACAGGACGAGATACCTATCCAGAACGCCTGGAACATCTAGCACCTCCAGAACTTCTACCCATGAAGCAAGGCCTAGAGCCTATGAAGAAAGGCCCAGAGCCTGTGAAGAAGGCCCGGTTCCTGTGAAGAATCGCCGCCCGTGACACTCTCACGTAATAATGAGTGGTGTTGTACACGCCCCGGTGTCTCAGGAGCGCCGGCCTCAGGCCCTGGGGCTCCCTCCCACGCTTAGTGGCACCACTTAGCTCCGCGCTGGTGAGAAGATTTGAAGACTAGATTAGGTGTCGGACACGGCTTTTCATTTGCTTTCCGTAGTTGGCTCATTTTTCCTTAATCGAAGTTTGCTTTTGGTGTTCCTTGTTGATTCAATTCCCTCGCCTCTTGCCGCATTTTTCGACTCTGGTTCGCTCGTGTTCTCTCTCTCGCATACCTCGCGGCGGGGGCTAGGCAGGTTCCCTTGCGAGCATTTTTCTTCTCTCTACCTTCTCGCGAGCCACCCTCGTTCGAGCCCGAAAGCTGGCGCATCTCTCTTAATCCGTGCCCCACGGGTACCACGACACAAAGCGTCGGGTCAAGGCTTGGGTGAACGACAAATCTCCTGGCAAACTCCCTAAAGAATTTTTTGCAGTTCCTGAGCAATCACAGACAACAAGGTCAAGATGGACGTGAGGAAATAAACGCCTCATAAATAGGAGGGCGCCCCGAATGCACCAAGCGAAGTTATCTTTGCGCAAAATAACCACGCAGCACTGAGACAACAAGCGTAGCATAACGGTTAATAAGTTACGGTTCGATACACGCCCCTCCGGGCCCATGCTGGTTTCGTTTCAATGCAGGAAGGAAAAGAGGAACATAACAAAAGTGGCGCTCGCCCCTGCAGCAGCCGATGGGAGCAGGGCCCTGGCAACTTCCCGGGTCTAGTCGGACCCCTCTTCACGCTTCACCGATGCGTAGCGGCGAGACGATACGCTACCACCTTCGAAGTGGGTGCGCCGGCGTGGCGGCTGATCAAGGCCACCGCTGTTGGAGCTGTCGCCAAGGGAGGAGCCACCATAGCCGGACAAGGCGCGACTAGTGGGTTCGTCCTCTTCCCCGTCCCAACCATCGCCAAGGCCGAGCACCTCCTCGCCGTCGTTCACCTCGGGGCAGCATCCAGCGCGACGACCGTCTTCCCTGAACACCCTCACGAAGAGGGTTGCGTCGCCGTCGAACTTGAACTGAAGGGTGCACAGCCTGCCCAGGCCGCGCGCGCGGGCGAACGTCTGCCAACCGCGGGCCAGAGCTATGTTGCCCGTGACGGAGACCTCGACCGTGACCCAAGAAGCCCGGCTGCAGCAACCGTCCGCCTGCAGCCAGAGCCCGCATGGATCGGAGGCTGGCAGCTCGCTGGCAAAGAAGCGGGGGAGCTGGAGCCAGCTGCCGGCTGGATCCTCCGAGAAGACAACGAACTCCGGCAGCACCTCAGACGCATGGAACCGCGGTCGGGGAGGTCGCGCAACCACGGCACGTCTCCTCTCATCAATAGGACTTCCGCAACCAGAGCGACTCTTGCCGCGCGCTGCAGCGCCACCCTGAGAGCCGGGCGCCACGGCGGTGTTCGCGGCATGCTCGCGGGGACGATCACGTCCTCGCTTGGGCGCCGGGGAGCCGAATCCTTCTCGAGGGGCCTTGCCCTTCTCCGCGGCGGAGAACCTCTTCGATGGCGCCATTGTTGCAAGCATAGGTGCAAAGAGGAAAGAAGCAAGCAAGCAAGGAAGAGATGCGCGACGGGGGTTCCGCACCCCTCCCCATTTTATGGCGAGAGGAGGCCAACCGGTGCCCTCCACGATCACAAGTAATGATGGTTTTCCTTGCATGTCGCAGGGACTTGTTGAATTGAGCAGTTGTTGAGGCAGCATGGGGAAGTGGAGATGCCCACGTCCAATCAACCACCACGCGTCGACCAAGGCTGCAGGCTTTTGGGGCCCGCGGCACTCCGTGCTTGACCCTTGGGTTCGCCTCGAAGTCAAGCCCGAGCGCACCTTGGGCACGGGGGCTACTGTCGGTGTTCTGGGAATAGGGTCCCAGACTTGCCTGCCTATGATCCACGGCGTGGCTGCCCTAGCGGGCATGTACGGCCCATCTTCATCAACAAGGCATTCAAGACCCTCGCGTGGGGCCAAGCCTCGCGAGGCGGACGATGCAAGACCTCCTCAGGAACGGCCTCTCCAGGCTACCTCGCGAGGAGCGGAGATATCAAGGCGGGGTGAACCTCGCGAGGCTCTCATGACATGAGCCATGACGATCGACACCAGGCGGGCGCCAGCGCGCGCAGCGTCCTTGTTTCCTCCTTGGTGCTAAGGAGGCAAGCGCAGGCGCGGAGTACCGAGGCATCAAGCAAAGGTTTCCATATCAGTGCAACGAGACCAAGACCAGCAGGACGGCAAGATGGAGGTCACCATGGAGCCCAAGACGGCGTCACCACCAGAGCCCTTTTGCAGGCGAAGACCACTTTTGTCAGGATAGCTTGTACTAGTTGTCCCCTTTCATATTGCCCGCCATTGTTGGCTCCCTTCCCGCTCAATATTTGGCGAGAGTACCAGGGCCTATATAAGTAGAGCTAGTGTCGGTGTACAAAAGAAGGGGCGCACCTTTGTACCCCTTTACTTGTACACGGACAGTCAGAGCCGCGCCCGCGGCCACGCAAAGTAGCACGGGGGAGGTGAACCGAGGTAAAACCGACGCCGAAGACAGCCAGAGCAACGCCAAGGCCGGGACCACAAAGAAGCAGAGAGGCGAAGCAGGTTCCCCCGGCAAGATCCTTGCCGGGGGCAGCCTCAGCGGCCACAGCAAGACCCTTGCCGGGTCGGCTCATCCAACACCAGCGGAGCGCACCACCCTTGAGCCCACGATCTCCAACGCCATCAACCACGTTGGGCCAGGGCTCGGGAGGCACCTCCATGGTGGCATGCAGATCTTTGTGAAGACAAGGAATATCCAAGATCTGATGAGGATTAAAAGACAACGATCCTCGGCAAGATCCTTGTCGAGGAGAGGACCCTTGCCAGGCCACCCGGCAAGGCCCTCACCAGGGCGTCAGCGGGGCCACTGCCAGGCCCGCATCAGCCAAGTCTCCACCGTTGTTCGCATGCAGCTGCAAGCCCAACCAGCTGGGCAGGCACCTGCGTGGCAACATGCAGCTTCCAGGCCAACTCATCACACACCTGCGTGGCGGCATGCAGATCTTCGTGAAGACTCTGCCACCGTGCCACCTCAGCTGCCTGCGTGCCTACATGGTTCCACATGCGTCGTTGGCCAAGGCGCGTGTCGAAGTGAGGAGGAGCAGCGACAGACGGGATGGGCCTCACTCCCGTCCCCGATAAAGCTAGGGGACACCTAGGCGGCACATTAAATGCGTCTTGTCCTGTAATACAAACGATAAGCTCGCAGCACTGTGCGCCTTTCCACCTCCTATGTGCCACTGTGGCAGCCCCTTTCGACTATAAAAGGAGGCCCATGGCATACTTGAGGGGGATTCGGCTCTTTGAAACCACGCATCCACCATAGCTAGTTCGAGAGCTCAGGAACTCTCTGAAATACAGCCAACAAAGCAGGACTAGGGTTTTACGCATCCTCACGGCCCGAACCTGGGTAAACGATCCTTGTGCTGATTACTAATCCTGCTCTCCTCACAACCCTGCGCCTCGGCAACCGTAGTAGGGATTCTTGTGATCCCACAGGTGTCGTTCCGCACCGACATCTTTGGCGCACCAGGTAGGGGGCGCAATTGTGAGAATCTGGTCTAGTAGTTAGCCTAGAGTTTCTTCATCGCCATGGCTCCCAAGAAGAAGACGGCCACGGCGATCGGATCGTCGGGGGCCGAACGGCCCGTGCTAGTATGGGCGAGCAGCGGCCCGGTCGCAGATAGAACCCGACCCACGGCCCGCGAGCACCAGCATTGCCCTGGTAGTCAGATCCTGTCGAGCGGCGCCGTTCGCACGCCAGGCGACGGGCCGCACACCACCAAGTCTAAAGATGGGGCTGCCCCCCCCCCCCCCGCGGGCGGCATGGGGCCCTCCAGGAGTGTCGTTGTGCCACCCACGGGTGGCACAACAACCTCCAAGACGCCTACATCGGCGACCACTGTGCGCTCTTCCCATGGTGTGCGTGACGAGCAGCGTCACCACGCCGGTGACCCTGGACACCGCCATGGGAAGAGCCCTGTGCGTCGTCCGCAGGATGAAGGAGTTCAGCATGCCCGCCGAAGTGCTGGCAAAAATGGCGCGCATCCGCTGGGTCGTGATAGAGCTCCTTCTAACATGGTTAGAAGTAGAAGCGCGCCATGGTCCACGATGCTGTCGCTGCCACCCACGCCAGCAGAAGCTTTGCCGCGCGCGCAGTTGCTCCTCGACTTCCCTGCTGCTGCGGAGAAGCTCGACGAGTGGAGGGCCACCATCCGGAACCTCGTTACCGTCGCCAAAAAAGATGATCCGCAACCGGCGGGACCCTCGGGCCGGCGCTCCACCGAGCCGCCACATGCCAGCGTTGGGAGGACCGGGTGTGCTGCGGTCATGGTGCACTCTCCTCCTCCTCGCCAGCCGCCGCGAGCGTTGGCTCGTTGTGACGACGCTTGTGATAACATCTCTGTAGCGTCGTCCGACCCGTGGACCCACCGCGACCAGCGCCAAGTTCTTCGAGAACGAGCTCACGAAGATGCTCAAACCACTATCGAGCGCTGGCGTGATACACGCCACCAGTCGGACAAGCGGGCGGGACCCGCTATGGACCACCCAACGTCGGGGGGCTCCGACGGCCTACCTTACGAGGTGGGCTGCCCAGCCTTTACCCGCGAGCTGCGGCAGTTCCATTGGCCGTCCCACCGCACGTTCAAGCCCGACATTGGCGATAAGTACACTGGCAACACCCATCCGTCCGAGTTCCTCAGCATCTACACCATCGCGATGCAAGCTGCCGGAGCTCGCGACGACAAGGTGCTTGCCAATTACTTCCCGTTGGCACTGAAGCCCAATGTTATGTCTTGGTTGATGCACTTGCCGGCAGATTCCATTTCTTCTTGGTCAGATCTGTGCCATGAGTTCGTTGGCGGCTTCAATGGAGGCCACCAAGCTCATGGCCAGGCCAGTGATCTGCATATCATTTCCCAGAAGGAAGGGGAAACCCTGCACAAGTACATCCAGAGATTCATCCGGGTGCAGTACAACATCCCCGACGTTCATCCCGCCGCTGTGATCAGCGCGTTCCATCAGAACATGCGCAACTGCAAGATGCACGAAGAGCTGGCGATGACCAAGGTTAAAGATGTGGCCGAACTCTATGTTCTGGCCAATAGGTGCACCCGGGCTGAAGAGGGAAGGAAGTACCCCGGCGAAGACGCCGGTGCGGAAACCGACTCTACTGATGAAGACATCGCCGCCCCAATGAAGAAGGGCCGAAGTCGCAACAGGAAATACAAGGGCAAGGCCGTGCTTGCCGTTGAAGGGTATGATGACACCGGCGCTGCCAAGAAGGTCAAGGAAGACGACCCCGACAAGGACATTGCCGGGTGCGTCGCCTGCCAGGCCTTAGCAGCTGCCGACAAGCCAGGGGGTTCCGGCATGCAGTACGGCAAGATCCACCACACCAAAGGCCACGACCTCCAGAACTGCCGGCATGTCGAGCTGCTTGCTGAAAAGAAAAAGGCCGAGTATGATAGGCGGGACAAGAAGAAGGGCCAGGATGGTCCCGAGGGATCCGGCAAGAAGCATGGCGGCCAAGGAGGCCGCCCCGGCAAGGAAACCCAGCAAGAAAGGCCCGCCCGGGGCCGTGACAAGAAACAAGAATATGATGGTCATGACGAGGATGATGAGTCCGGCGAGCAAGAGTTCCAGAAGGCTACAGAGGCCATGTGCGTCGACGGTGGCACCTCGCTGCACACTTCTCACCGCCAGCTCAAGCAGTGGGCGCGTGAGATTATAGCAGCGGAGCCGTCGTTCGACGCTCAGAAGCCGCTGAAGTGGTCCAGCACGCCCCTCATCTTTGACGCCGAGGACCACCTTGACCGCACAACCGCGGTCGGGTGCTTGCCGTTGTTGGTCTCGCCAATGATACGCAACCTCAAGGTGAACAACATGTTGGTCGACAGCGGGGCCGGCCTGAACTTGATCTCGCCCGTCTTGATCAAAAGGCTGCAAATCCCTGATGGAGACCTCGAGGAAATGGGCACGTTTCAAGGGGTCAATACAGGGAGGAGCCAGCCGAAGGGAAAGGTCATGCTGCCCGTGACGTTTGGAGGGGAGTTGAACCACAGGACGGAGAGGATCGTCTTCGACGTGGCCGAGATCCCCTAGCCCTACAATGGGATCCTCGGTCGCCCGATACTAGCCAAGTTCATGGCGGGGTCGCACTATGCCTACAACAAGCTAATGATGCCCGGGCCGTTGACCATCATCTCTGTCCCCTCCGACGAGAAAGACGCGCTGATTTGCGCCAACCAAATCTACCGGGAAGAAGTTGCAGCATCTGCTGCCAGGGCACAGCTCCTGCCGTCGAAGCCCCGGGAGGGAAGAAGAAGCCCGGCAAGACCTCTTGCACCCACTCCGAAAAGCGCACCTCCTTGGAGTGTTGTGCTACCGTCGAGGACGTGCCAGAGAGCTCTACCGTCAAGAGCAAGAAATCCAGAGCTGAGCCACCACAGACCAAGAAGGTGTCCGTCAGGGAGGATGGCGCGGGAGGGGCTTTCACCATAGGCTCCACTCTGGACAGCAAATAGGAAGGCGCGCTCGTCACCTTCCTGCGGGTGAATGCCGACGTGTTTGCATGGAAAGCATCCGACATCCCCGGTGTTCCCAGGGAGGTGATTGAGCACCACCTAACTGTCTGTCCTCATGCGCGGCCTGTCAAGCAGAAGGTCAGAAAGCAGGCTCTGGAGAGGCAGGAGTTCATCACAGAAGAGATCTGGAAGTTGGAAGTGGCAGGTTTGGTGAGAGGAGTGCGCCACCCGACGTGGTTGGCCAATCCGGTAGTGTTGCGCAAGGCCAATGGGAAGTGGAGGTTGTGTATTGACTACACAGATATTAATAAGGCTTGTCCTAAGGACCCCTTCCCCTTGTCGCAGATCAACCAGATTGTTGACTACACGGTCGGGTGTGATGTGTTGTCATTCCTCGACGCCTACTCGGGCTACCACCAAATCTTCATGACAAGAGAGGATGAAGAGAAGACAGCATTCATCACCCCATGTGGTACGTATTGGTTTTTATGGATGCCTTTCAGGTTGAAGAGTGCTGACTCGAAGTTTGCAAGAGCAGTCCAAATTGGTTTTGAACCCCAGCTCCATAGAAATATGGATGCATACATGGATGACATAGTGGTCAAAACCAAGGATGGGGCAACTCTTGTGCAAGATCTGGAAGAGACATTTGCCAACCTGTGCAAGATCAACCATAAGCTCAACCCTGAGAAGTGTGTCTTCGGTGTTCTGTCCAGCAAGCTTCTCGGATTCTTTTTGTCGCAACGCAGGATCGAGGCAAACCCAGACAGGATCACGGCTATTGAACAGATTCAGGCGCCCAAGTGGATCAAGGACGTGCGTCGCCTCACCGGCTGTGCCGCCGCCATGAGCCGATTCATCTCCACGTCCGCCGAGCGCGCCCTTCCCTTTTTCAAAATCTTGAAGAAGGCAGGCCCGATGGAGTGGACCGCAGAAGTTGAGGTAGCGTTGCAGGATCTGAAGAAATACCTTTCCTCCACGCCAATACTGGTTGTGCCTAAATCACAAGAACCGTTGCTGCTGTATCTAGCGGCAACGAATCAAGTGGCCAGCGCCGCACTAGTGGCACAGAGGGAGGTCGACGAGGAGGCAGTGGCGACGACAGAACCAGCGGACGGCGAGCCAAAGATTCCCTCGGTAGGACCTGGTGCCTGCAAGGCAAGGCCCCCGGCAGAGTCTGACGCCATCAGGGTGATGCCCGCACAGTCAAGCGAATTGGTGCAGAAGAAGAAAATGATGCAGCACCCGGTTTACTTTGTCAGCTCTCTCTTGCAGGGGCCTAGGTCGAGGTACTCCGGTGTGCAGAATATGCTCTTCGGACTCCTTATGGCCTCGAGGAAGCTGCGTCATTACTTCCAAGCCCACGAGATCACTGTCGTCACCCGCCTCCCATTACAACGGATACTGCACAACCCAGATGCAACCGGAAGGATTGTGGAATGGGCCTTGGAGTTGTCAAGCTTTGGGTTGAAGTTTGTAAGTACCTCAACAATCTAGAGCAGAATCTTGGCGGAGTTCATTGCAGAATGGACGCCAACACCTGACGAAGAAATCCAAGAGACCGCTCCCCCAGGCAAGGAAGTGGACTGCGACTGGATCATGTACTTTGACGGGGCTTTCTCGCTGCAAGGCGCCGGTGCTGGTGTGCTGCTTGTCGCACCCACCGGAGAGCACCTCAAGTACATGGTCTAGATGCACTTTCCCAGGGAGATGCCCACAAACAACATTGCTGAGTACGAGGGGCTGCTTTCCGGTGTCAGGATCGCGGTAGACCTTAGGGTGAAGAGGCTCATCGTGAGGGGTGACTCGCAGCTTGTCGTTAGAGAAGTCAACAAGGATTACCAGAGCAAATTGATGGAGGCCTCCGTAGATGAAGTGAGGAAGCTGGAGGAGTGCTTTGACGGTATCCAAGCAGAGCTCGTTCCCCGAGTGGAGAACGACATCGCCGATTACCCGTCGAAGCGTGCTGCATTCAAGCTAACTTTGGAACCAGGTACCTTTTTGCTTCGGTTGACTCAGCCATCCGTCGAACCATCAACGGGGCGGAACAAGTGAAGGAAATCAGGTCCCGGCAAGTACTTTCCTACCAAGCCCCTGGGCTGCCGGCAAGGATGCTGTCGTGGACGCTGGGCCTGCCAAAGAGCAAGTGGCTCCGGCAGGGCGTCAAGCCCTGGCCATGGAGACAGTTGCGCCCATGGCAGAGGAAATGCCTTTGGTCCTTGCCGTCGAACCCCAGGCTCCGGCTTGGGTGCAACATACTATCCGATTCCTTTAAACAGGGGAACTTCCTGAGGAGCAGGAAGAAGTGGAAAAAGTAGCCCGTCGGTCTGCCCTATACCAGTTCGTCGATGACGTCCTGTACAAGAGAAGGCCGAACGGTGTGAAATTGAAGTGCATCCCCCCGGAGGAAGGACTGGAGCTGTTGGCAGAGATACATGGAGGCATATGTGGCTCCCACATAGGGTCGAGGGCCCTTGCCGGCAAGGCGTTCCGGCAAGGTTTCTTCTGGCCCACCGCCCTCCAGGATGCGACGACACTAGTAACAAAGTGTGAAGCATGTCAGTTCCATTCAAAGAAGCTTCATCAACCAGCTTAAGCCCTTCAAACGATCCCTCTCTCCTGGCCATCCTCGGTCTGGGGGCTCGACATATTGGGCCCTTTCCCCCATGCTGTTGGGGGCTTTGAGTACTTGTACGTTGCAATCGACAAGTTCACCAAGTGGCCAGAGGTGGAGCCGGTGAGGAAGGTGACAGCATAGTCAGCCGTCAAGTTCTTCAAGGGACTAGTCTGCCATTTTGGTGTGCCGAACAGAGTCATCACCGACAACAGCACGCAGTTCACAAGCCACACCTTCATGCAGTACATTCAAGACCTCGGCAGCAAGGTCTATTTTGCCTCCGTGGCACATCCCCCGATCAACGACCAAGCAGAGAGGGCGAATGCTGAAGTGTTGTGAGGCCTGAGAACGAAGACCTTTGACAGGCTGCACAAGAGCGGAAGGCGCTGGATTGATGAGTTGTCGGCGGTTCTTTGGTCGATCAGGACGACACCAAATCGAGCCACCAGTCAGACACCCTTTGTCCTAGTATATGGGGCGGAGGCAGTTATCCCCACAGAACTCATATACGGGTCACCTCGAGTGCTCGCTTATGATGAGCTTGAGCAAGAGCAGTTGCGGCAAGATGACGCGATGCTCCTTGAGGAAGATCGTCTTCGGGCGGCTGTGAGAGCAGCACGCTACCAGCAAGCCTTGCGCCGCTACCATAGCCGCAAGGTTCATGCCCGAAGCTTTGAGGAAGGCGACCTTGTTCTTCGGCGCGTTCAGTCGGCCAAGAATTACAACAAGTTGACACCAAAGTGGGAAGGCCCTTATCGTGTAATACGAGTCACCAGGCCTGGCGCAATCCGCCTGGAGACCGAAGATGCTGTTCCAGTGAGCAACTCCTGGAACATCGAGCATCTTCGCATGTTTTACACATGAGGCGCGGCTTGCCAGGCCCCCTGACAAGCCACCTTTTGTACAAGCCTTGTCGGCAAGGCATGTAACCCTTTGTACAAAGCCAGGCGCAGACCCTGAGCACAAATAAATGAAGCGCTGGCGCCCTAAGTTATAGCATGCATGCTAGGTCGTGTCTCTTCCTTGGTTAGGGTTGATAGTGCTTAGCGGCGACTAACCCCTAGCCTAGAGGTCGAGTGCGCGTCTCTCTGTGCTTTTCTGTCCTCTTTGGTTCGCAGGGCACATGAGCACTTCTTTTGAGCTACTTGGAAGAAAGGGAACGGATCGGCGTCCTAGACTCGGCAAACTAAAGATGCCGGGGGCTGCAAGTACAACGGTCCAACCGCGGCAAGACAAGGTCGCCGGGGGCTGCAGATCCATATAAGTATTTCATCCTATGTCATGCATTTCGGTACGGAACTGGGGCATGTGAAAGCTCATTTTATCTCTAGGCTACCGTGCTCCCTTTTTTCCTATACCTAAGGATTATCTCCTGCGTCCGGATTTGGTTGTAGCCGCAGTGGCAAGGAGATAGAACGAGGAGCCTAAGCCCACTTCATCCCTGCCTCCGCCAAGGGTGCGAGAATGGTCGAGTGAAGTGAGGGGGACGGCAAGGCCTGTTGCTGGGTGAAAAACGTTTATCTTAAATAGTAATAAGGATTCGCTCCTTGTCGCGGGGACCACCCACGAACGAAAAACCTGGCAAACATCCCTTTTTCATTAAAAACATCCCACACATGTACAGTTCGTACAAAATGAAAAATATGAGCAAGGGGGTCACACGTTCTAAATTTAATGAAGGCCCGAAGGCTTACAAACTAAAAAAGAGAAGATATGCCCGTAATCCCTTTCTTGTCCCTCTCCTCAGGAGGCAGCTCAAGAAGGCAAAAGGGCAAAAGGGTTCCTAGGAGAGCTACGAGCAGCAGAAAGCACGAAGAGAACACCTCGGTGGCTACCCAAGGGTGGGCCGGTGGTGACGGTGCCGGGAAAGGAGATGGAAGACGAGGCGGCAGGTCACCGGACACGCGACGAAGGCGTCGGTGTCCGTGTACTCTGAGTTGAAGGCCTTGCCGCCCGCCCTCTTCCTCTTTCGCGGCCTCCCGACGCCAGCCGCCTGAGGAGACGGCCCTGAGGAGTTCAAGGAGCAGGTCCCTCCCCCGGCAAAACTCCGCCGGAGGAGCGGCCAGGTGCAGATGCTGCTGCTGCCGCACCCGCCCGGGCACGGGGCGCCCGATGCCTAGTCGGACTCGTCCCTGTCATCTGCCCTACTGTCCTCCTCGTCACTTTCGCTCGAGGAAGAGGTTCCATCATCAGAATCTCCGTCAGAGGAGCTCTCCACACAACACTTCAGGCGAGTTCCAAGATCCCCGAAGACCTTGACGGAGAGCAGGTCGTCCTCCATTAATTTGAAGTAGAGGACGAGCCCCGCCGTTAGATGTGGATGCGAGCGAACGTCTTCCATCCACGGCGGAGGTACATGACCCGAGGAGCCGGGAAGTTGGTGTCGACCCGTGTGCCCCCATTCCCGCAGCCCCTCATGTGCAACCTAAGGGTCTGGGGCGGGTCATGCTCCATCTCCCGAGCAAACAGGGCGGGAAGACGAAGACGGCGACGCGGAGGCCGGCGCAGCCTGATGAAGAACTCGCGGGGCTGGTCTCCAACGTGACCCTCCGTTGGGAAAGCCATCATTGGCGGGGCTAGGCCGGCGCGCCGCCCTGTCCTCCTCATCCCCGATCACCACGACCTCTGCCGCGGCTTCGCCCACGACCTCGCCCCTCCCCCTTCCTCTCGTGGCCGGATCCACCACCACGGGCTCAGGAGGAGGAGGGACGCGCTGTCGAGAGGCGACCCTTGCCGCCACCGTCGAGGGACCGGGGTTCCCTTTTCCATGACGGATGAGAGGAAGATGCAGAAGCAGGAGGAGATAGAAGATTGAAGAATGCGGGATGCCATCCCCCCTTCCCTCTCCTTATAAAGGGGCGGGGTCGGGGCTTGGCCGCCCCGCTCGGCCAATCCAGCCACCAGAGGTGCTGGGAATCGAGACCGACCCGCTGCCCCAACCAGCAACGGCCCGGTTTCCCGTCTCCACCGCTTGCCACCCCAGGCGCATGAAGGACGTGTGGCAAATGTGCAGAAACGAGGGGACGGGTGAAGCAATCGCTCCCCACCCCTTGATCGTGGAGTGTGGATGCCTTGAAGATCGCCACCCAGCCCCACTCAGTAAATGGGTCGCGCCTTTACGCCTCTCCCTCTTCATGGGGAAGGTGCGAGCCGCCCCTGTATCGCGATATGATGCATGCATGCGGAAACCGCCCCACGCATGCCGCCCACGTCACGCGCACCCCTCCACGTCACGCATTCAATGCGAGTCGTGGGACGCACAGCGCGCGAAATGTTTTCCCGCGGTAAAAACCGTCATGCCTTCCCGCGCACCATTTTGGGCCTGGCCCAACAATGTGTCACGCTTATGTGTGGCCCAGGCACGGGGGCTCCTTCGGTGTACAAAAGAAGGGGCGCACCTTTGTACCCCTTTACTTGTGCACGGACAGTCGAAGCCGCGCCCGCAGCCACACCAAGTAGCACAGGGGAGGTGAATCGAGGTAAAATCGAAGCCCGGGACAACGAGAGCAACGCCAAGGCCAAGACCACAAAGAAGCAGAGAGGCGAAGCAGGTTCCCCCGGCAAGATCCTTGTCGGGGGCAGCCTCAGCGGCCCCGGCAAGACCCTTGCCGGGGCGGCTCATCCAACACCAGCAGAGAGCACCACCCTTGAGCCCATGGTCTCCAACACCATCAACCACGTTGGGCCAGGGCTCAGGAGGCACCTCCATGGTGGCATGCAGATCTTTGTGAAGACAAGGATTATCCAAGATCAGATGAGGATTAAAAGACAACGATCCTCGGCAACATCCTTGCCGAGGAGAGCCACAAGACCCCCGACAAGATCCTTGCCGAGGACAAAAGCACGCCACGGCAAGACCCTTGCCGGGCCACCCGGCAAGGCCCTCACCAAGGGCGTCAGCGGGGCCACTACCAGGCCCGCACCAGCCAAGTCTCCACCGCCGTTCGCATGCAGCTGCCAGCCCAACCAATTGGGCACGCACCTGTGTGGCAACATGCAGCTTCCAGGCCAACTCAGCACACACCTGCGTGGCGGGATGCAGATCTTCGTGAAGACCCTGCCATCGCGCCACCTCAGCTGCCTTCTTGCCTACATGGCGCCGCATGCGTCGCTGGCCCGGGCGTGTGTCGAAGCGAGAAGGAGCACCGACGGACGGGACGGGCCTCACTCATGTCCCTGATAAAGCTAGGGGACACCTCAGCGGTGCATTAAATGTGTCGAATTTCGGGTTCTGGCAGACCCTTGAGGTTCGAACACTGTGGTGTGCGCGGAGATTTCGCCTTCTACCTACGTGCACCCCACCGCCTCGCTAAGATCTAAGCTATGGAAAGAACAGCACAAGAGACACAGGGTTTATACTAGTTCGGGCCACCATTGTGGTGTAATACCCTACTCTAGTTTGTGGTGTGGTGGATTGCCTCTTGGGCTGATGATGATGAGCAATACAAGGAAGAACAGCCTCGTGAGGGTCTGTTCTTGGGTGGGGCGATGAACTGCTAGGAGGAGTTCAGTCACCCTTCTCTCTCTCTCTCTCTGTGATGCTACTCGATCCGATCCCAGCTTGTTTTTGGATTGGCCGATTGCCTTTACCCTGGGGGTGGCTAGTCCTATTTATAGGCAAAGGCCCTGGGCCTCTTCCCAAATATTGAGCGGGAAGGGCGCCAACAATTGGCCATTTTGAAGGAGAACATCTGGTACACTTATCCTGACTAAAGTTGGTCCTTGCCTGCCAAAGGCTCTGGGGGTGACGCTGGCCTGGGCTCCACAATGACTTCCTCCCCGCCGTTGGGCTGGTCTTGGTCTCGTTGCACCGAAACGGGTGCCTTTGCTTGATGCTCTCGCCTGCGCTTGCTCCCTTTGCACCAAAGAGGAAAGGAGGACACTGCGCGGGTTGGCGCCCGCCTGTCGCCCTTGGTCGTCATGGTTTGCGTCACGGGCACCTCATGAGGCACCCCGCCTTGATCTCTCCACCTTCTCGCGAGCCAGCCTGATGAGGCCGTGCCTGAGGAAGCTCCGTGTCGTCCGTCCCGTGAGGCTTGGCCCCTCGCGAGGGTCTTGGGTCTGTGTTGATGAAGATGGGCCATGCTGAGCCCCCCTTTGAGCCACGCCGCGGGCCGCAGGCAGGCAAGTCTGGGGACCCCCATTCCCAGAACGCCGACAGTAGCCCCCGGGCCCAAGGCGCGCCCGGACTTGGCCGTGCAGGGAGGCGAAAGGGCGAGAGTGATGCGCCGCGGGCCATAACAGCTTGCGGCCTTGGGCACCGCGTGGCGGTCGATTGGACGTGGGCGTCTCCGCTTCCCCATGACGCCTCGGCAACTGCACGGATTGGACAAGTCCCTGCATGCAAAGCGGATCATGATTACCTGCGGTCATGGAGGTCGGCAGTTGGCCTTCGCCGGCCATAAGTACGGAACGGCACATGCCCTTCTAGTCCATCTCTTTTTGCTTCTCCTTCTTCCCGGTCCTTGCTCCGTCTTGCTGCGATGGCTCCGATCCGCCGGTTCTCGGCAGCAGAGAAGGGAAAGGCTCCCCGAGAGGAACCAGACCCGCTCCCGCTGAATAAACGGCTCACCCTCTGCCGCCGGGACGAGGGGGCCCATCAGGTGGTGTCGGGGCCCTGGTGCGAGCGGCCACCACCGGGGTTCCCGCTTCCCTTGTACGCCCACATCGAGGGCTCTGAAGGAGTCGATGCCGATCGCCACGGGCCGCGCCACCGTCGGCGCCGACGGGTCACAAAGGTGTGGGTCGTCCCCCTGGGGTCCACACCAAGGGCTCCTCCCGAGAGTTCGTGCTCCACGCCGCCATGCCTCCTCAGTCTTGGATTCGCCTTCCTCAATTCTTCGCCTCCATCATCCCACAAGGAGAACTCCTGGAGCTTTGGCTGCAGCACGCCGGCTGCAGCACCCTCGCGACCGAGGCAGAGGTCGCGGTCGTTGCCCCGGGCGAGGTCTTCATGACTCGAGGCTGGGGCGAAATCGCCCGGGTTTGCAGGACAAGAGGCGCCTTCGTGATCCACTTGGAGTACGACGGTGCTTCGGTGACGTTCTTCAAGTTCTTCGATGCGAACGGGCGCCGGCTGGAGTGCTGCCCCGGGAGAGGTGGTCGGGACCCTGCTACGGCGAGGACTGGGCCCGCCGACCGCTTCCTTGGCGGCTCCTCAGGCGGCGGAGGCGGCGGAGGATCCAGCGACTCCGGCGAGCTCTTCGCGACTCCGGAGACGAGCGACGACAGCTACGAGCCCCCGAGCCGGCGCCGCTCCTGGAGCAGGGCGGGCTCGTCAGGCCGTCGCCGACTCTGATCTGGATGGGGTTGGCGCCGGTGCTTGACTGCCCACTCTTGATGATGGCGTCTTTTGCAGGGGCGCGTGTCGTTATCGTCCTTTTAGGATCTGTTCCCTGCGAGGAATCAAAGACGCGTCCCGTGGGGGCTTGTAAGGTGCCTGTGATCATGTTTGTTAATATAACCCTTGTCATAGAATTGTGCGAGTTTCTCATTTCGTCTTAGCTCAGTTCTCCCTTTCAAACCTCACGAGGGCTTGGTGCTCTACGCTGACAAGTCCTAGTCCCAAGGCGGCTTCAGCCGTCACTGGTATGCCAGGTCGCGATGCCATGGTCAAGGCCAGGAGGTGAGCGACCCGGGGTCCGGTAAGAGCCCCTGAGTCGCGATGCTCAGGAGGTCCCCTTTGGCACTCAAGCAGCCATTGTTCGGTGAGAAAGGAGAGCGGCTTCGCTAACACGGGATTGCATTAGGTGCGGGGACGGTGCCACGGTAGCTGGTGCTTCCGGGTGGTGACTTATCTCGAGAATCAGGGACCGCTCCCTGGTGTGTCGTCGGGTCCGTGCATCGGCAGGCGTGAGGTTGCTCGGCAAGGTCCTTGCGTGTCCCTCCCCTCTCTCCTTTGCTCCCCTTTCTGCTCTACGTCCTCGGGTCCCGGCCCTCGAGCGAGTCTCAGCCATCGCTGGTATGCCCGGTCGCGATGCCGTGGACAAGGCTAGAGGGTGAGGGCTGGAGAGCCAGTAGGAGCCCTGAGTCGTGATGCTCAGGCACCCCCCCCCTTTAACGTGCAAGCGGTTCGCGCGAATGAGAGTGAATGAGGCACCGCAAGGGCCTCGCCTGACGCAGCTCCTTTAGGAGATCATGTAGACCCATCATAGAAAGAACGAGGGGTTGCCATGACAATTGACAGTCCGCCGTTGGTTGCTTCCGAGGGGCGATGAGGCACTGAAGGCCTGACGAGGTGGCGCCATGCGGGGCTGCCGCGGCTAGAGCTCAGCCATTCAGGTTTGTCGGTGTTGCAGGGACGGACCCATGCGCAAGTGTCGTGCCGTTTTGGGAGCAGCTCCGTCAGTTGGCGTCAGTTGAGTGGGCAACTAGGTCAAACACATTAGCCGCGAAGGAGTGGATTCATTCAAATAGATGCTGGGAAGGCGGACATCACTGGGTCAGGCCCGAGCGACTTGGTGATGATGCAGCCGAAGGGCGCCCCCAACAAAGTAAGCTAACAACATGAAATAAAAGGGATACATGCCGCAGGGACGGACCCACGCGGCCTGGGAATAATGCAGCCCTGGGGGGCGCTCCCAGCTGGAAATGAAACTTGAAAGATGTCACCTGATGATGTTGAGGACGAATGAGCGTTGGTGTTGCAGACTCGGTGGGCTGCGGAAGCCGATCCTCACGAGCCCCCAGGCCCAAGGGCCTCGGGAGGCTCTGGAGGCACTGGTGGCTCCTCGCGGACCATCTCCATCTCCGCAAAAGGCTGCGGAACGTCTGGCCTCTTGAGCCTCCTTGATGCCCCTCATGAGGCGCTGGTACGTTGCAGCCGTGTTCGGCAAGCCATAAGGCATGCGAATGTAGCTGTGGGGTGGACCTTCGCAGCGCCCCACTCGCGAGGGCCAGAGGCGCTCCAGAGAGGCGACTCGATTGAGCCCTGGTACGTCCATGCAGACGCGTAGCCCACCATCCTCACCTGGATGGAGAGCTACAACTGGTAGGTGGCGGCCGCCTCTCATGACTCTTGACTCCTGTAGCTCCTGAATGGCCTTGTTCACGAACTCCTGAGGGTCTGGCCCTCCTTGCCTTACTGCTTCTTTAGGGAAACATGCTTTGAAACATGCCTCTATGTGGTGCCCAAGCACCTCCTTCGTGACCTTAGCCAGGTCGGTGGCCCTCCAGGGGAGAGCCCCTGAGCCTTGCCTGAGGAGGGCGCTGGGCGCGCTTTCCTATGCGATGGAAGGAGGTTCCCTCTGGGCAGGCGCGGGCCCCGAGGGGCCTGCCTCCTGAGGAGCCGGGCCGGACGATGTCTTCTTCTTGGGGGTGGTCTCGGGAAGCCTCCTGCTTCCGTGATCCGGGTCTTCCAGTGAAGCGGCCTGAAAAGCTCGTTCCAGGGATCACACCGCGTCCTTCTCTTCACAGGGCACCGTGCTGACTCCGCCACTTCCTGGCATCTTGAGGACATTGTAGCCGTGGTGAGTTACGTCCATGAACTTGGCCAGCGCTGGGTACCCAAGGATGGCGTTGTACGGCAGGCGAATGTGAGCGACGTCGAAGTCGATGATCTCGGTGCGGTAGTTGTCGCGTGCCCCGAAGGTGACAGGGAGGCGGACCTGCCCAATCGGGACCGCAGAGCCGTCGGTGACTCCAGAGAAAGGCTTGGTTGGCTGAAGCTGGTTGTAGGGCACTTGGAGATTGTTGAATGTTTCCACGGACAGGACGTTGAGCCCTGCCCCGCCATCGATGAGGGTCCTGGTGACCAGCAGGTTGCTGATGATTGGGGAACAAAGCATCGGGAGGACTCCGGCTATGGCTGCACACTTGAGCTGATCCGCTGAGTTGAACGTGATGGCGCACGCCGACCACCTGAGAGGGCGCGTGGCTTCGAGCTTGGGGAGGACTACATTTACTTCGCGGGCGAACTGCTTGAAGATGCGCTGAGAGGCTGGGGCTTGAGCCCCGCCTAGGATGCAGGCAATCGCGCGCGGCTCCTGGAAGCCCCAAGCCCCCTCGTCCTGATGGCGGTCCTCGTTTCTCCTTTGTTGCGACGGCAGGGGAGGGAGGCATGTGTTGCCTTGCGGGCGATCCTCGCGAGGCTGATCCCTCCAGTCTCCCTCGCGAGGCGGGTCTTGCCAGCTATCCTCGCGAGGTCGATCGCGCCACCCTTGACGCGGGCCGCGGTCTTCCCAGCGTCTTGCGTTCCTTCCTCCTCCTCGACCGTAGCCCCGGTCACCGCAATCGGGACGATCGCCGATCCTTCCTTCTCGCACGGCTTGGAGCTCTTGACATTCATTGGTGTTCTGGGTGTGAAGGTCGTGGTACACAAAGTACCGACTGCCATTGGAAGACTCGGGCTGATCTCTGCCCCGCTTGGTGTCTGGTTCTGCCACGAGCACGGCAGCCCCCTTGCGCTTCACATCCTTGGCCTTGGGCTTCTTCTCTTCTGGGTCTGCGGCAGGCAGCTCGAGGAGGGAGAGACGCCCTTCCTCAGCCCTGGCGCACTTGGTTGCCATGTTGAACAGCTCCAAGGAAGTGCACAGGTCTTCATGCATCGCCAGCTCCTCCTTCATCTTGACGTCGCGCACGCCGTCGGAGAAGGCTGAGATGATGGCCTCCTCGGTCACCTTGGGAATCTTGAGGTGTGCGTTGTCGAAGCACTGGATGTACTTCTGTAGGGTCTGGGCGACGCGGGAAGCGAGAGCGGCTCGGCGCTCGGCACGGGCCCGACAAGCGTCAGACATGGACGCGATGGTCGGAGGAGAACGGGGCGGTGGAAGACGAATTCCGGCGCACCCCTACCTGGCGTGCCAAATGTCGGGTTTTGGGTTCCGGCAGACCCTTGAGGTTCGAACACTGGGGTGCGCACGGAGATTTCGCCTTCTAACTGCCTGCACCCCACTGCCTCGCTAAGATCTAAGCTATGGAAAGAACAGCACAAGAGACACAGGGTTTATACTAGTTTGGTCCACCATTGTGGTGTAATACCCTACTCTAGTTTGTGGTGTGGTGGATTGCCTCTTGGGCTGATGATGATGAGGAATACAAGGAAGAACAGGCTCGCGAGGGTCTGTTCTTGGCTGGGGCGATGAACTGCTAGGAGGAGTTCATTCACCCTTCTCTCTCTCTCTCTCTCTCTCTCTCTCTCTCTCTCTCTCTCTCTCTCTGTGATGCTACTCGATCTGATCCCAGCTTGTTTCTGGAATGGCCGATTGCCTCTACCCTGGGGGTGGCTAGTCCTATTTACAGGCAAAGGCCCTGGGCCTCTTCCCAAATATTGAGCGGGAAGGGCGCCAAAAATTGTCCATTTTGACGGGGAACATCTGGTACACTTATCCTGACTAAAGTTGGTCCTCGCCTGCCAAAGGCTCTGGTGGTGACACTGGCCTGGGCTCCACAATGACTTCCTCCCTGCCGTTGTGCTGGTCTTGGTCTTGTTGCACCGAAACGGGTGCCTTTGCTTGATGCTCTCGCCTGCGCTTGCTCCCTTTGCACCAAAGAAGAAAGGAGGACACTGCAAGGGCTGGCGCCCGCCTGACGCCCTTGGTCATCATGGCTTGCATCACGGGCACCTCGTGAGGTACCCCACCTTGATCTCTCCGCCTCCTCGCGAGCCAGCCTGATGAGGCCGTGCCTGAGGAAGCTCCGTGTCGTCCGCCCCGCGAGGCTTGGCCCCTTTGAGCCACGCCGCGGGCCGCATGCAGGCAAGTCTGGGGACCCCTATTCCCAGAACGCCGACAAAATGCGTCTTGTCCTATAATACGAACGATAAGCTCGCAGCACTATGCGCCTTTCCACCTCATGTGTGCCACTTTGGCAGCCCCTTTCGACTATAAAAGGAGCACTACAAAAAAATACACTTCCGTGATGATACCTGTTTGTCACAGTTGGTCGCATTTTTTGTCATGCATGTACATCCATGACAAATTTATGACAGAATCAAGATAGTCATACCTGTGTTGTCGTAGAGGTGTTCCATGACATTACCAAAATTATCATCACGGAAGTGTCCACTTCCATGACGATAAATCGCGCGTCACAGAAGTGCTTTCATCAAGGGTGACCGACACGTGGCATCCGCCGTAACGGAACGCCGTTAAGCTATCGGGTCGGGTTTTGGATCCGATAACCCGTTAACAGCCCCGACCAATGGGGATTTTCCACGTGTAAAATCATCATTAGCTAGAGGAAATGCGTGTCGGCTCATCGTTGGGATAGATGTCATCCACTCACTGGACAGAAGGCGCCTATGATACATCGACACGTGGCACGGCCCAACAAGTTTAAATGGGCAGGCCCAAGTAAAGGCCCATAAGATTTTGCGGACCATAATGGGCCGGCCCAAGTAAAGGCCCATAAGATTTTGCGGACCATAATGGGCCGGCCCAGCTAAAGGCCCACAAGATTTCGTGGGCCAATTTGGGCCGTCCCAGGTAAAGGGCCACAATATTTTTGTGTGCCATAATGGGCCGGCCTAGGTAAAGGCCCACAAAATTCTTGTGGATCATAATGGGCCGGCCCAGCTAAAGGCCCACGAGATTTCACCGAAATTAATGGGCCGGCCCAGCTGTAGGCTCACAAGATTTTGAGGACCCTAGTAGGCTGGCCCAGAAAGTGGGAGGCTTTTAATGGGCCGGATCTTATATGGGCCATTATTAGGCCCGGAATGTGGCAGGCCATTAATGGACCGGATCAAATATGGGCCGACATTTGGCCCAAAACATGGCAGCCAGTTAATGGGCCAGCCTACTAGGGTCCTCAAAATCTTGTGAGCCTACAGCTGGGCCGGCCCATTAATTTCGGCGAAATCTTGTGGGCCTTTAGCTGGGCCGGCCATTATGATCCGCAAGAATTTTGTGGGCCTTTACCTGGGCCGGCCCATTATGGCACACAAAAATCTTGTGGGCCTTTACCTGGGCCGGCCCAAATTGGCCCACGAAATCTTGTGGGCCTTTAGCTGGGCCAGCCCATTATGGTCCGCAAAATCATGGCCCAGATCTTTTGAGGACCCTATTCAGCACGTTTCAGGCCCAACCTACTTCTCAGCCTCCTAAAAGCCCATTGAGTTTTCTTGCGAAAAGAGGGTCGGGGGTTACTCGGCCTATTAAAGGACCGAATCTACTAGTGGGCCAGTTTGACGGGGCCCATGATGCGGATCATACATCGTGATTGCATGACGGCCCGATTATGTATCATAATTTTACGGTTTGGCCGGTTTACTGCGAAGACATGACATATATACAGTAAAATAACTGTAGCATCGTGAATAAGAAAAAAGCTAGACTATACAATAAAGAAATTACGGCATATTACATCTACTGGGCATCAAAGTTCGCCACTATGATAATAAAGCACAAGCAGACAGCAGATTACATACACTGGGCATGAAAGATCGCCACCAGTGCAAATAAACACGCTGACAAAATAATATACGAAACCGACAGCACTTCAATAGAGTTCAAGAAAGGTTAGCCCTGCTGGGGAGCTGCAGCGCAAGCAGCTGAGCAAGATGATCAGACTGCACTTGTTCAACACTTATATCTTCCTCACTCTGAAAGATAAACAGGCAGACAGATGACCGGTTTTGCACATAAAAGTATCAGTGCTGACAATTCATCACATTTCCTACTGACGAATAAAGTGACATAGTTTAAAATTGCATTACCACAATATGGTATTGTTCAGGTCAAGACATGGCAGGAAATGACATTCTGAAGGAGTTGGCAGCTTCACGACACCACTGGATTACAGATCAAGAACTCATAAGTATCAATGGTAAGTGTGCTGTCAATTTATTCCATTTCAGATTGGCAAATAAAGAGACGGTTTAAATAATAGTAGAATGATATGACATTGTTCATAGTTAAGACATTGCAGAATATGATATTGTGCTGTAGTGGGTAGGTTCACCACACCACTGGATTACGGATGAAGAACAGAAGCAGACATGCAGTGCAAAAGAAGATCACTTGCTCTGTATAGTTTAGTTTACATGGTATGAAGAAGGAACTTGGTTGTACAACTGAAAATTTAAATTGAGAAGGACAAACTTTTGTTTATGAACTACATAATAAACTTTAAACATGCAATTTGATGCAAACACCAAAAATAAACAGTTGTTGCAGTCATGCCTAACCAAACATACACAACAAAGTTTGAAGGCTTGAGAAGGACAAACTTACATTACTGGTGAAGATAGGCTCTATAAAGCCCTTGTCCATGCTGATGGGGGGGCAATTCAAGAAGTTTAGCACAGAATCTTCTTCATAAGCATTGCCTTTATTCTATATTTTGTTAAGAGTAAATATAGATGTGATAATATACGAAAAAATGGAGAATATTTAAGATAAGATGAAGAGTGATGCTACATAACCAAGTAGCTATAAGTGTATGTGCAGCGATACAGGCAAAAGGCACAGCCAAGAGCAATGCACATCTAAACTTCTTCAGTACCAACCTTATGGTAAGAGTAAATGTAGATCTGATGTGTAGAAAATGGAGGGCAAAGGAAAATAAGCTCCAGAGTGATGGTACATGAACAACTACCTATCAATATAAGTACACTGGTAAAGGACAGTATGTACTTGCAAGAACAATGCAGAGCTAAAAAATTTCATTGGCATTGGATATATTCTACACTAATGTAACCGATCATACAGTTCAGATAATTTGGAGCGAACAATTGATAAGCAAGCTATCATGCATACTGCTGTCACATAATGAACCAGGTATGTATGCAAGTACAGTGATACAGGACAACAGGTACTAACAAGAGCAAAGCAGCGGGCAGCATATTTGCGATATCCTGTCGTTCTTTTCAAACTGGAATTCTTCTTCGAGCAGATTTCCTTCAAAAAAGATCTGTAAGGCACATGCGGAAAAGTAGAAGTTCAAATTGTCATGTGATTTCATAGACAGTACCTCGCCTAGATTGACCCTCGCCTAGTTACAACAATGTAATGTAAATCATTGATGTGTTCGATCACCAGAAAACATGAAAATAATAACCATGAATAATAGCACTTACACGTAAGTTGGACAGGAAGATGTGAAAATGGTGTTTGTCTTCACTATAATCTTCCCATGATGGGAATATATGCACGTAGTCCCTAACAACATTGAAAGCATTGTCTTTTAAACAGGGAATAAATGGAATGGGGTTCCAATCGGCAGGAATTGGCAGTCTCTGCAGTTGGGATAGGTCTTCGGCCGGTGGACTTGCTGTACTTTTTGCTGGAGTGGGATTTTTCTGTGGTACGGCTGGTGCTATAGCAAATGAAATCGGTATACCTTTTGCTGGAATGCAGGTCCTATGTGGTGGGGCTAGTGGTGTGGCTAGTGAAGTATGGGTACAGTCTGCTGGAGTCGGTCCTATGTTTTGTGTCACTGGTTGTACAGCCAATATAAGTGGGGCGCTGTCTGATTTCTTCGGCACCACCACGTTTTTCAAGGACTTTGCTGGTGCTCCTTCAGGTTCGGCAATCACCCTCTTCCTTTTTGATGTCTGATGCACAAGAACATCATTTGAGTGAAAAAACATGGTATGATGACAGATGGAATATGTATTGATAATGGATGGGTATGGCATCTCGAGTTATATGGTGAGTAAACTAAGCAGATGGCGGTGAAACAAAGTAGAAGAAATGCAAGACAACATATGCAAGATACGCGCAATCAATAAAACCTTGACAAATTAGAACAGGCACCTTGATGGGTGAGCAGGGCAGGCCATCTGCCTTTGACTCCTCGAGGTTAGAATAGTCATTAGGATGATATTCTGAACAAGAATCAACAGGTGGGGAGCGTACGAGTTTCATTGCTTCCAGAATGGCACTCAATGCCTTGGTGCCAATTTTGTAACTCATTGCAGTGTTGCACAATATTCTTATGATGCGCGGATTCTGATATTCACTGTAATTGCATATAATATCTGAGAACCATGAAAACATAAATAGTTGTGAGATTATCTTTGTAATGCAGATGATATTCTAATATAGGGGCGCCCCTGTAAACACTTGTGTGCTATCACTGGATTCTGATGAGAGGACTCATACACCCTCCATAACCTCTACCAAACACCCAAAAGTAGGTCGAGAAGGGAACTCTTGGGTGGCATTTGTTTCTTACTACGTACTACCACTAAATGTTGTACGTGCAATGCACGGTGATGTTATGGAGTACGTGCCTAAGTACTCTACTACTACTATATTAGTTGGAGGCACATATTAACTTTTATATTTGTTTATGTGTATGCCCTGAGACCTTCCAACTAGACGTGTCTTTCTCTCCAGGTCGCACTTTGTATCGTTCATACCACTATGTACTACTACGTGTGGTCTCCGACCCAGAAGTGGAAGAAGTGGAGACGCTCTACCACGCTGTTTTTTTACGCTTGGCTCTACCACGTTGTTCATGTCCCACTCCTTTCATTGACGTGTGGGACATCCAGCACGTGCCGTGTTTGGCACCCTTCATCGTAAGAGTTGAAACGCTAGCATTCATCGGAAATAAAAAATAATTATAAATCAGCAGTGATACTATTTTTTTGCGAACCAATCAGCAGTGATACTATACCATGCGGTTCACCAACATGTGGGACGTCGACCATCCTGGTCCACTTGCCATGCACACAGAACTCCAAGGGAGAGTCACCCAGGTCGTCGCGCTGCAGTAACAATGACTAATGAGCCGTCAAATCACAGGCCCACTTCCCACTTTGAAGTTGCTTGGACGAAGGAACCATCATGACTTCATTGAATTCCGCTTCTTGAAGAAAACTACTGTACCAGCAGTACTGCTAGCTACAGTAGTTACTCCAACAGAGGCCTCCTTTCATTCATAGGATAGGAATATGAAAATCATAGGAAGTGAGATGACATGCATCTCAATTCCTATAGAGAAAGAGATGCCATTTGATGTTTAGGATAGGAATTTTTTCATTTAGTCTAAGCTAATGTACTGTTAATTTGCTCTAAAAACTACAGTAGTAACTAGTAGTACTGGTACATGCTCGTACTCAAACACAGACACACACACTAACTACTAGTACTACTACTTCTCACATGCTGGCCAGACGCCATCGTTCTCCTTCCCGGCTTTGTTGGTGACACCCCATCGTGCTTGGATCTCCGCCGACCTCTCTGCAGCAGCGTGTGCGTCCTTTTCTTTCTCGTGGCGGCGGGCCTCTCTTTTCTTGAGTACTTTCTAACTTTTCCACTCCCTCTGTGCGGCGTTGGCCGCCTCTTGCTCTACCGCCCATTCGGCCTTGGCATCTTCAAATTCCTCCCACATAGTTGTGAGGTCGCGAGCGGCGATGAACTCGGCACAGTGGGATGCCATCGCTTCCCTACCATTTTGTGTGCGCTCGTGGGCGGCGAGGAACTCGGCGCGGCGGGATGCCATCGCTGCCTTACCGGTTAGTGTGCGGCACGGTGGCATGAACGACGCTTGGTGAGAGCTCTCGGTGGAGTGGCCGGACAACTGTATAGTGCATTGGTTTGTCAAGAGCTCAAGGACAGAAGATGAAGCAACTTTGGATTCCCCTTCAATCCTAGTCATTTATTACCGAGTAAAATGCATTGGCGGTCATCGAACTTGTCTTGATATCTCACTTTGATCATTGTATACGAGATATGGTGATTATACGGTCACTGGCTCAGCGTATAGCTCCGTATTTGTCTGGTTGACAAGTCAAACAGTCTACATGCGCCTCATCAGCTCGTGTTCTTTATCTATCTACGCGGGCCTACCTGTCAATGGAGAAAGAAATACTGTAAAAACCAAAATTATGATCGAGTACGGACCGCTTCCTGAGCCCGCTCTCACTGCCCTGGCCCCTCAAGACGCCAGCTGCCCGCTGCATGCATGCATAGCAAGTAGTACTCCTTATGTGGAGGAGAGAGAGAGGCATTGACAAAGTCAAGGAGTGGGCTCTACAAGAGCCCGTCTCTACACATGCTCCTAGGTATAAAAAATAATTCTAAAAACGCATAAAAACAATTGTGTCTTAAAAAATGAAAGGTAAAAAACATTTGAGAGGAAATAGATAGAGAGAAAGTGAGAAAAAGTTGTAACTTGGGCATTACATGAGGAAGGAGGGAGTGGTGCACATGCCAAGTTCACTGGGATGCCGTGTTTCACACTCCTCCGTCGTAAGAGTGGAGACAATAGCTTTCATAAAAATAAGCAATGAATACTCGTTGCTCGTGCTCTATATCGGAAAGAATACTTTCATTCGCCGACATGTGGGACATTGACCATCCTGGTCCACCTGCCATGCACAAAATTATCCTGGTCTACCCCAGTCGTATCGCAGGCCCAACCTTTCCCATTGTAAGTTGTTCGGGAAGGAACCATCATGACTTCGTTAAATTCCGCTTCTTCAAGAAAACTTACTGTACCCGCAATACTGCTACCACACGCGAAGACTGGATGGCACTGTACCACGTCATATCACTGAAACCCACTAGGCCAAACTAGCCCGCCTAGGTCATCTATTTTGGAACGGAGGGAGTACGTCTCTGCACTGCTATGATTTTTTGTTGCACGTTCTCTGTACTTTTGCTACGATTTTCCTACCCTATGAACCAAATGAGGCCTGAATTTGAGGAGCTAGGGCTATTGGTCAATCGACGAGGGATAAGTATAAGCGTACCACGAGCTCATCAGCCCCAACGTTTCTCTTAGGTGAGTGTTTTGCAAGTACTATGGCTCGCACAGTAGCTAGCCTACTAACACCAAGAATCATCAAACAATCCCTGCGGATATGATAAACATTTCAAACTTACATCTAAGCATGCCATATATTACATCAAAAGCTGGTGAGGATACATCTATTTCCATAACTCGGAGAGGGTTCGCATGATTCACTATCAAACAAAAGTAGCAAGATCCGCCCACACAAAACAGTGCACTAGCCCTAAGATGGTTTGATAACACGCATCGTTCTGGTAATTAAACAGAGGGAATGCAAACTACCCTGAAGGATTACGCAACCAACTATTTCTTGTCATCGATTTCTCGGGCAATGACCACAGCACGGACAGCGGCATGGGAATCGATTTCTGGGGCGATGTCCACAGGACTGACCGCGACATTGGAAACGATCTCTGGGGCCATGTCCACAGGATGGACAGAGGCATCGGAATCGATCTCCGGGGCGATGCCAACAGGACGGGCGACGACATCGGAATCATCAAGGACGTCCACCGACATCTGCACAACCCTAACATATTAGCAAGCACATTGCAAATAATCAAAAACCACAACTATGGTAATAAGCCATTATTTTTTACCTTGTGCAGCTCACCGGGGGATCTCATCCCTCCGGGGGCCATCTCCTCATCCTCGATGGGGGCCATCACCTTGCTAGGGGAATACTGCTTCTCAACAGCGACTATCTCCTCAAACTCAGTCTTGAGCCTCACATAGGTGTCAATCAGAGTTCCTGGGGTAGGCACGGTGGGGCCCTTGATGTTCTTCCAACTTTCTTTGAGGAGTTCGTCCGCCAACGTCCTCAACTCTTTGGCTAGTGCTTGTTTCTTGGAGTTCTTCGTCTCCATGGGTTGGCCCGCCAACATGGTCAACTCGTTGGTCGGTGCTCGCTTCTTGGAGATCGTTGTATCCAGTGGGTTGTCCGTTGGCAACTCTTTGCCTAGTGCTCCAGGATCCATCAATGAACTGACAAACAAAAAGCAATCGAAAGGAAACCACAATCGCAATGAAAACAAAAAAAGTATAGGATGTGAGAATCGGTCGGTGCTTCGCAAAAAGAAGATTCTTGGAATGAAAATATAGCAGCATAACTGATTCGCCCACCTTTCCTTCGTCGGTCCAGGAAAAAAATGGCAGAAGTGAGTAGCCTGGAGTGAGGTTTTCTTCAAGAAAGGGAAGAAAGGGCTTGAACGAGCGTTCCAGTGAAATGATGGTTGTTTCGTCCAGTCCAACTTGGAGGCCACCTTACCACTGCTGGTAAAGGTGTGGGTTTTGTGATATGATGGGTCATGACGGCCACACCGGGGTGACTGGTGAGTCTCGACTGTAGCACCTCGCTGTGATTTGGTGGATGGCACGCGCGGGCCCGGATGGTTTGAAATGTCCCGCATGTAGATAGAGCGGCTAGTCATATAGGAGTGCTCAATATTGTGCACCGCAACCAAGGCGGAGAGGAAAACGAGAGAACTACGTAATTAATGCATGAGTTTAATTAGGGTAGTTTTGTAAAGTACGAGATACGTTCCTCCAATCGCAAAATGCCTTGGTTCATGAGATTTGAGATTTGAGCCCTATAAGACTAGCCACAATGGGAGTAAGTTCAGCAGTAACATCGAGTCCAACTCAGCAAATTTGCTTATGTGGCAATGAGTTAATGAGGAGAGAGGTAGTTGTAGTAACTTAGCTAGTTACTGTAACATCACTTGTCCCAATGCGATATGAGTCTATAACCTAATAAATGAAGCTTTGCATGTTACCACACTTATGTTACTACCCACTATGAAGGTACTAGTAACATAGTCTAGAGATATGTGTATGTTACTAGTGTATGTTACTCTCCATTGTGACTAGTCTAAACCGGAAGGGAGGGAGTACTGCACACGGTGTAGTCTAGTCACTTGTTGAAATCTCTAGAAAGGCAAATACTCCTTTCCGGTTTACAAGGCTATACTACTCCCTCCGTCTAGGTGTGTAAGTCATCTTACGAAAACCAAATAGTCCCAAAACACTTAGGCGCGGTGCATTAACTTCTAACTTATTTCTTGTTTCTTGACATATCAACCAATAAGAGATGAGAGGTGTGCATGCTTTTAATGATTTGCAATGGCTAGTTCATTGCATGCAATGCTATTAATTAGCAAATAAACAGTGGTTACCCCAGGAGGAAACGGTGCTAAGCGTGTGTACCTATGCAGAATGAGTATCAACCAATGGATAATGGAGTTTAATTGTTAAACAATAGCAATTTTGTCTCATGCAAGAGCCTGGCCAGTACTCCAAGGAATCGCACGACGCGAGCGTTCACAACTGCCACGTTTGGGTTATGCTTGGCTCTTTGCCTCTTCGAGAAGACGAACAATGATGTTACTCCTACTTCTACAGTATCGAATCCACTGCTGCATGTCCGTCCACCTCATGCGAGAGGGATAGCGTGTAGCGAAAGCTTCTACTTACTGCTCCTGCCTTTGCGTCTATGACAGGTGGGCCCAACAGGTGGTTGGCCCTCCTATCATGCAGCCAAAGGCAGGTGCAGTTAAGGCACCGGAGCTCAGTCCACGAGGGAGAGGGCGTTGTAGTAATCAAATTTCTCGGTCTCGTACGAGTTGACGCGACACATCAAAGCACTGCACTCAATATAAGTCTTTTTACACATTTCAAATGGGATACTTCGTATGTAGGAGTAGACATATTCTGCTTTGTATGTAGTCACTTGTTGCAATCTCTAAAAGAACTTATATTTGGAAACTGAGGGACTACAACGCATGCATGCATGTCGTGACTTTGATGCACCTTGCCAAATTTTGATTATAAATTTAACTAACCAAATTTTCATGAATGTCACAAAAAATTACGGGGCTGTTTGGATTGTGACTATGTTTGTCTTATGTTGCCACATTATTTTTCCCACACTTGCCACACTTGTCTAACATGAGTTGCTCAAATTGTTAGACACACTTTGGCTTGCCTAAGGGAATCTTACCACAATTTTTGTGTCTATGACATGTGGGGTTCACTGCTAATAAAAAAATTCTTGTCTTAGGTGTGGCTAATAAAAAAGACATGTATTTAGGAACGGGGGGAGTAGAAAATATAAATAATAATGCATGTTGGGGCAACCCACATTTCCGCTAATTTTAGCCGTGGGCTTGTTCACAATTTTTACGAGGGGGTGGTTGTTCATTAAATGGAGGGACTTGTAGTACCAGACTGGAACGATACAAAGTGCGACCTGGCACACCGTAACACCACTTGGAATAAGCGGGTAGCTATCTCAAAAAACAATCAATAACTAAAAAAACTGCGACCTGGCATGTAGTAGTACACAATTTTAAACGATTGTTTTGATGGAGTGAAAAAGGAAAACTATCCCACTACGTATATATAGGCCAGAGCCTCCGCGCTTGCTTGCTAGAGTTGCTCTATTCACACACTCTCATCCTCTCCGGATCTAAACAAGATAGGGGTAGTAACACTGTCTTTTTCCCTTAAAAAACACTGGCTTTCTATCCTCACTTCTGGTTACAGATCCAGACGTATCCCCCTCCGCCGGTGAAGGGGAGGAGGGGCAGCATTTAGGCCGTCGTTGACAGTGAGGGACGAGACCCACTGCCATCCGCACCGTTATCTATGGCCGAGCGCTGGCGCGGGAGGTCCTTCGATCCCTTCGTCGTTGCCTGTGGGCGGATCTGGCCCCCTGCCGCCCACCTATCCACATCCCGACGACCTTCAGGTATATCTTCGTTTGAAACCGCCTTAGCTCTACTTCCCCAGCTTGCTACGTTGCTGCATGTGCATCATTTTCTACCTCTCAGCCCCTCTCGATCGGATGGTCCAACGTCACATTTTTTTTCTTCTATTGTTAGAGGTAAACCTACTTCATGGAGTCGAATCTTGTACTCCCTCCATCCAAAAATACTTGTCATTGAAATGGATGTATCTAGATGTATTTTAGTTCTAGACACATCCATTTTGATGACAAGTAATTCCGGACGGAGGGAGTACTTGGTTCAAACAAGAAATAAAGTGGGAGTGGGGGAATTTAGTATGTACATCGGACTTGGTACAAACAGGAAGGAAAGGGGGTGAAAGTAGTACAGACTGGTCATCCAACCGGTCTCTTGGTCGAAAAGGGAAATATAGGGGTAACGCTGTACACAGTGGTATGACCAGGACTAGATTTTCTATCCACACATAGGAGTAGATGGCTAGAGTGAACAAAAATGGGACCAACCCGGATATGTTTCTTGGATGTTTGCTTCTCGGGGCAACAATCTATGAATCACCACTTCATGCCCCTGTTTATGTACATGGTGCTGGACTGCTGGTGCACCCACTGTCCCATGCCCTTATACCAAATATTTAGGCTCCGTTCGGAATAAAGGGGCAGAAAACATAGGTCTTGATGAAAATAGAGGAATAGGAAAGGAATGTAGGTATAAAACTATGGAACAGCGAACCGGAGGAAACTCTCAAGCGAATATGTTCTGATGGACTACGAAATGTATAGATTTGTTTTTTATAGTAGCATGCTTGGCAGTATGAGATGCTATTTGTTTATTCAGCTGCACAGCGACTACTCTTGTCCTCACATCACGTACCACACATAGGTTGATTTTTTTATTCCGGCAACACAGCACAGCAACCTGTCTAACGCATGGCAGCGAGCGCCTGCCTCGGGCTTCCGCCCAAAAAATGAGCAGCGCGTGGATGTTTCTAATCCTATGGAATCAGTACTACTAGACCGGCTTTCCTATGAAACACTATTCACCTTTCCCGTATTCCGAACGGTTGGAAGGGGAAGAATACCGTAGGAATTGTGTTCCTACGAAAATCCTGCACCAAACCTGTGAACCGAACGCAGCCTTAGCTGTTCTTAATCTAATGTCCCTGGTAAAAATGAAGCCATGCCACTGTTATAAGCCATGACAAGTTTAGCCAAATGTTTTTGCCTGTAATCATTTGAGACTCTGACTGTTTCCTCTGTGCCTTTCTGTGCAAACAGGGATATCCAATTCATCTGGTTGCTGTTGTGACCTTTTGGTGCACTACACAAAACTCTTCTTAAAAGAAGTGACTTTTGTGTTGTTTAACTGGAATGTCAGAATGGAACAGTTTGTTCATTTTGGTGGAACTGCGCAAAGGGAGATCTGTGTTCCAATCCTCATCATCCATATTGGCGCCATAACCTTCCTTTAGGTAAGAATGATATTTAATGCATGTGTTCATCTCTATTTTCCGACTGCCATGAGAAGATAACGCTGTTTTTTACTAGTACACTTGTACTCCTTCACTGACAAAACCAATTCTGAATTAGAAGGCCAATCATGTACTTGGTTTCACCAACTGGTGAGGAGAAAGAGAAATAGAGCACGAAGAGGAAGAAGAAGAAGAATGAACAGTGCCAAGGCGATCTTGCTGAAGCCAGAGGCCTCAGTTGAGGCCATTCAAGGGCTCCGGCAACGACTACCTTACATGTGAGACGATCCTCCAGGGAGCCCTTCGACTTCTGTTGTCTCACTTAATTAATTAGGAGTACTTAAGTACCACTAATTTATTACTGCCTAATTTTCCTGTTGGAGTTAAACAAATCTTTAGTAGGACCCTATGCTGAATCATGTACGTGTGTATGTTTATCTATGGAGGTGAATCATGTGGTGGAGCAGGGAGGGAATATTATTAGTGTCATGACATAATAGTGCTATTGTTTTGCATGTCAATTTATTGCCATTGGTTCAATGAGGCAATGTTTTGCGTATTGTCCATTATGAATTTGATGCTACTATTTGAGTAATATGCTAATGTCTTCATATCCTTTCTCACTAAGATAATGAAGGTTTGACCTTGTTCCTACTTGTGCAAACAGGGATCATGTTGTGCCAATCATACATTTTAGTGGAACTACACAAGACAATACAATGAACTGTATCCCAGCCAGTGCTTTAACTCTGCTGGAAGTTCTCGATAATCTTTCGATATAATCTCAGCACTGGTAAACAAGAGTGATTTCAACCATACATTTGAAGTGCACAAAAATATATACTATTGTGTGATTCCAGTGAGTGCTTTATCATCTCTTATGGGACTACATGAATAAGCTTTTTTTCTCAGGTTGGTACGGGCCTAAGGCCTTCATCCATATTAGTTTGTTGTCATCTCTATTTGTATCGTGCTACTGTCATGAGAAACTCCTTTATCTTTGCACGTTAAAGTTTTGCAACCTATGATAAATGGCAATGCTTTGAGTGTTGATTTGAGCTAATTGGCACTGATTAAATAAACTAATACCTCTCTTTAAGCAAGACTACTATGTTGCTAACTTTACCCATTAAGATAATGAGGGTGCTTCTATTTGTTAGTTTATGTTTCATCAACTAGTCCCACTATTACAGTAATCTCACTCTCTCAATATATGTGCCAGCAGGGATGCTCGATTTTGGTGGAACTGCACAAAAACTATGGGTGCTTCATTGCCTCGACAGCTTCCGTCCTTTCCTGTCAGTCGCTAAACTCCGCTTGCTTTCTTCCCTTGCTGTCAGTCGCTTGGCTTATCTCGGCTTCCAGTCAAAGGAAATAGTAATTGATATGCTACCTCACACAGGTTAGTACTGGTCTTTATCCTGTTTATTGCGCCTGTCATATGTATTGATAATTTGGTATTGTGCTACTATTTGCCGATTTCATAAAGGAGTAATTTGGAGCTCGAACTCGCAGGCAAATCATTACATCGGGTGATTTCAGTAGAACTGCACAAAATGATTAGATGGACAGGTACTTATGCTGCTGCTATGTACTTCAAAGTTAACTTAGACAAGCATCGATGTTGACAAGAAGTGCATATATTCATTCAAGTATCAACCAGCATCAACCAATTGTCAAACTCCAAGTATTACGAGAGTGAACGCCAAAAATATTGCTTGGTGCATAGCCCAGAAAAACGCAGTCCAGTCTTTGGTCCCAACTTGTGCCTTTTGGTTATCGGCACATATGGTAGCGAACTATATGGCATGGAGTCTAAAGATTCCAGACAAGTTGGTTGACACGTATATTCATCTGGCACTTAATCATTCTACATGCCAAGGATGCTCCATTTCAGTTGAACTGCACAAAAAATTTGGGTGGTTCATTTTCTCAACTGCCTCCTTTCTCGTCTGCAATGTAGAATTTTGGCGAGATATAGGACCAAGATGAGCCAGTAAACTAGTTGGACGAAAGTAGTGGCCAAGTTGCTCAAACCTCCCTCAGCACGAGGCCACTATTTGAGGATAAACCTACAAGCAAAGTTCAGATTGTCTGTGTTGCCTCTTATGTACTCGAAAGTTTACTCGTATAAGAACTAATTTTAGCAAGAAGTACCTCCGATTGAACACCATTTACCAGTCTGTACCCTAGGTAATTAAAGTTCGTCCATGGATCATATTGGCTCTGATCTCAATCATTTGGATGCATAAACATACTGAACATGTGTATATCTGAATCTTTTTGTAAATTATGTATGAATATTGTCGTGTGATCTATCAATCATTTGGATGCATAGATATGTTGAGCTTGTGTATATATGAATCTTTTGAGTTGTTGATAGTGAATGTTGGCTATGAATATGAACGTGTCCTGTGAACCTCAGTTTGATATGAATGTTTACCTTTTCTTTTGTATTTGTGTGTGAACTTGTTAGTATGCCTACTGTGTTGTATAAAATGCAGGTCTCTTATAAAAGTAATGCTCTGTCCAATTTATGTTTTCCCTTCTAACCACATTATATATATTTATATTATTACTATTATCGTATATTTTATAGAGACTTATATATACATTATAAAAACATCCCACGTGTTATTAACTTATAAAAGTAAATGTTTAACGGAAGTTGGCAAGGAAAATCCTGGTTGTTTTGGACTCACAGGCAAGGAAAATCCTAGTGATTGCGTACAAAAGCTTGCGAAGATTTTAAGGACCAATTCAATAATAACGCGCTCATTTTTATTCTGAGCGATAACTCGCTAATTTCTTAATTATATATATCAAAAATGTGCCTCTCCGGTTTATTCTTTGATATTAATGGCTCCTTCTATCATAACATTATATATATAACGAGCCCACCTAATACGTGTATTTCAAGGAAGTGCAAATGGGCTAGGATTTCATAAAAAATATAAATGGGCCTGATTGACGCGAAATTATTTGTTCACCCAGCCCAGCAAATGGACTGTACATTCTAGAAAACATGGGTTAAATATATGCCACATTTTTGCAGGCTGACATGTGGGCCAATAGGTCGAAGCCTACGCAGGGCATTGTCAACTTGGTCAACAAATGATTGTGTCATCAACAGCCATTGGATTTATATGCAACGGCCGGCATGCACCTTCAATCTCTCGTCTTCTTCCTCCAGCGTCGCCGGGACCGCCTGGTCCGGCCTCTGGCGGCTAGCGGCTCTGCTTAGCATGCATCGCTGCGAAGCGCTACCCCACCGCCGGCCAGGCTATCCCTCCACCCCTCGACACCTCCTGTTATTCTCCGCAGACTACAGCCCCACGCCGCAACAGAACCAGTTATAACCCTTCACCTCCTCTCAATCTACGACTCCACTGCCGCGTGTTCCCATCTCCGAGTCATTCCCGTCTGGGGCCTCGCCGTCGTCCACTGCCTCGCTACGTTCGGTGCGGTGTGGTCAACAAACGAGAGTCATCGGAAGAGGACCATACATGGAGAGCCTGACGGCTGGGACCCATGAGGTCCATGGTCGCACGCAAGGAAAGTTCCTCCTTATTAAACTGAAAAAAAAGTTTCCTCCACCTCACAGCTGGGACCCACCGGCTGTATCTTCGCACAGAAGGAAGTGCCTCCTTGTTTTGTGAAAAAAAATATTCATCCCGTTGACAGCTCGGACCCGTCAGATTTTGTGACTAACTTGTGGGCCTACTAAGCGGACGTGTACGCACGGCTTTGTCAACTTAATCAATAAATGATTCTAGCAGCTGGACCGTTGGATGTTAATCCAACAACCGTGCTCCTTCTTTAACCTCTGTTCTTGCCCCTGTCTCCCGTGAGCGGCACCGCGGCTGTGCTGCCGCGCACCCAAACCAGTGAAGTTTCCCACTCCTCTCCATCTACGACTCCACTGCCCCGTCTTCCCCATCTCCGGGTTGTTCCAGTCTGGGTGCGCTCGGCACGGTGTGATCAACATGGTCAACAACCGAGAGTCATCGGAAGATGACTGTACATGAGAGGCTGACAGTGGGGACGCACCACGGCCATGGATGCATGCATGCAATGGAACGCGGCGAGGTCAACGTGGTCAAGGAACGACTTCCATCGGAAGTATACTGTACGTGGAGAGTCTCAGCTGGGTCCATGGCCGCAGCAAGTAAGTGCCTCCTTATTATGCGGAAAATAATGATTCCTCCAACTGACAGCAGGGACCCACTGGACGGGCCACCGTATTTTGCGAAAAAAAGGTTGCCCCCTGACTACTGGGACCCACCTGACGGGCCATCGTATTTCGCGAAAAAAACGTTCCCCCCGCTGTCAGCTCGGACCCACCGGAAGTGCCTCCTTGTTACGCACAAAAAATTGAATACTCCCCCGGCTAGCTGGGACCAACCTTAGTGGGAGGCTGACTTGTGGGCCTACTAAGTTGATGGGGACGAAGGGCTTTGTCAACTTAGTCAATATGAACGATTCCAGCTCCAGTGACCGTACGATGTCCATCCAACGGCCGTAGTGCTTCTTCAACCTCTGGTCTTCTTGCTCCAGCCGCCCAAAGCAGCGCCGGTCGTGCCGCATGCTCCTGCCTCCCGTGGCCGGTTGTCCCCTTCCTAGGCCTCGCCGTCGTCCACCGCCCTGGTGCTCTCCGCACGGCGTGGTCAACATGGTCAAGGAACGACTTCGATCAGAAGAGTATTGTACGTGGAGAGGCTGACAGCTGGGTCCACGGCCACAGCCCAGTTTTTTTGTGATTTGCCAAGTCGCTTTGTCAGGCCTGTTGGGCTGCAAATCTTTCAAGATGAGGAGATCTTTCATTTGGCTAGCCGAGAAAATGGCCCATCCGTAATGAGAAATGGGCTGTAAGCTGTACATTTTTAAAACACATCAAACGGGCAATTAGTTTCAAATATCTTTTTTTCATTCCGAGATTTTAAATTACATTAATTTTTATGCGTGGAGAATTTGTTGGATTTTATATTGATATACATTTATTTTTAAAATCAGTTGGAATGTGAGTCGAAATTTCAGGATTAAAAACAGTTCGGACCGCACAGAAATATGCAAATTTCGTATAATTTTTTAACTGTGGCCACAATATGGGTTGTAATGCTAACAAAAAGAATATGGGCTCCAAAAAAACCTTAATAATTAGCAAATGGGCTGTAAATTATTAGAAATAATGGCAGATGGGCTGTATGCTGTTTTCTACAGATTTGAGGCTTTCCTAAAAAAAGGTTGACGCACAAGCGGTGACTGTTGGATGGCCATCCGACGGCCGTCGTGCTTCTTCAATCTCTGTTCTTCCTGCTCCAGCAGCTCAAACAGGCGCCGGCGGGACTGCCTGCTCCCTCCTCCCCGCGGCCGGCTCCGCTGCCGCGCAGGCCTCACCGCCCCACCGTACTCCCATCGCTGGCCTAGCCATCCCTCTACTCACCCACACCTGCTGTTATTCTCCGGCGACGGCAGCCGAACCAGTAAACCCTCATACAGTCGTACTCTCCTCCGCGTGGGAAACAACTGTCGAGTCTTCCCTGCCTCCGTGTTGTTCCCTTCCTAGGCCTCGCCGTAGTCCACCGCCCTGGTGCTCTCGGTGCAGCCTGGTCAACATGGTCAACGACCGACATGCATCTGAAGTGGACTGTACGTGGAGAGGCCAACAGCTGGGTCCACGACCGCATGCAAGGAAATGCCTCCTTATTACGTGCAAAATAATGATTCCTCCACCTGACATCAGGGACCCACCGAAAGGGCCTCTGTATTTCTTGAAAGAAACGCTACTGCCGCTAATAGCTCGGACCCACCAGCTATATCTTCACACGCAAGGAAGTTCCTCCTTATTACGCACAAAAAAATGAATACTCCCCCTGTTATCTGGGACCCAGTATAGTGGCAGGCTGACTTGTGGGCCTACTAAGTTGACGGGGACGGAGGGCTTTGTCAAATTAGTCAATATGCACGATTCTAGCTCCAGTGACCGTACCATGTCCATCCGACGACCGTAGTGCTACTTCAACCTCTGGTCTTCTTGCTCCAGCCGCCCAAACCAGCGCTGGTCGTGCCTCGTGCTCCTGCCTCCCGTGGCCGGCTGTGATGCGGTGGAGGCCTCACCTCCCCCTACTACTCCCACTGCTGGCCAGGCCATCCCTCAACTCACCCACACCCCCTATTATTCTGCGGTGACGGCAGCCTCACACCGCAGCGAACCAGTGAACCCTCGTACTCCTCTACGTGTGGGCATCCACTGTCGCGTCTTCCCCGGCTCCGCGTCGTCCCCTTCCTAGGCCTTGCCGTCGTCCACCACCCTGGTGCTCTCGGCGTGGCGTGGTCAACATGGTTAAGGAACGGCTGGCAACAGACGTGGACTGTACGCGGAGAGGCTGACAACTGGGTCCACGACCGCAGCAAGGAAGTGCCTCCCTATTACGTGCAAAATAATTAATCCTCCACCTGTCAGCGGGGACCCATGAAAAAACGTTTTCCCCTGACTGCTGGGACCCACCAGCTACATCTTCGCACGTAAGGAAGTGCGTCCAGGTCAAAAAACGATTCGCTCCCCTGACTGCTGGGACCCACCAGCTACATCTTCGCAGGCAAGGAAGTGTCGGGACCCACCTGGTCGAAGCGTACATAGCGTTGTCATTCTGGTCGCGAACGTGTATGTACATATATACTGGTGGATGTAGAGGCGCGCATGTTTCGTAGTAGAGGCGCGCACGTAGCATGTACACGTACGTACAGCGGCCAGGGTGCAAGAAAGAAAATACGGCCACATACGTACATACGGGCAGGGTCTCGAACGCCTACTCGCGCATACGTACGGCGAGGTCTCGTGTACATGGCTGGGTCGGAACGGAGAAACCGCGTCGTCGTCATGTTCATGGGGAGACAACGGAATGCGTCGTATTCATGGGGAGGCAACGGAATGCGTCGTGTTCATGGGGAGGCAACGGAATGCGTCGTGTTCATCGGGAGGCAATGGAACGCGTGGGAGCAAACCGGCTGGGTTGAAACGGAATGCATGGTCGTGTTCATCGGGAGGGCTTGGATGGAACAGGCGATTGAAACGAGGCCTGGCGTACCGCAGAACAGAGGAAACGACCTTGTGTTCGATCGGACACGTTCAAAACGGGATCCTGTTCATCGGGAGGTGTCTGGCGTACCGCAAAACGGAGGAAACACACCTCCTACGGTCAAAACAGGGGTCATGTTGATCGGGAGGGGTGTGGCGTACCGCAAAACGTACGAAACGGACTTGTGTCGGAGCACTACGGTCGAAACGGGGGTCCTGTTCATCGGAGGGGTGTCGCGTACCGCAAAACGGGACTCCACGGGATACTGTTCATCTCCACCATCAACCTCCTCCATCCTCCACGGGCTATCGTCGACCTCGTCCAGCCTCCACGGGCTCCTGTTCATCTAGCCTCCACCGCGCACTACTCCACCGGCTACTGTTCAACCACCCCTCAACCGTCTACTGTTCATCCAGCCCTCGACACCACGGGGTCCTGTTCAACCACCCATCCACGGGCACCCCTCCACCATCTACTCTTCATCCAGCCCTCCACACCACGGGGTCCTGTTCAACCACCCCTCCACGGGCACCCCTCCACCATCTACTGTTCATCCAGCCCTCCACCACACCATGGGGTCCTGTTCATCCAGAGGCAACGCCACCGCTCACTGTTCATCCAATCCCCCCCCCCCGCAACGCTCACTGTTCATCCAAATCCATATCTCGGGTTCAGTTAACAGCCATCGATCGAACGCTCGGGTTCAGTAACGCGTAGCCTGCAGTGCAATCGCTCAGGTTCAGTTAGAGCCCAACGCCTCGCTCGGGTTCAGTTAGAGTCAACGCCTCGCTCACACGCGCGTACGTGTAAGAGAGAAACACGCATCGCTCGGTTCCCAACCTCCCACCGTAACCGGGAACTCCCCAAAATTTTCCTCGCCCTCGCTTCTACCATGGTTTTTTCCGTCATGGACGACCCAAAGAATGTCATGCAGCTGCGTCTCCGGCCTGCCAGGACAAAAAGCCCATTTTCTGTCATGATTTTTTGTCATAGAAGTAGGAGCCCACCACATCTATGATGATACCGGGTTTTGTCACAATTATCGTCATAGAAGTGTCATATGTATGACAGAAAAAAAATTCGTTCGGCCCAAAATGTCAAGGATGTGTCTTTTTTTTTGTAGTGGAGGCCCATGGCATACTGGAGGGGGATTCGGCTCTTTGAAACCACGCATCCACAATAGCTAGTTTGAGAGCTCAAGAACTCTCTGAAATACAACCAATAAAGAAGGACTAGGGTTTTACGCATCCTCGCGGCGCGAACCTGGGTAAACGATCCTTGTGCTGATTACTAATCCTGCTCTCCTCACAACCCTATGCCCTGAAAACCGTAGTAGGGATTCTTGTGATCCCATAGGTGTCGTTCCGCACCGACAGCTACCCACCACCGCAGGGAACAACTCATTCAGAGACATCTCACCCACACAAGTTCGTCAAGCACAACAACACCTCAACCTCAGGAGGCTGTTCTTCCCCTTATATTGTTCTTCATCAGCCGAAGAGGCAATCCACCACCACACACTCGAGTAGGGTATTACACCACAACGGTGGCCCGAACCTGTATAAATCTTGTGTATTTGTGTTGCTAGTTTTTCAACTTCGTCCGCGAGATCTTAGCGAGCTAGGGCGTGGATCGGTAGGAGGGAAAGAACTTCGCGTCTACCCCAGAGTTCGAACCTTAAGGGTTTTGCTGGAACCCCAGATCTGACAACGGCTACCGCCGCCGAAGTACAAAGCGGCCTCATCAAGCCACGTATCTCATCGGCCATCAGGTCGCTGGTCCCTATTAAACAGGACAGATAATTATCAGAGCTGGATTAGCAGTTTGGCCTCCGTCGTTCGCCTCATATAGCTGCGAAGTTTGTACCACGCATACATAATTATGCACTTAAAATACCCTAGTCATCGGTGGAGGCACAATGCGGACAGGCCAACAATGCAGTCCGCACTCCCATAGCCTTTTTTCTAACTATTTTTTATCTTTTACCATAGGTGATGCAAAGCCTCGTCATCTTACGGGCTCTTTCTGAGTTCGGCTTCGTATAGATAACCAAAGGCCATTCCTGCCAAGGAGTCATTTCGCCGAGACAAGGCAGACGTGCGACATGAGGTCCAAATGATTTTTTGTGGACCGCGCTCTTTATTTCTAACCTGTAAAGTGCCTTTTTCGTCAGCCTTCGACCCCCGGCATGTCAACTAGCCTGGGTAGTGGCGTTATAATTTGCAAGATTGCGTTTGACGTGTCAATCAGATTCCTGTGAACATAATCCGTATTCAGTATTCGCTTTTTCTAAGAACGGAATTTTGCTTCTTCGCTTGTTTCACGCGCGCACCTCGGCACAAATTGCCAGGGGCTCGATATGGCAACATATGACTTGCCGACAAGTTCGAACAGCTTTATAGCACACTTCGGCGTCACAAGTTTGGCCTTATATGCATCAGCTCCGAATAATGTATTTGGTCAATAGTTGAGTTGCCCGGCTCCTATGCTTACTACCTTACGTTCCGTCCTATCGGCTAGGGTAGTAAAGGGAGAACTACTGCGATTGTGTTTCCGGTTCATCTTGTCAAGCACCTCAGTAGAGAAAGCCGAAAACTGATAGTCATGATGTGGCGAGAGCTGGTCAACCACTCGATGACTTATCAGAATCTTTCAAGATTCTTTCCGTACTACACGAAGAACCGTTCTTCTGGTCACATATGTAATGCGCCGTATTCGGATAACCGCGTACATACCAGGGGCTATATCGTAGACCCACCGTCAAATTCCTATGGGTAAGTGAAAGTGTTAAAGCCCAATAGTCCTATTGCCTAGTTCGTTGCATTGACACCTCCTTCATGGACCAAGACATTGGGTCAAGGGTGATCAATTGCTTTTCCAAACACCCCCGTATTATATGCGAGGGGGCCGAAGCCGACGACTGGTCAACTTTCAGATCATACAAAATAGGGCCGCACAGGAGGAACCAAAACTTTCAGGCAAAAGTATAGAAAACATAGACTATAATATATCATAATATCATTTTTACAATTTTGGTACATTCACTCGAATATCATATCCTTCGAGCACTGACCATCTATCAAGTGGGCGCCCTCTAGGACATCCTCAAAATAATGCTCCGATGTGCGATGGTCCTTGCCCCCGGGTGGACTCTTTGCTGCAATATCGATGGCCTTCATTTCGCCCAGTACGTCTTGACGGGAGCAAAGGCCATCCGTGCACCTTCAATGCACGTGGACTGCTTAACAGCGTCAATACGTAGCACCGCATCAACAAGTCGCTACACCAAACCGAAATAACTATTCGGAATTGGCTCAGTCGGTCATAGCCGGACCACAACATCCTTCATGGCAGATACGGATATCTTGTGGAGCTCGGCCCACTGGACCATCTGTTCGTTCAGCAACAGAGAACGCTTTGGCATGCTGAATTGCAACCAGAAAAGCTTCTCCATTGCATGTCCTTCTTGCGCTTGGAAAAACTGTGCCGCATCGGACACACTCTTCGGCAAGTCCAAGAATGCATCTGGAGAACTCCACATTTGATTAAGCTCGCCGAATTTAGTCTGTAATAAGATGGGCTTACCGGCCGGTATCTCCCCAGCTTACCGGATCTCCTCCCGAGCCACTCCAGACTCGGACCATGCTTCTCTTGCCTCTTGTAAGGCCTTGTCGAGATCGGCCGTTCTGGCTTTGTAATCCTTTTCGAGGAATTTGCATCGGACAGCGACATCCTTTAGCTCGCGCGCCATGGTAGATATTCTCTCCTCGCACTGGCGCTGAGCAGATGCTACCTCTTGAGCATTGTGTTGGTTTTCCCTTGAAGAGGAAAGGGTGATGCAGTAAAGTAGCATAAGTATTTCCCTCAGTTTTTTAGAACCAAGGTATCAATCCAATATGAGATCACGCTCAAGTTCTACGCACCTACACAAACAAATAAGAACCTCGCAACCAACGCGATAAAGGGGTTCTCAATCCCTTCACGGTCACTTACGAGAGTGAGATCTGATAGATATGATAAGATAATATTTTTGGTATTTTTATGATAAAGATGCAAAGTAAAATAAACGGTAATAAAAATAGCTAAGTATTGGAAGACTAATATGATGGAAAATAGACCCGGGGGCCATAGGTTTCACTAGTGGCTTCTCTCAAGAGCATAAATATTACGGTGGGTAAACAAATTACTATCGAGCAATTGATAGAATTGAGCATAGTTATGAGAATATCTAGGTATGATCATGTATATAGGCATCACGTCCGCGACAAGTAGATTGAAACGATTCTGCATCTACTACTATTACTCCACGCATCGACCGCTATCCAGCATGCATTTAGAGTATTAAGTTCACAAGAACAGAATAATGCTTTAAGTAAGATGACATGATGTAGAGGGATAAACTCATGCAATATGCTATAAACCCCATCTTTTTATCCTCGATGGCAACAATACGGTACGTGCCTTGCTGCGCCTGCTGTCACTGGGAAAGGACACCGCAAGATTGAACCCAAAGCTAAGCACTTCTCCCATTGCAAGGAAGATCAATCTAGTAGGCCAGACCGAACTGATAATTCGAAGAGACTTGAAAAGATAACCAATCATACATAAAAGAATTCAGAGGAGATTCAAATATTGTTCATAGATAAACTTGATCGTAAACCCACAATTCATCGGATCTCGACAAACACACTACAAAAGAAGATTACATCAAATAGATCTCCAAGAGAATCGAGGAGAACTTTGTATTGAGATCCAAAGAGATAGAAGAAGCCATCTAGCTAGTAACTATGGACCCGAAGGTCTGAGGTAAACTACTCTCACATCATCGAAGAGGCTATGGTGTTGATATAGAAGCCCTCTGTGATCAATGCCCCCTCCGGCGGAGCGACGGAAAAGGCCCCAAGATGGGATCTCACGGGTACAGAAGGTTGCGGCGGTGGAAATAGGGTTTTGGCTCCTCGTCTGATGGTTTGGGGATACGTAGGTATATGTAGGAGGAAGAAGTACGTCGATGGAGCAACGTGGGCCCCACGAGGGTGGAGGGCGCGCCCAGGGGTAGGCGCCCCCCTGCCTCGTGCTCTCCTCGTTGATTGCTTTACGTAGACTCCGAGTCCTCTGGATCATGTTTGTTCCGAAAATCACGTTCCCGAAGGTTTCATTCCGTTTGGACTCCATTTGATATTCCTTTTCTACGAAACACTAAAATAGGCAACAAAAATAGCAATTTGAGCTGGGCCTCCGGTTAATAGGTTAGTCCCAAAAATAATATAAAAGTGTATAATAAAGCCCATTAAACATCCAAAACAGAATATAATATAGCATGGAACAATAAAAAATTAAAGATACGTTGGAGACGTATCAGGAGCCTGTTCGGCCTTTAAGTCAGCAGCTGCCTTCTTGGCAGCCACATTACTCATCCTGGCTTGCTCCTTGGCACGGGCGAGCTCAGTCTGAAGGGTCTCAACCATGGTAGCACTATCTGAAGTTATGCATATCTTAGTATATAATGCTCAGCTTTGTGCTCATATTATTATGCATACATATACTGACTGCCCCAAAACATACCTTGCGCCTCGTCGAGCTGCCTGTTAATAAGTGTGATGTCGTCATCCGCCACATCAAGTTTCTACTTCAGACTTGCAACCTCTATAGAATGGGCAGTCGCCATGGATGTAACAGCCTGTGTTCCAACTAATTAGATTATTTCCTGGGCATCTCTTTTTTTGATCCTCTGATCGCCTCCCTTTGGACGCCAACCAGAGTCTCGGGGGCTGCAATTGAAGATATTACATTGCATACCTCGAAGCCTCTTAGCAGGCCCGTGAAGGCTTCATTCAATCCGCTTCTCGCGGAAAGAATCCTCTCAATTACCATACCCATTAAGGTACGATGTTCCTCTAAGATGGACACATGTTGCAACATGTCCATCAATGTATCCGGCGCCTCCGGATTCCTAGAAGAGGCTGCGGGAGTACGGACCCCCTTTGAAGGGATATGTTTACTGGACCCTAGAGTCGTCTCCGGCTGTAAACCGTATAGTCCAGGGCCTTTATTGTTGGTACCCGAAGGGGCCGCACGCCCCAGACCCTCGACTACCGAAGTATCACCTTCGGACGCGGTCTTCATCGTCCCTCAAACCACTTGTTGATCGGGAGAGATCCTCCGGGAGGGCACCTCGAAGTCGTCCGCCTTATTGGGCGAGCAGGTCTGTGGAGGCGTCTCGCTTTCCATCATCTCCGGAAGAAGATCCTCCGAGGAGCAGGACTATTGAGGAAGACTGTGTGTCGGACTGCAAACATATATTTTAGATGTTACCCTTGTAACCGGAAAGGAATGGGATATGTTTAGGAAACCCTTGTTCACTTATGATTTGGCTAAGGGCTTATCCTTACGGAGGAACTGCGCGCCAACGTCGTCTTCCGAGCCCGAACCGCCTGACAGGGACATCTTCCCTCGCTTAGGAGCCTTTACCTCCAAATCTTTGGAGGCGGTGTCGGTGTACAAAAGTAGGGGCACACCTTTGTACCCCTTTACTTGTGCATGGGCAGTCGGAGCCCGCGCCATGGCCACACTAGGTAGGGCAAAGGTGGGAAGCCAGAGAGAAGCCGAAGCACAAGGAAACACCAATACCAGAAACACCCAAGGGCAAGAGGGCGAGGTGGACCCCCCTGGCAAGATCCTTAACGGGGCAGCCTCCGCGGCCCCCGCAAGAGCCTTGCCTGGGCAACTTTTCCAACGCCAACAAAGTGAGCCACCCTTGAGCCCAAAGGTTCCAAGCGTCGCCATCAACTACATTGGAACTAGGGCTCGGAGGCACCTCCGTGGTGGCATGCAGATCTTTGTCAAGATCATAAATATGTGAGATCAGATGAGAACCAGAAGACGGCGACCCTCGGCGGGATCCTTGCCGAGGAGAACCGCAAGACCCCTGGCAAGCGCCTTGCCGGGGACGACTGCAACGCCACGGCAAGACCCTTGCCGAGGGCGTCAACGGGACCACAGCCAGGCCCGCGTCGACCAAGACTCCACTGTCGTCCCCAAGCAGCTACTGGCTCAACCAGCTGGGTAGGCACCTGCGTGGCAATGGGCAGCCTCTACGCCAACCTCAGCAAGCACCTACGTGGTGGCATGTAGATCTTCATGAAGACCCTACCACTGCGCCACCTCAGGTGCCTGCCTGCCTACATGGCGCTGCATGCATCGCAGGCCTGGGCGCGTGTCAAAGCAAGGCAAGGCGGCAACGGATGGGACGGGCCTCGTTACTGTCCCCGATAAAGCTAAGGGACACCTAAGCTACGCATTAAATGCGTCTTGTCCTGTAACACGGGCGATAAGCTCGCAGCACTATATACCTTTCCACCTCTTGTGTGCCACTGTGGCAGCCCCTTTCGACTATAAAAGGAGGCCCATGGCGTACTGGAGAGGGATTCGGCTCTTTTGGGCAAGTTGCACCCCGTAGCTAGCTCAAGAACACTCAATACATCCACCAAAGCAGGACTAGGGTATTACGCATCCTCGCGGCCCGAACATGGGTAAACGATCCTTGTGTTGACTGTTAATCCTGCTCTTCTCACGACCCCGCGCCCCGACAACCGTAGTAGGGATTCTTGTGATCCCATAGGTGTCGTTTCCCACCGACATCTTTGGCGCGCCAGGTAGGGGGCGACATGGTTGTGACAATCTGGTCTAGCAGTTGGCCTAGCAGTTCTTCGTGGCCGCGTCTTCCAAAGAAGAAGACGACCAAGAGGATGGCGCCGCCTGCATACGCGAAGGGCGCCAGTTCGGCGACACGAAAGCTAAGTCATGCAAAACTTTAAATATTTCCTTTTTGTATAAAGTTATTCCCCTCGGATATCTCATTCTTTGTATGGAGAACCTGCACACAAAGGGGCCCCCCGCAATTGGCAACGCCTTTGTTCTGTTTTGAGTCCGCTCAAGAGCTCAAGCGACCGCGTCGAGAGTGGCGGGGTAGCCTTCCGCAATTGGCAACGCTCTCGATTCTGACTCGAGTCAAGCTCAACAGTTCGAGCGGCCGCGTTAAGGACGGTAAAGTGGTTTCTTCCGGCAGCAAGCACACCCAGCAGGCCAATGGGGATTCGTCCTCAAGACGCCACCCTGGGTTTACGCGCCGGCAAGCCTACCCAGTTAACGTAGGGTGGACATACAAAGCAAAATCGAACAGGAAAATAACATGCATCATATCAAAAGTACTGCAGAGTTATATTACATCAAATTGCTGGTGTGGTTCTAACTAAAGATAGAAATTGTCGTGGTCATGAACCTGCAGTGGCGATAAGAAACGGGGTGCCTAATCCCGGCGCTGATGCTCCACCCTTTGAATTTCGTCGATGAGGCTGATGATGGGCTCAATACGCTCCTTGAGCGGCGCGAGGTCAGTACCCTCCGGCAAGCTCTCCAGCGCGGCGTCGAAGTCAAGGGTGGGGTTCCAGTACGCCACCTTGGTGAGGACCTTGGTCATGGCACCCCGGCAGAGCCTTCGGTTCTCGTCGGCCAGTAATGTTGCCCTGTTGGAGTGGAACTGCTCCAGGGACCCGAGGACGCCCTCGAAGAACAGGGTCAACTTGGCGTTGGTAGTCCCGCTTCGCTCTGCGGCATACCTGTCGCAACCCTAGTCAGTGCATGCATTAGAGTGACTGCATCATGTTTAAATTTCCAGAAACTTGAAATGGGGATGACAAAACCCCCAGCACCCCCTTAATCCAACTAGGGTTTACTAAACTCTTTTTCAACGAACCTAAAATGCCCTTCTAAAATGTTCATCATCTTTGCCTTGGTTTAGAACCTCTCACAAAAATGGTGCAAACTTTTCTAGGACATCATAAGGTCACTGGATTAAATCATATGTTATTTGCATTTCGACATTTAAATGCTATAAAATATTTTAAAAGTCCAAATAATCATAAACTGAAATGTTTACTGTTGGATATATTCCAAACGGTGGCTTTGAGCAGTTTCATGATTTTTGAGTTAGTTTTAGTACCTTAATTAAGCCCTAAAGTTACAGAAGAAATAGAAAACAGAAATTAAAAGAGAGAGAGAGAGAGACTTACCTGGCCTCACCTGCGCAGCCCACCTGGTCGGCCCAGCTAGCAGCCCAGCCAACTCGCCCAGCCCACTGGCCTCCTCTTGTCGTCTTCCTCCTTGCCAGGAGGACGGGTGCGTGCCCGACGCGCGTGCACCGCCGTGCGGCCACCTTCACCCTGCCTGGCTGGGCCCCCCATTGCCCTGGACCTCCCTCACGACGCCACACACCCCCTGAACATCTCTCACTCTCTCCCCGAGTTTCTCTCCCTCCTCTCGCTCTCCTCTCGCACGCACCCGAGAGCCATCGTCACCGCCGCTCGTTGTTGTCGTGGCCACAGCCACTGCCTCGCCTCGCCGATGCGCTCAGAAGCTTCACCTCGACCCCCTCTTCCTCCCCACCGAGCCACGCCCCGCCGGAATGCCCTGCAGCATCGTCCCTGACCTCATCTTCAACCTCTGGCCGCCGGCGACCTCACTGGGGATTCGCGAGCTCCAGCCTGTCCCTGGCCTCGCCGTTGCCTCTGCTGGAATCGTCGTGAACCCCTGCCCCTTTCCCCTCTCTCCACGTGCTCGTCCGCGCCTTCTAACCACCATGGCCATCGGAGCCGATAGCTCCTCGCCGCTGGCCATGTCGCCACTATGGCTACGACCCTGCAAGCACGCGTCCAGGCTCCCACTGAACTCACTTCACCCCCACGAGCCTAGTGCGCCCATCCGCGGCTCCTACCATGCCCTGCATCGTCGGTTCCGTCGATGCCCGAACTCCGGCGACCGCAAAAGAGCTCGCCGCCGTCAGCTCCGGCCACTCCAGCACCTCCCACCGCCACCGTTCGACGCGCGCCACTCCGCTTGTTCGAACACAACAAGCCGCGCTCGAATTGGTGCCTTGTGGCTCGATTCCGACGCCCTCCTCCGCGTCTGGCCTCGCCGGCGTCGAGTCGCTAGTCGGTTTGACCCCGTTGACCCGGGTTGACCCCGGTTTGACCTCCCCTGGGTCCTGACGTGTGGGCCCAGGCCCCTGTTTAATTAGTGTTAGGTTTAATTAGTGTTAATAAACTTAGTTAACTAGATGGGCCACTGGCATGTGGGCCCCGCTTTGCTGACAGTTTAGTTAGGGCTAGTTTAGCACCAATTAACTTAGTTAGTTAACTGAGTCACTGACCTGCGTGCCCCACGGGTCAGGTTTGACCTGGCCGACCCAGTTGACTTGCTGACGTCACACCGACGTCATGGTGACGCAACTAATCCATTTCTGGAATTTAAATAAATCATAAATGATTTATTTATTTCAGAAAAATAACCAAAACTTCTAAAATTTATAGAAATTAATTTGTAACTCCAAATGCAAAGATTTATATATGAAAACTGATCAGAAAAATCCACTGTTTCCATTTGTAATGGTTTCATGCATGTCAGAAAACTTTTAACTTGCTGCTTAAGTGAAACAATCTAATGCATTAATATGACTTCGTATCATGGGCTTCCATTTGAATCTTCGATTCAAATGGACTCAAACCCTGTTTTAGAATGCATTAGCCAAAACACACCCATATTGCCATGTCATAGCATGCATCATATTGTTGTATATTGCCATGTGATGATTGTGTTCCGATGTGTCTTTCGTGGTAGGTTCTGCCTCCGAGGATACCCACGAATATCCGACTAAAGGGCAGTATCCTACTACAACTCCATCGGGCAAGCAAAAAAACCCTTGTTCATTCTGATACAATCCCACTCTCTCGCTCCTGCTCTCTTTTACTGCATTAGGACAACATCGATTCAACTGTCACATGCTGCGATAGCTGAACCCCTTTTCCTCTGCATGACCTATCATTGCCACAGTAAATAGATTAAACCCACAGTAGGAGTTGTTTGAGCCCTGATGTGCCTACTCATTCATGCTTGTTGTCCTGCCTGCTACTGCTTAGAGTTGAGTCTGGTCTGATTCATCGGGGATGAATTGGAGGTGTGTGAACATGTTCTACTGTTGAGAGAAAAGTGTGTTAACACGATTTGGTAAAGGTAGCGGTGAGAGGCCATGTAGGAGTACATGGTGGGTTGTCTCATTGAAACCGTCCTCAGGAACTCAGTTCTGTGTTTGTGATCCATGAACAACTACTACCACACGTTGGGCCCCGAAATATGACCCCGCTCGACTTATTAACCGCCCTTGTCCTTTGTCCAGGAGTTGCAAGTAGTTTCTAGTGTTTGTAGTATGCTGGAGTCCGTGCGCAGCGCTGACCCGCAGGGTGGGCTGTGATTCGGTAGGCATGTGGCACGGTGTACCGGGCGCCCCTTCGGTGTCTCGGGAACCCTGCACACATCATTTGGGGATGTGAGCGAAACCCCGGCCAGATCTCCTCGTGGATGGAACCCGAATAGGCGATAACCCTGGACTAGAGACTTGTGTGGTTAGTTAGGTCATGGTCTACACCAATGTCGGCTTTCGCTTGAAGTCTGCCGAGCACATGTCGTGTGCAGACGCTAAGTGTTGGAAACATGTGTGAAGAAGTACACCCCTTCAGGGTTATAACTGATCTATTCGAATAGCCGCGTCCACGGTAAAGGACTTTTGGGTTTCCTGTACAGTTCATAAACAAGTGAAAGTGGATACTCCAAAATACGCAAGATAAGCGTGAGTGCTATGTATGGCCTTCTCGTAGGGAGATGGGAGCGGATCCATAGTGGCGTATTGATATGGTGAATATGTGGACTCATGTGCGCCACCTCAAAAGAGTTACTTGCAGTCGTAGTACAGGATAGCCACCGAGTCAAAGCTGGCTTGCTGCAGTCAAACTCCACCACCCCCTTTGTTGATACTGATGCATATGTAGCTAGTTCTGATGTAAGTCTTGCTGGGTACATTTGTACTCATGTTTGCCTATTTTATGTTTTGCATAGAGACGTCAATCTCGCTAGTAATTTTGTGTGGACTTTGACATTTAGCTTGATACCTCAGCTACGATCTTATGCCCTCGGCAGGATCTGGTAGATAGTCAGGCTTCTCAGCCTTTTCATTTGTAGATGTCTGTACTCAGACATGTTATGCTTCCGCATGTGTTCTTTGACTTGTATGCTCTGAACGTTGGGTCATGAGACCCATGTTTGTAATATCTTGCTCCTCGGAGCCTATTGAATAAATACTTTGAGTCGTAGAGTTTTGTTGTGATGCCATGTTGTATTTACACATATCGAGCATATTGTGTGTATGATTGAAATGCTTGGTATGTGTGGGATCCTACAACCTAGTTGTTTATCCTTGGTAGCCTCTCTTATGGGGAATTGTAGTCTTGTGCTTTCATGAGCCATAGTAGTCTGCTACAGCCTGGTTCACCAGAGTCCTGCTAGCCGAGCACTACTGCTCCGGAACACTTGACTGGACGGCATGTGATTCACTTCGTTCATGTGTCTTTCCCTTCGGGGATATGTCACGCGGTGACATCCGGAGTCCTGCCTAGCCTACTACAGCCCGGTTCACCGGAGTCCTGTTAACCCAGTGCTACAGCCCGGATTCGCACACTACTGACCGACATGCTCGATGTTGATTCATGTATGCCTGTCCTCGTAAGTTAGTGCCACTTTGGGTTCACGACTACTCATGTCGGCCCGGGTTCTCTGCCATATGGATGCTAGCGACACTATCATGTACGTGAGCCAAAAGGCGCAAACGGTCCCGGGCCATGGTAAGGCGACACCCGTGGGAATACCGTGCGTGAGGCCGCAAAGTGATATGAGGTGTTACCGGCTAGATCGATGTGACTTGGAATCGGGGTCCTGACAGCTTTGGTATCAGAGCCTGACTGCGTGTAGGATTACCAAGCCAAACTGTCGAAGTTGAGTCTAGAAATGCTTTGGTTATATAAGGGAATTGATTTACTCCTTATACCTTATGCCTTCTGACCTGAGTCAGCCTCTTCTTTTCTATGGGGATTAAGAACTAGGCCTTCTCATCTATCTATCAGGATGACGTGTTACTAATCCATAGACTTATAGGATTGATGGATTCAAGTCGCAGTTTAGTTTCTACTACTTCTGTGTGTTCATAGCTGGCCTCAGAACCTTGATATTGTGATGATGAGTGGTCATGCCACTACTTTGCAGGATGTCTCAAATCTTTTTCAGCATTTACAGTCGTTATGATGTCCGAGTCATCCCGGGTTTCTAACTAATCTGAAGCATTTGCAAATCCCATCTTCTCGTTACCGATGTTCCTTTGGGCCAGTTACACCACACTAATCGGTGAGTTGAGGTACCTCTTGCCTCTACATATATGTTGGAGCTATTATTATAACCGTAGGTGTTTTAGGGAGTCACCTAGTAATCTAGCCATGTTTTGTGTTCCCGGTGTGATGATTCTGGCCACCATTCTCGAAAGCATCCCATGATGCCATTTAGTAGTAGGTATTCTACTCCTGGGTTCTTGACCCAAGATTCACTCTACTTACCTCGTGTTGATAGTGTTGCTCGTACCTTTAGGATATTAGTAACCACTGTGATAGTCTTCGAGGTCCGTGGTATATCATTCTTCCAAATACCATGAACCATCCTTGGCAGGAGTTCCTTTGAACCAAAAGATCACAATAAGAGTGCTCTTGATGAGTTCTTCGTTCTACATTGTGAATCTGCCAGTCCTACCTTTCTGCTTGGATTATCTGGAAGAAATATGTTGAACTTGTTTGACATACTAAATCTATGCATCCGCAACTCAAAAAACCATATGTTCCTTTGAGTTGTCTCTCTTTAGTTGTATTCTGACCTCTGTCTATCAATTGATAGTCAGGACTAGTTGTGAATTTGTGTTATCGAAGCCTATTACTCTAGTGGTCCATCAAGCCATTCTATTTCAGAATGACTAGGAGAAACAAACCCCAGTACCTCATCCATATCCAGGGTTGGGTCAAAATAGTTGCGTATCGCATATCAAAATGCCAATCCAGCTTTTGATTCTGTTTTACCCTGAAGTATTGACGTCTTATGTCAAGAATGTCATGGGAATTGCACACCATCTTATGAATTCTTGATACAGTGATACCTCTCACCATCACCATTCATTCCTCGGTCCTCATGTTATTGTAACTAGAATGCCGACAAGTGAATTGTGATGTGTGAAATCAATACTCCGAGCAACTTGTTGCTTGGTAGTAAAGGGACAATATTCTCATTCTTAGCGTGTTGGTTAATGAATCATCATTCTAAGATAGATTGTGCTACCTGTCCTTATTTCTGGTGCACTCTTCGATCAATATGTTAGGATTATTCAATCCCTTGCTTATTTCATCATATCGTCTTCCTCTGAAAAGCAAGATTGTTCTCGAGCCTAGTAACATATCAGTGGTTTGTGATGCCCCGAATATCTTCTTGGAAGTATTACCAGGTTGTTACCTGACCGCTATGTTGAGTTCGTGATCATGTTGGTTTTCCTCCAAACCACCCATTCTCCAAGAATCTGTGTGGGATACCCCTGGGCTAGTTGGTTAAGACAAACAACAACTTGGAGAGTTGGAAGATAAAAGCTTGTCTGACTTAGTTTTTGTTAAGGGATATCTTTGTGTGTGTGTGTGTGTGTTGAAAAAAGATGATATCTCCATCGATTGGTCCTCGTGATCAGTTGTTGGATCTATTGCCTTGTCAAAACTTTGACTTGAGTATGGGCCATCGTCAAGTCAAATCAAAACCAATGATGTTCGTAATGATGTCTTACTCGTGGTCGATCCCTCCAGCATACACCATTACATCTTTTGGTCTGACCAATGCTATCACCGTGTTCACATGATGGTGGAAGTCCAGTGATATGGAAATTCCGATGAGTTGTTGTTGAACCCATCACTAGCATTTTATCTGCCCCATGATTCATGTTGAACATCAACCTAGTGTTGAAAACTTTGTAAGCAATGCCTTCGTGTTCCATTCATGAAGCTTATGCTTGGATGGAAGAAGTGACTTCCTCGAATTCATGTGCATTTGGTGCAAGTTGCCTCCGTGAGTTCGAGAAAGATTGGTTTTGTTTCCTCTGGTACGATCCCGAGTCATTCATGCATATGTGTGAAGTATCCTATGGTTTCGAGACTTGCAACCTTCATTCCATATGTTCCCTAGCACCCCAAGCCACTGATTGACTTGTTCAAGGAAAAGAAGTCTAGCACGCATAAAGACTTCGAAATACTTAATGATGGTTCCCAATCTGAACTCGATAGTGTTTCGTTGTAAGACTACTATGTAGTCATGCTTGTCTTGGACAACGTGTTCACATGTATGTAGTAGAAACAACTCATGTTTTGGAGCTTGCTATCGTAGTTCATCTCCCAAGAGTCTCGCAATGTTATGTCGTCGATTTGTGTTGCAACTCTTCTTTTCAGACATGTGAGTCTGAAGTATCATGTTTCTAACCAGATCTGAATCTCAGGCAGATATGATGGTTGGAAAATTTTCCTAAGAACTATAATAATGGTCTCTGTAACCCAGTAACGTGGATGTCGACGCCAACACACCCAGCCGGAAGACCTATTGTTGTAGTATCTTGATTGAGTAAGTTGGCCACCTCCCCATAAGGATTTCGTACGGATTACTCTAGTAGTTATTCCTTATGGATTCTTGAGCTTCCGGAGTCCGACCTGCTACTTGATGTTCTAGATAACAAACCATTTCAATGAATGGGTTACGCTAGCACATCAAGGAGAACATTAGAAGCGGAGTGCTAAATGGTTCTCGGTCGATCATCCAGATTTTGATCCCTTGGCCTTGCTAAGGTGAAATCTGGGAAAGTGTTGTCTCCTTTTCCATTTGCATCCTCCATCATTATTCATCATGGTAGTGTGATGTGTTGCCAGGATCCTCGGCATGGATGTTGGTAAGACCTTGGTGAATATGGAAATGCTCAAGTTCTTGATAGCACGCTCAGACACTAGGTTATATCCTCGGCATCAATTGGAATGTGCCTTCCGTTTGTCGAGTTGTCTTATATCTCTAGTTTCCTTTCCAAACTAAGTATGCCATTCTTTCGAATTCATTCAAATGATAAATTGTGAATTTCCTCAGGCTAGTTTAAAGAGTTTCAATGATCTCTGAATCACAAGTAATTCTTTTTTCCACTTAGGGGAATAGTTCTACGAGTCACCTCACCCAAGGTGTTCCGTTATGGAATCATGGCAATTATCTCCTCGCTACTATGAAACCCTGCACCATTTTCCTAAGCATGGAATTGTTGCCTACCAACTTGAAACTTCGTCGTCTGATTTCCATCACCCTGATTTGAACTTTGTGTTTCAGCTCAAGAGATGTTCAACGTCTCATTCCGTGAGTTGATCGTGAGTTTCTCGATCTTTAAGAAGATCGATTCCTATAGAGTTTATTTCTGTTATCATCGTGTTGGGAAACAATCTCGAAGGGAGAGATGTCAAGATCAAGATGTTGCAAAGAATCAACATCTTCAAGAAGGGCAATTGGATCAAGAAGATTGTGTTAGCTTGTGTTCCCTATGTTTTCTTACCTCGCGTCTTGAATCTCGGGACGGGATTCTTGTTTAGTTCGGGTGAGTTCTCACAACCCTAGTCAGTGCATACATTAGAGTGACTGCATCATGTTTAAATTTCTAGAAACTTGAAATGGGGATGACAGAACCCCCAGCACCCCCTTAATCCAACTAGCGTTTACTAAAATCTTTTTCAATGAACCTAAAATGCCCTTCTAAAATGTTCATCATCGTTGCCTTGGTTTAGAACCTCTGACAAAAATGGTGCACACTTTTCTAGGACATCATAAGGTCACTGGATTAAATCGTATGTTATTTGCATGTGGACATTTAAATGCTATAAATATTTTAAATGTCCAAATAATCACAAACAGAAATGTTTACTGTTGGATATATTCCAAACAGTGGCTTTGAGCAGTTTCATGATTTTTGAGTTAGTTTTAGTATCTTAATTAAAGCCCTAAAGTTACAGAAGAAATAGAAAACGAAAAATAAAAGAGAGAGAGAGAGAGAGACTTACCTGACCTCACCTGCGTAGCCCACCTGGCCCGCCCAGCTAGCATCCCAGCCAACTGGCCCAGCCCACTGGCCTCCTCCTGTCATCTTCCTCCTTGCCAGTAGGACGGGTCGTGCCCGATGCGCGCACACCGTCGTGCGGCCACCTCCACCCTGCCTGGCTGGCCCCCATTGCCATGGACCTCCCTCGCGACGCCACGCACCCCCTGAACCTCTCTCACTCTCTCCCTGAGCTTCTCTCCCTCCCCTGGCTCTCCTCTCGGATGCACCCGAGAGCCATCGTCGCCGCTGCTCGCTGTTGTCATTGCCAGAGCCACTGCCTCGCCTCGCCTATGCGCTCAGAAGCTTTGCATCGACCCCCTCTACCTCCCCACCGAGCCACGCCCCGCCGGAATGCCCTGCAGTGTCGTCCCCGACCTCGTCTCCAACCTCTGGCCGCCGGCGACCCCACCGGGGATTCACGAGCTCCAGCCCATCCCCGGCCTCACCGTTGCCTCTGTTGGAATTACCGTGAGCCCCTGCCCCATTCCCCTCTCTCCCCGTGCCCGTCTGCGCTTTCTAACCACCGTGGCCATCGGAGCCGATAGCTCCTCGTCGCCGGCCATGTCGCCACTACGGCTACGGCCCTGCAATGACGCGTCCAAGCTCACCACTAAACTCACTACACCCCCAAGAGCCTAACGCGCCCATCCGCGGCTCCTGCCATGCCCTGCATCGTCGGTCCCGTCGATGCCCGAACTCCGGCGACCGCAAAAGAGCTCGCCGCCTCCAGCTCCGGCCACCCCAGCACCTCCCACCTCCACCGTTCGACGCGCACCACTTCGCTCGTTCGAACGCAACAAGCCGCGCCTGAATTGGTGCCCAGTGGCTCGATTCCGACGCCCTCCACCGCATCTGGCCTCGCCGGCGTCGAGTCACCGGTGGGTTTGACCCCGCTGACCCGGGTTGACCCTGGTTTGACCTCCCCTGGGTCCTGACATGTGGTCCCAGGCCCCTGTTTAATTAGTGTTAGGGTTAATTAGTGTTAATTAACTTAGTTAACTAGATGAGACACTGGCATGTGGGCCCTGCACTGCTGATAGTTTAGTTAGGGCTAGTTTAGCACTACTTAACTCAGTTAGTTAATTAAGTCACTGACCAGCGGGCCCCACAAGTCAGGTTTGACCTGGCCGACCCAGTTGACTTCCTGACATCACACCGACGTCATGCTGACGCAAGTAATCCATTTCTAGAATTTAAATAAATCTTAAATGATTTATTTATTTTAGAAAAATAACCAAAACTTCTAAAATTCATAGAAATTAATCTGTAACTCCAAATGCAAAGATTTATATATGAAAATTGATCAGAAAAATCCACTCTTTCCAACTATAATGGGGTCATGCATGCCAGAACAATTTAAACTTGTTGTCTAACTGAAACAAGCTAATGCATTAATATGACTTCATATCATGGGCTTTCATTTGAATCATTGATTCAAATGGACTCAAACCAACCTGTTTTAGAATGCATGAGCCAAAACACACCCATATTGCCGTGTCATAGCATGCATCATATTGTTGCATATTGCCATGTGATGATTGTGTTCCAATGTGTCTTTCTTGGTAGGTTCTGCCTCCGAGGATACCCACGAATATCCGATTGAAGGGAAGTATCCTACTACCACTCCATTAGGCAAGCAAAAAAACCCTTGTTTATTCCGATACAATATACAATCCCACTCTCTCGCTCCTCCTCTCTTTTACTGCATTAGGACAACATTGATTCAACTGTTACATGCTGCGATAGCTGAACCCTGTAAGTGCATCTAGTGCCCCTTAGTGATTTTGGTGTATTGAAGACTTATAGGTTAAGGATCTAACGTGTTTATGAATGTACACAGGTCTATAAGTCTATGAGGAGATTGATGTATATATAGAAAGTCGACCCCTAAAAATGAAGTTCTTCAACTGAAGACTTTGATATTCTGAAGACTTTCTGAAGACTCTGAAAGTGAAGAAATTGGTGTGACCTTGAAGACTTGGTTATCATTCGAGGAACATGAAGCGTGAAGACTTTTGTTTTTGTAGTTTCATTTTATCTTTCTTGAGTCATAGGAAACACCGTACTGTTAAAGTGGGTCGAGGAAATAGTAAGGAGAAAATTTCCACTTGATGCTCAACTCAAATCCTACACCTACCAATCCCTTCGAGTGAAGCCATTGGAAATCTCATATAGATCAGTCAATTTCTTCAGTGACAGAGACGTAGTTCTTCTGGTCACTAAGGATCTTGCTCTGACTGAGGAGTTAGGAATTCGCCAGTGCGAATTGCCTACATAGTGAGGAACATGATAGCCCTGAGGAATTTGTACCTCAAGTTTCCGACCGTTGTTGTGCTACGCGCCAGCTGTCCAAAAATATCTTATCCACCTAACTGTCATATCATTGAAGGGCATTTATGTCTTATCATGTCGGGCTACTCCCTAGGCTATAAATAGCCGCCCCCTACAACCACTAGCTGGTTGGCTGCTCCGCGAGAACTTGACACTTGTCATCTAAGAGCAACCCATCCTCCGAGGACTTTGAGCGAAAATCATCAAGTGAGGAAAATCCAAAAACCCAAACCCAAACACCTACAAACCCAAAGTGATTGAGCATCACTGAAGATATTGATCCTGTGTGGATTCGATGCTTGTTACCTTTGAAGACTGTGCTTCTTACAGACGGTTAGGCGTCAAGGTCTAGAGCATCCAAGAGGAATTGTGGATCACCGAGTGACCGAGTTTGTGAAGGTTTGGAAGTCACCTAAAGACTTACCACGAGTGATTGGGCGAGGACTATGTGTCCTTAGCTCAAGGAGAATACGGTGAGGACTGTGTGTCCGGGACTAGGTGTCCTCGAGTTTAAATACTCAGCCGCTCCAACCAGAAGTACAACTGAGACAACAGTTGGAACTGGTCTACCAAATCATTGTCTTCACCAAGCCAACTAGTTCTATTTCCTCAACACTTTCATTTCCTCATTACTGTGTTGCATGTTTGTTCATATCTGTGTTCGAAGACTTTGACTGAAGACTTTCTCAATTTCCTCAGTTCAATTTCTTTAGTCTGTTTGTCTTCATCTTGTGCTACCCTGTGTTTACGCTTTCTGTACTCTGTGTTTGTCTTCATTTCATCATGATGACCATGCATGTATTCTGTTATGTTTACCTCTGATTACCTATTCCGCTGCTAGTAGTTCTTCGCTATGGAATTTCCTCACCAACAAATTCTTCAGTGAAGAATTTCATAAAAATCGCCTATTCACCCCCCCTCTAGTCGATATAACGCACTTTCAATTGGTATCAAAGCAGGTTCTCCCTTGTTCTGTGTGATTCTGGTTTAACCGCCTGGATTTTAGTTATGTCGACCGCAGGTATGATCAAGGTCTCTGCTGGGTGTCCTACCTTTGATGGGACGGACTACCCCTACTGGAAGAACAAGATGCGCATGCATCTTGAGGCAATTGATAACGATCTCTGGTACGTTGTGGAAAATGGTGTTCCCTCCGTCTCACCCTCACTGAACGCTACCGATGTGAAGAGATTCAAGCAACTCGATTCCCAAGCGAAGAATATCATATGTGGCCATCTGAGCAAAGGACAGTATGGTAGAGTGAGCGCTTTGGAAACTGGTAAGCTTATCTGGGATAGGCTGTCCAAGGTCAATGAAGGAGTTTCAACTCAGCGTGACTCTCGAGTTGATGTTCTTCGCAATCTCTTCAACCGCTTCAAAAGACTCGACAACCAAAATGTTCAGCAAACCTTCGATCGCCTCACTGACATCTCAAATGAGCTTCAAGCACTTGGTGCCACTGACATCACTGACCATGAGATGGTGAAGAAATTGCTGAGATCGCTTGATTCCTCATTTGACACTCTGGCACTGATGATACAAGAGCGTGCTGATTACAAGTCACTCGACCCCGCTGATATCCTCGAGAGGCTAAACACTCATGAGTTCCAGCTTGCTGAAAAGAGAGATCTCTATGGTTTGAGCTATGGCAGATCACGTGCACTGAAGGCCAAGGTAGTATCTGAGTCCGAAGATGAAGACTCTGGTAGCAGCCTTGGTGACCCCGAAGAACTGAGTCATGATCTAGCACTGCTAGTGAAAAAATTTCAGAAGTTTTCAAGACGTGGTCGTTTTGGAAAACCCTCAAGGAGCAATGATTCCTCATCCAGTGGCTACAAGAAGAGGCTTTGTCACAAGTGCAAGAAACCAGGACATTACATTCAAGATTTTCCTCAGTGGGAAAAGGAATCAAAGAAGAAGAAATACAAGGATTACAGTTTTGATGATGCGAAGAAAAAGAAGAAGTCCTCAAAATCTTCATCATCAAAATCCTCGAAGTCTTCGTCTCACAAGAAGAGCAGCTCCAAGAAGGCTCGGGCATTCATTGGCAAGGAAATGGACTCTGAAGCTGAATCCGAGGAACAAGAAGAAGAGGAGGCTTCTGAGGACTCTGAGTCTGGTATGGCAAGCTTAGCCCTCGCTACTGCATTCGTCAGCAAGCCCATCTTCACCTCTGAAGAAAGTGATCTCACCAACAAGGCTGGTGAAGGCAGTGATGACTACGCTCCCACCTATTGCTTCATGGCAAAAGGTGCCAGGTACTGAAATATGCCTCCTCTAAATCTAGTGAGGATGAATCTGATGAAAATCTTAAGCCTAGCTACTCTAAACTTGCTAAGATTGCTGTGCAACAACAAAAGGCTTTTGAAAAGGTTCAAAACATGCTAGATAAAAGTGATGATATGTTGGTTGAAGAAATGGATTGCACTAAAGCCTTAATTGAAAATCTTCAGAGACTTCAGACCAGGTTTGATAACCTTCAAGGTCATCATAACACTCTCTTATCTGATCATGAGAAGCTTTCTTATGAAAATCTTCAAAAGAAGCAAGATCTTGAAAAGCTAAGAGTGAGTTATGAAGATCTTCAGAAGGAGCGCGATTCATTGCTTGCTCAACAAATCAGCGCTGCTCAGGAAGAATTTATTCCTCCATGTTTGAAATGCATTGAACGAGAATCTGCTAATTCCTCACCTGAATGTTCAAATGCTTCTAATGTTACAAATTCTTCACATGTCTCTGCTATCACTAATTCCTCATCTGAGGACATTGCTAGTATCACTGACGATGCAGGGCTGAAGGAATTGTACATGATAGGCATGTACAAAAGCCTCAAAGGGCATCAAACTCTTTGTGATGTGCTTAAAAAGCAGATCCTCAACAGGAACCCTAGGAAAGAGGGTATTGCCTTTGAGAGGAAACTCAATGCTGATGGTACATATTGGAAGCCTGAGCAGTACCCCAAAACCTCATGGGTTGCTGCAAAGGGACCTCCAGCTGACCCATCTAATTTATTTGGTTATACATGTGAATCTTCTCATTCTTCTGGTGAGTCATTTGACTCCAACTATAAACTGTTCAAAAATCAGAATGGTGAAATATTTGCTAGATATGTTGGCACTAACTGCAGGAATGGTTCTCCTATGAAGAAAATCTGGGTTCCCAAAAGGTGCCTCGAAAGTCTTCAGGTGAATGTCCTCATGACATCACCAGTGAAAAATAGGAACCCCAGATCAAATTCTTCATATGGACCAAATTCTTCACATGGATCCAAGTCCTCATATGGACCAAATTCCTCAAGGGGATCAAATTCCTCACATGGATCAACGTCCTCATATGAACATCATCGTGCTAACAACTTTGTTTCACAGGGAAGAGCCAAGGGCTATGAATATGAGCATTATTCTTCAAATTATTATGTTCATAAGTCCTCAAAGAATTTCTCTACTTATTCATATGCTTACCCTAATCCCTCTTATGTGAAACGTAATGGTTTGGCCGCTATGCCACCATTCTCATATGGAGCTCGCAGAGTGATGAACTCTTTGCCACCCCTTCAGATGTGGGTGGTGAAGAAAAAGAACTAATCTCTTATGCAGGGTCAGGTCTCCAGACGTACTATAACGTCTGAAGAATTTGTTGGGGACCTGACAAAATGCCTGAAAGGACGCAGGCTAACCATGATGAAATGAACTTTCATTTCACATGTCCTCCCTCTGTTTCATCTGTCCTACTGCTTGATGAAATTGATCTGATGAATTGTGATATCATATTCTTCACTGCTGAAGTATATGAAATCGTAAGTTGCACTAATTCATCTACAGGATGATCGGCCCAAAGCCACTGAGTGGGTACTTGATAGTGGATATACAAATCACATGACTGGTGATAGGAATCTGTTGATGGATGCTCCCTTATCGTCATCACATCTGAAGCATATCATCTTCGCTGACAAGAGCAAAAGTCAGGTATTGGGTCTAGGTAAGGTTGCCATCACAAAGGATCGATACATGGACAAAGTCATGCTTGTTGAGTCCTTAGGATACAACCTTATGTCAGTCTCAATGCTTTGTGATCTTGATATGGTTGTTGTCTTTGGCAAGTATCATTGTGTTGTGATTATGGAAGCTGACAATTCCAAAGTCTTCGAAGGCTTTAGGAAAGGAGACTTCTATATTGTTGATTTCTCTGCAGATTCACAACCAGCCGTGTGCCTACTTGCAAAAGCTTCAGAAGGATGGCTATGGCATCGACGACTTGGTCATGCAGGCATGAGGAATTTGCACACGCTTGCGAAGAAGAAGCATGTCATTGGCATTGAGAATGTCAAATTCCTCATGGATCACTTATGCGGTGCCTGTGAAGCTAGAAAGATGACCAAGGCCAAGCATCCAGCAAAGACCATCATGACCACTACTCGACCATTTGAATTGCTTCACATGGATCTCTTCGGTCCTAATCACAATTCCTCTGTTTCAAATGAAGCATCTCAATATGGCTTTGTTATTGTTGATGATTACTCTCGTTACACATGGGTACACCTTGTCTCTTACAAACATGAAGTGCAGGAAGTCTTCAAACGATTTTCCTCGAGGGCTTCAACCAACCTTGGTGTGAAGATCAAGCACATCAGAAGTGCCAATGGCACTGAGTTCAAGAATTCAGGTCTCGATGACTATCTTGATGAACTTGGTATTACTCATGAGTTATCTACTCCTTATACTCCTCAATAGAATGGCGTCATGGAGTGCAAGAACAGGACTCTTGCTGAGATGGCTCGCACTATGCTTGATGAATACAAAACCCCTCGTCGTTTCTGGGTTGATGCAATTGATATTGCATGCCATATCATCAACAGAGTATATCTTCACAAATTCTTCAAGAAGACTGCCTATGAACTCCTCACTGACAAGAAACCCAATGTGAGTTATTTCAACTTCCGTGCTCAATGCTGGATTAGAGATCCTCATCACAACTCTAAGTTTGCACCGAAAGCACATGAAGGTTTTATGCTTGGTTACGGAAAGGACTCGCACACCTACAGAATATTCAACAATGTTCTTCACAAGATTGTTGAAACTGTAGATGTGCGGTTCGATGAAACTAATGGCTCGCAAAGAGAGCACCTACCTTCTGTGTTAGATGAACCAGCACCCGAGGATTCTATCAAACACAAGGCCACTGAAGATGTCATTCCTATTGAAGAATCTGCTGAAGAATTCATTCCAGAACGTGAAGAACGTCGAGCTGATGCACCTGAAGAAAATGCTGAGGAAATTGATGCTGAAGAAAATGCTGATCAAATTCCTCAACGACAACCAGCTCATCCTCACGTTGCAAAAGAAGTGCAAGTGGAGAAGATCATCGATGACATTAGGGCACCAGGTCCTCTCAGACGCTCAAAAGCTTCACACTTATCTAAATTTTGTGGGCACTTTGCTTTTGTCTCTATCATAGAGCCCGCTAAGGTAGATGAAGCATTTCTGGAGCCTGAATGGATTCAGGCCATGCAAAAAGAATTACATCACTTCAAGCTCAACAATGTCTGGGAACTAGTCAATCGTCCCGATCCTCGCAAGCATAACATCATTGGCACAAAGTGGATCTACCGCAACAAGCAAGATGAAAATGGTGTTGTGGTGAGGAATAAGGCACGACTAGTAGCTCAAGGCTACACACAGGTTGAAGGAGTTGATTTCAATGAAACTTTTGCACCTGTTGCTAGACTTGAGGCTATTCTCATATTGCTTGCTTATGCTAACCATCATGATATCATCTTATATCAAATGGATGTAAAAAGTGCATTCCTCAATGGTAAGCTTGAGGAAGAAGTATATGTTGCTGAACCCCCAGGTTTTGAAGATCCAAAACATCCTGAAAAAGTCTTCAGACTTAACAAGGCCCTCTATGGCCTCAAGCAGGCCCACGGGCGTTGTATGATACATTGAAGGAATTCTTCATGAAGAAAGGCTTCACACCCGGTTCACTCGATCCCACTCTCTTTACTAAATCTTATGATGGTGAACTGTTTGTGTGCCAAATATATGTTGATGATATCATCTTTGGTTGTACTGACCAATGTTATAGTGATGAATTTGCCTATATGATGAGTGAAGAATATCAAATGTCTAAGATGGGAGAGTTGAGATTCTTCTTAGGTCTTCAAATTCGTCAACAGCGCAATGGCATATTCATATCTCAGGAGAAATACCTCAAGGATGTCCTGAAGAAATTCGGCATGCAAGATTGCAAAGGCATCAAAATTCCTATGCCCACAAATGGTCATCTATGCACTGATGAAAATGGTATTGACTTCGATCATAAGGTATACCTGTAACGCCACGGATTCGATGCGCCAGGTGCCTGCCTGTTATTCGCCGTCATTGCCATGTCATGTGCTTGCGTGTTTGCACTTTGCCATGTCATCATCTGCATTTCATATCATGTCATCATGTGCATCTCATTTTGCATATGCGTTCGTTTCATGCATCCGAGCGTTTTCCCCGTTGACCGTTTTGCAATCCGGCGCTCCTATGTTCCCCGGCGCCCCCTTTTGCCTCTTTTCGTGTGCGGGTGTTAAACTTTCTCGGAATGGCCCGAGGTTTGCCAAGCGGCCTTGGTACACCACCGGTAGACCGCCTGTCAAGTTTCGTGCCATTTGGAGTCCGCTTGATACTCCAACGGTTAACCGGGTAGCCGCGAAGGCCTCTTTTGGTGCAGCCCAACACCCCCTTCAAAGTGGCCCAAAACCCTTCCAAACCCACTCCATGTTCTCGGTCGTTCGATCACGATCGTGTGGGCGAAAACCACACCTCATTTGGAGCCTCCTACCTCCTTCTACCTATAAATATGTGCTCCCCTCCCGAAAATCGCGGTACAAACCCTAGCAGTCTTCCTCCTCGCGCCGCCGGACATGTCCATCCGCCGGACATGTCCGCCGGACACGTCGCTCCGGCCACTCCGAGGCTGCCACGTCATCGCGCCGCCGCCCGCAGCCTATCCGGAGCCGCCACGCGTCCCCGGCTCCTCCCTCCACCGTGCCCCGTAGTCGTCGGGCCCATGAGCCCAGATCTGGCCCGCCGGGCCCGTACCAGCGCCCGCCGCCGCCCGCGGTTTCGCCCGCGGCCCAAGCCGGCCCCGCGCCCTGGGCGCCGCGCCCCGCCGGTGTCCGCCGCATCGCCGCCCGTTGTCGCCGGCCGCCGCGCGCCGCCGCTCCACCTCCCGCGCGCCGCCCCGCCAGGGTGCCGCGCCCGCTCGCCCGCTGCGCCGCCGCGCGCCCCGGACGAGCGCCGCCGCCGTGCGCTGCAGCTCCGCTCACGCCGCCCCGCAGGTCGCCGGCCGCCGTCCTCGCCACTCCGCCGCCGGAGGAGCTTCGCCTCCTTTACCTCCGGCCAGATCCGGCGTCCCCACGCGCGGATCCAGTTCGGCCCGACCCCGTCGACGTCTCCCCCTCCTCTCCGGCTATCTTCCTCCACCACGGCGTCCAACTCCGGCGACTCCCCGGCGATCCTCAAAGTCAGCGCCAACCGGGATCGGATCCACCGGGTTCCCCAACCAAACGGCATCCTCGCGTCCCGGATATCTCCGTCCCGAGTTGACTTTTCCGGAGGTTGTTTTTCTACCAAGTCCCGAAATTCTATCATTAAGTGCCCATGTTCATTGCATCATAACTCTTTCCATACTGCTCCGTTTTGCGTGCATGATATATAGAAATGTTCATCTGGTTGTTCTCTTCACTTTATTCCATTGAACCATGTTCATTAGAGTTGATCTTGATGCCCTAATCATCGTTGCAAGACTGCTATATAATGTTGTCTGCTGTAGTTTATCAGAATATGCTCATTTGTCATTTTTGTATCTTTTTGTGTGATTTTCTTTTGAACATGAAGTCTACCTGTGTTATGAGATATGACATGCCATATTTACTGTGGTGCAACCCATTATTCATGATATGCCATGTATTGTTTGTTTTGAGCTTGCAAAGTAGCCTCCGTGATGTTGCTGATTTCAGAGACTTGGAATTTCACCAAGTCCTTGTCTTCTGTTATTTTTATGCCATGTGTTCTTGTTGCTACAGTGATATCCATGCCTCTTTTGAGGATGATCAGTAAGGATGTTTTGTACATATGGTTATGCTCTATCCATACATGCCTTTGTTTGTATTTATGGAGCACCTTAGCTTGACTCAATCGAGTTCTACTTTTTCTATAAAATGTTCCTGGCAGATTGTTTACGTGTTATTCAATTTTCCAAGCTTGTTGTAGTTGATCCTTGCATGCTATGTTATTTTTCTTGCCATGTATAGCTTCTATGCCATGTCTAGTTGCTGGGTGTATGCTTAGTTTGTCATGCAATGCCTCGAAGTGAGTGCATCGAGCTCGTAAACATGCCTACTTGTTATCTGTTTTGCTATGCTCCAGTTTTTCACTAAGCCTGAATCTGTTTATGTTCTTGCTATGTTTACATGGGTGCCATCCTATTTTCTGATCCCTTTTGGCTTATGGTCAGTAAGGGACTTTTGTTATATGCTTTGAGTAGATTCATGCCATGCTCTAATTTGACATGATAGCTTGCTCTAACATGCTGTTTGATAGCTCTGAACATTGCAACCTGATGTTATTTCTGTCATATCCTGTGAATTCTGCTAAGTCTGTGAACCTGTTATTATTTGCAATATTGCCATGCCATTTTGAGCATGTTCTAGAAGTTTCTGGAGTTAGCTCAGTGTTCATGTTTTTTAACGCTTTACCTGTACTTCATGTCCATGCCTTTTGTTATCATGTTATCGTGATGTAGCTTGTTGTTTTGGTGCTTGTTATATGCCTAGTTGCTGTTATGGGCAGATTGGTGATATATGTTGTTTAGGGTGTATGTGTTGCACCGTTGCTCCGTTTTGAGCATGCTCTACATGAAACTTGCTTAGTTTTGCATGTAGTCTCATATTATCATGTTTCATACTTGTTTTGAGGTGTTTGCTTGATGTTTGTATGCATTTTGCATCAATGCCATGCTTAATTTGTTTTGCTCATATCTTCTAGGCCGTAGCTCCGAATCTAATGAACTTTATATGTAACTTGACTAGAATTTCGTGTAGGTCATGTTGGTGCATCTTAACTTGCTGTTTAACAAACTTGAACATAAGGTTATTCAGATCTGGACCAATTTCAAAATTTGCATATGAGGACTTACCGGAGTTGTTCTATGTTGTTTCCGGCCTCATTTAAACTTGCTTTGATGTGTTGCTCTTGTATGCATCATCTCTTGCCATGAGTAGCTTCATGTAGCCTTTTCATGCATCATACTTGGTTGACCATCATGCCTTGTTCATGTGTGATGTGTTTACCTTGTTGTGTGTTTCTTCTCGTTAGTTCCCGTTTCGTTGCGATCGTGAGGATTCGTTCGTCTACGCTTGGTTCGTCTTCGTGGCTTCATCTTCTTCATGGACTCGTTCTTCTTCCTAGCGGGATTTCAGGAAAGATGACCGTCACCTTGGATCTCATTACTATCATTTCTATGCTAGTTGCTTCATTCTTTCGCTATGCTGCGCTACCTATCACTTGCTGCTCAAGCCTCCCAAATTGCCATGAACCTCTGACCTTTGTTACCATTCCTAGCAAACCATTGTTTGGCTACGTTACCGCTTTTGCTCAGCCCCTCTTATAGCGTTGCTAGTTGCAGGTGAAGATGAAGATTGCTCCATGTTGGATTATGTTCATGTTGGGATATGACAATATCTCTTATATTATTAATGCATCTATATACTTGGTAAAGGGTGGAAGGCTCGGCCTGATGCCTGGTGATTTGTTCCACTCTTGCCGCCCTAGTTTCCGTCATACCGGTGTTATGTTCCCGGATTTTTCGTCCCTAACGCGGTTGGGTGATTTATGGGACCCCCTTGACAGTTCGCTTTGAATAAGACTCCTCCAGCAAGGACCAACATTGGTTTTACCATTTGCCTACCACCTATCCCTTTCCCTTGGGTTGGCCAGCCTGAGGGTCATCTTATTTTAGCCCCCCCGGCCAATGCTTGTCTAAGTGTTGGTCCGAACCGAGCCGCCTGCGGGGCCACCTCGGGGAAACTCGAAGCCTGGTTTTACTCGTAGCCTGTTTCATCCGGTGTTGCCCTAAGAACGAGATATGTGCAGCTCCTATCGGGATGTCGGCGCATCGGGCGGTCTTGCTCGTCTTGTTTTACCATTGTCGAAATGTCTTGTAGCCGGGATTCCGAGACTGATCGGATCTTCCCGGGGAGAAGGAATATTCCTTCGTTGACCGTGAGAGCTTATAATGGGCTAAGTTGGGACACCCCTGCAGGGTTTGAACTTTCGAAAGCCGTGCCCGCGGTTATGTGGCAGATGGGAATTTGTTGATATCCGGCTGTACTAAACTTAAAGTAAACTCTTCTAAAATACACCAACCGTGTGCGTAACCGTGAGTGTCTCTTTTCGGGGTTGATCGAGAGGAGAACACGGTTTCTGGGTTATGTTTGACGTAAGTAGGAGTTCAGGATCACTTCTTGATCACTACTAGTTGACGACCGCTTGCTTTGTTTCTCTCCTCGCTCTTATTTGCGTAAGTTAGCCACCATACATGCTTAGTCGCTGCTGCAACCTCACCACTTTACCCCTTCCTTACCCATTAAGCTTTGCTAGTCTTGATATCCATGGTAATGGGATTGCTGAGTCCTCGTGGCTCACAGATTACTACACCACCAGTTGCAGGTACAGGTTATGCGATGATCATGACGTGAGAGCGATGTTTATTTGTGTTGGAGTTCTTCTTCTGCTTCTTCTTCGATTGAGGGATAGGTTCCTGGTCGGCAGCCTGGGCTAGCAGGGTGGATATTGTTTGAGTTTCTGTTTATGTTTCATCCGTAGTCGGATGTTGATCTTGTATATGATGTGTTGTTGTATTCATGTGACATTGTATGTCTTGGTTGTATCCCCACTATTATGTAATGTTGATGTAATGATATCCACCTTGCAAAAGTGTCTTCAAGATGCGCTTCTATCCTTGGTGGGACCTTTGAGTTCCTTTAGGATAGGGTCGCATCTTGGGCGTGACAATACCGCTCCATGATTGTCTCTTTATTGTACTTATGTGCATCTAGGCTAGATATAATGCTTAGTGTTTGCATGTGAGCCCGATTTCAAGCTGCACCGAAGGAATCACACCATAAGGCTGTGAAGCATATTCTTCGATATCTAGCTCACACACCAACACAAGGATTATGGTATCCCAAGGGCTCGGATTTTGATCTCATTGGATATTCTGACTCTGACTATGCTGGTGACCATGTGGACCGCAAGTCAACATCTGGTACTTGTGATTTCCTCGGACGATCCTTGGTCTGTTGGTCCTCGAAGAAACAGAACTGCGTATCACTGTCTACTACTGAAGCTAAGTACATTGCTGCTGGTTCTTGCTGTGCTCAACTGCTATGGATGAAGCAAACACTCAAGGACTATGGCGTCAACGTGACAAATGTGCCTCTCCTCTGTGACAATGAGAGTGCCATCAAGATTGCTCATAACCCAGTTCAGCACTCGAAGACAAAGCACATTCAGATTCGTCATCATTTTCTTCGTGATCATGTGTTGAAGGGCGACATTTCTATTGAGCATGTGAAGACTGAAGAACAGCTAGCTGATATCTTCATTAAGCCCTTGGATGAGAAGAGATTTAGCAAGTTGCGGTGTGAGCTAAATATCTTAGAGTCTTCGAATGTACTATGAAAAGGCACTCATCCTAACACTTATGCAAAATTGATGACTTATATGTGCAACACATGAAGAAACATTTTTCTTCAATCAATGAAGAATAACACTCTAAGTGTGAAAAAAATAATGAAGAATTTGATTCTCAGAACCCTACGACAATTGTACGTGGAGTCTGAAATCATCATTCTTATATGGTGGGTCATGCCACCACAAAAGTTGAAAATCTTCAATTTGAGTTTTTCCTTAGTTTTGAAATTCCTCAGTTGTTCAAATTCTTCAACTTGCAAAATCTTCACTTGTGCCGTCGTTTTTCTTCATTGGCTATATATATATATATATATATATATATATATATATATATATATATGAGTTTATGTCCTCTACAGCATTCACTTATAGCTATTTCTCCAAGTTGGTCTTTCTGCTAAGTGAATGTGATCGGACCCTTCCCCTCTATGCTATACTCAATCCAATCTATTCACAAATTCTTCATGTGCATTCTATTTGAAAATCGTTCAAAATCTTCACTGTGTCCTTGTCAGCTGAAGAAATTGCGAACGGAACGTTAAAACTGATATTATCCAAAATTTCGGTTTTGTCGCTCAAACCGTTCCGCATCCCATGATGCATTATTTTACTCACCCACGATCTTACACGATCTCCACTACACAGTACGTGGGTGACACATGTCGTGAGAAGGAGAATGGTCAGGGGCACGTTCGTCCTAAATCTTCGGGAGAACAGTTTTTCACTGCCTCTATAAATACCCATCTCCCCTTCCTCACTTCTTTTACTCCGCTCGATTTCTCTCTCCCGCTTGAGCTTCTCAAACCCTAGCGCTGCCGCTACTCCATCGTCGCCGGTGAGGAAGAGCTTCACTGCCTCGACCTTGTCACCGTCGCACTCGCGCCGACCGCGGAAATCTTCACCTCCGCCGCCGCCGTAGACGTCTTCCTCCGCCAAGTTAGGGCGTGGAAGATCTACATCGACGAACTCCACTGTTTCACCTCTCTGTTCGTCGTGTTCTTCATTCAGGGTAATTAAAAGTTACTTTTACTGCCCTCTTTGATTCAAAATTTTTCTACAAAATCTTCAAAGGTGTTTTATTCTTCAAATCCTCACACACAAAACACCTCACATGGTATATGTTCTTGATTCATTTCCCTAAGCATCATTTTCTTCAAGATTCCTCAATTGTGTGGATCTTCGATCTATACAACTATGGAACCTAAGATATAACGTGCTTAGTGAAATTCTTCAAGACGCATCTGGTCAAATTCCTCAAACTTGTTCTTTTTGAAAAACCCTCTGAGAACGCATATGACCTCTCCAAATTCCTCGCAACTATACTCTGTTCACAGGTACACATGTCCGCTGCTGAATCATTAGGTTCTCATCAACTTAACTCGTTTGCAGCGTTCCTCGAAGAAAAGTTGCACACTTCTTCAGAGAATTCGATTGTTCAAATTCCTCAACTGAAGAAAATGGCTGATGGTAAAAGGCCACAGAAAGGAGGAAAGAAGCCTGAGGTCATGACTGCATTTGAAATCCCTGAGGACATCTATGGTGGGTACTGCACACCTCCTGAGGAAGATAAAAATCAGCGCAAGGTGCGCATTCAGAAGATTGAACGGAGATGGGCACGTGAATGGAGGGAGTACAGATACGTCACTCCAAAGTACATGAAGAAATTCGCACTCAACCCTCCATGCCCAAGAGCCCCATTTGCACCAGGCCAAGTGGCCGATCCCACTAGCGTCAAACACCGTGAGGACTTTCCTAAGGAATGGGCAAAGCGCCAAGCCAAGTTGGCCAAGCAAGCCAGAGAAGCAGTGAAGAAATTCAATGAAGATTCTGCTGCTGCTGCCACTGAGGCTTCTGTCAAATTGAAGAAATCTATGCCTAAGAAGCCCGTTCGAAAGCCCAGTGCTTCACCCTCAGCTGCGCCCTCACGGCCAGAAACTTCAGAAACTTCAAAATCTTCAAGGCAAATTCCTCAAGCTGCCCCTGCTCCTCCGAAATCCTTAGCACCTCCTCCAAAGTCCTCAGTTATTCCGCCAAGGTCCTCAGCACCTGCGCATCCTGCCGTGTCAAAGGACGGTAGGCATCTCTATTGCCTCTGGTGTCTCAGCAAGTTCCTCAGCTGCACCAAGTTCCTCAGCTGGACCCTCTCTGCTGAAGAAAAAGGCTACAACTGGACGCGGTACTCGCCCAAGTCCTAAGAAGAAGCAGGTAGTCTTCAATGTACCATCTGACGAAGATGAAGCTGATGAAGAAGAACTTGCCGAAATCACCAGAGATAGGCAAGCTGAGGCCGCTAGTGCCAAAGGAAGCAATGTGTCGATGCTTATTGATCCAAGGTCGATCCTGGATTTCATTGATCTATGGCACAAGGATCCCAACACACCTATGCCTGACTTCAAGCTAACACCTGGCCAAAGTCACATGCTGACTCACTTCATCCAACAGGAGAAGTGGAAATATGATAGGGCCAGAGAGATCAAGAAATTGCAGTACAGAAAAGAGAAACTGCTGAAGAAAAATGTTGTCAAAATGACACCTGAAGAACTCATCAAGATGCAGGCTGAAATCAAAGCCCTCAGCGACAACTTCAACTCATACTATTCTGATTGGCAAGGAGCCAAAGTCAGGTTTGTGAGACTGACTGAAACTTTCACCAATGTTACAGCTCCAACGCAACAAGAAGTTCCTCAAGCTGAAGCTTCTGCTCAGCCAACTGAAGAACATGCCAGCACCGCTGATGACTTTTAGGCTGCTGAAGGAAATGCTAGTTCCAGGGCTGATGACTCCATTCCAGCTATTGAAGAAATTGCCAGGGCATCCACTAGTGGTGCGCCTGAAGAAACTGAAGAAGTCAGGGCAACTGCATCAGTTGCCCCTGAGGAAATTCAACCAGATTCCTCAGCTCCACCTGCGCCTACACCAACTCCTATTCTTCCATCTGCATCAGATGTGAAGAAGACCAAGGCTGCAGAGCGAGCTGTAGTGAAGAAAAGGAAAGCATCAAGTGCTTCAGAATCTTCAGCTCCAAAGAAGATGAAGCCGATGACCAGCTCGTTTGAGAATCCAATTGATGCTGTTCCGATCTCAACCATGCCATCAAAGGACCTTGTTCCTTTTGATGAAGAATATGTGATCCCAAGCGGATCTGATGAAGAAACTCAATTTGCTGCTTCTTCAGAGCAGATTGATGAAGAAATTGAAGTGGATACAATCCCTTCAACCCCAATGGTCTCATCACCAATGCCTCAGTTTACTGCTGAAGAGGCTGGTGTTAAAGAATTGGAAGATGAAGATGTAGACATTGGAAGCACAACTCCAGTGATGAATGACGACTTTTGGGAAAGTCAGCATCCCAATTCTCCACTCTTCACCCCACTGCAGCAAATCCCTCACTCTCCTGGACCAACAGTTCAATTGGGCTCTAAAGAAACTCATCCCACTACATCTGTGCATGAAGAAATTCCAACCACTAGTGCTGAAGAAACTGTTGCTCCTACTGAAAATGTGACTGCACCTCAGGAAGAACCTGAAATTCCTCAGCCTGAAGAACCTGAGATCGCGATTCCTGAGGTAGTGATGCAACTCACTGACACTCCTCTGCCCAAGCCAAAGGATCCGTTCTCAAGAAAGCAAAAGTTCAAGGCTGAAGAATTCTTTGGCGAGCACGTGTTCTTCACAGAATATAATCCATATGACTCTGCTCGCATAAGGAAGAGGCGTTTCTGGACTAGAAGTCAAGCCAACTCCTATTCCTCAGTGCTATTCAACAAAGACAAAGTCTTCGACCATGCACATATTCCTCACGTGGATATGGAGTCCATGTCATGCTTCACGCCAGTCCTCAGTGTTCTTTATGATGCTGGACTACTCAATTTCTGCACTGACATCTGTGATTGGAATGAAGAACTCATTCTTCAGTTCTACGCAACACTGCACATCACCGGCAACTCTGAAGATGTAAATTCATGGGTTCTGGACTGGATGACTGAGAACACACATTACAAGGCACCAGCATCTGAATTGCTTCGTGCCCTTCCTCTAAGTCCTCCCCTTGAAGATGCACGTTGTGTTTACAACGAACCTGAGCTTTCAAATCACTATATGCAAGTGTTGATGAAACCTTTGAAGCCAGGGCAGGCCCCTCGAACCAAATTCCTCGTCAAGGAATTGTTGTATGTGCCACGGACTGTCTACCGCATTCTGACGAAGACAATGAGTCCCATCAAAGGCCACGACTCAACTAATGAAGAAGTCGTTGGCATCATGAAGAATATGCTTTTCAACATCTGTCATGGTGTTCCCGTCAACTTCCATGATTTCTTCATGAGGACTCTGGCCAACATTGCTATGTCACATTTGAGCTGAAGCCTTATGCACCATGGATTATGAGATTCATCAGGACAAGGTCTTCACTCAATTACAACGCTGAAACTCTGAACCACTGCAGCTACTTGCCCCCTATTGAAGTCCTCAAAAGGACATTTTCCTCAACTGAAGAAAAGGGCAAGGCTACTGCTGTGATAGATGAAGGCATTCGTCCATTGGATGGTCAATTTCGCAAGGCTGCATCTTATTCCACCAATGATGACTCTGCCACACATGACACTGCCGCCAACAATGCCAAGCCAAATCCTCAAGCACAGCACCCAGGGTGATGACTGATCGTGAATTACTCCTCAGTCTTCATCAAAAGGTTGATCGCAATCACAAATAGGTCAAGCGTCAGTTTGGTTCAATTCTTCACAACATGACTGCAACCCATAATGCAGTGAAGAAAAACCACTACTACCTTCATGAAACCCTCAACCGTACCTGGGTTGTTCTGTCTCAAGTTTACAGCGCTGATGATTTGAAGCAAATGGGTCTCAAAGAAGAGTTTGACTGGTCTGCACCTCCTCCGAAGAAATACAAGAAGGTCAAGGTTCCTTCTTTGGTGTCCAGCTCATATTCTTCATCGCGTGAGACTGATGAAAATGAAGACTTGGACGACACAGCGGCAGGCCCTACTTCAACAACCGACCCCAACAACGCTGGCGCTCCTTCATCATCATGAATTTCTTCAGGGGAGTTAGTCCTCAGTTTCGATCCTTTTGGTCATTTGATGACAAAGGGGGAGAAATTTGAGTTAGTCTTCAAGCGGGTCTATTATGTCTATTATAAGGGCATTTTTTTGCTAAGTTACAACTCTCGTTCTTCCGAAACTTTTATTGGATCGAGTTGTAATCTTAAACCCGATGGTGCTCTAATACTTTTGTTGCACTATGCTCTGATACTTTTGATGCACTATTCGGCATGCTTATTCCTCGTTAATATTATTGCACGCATGCTGAATTACATCAGGCACCATATTTCATCATGCATTTCAAATTCTTCATATTATATATCAAATGCGTGTATGAATTACAAGATATAGGGGGAGATCTCCATGATTCAACTCTTCGAGTGTGCATTGCTTCAAAAGAAAATTCCTCACTATGCACATCTTCAGGGGGAGTTCTTCTATATCTTGCAATCAAATTCCTCAATATTTGTATTTACACTTCATATGTTTATCCCCATTGAAAACTTAACCTATATTGTCATCAATCACCAAAAAGGGGGAGATTGTAAGTGCATCTAGTGCCCCTTAGTGATTTTGGTGTATTGAAGACCTATAGGTTAAGGATCTAACGTGTTTATGAGTGTACACAGGTCTATAAGTCTATGAGGAGTTTGATGTTTACAGACAAAGTCGACCCCTAAAAATGAAGTTCTTCAACTGAAGACTTTGATATTCTGAAGACTTTCTGAAGACTTTGAAAGTGAAGAAATTGGTGTGACCTTGAAGACTTGGTTATCATTCGAGGAACATGAAGCGTGAAGACTTTTCTTTTCGTAGTTCCATTTTCTCTTTCTTGAGTCAGAGGAAACACCGTACTGTTAAAGGGGGTCGAGGAAATACTAAGGAGAAAATTTCCACTTGATGCTCAACTCAAATCCTACACCTACCAATCCCTTCGAGTGAAGCCATTGGAAATCTCATACAGATCAGTCAATTTCTTCAGTGACAGAGACGCAGTTCTTCTGGTCACTGAGGATCTTGCTCTGACTGAGGAGTTAGGAATTCGCCAGTGCGAATTGCCTACATAGTGAGGAACATGATAGCCCTGAGGAATTTGTACCTCAAGTTTCCGACCGTTGCTGCGCTACGCGCCAGCTGTCCAAAAATATCTTATCCACCTAACGGTCATATCATTGAAGGGCATTTATGTCTTATCATGTCGGGCTGCTCCCTAGGCTATAAATAGCCGCCCCCTACAACCACTAGCTGGTTGGCTGCTCCGCGAGAACTTGACACTTGTCATTTGAGAGCAACCCATCCTCCGAGGACTTTGATCGGAAATCATCAAGTGAGGAAAATCCAAAAACCCAAACCCAAACACCTACAAACCCAAAGTGATTGAGCATCACTGAAGAGATTGATACTGGGTGGATCCGACGCTTGTTACCTTTGAAGACTGTGCTTCTTCCAGACGGTTAGGCGTCAAGGTCTAGAGCATCCAAGAGGAATTGTGGATCGCCGAGTGACCGAGTTTGTGAAGGTTTGGAAGTCACCTGAAGACTTACCATGAGTGATTGGGCGAGGACTGTGTGTCCTTAGCTCCTACAAGACGTACAACTGAGACAGCAGTTGGAACTGGTCTACCAAATCATTGTCTTCACCAAGCCAACTGGTTCTATTTCCTCAACACTTTCATTTCCTCATTACTGTGTTGCATGTTTGTTCATATCTGTGTTCGAAGACTTTGACTGAAGACTTTCTCAATTTCCTCAGTTCAATTTCTTCAGTCTGTTTGTCTTCATCTTGTGCTATCCTTTGTTTACGCTTTCTGTACTCTGTGTTTGTCTTCATTTCATCATGATGACCATGCATGTATTCTGTTATGTTTACCTCTGAGTACTTATTCCGCTGCTAGTAGTTCTTCGCTAAGGAATTTCCTCACCAGCAAATTCCTCAGTGAAGAATTTCATAAAAATCGCCTATTCACCCCCCTCTAGTCAATATAACGCACTTTCAAACCCGTTTTCCTCTGCATGACCTATCATTGCCATAGTAAATAGATGAAACCCACTAGCATGAGTAGGAGTTTTTTGAGCCCTGATATGCCTACTCATTCATGCTTGTTGTCTTGCCTGATACTGCTTAGAGTTGAGTCAGGTCTGATTCATCGGGGATGAATTAGAGCTGTGTGAACATGTTCTACTATTGAGAGCTAAGTGTGTGAACACGATTTCGTAAAGATAGCGGTGAGAGGCCATGTAGGAGTACATGGTGGGTTGTCTCATTGAAACCATCCTCAGGAACTGAGTTATGTGTTTGTGATCCATGAACAGCTACTACCACACGTTGGGACCTGAAATATGACCCCGCTCGACTTATTAACCGCCCTTGTCCTCTGTCCAGGAGTTGCAAGTAGTTTCTGGTGTTTGTAGTATGCTGGAGGCCGTGCGCAGCGCTGACCCGCGGGGTGGGCTGTGATGCGGTAGGCACGTGGCACGGTGTACCAGGCGCCCGTTTGGTGTCTCGAGAACCCTGCACACATTGTTTGGGGTTGTGAGAGAAACCCCGGTCGGATCTCCTCGCGGATGGAACCCGAATAGGTGATAAACCTGGACTAGAGACTTGTGTGGTTAGTTAGGTCGTGGTCTACACCCACGTCGGCTTTCGCTTGAAGTCTGCCGAGCACATGTCGTGTGCAGACGCTAAGTGGTGGAAACATGTGTGAAGAAGTACACCCCTGCAGGGTTATAACTGATCTATTCAAATAGCCGCGTCCGCGGTAAAGGACTTTTGGGTTGCCTGTACAGTTCATAGACAACTGCGTGAGTGCTATGGATGGCCTTCTCATAGGGAGACGGGAGCGGATCCATAGTGGCATATATATATGGTGAATATGTGGACTCGTGTGTGCCACCTCAAAAGAGTTACTTGCAGTCGTAGTACAGGATAGCCACCGAGTCAAAGCTGGCTTGCTGCAGTCAAACTCCACCACCCCCTTTGTTGATACTGATGCATAAGTAGCTAGTTCTGATGTAAGTCTTGCTGGGTACATTTGTACTAACGTTTGCCTATTTTATGTTTTGCAGAGAGACGCCAGTCTTGCTAGTAGTTCCGTGTGGACTTTGACGTTTAGCTTGATACCTCAGCTACGATCTTGTGCCCTCGGCAGGATCTGGTAGATAATCAGGCTTCTCAGCATTTTCATTTGTAGATGTCTGTACTCAGACATGTTAAGCTTCCGCATGTGCTTTGACTTGTATGCTCTGAATGTTGGGTCATGAGACCCATGTTTGTAATATCTCACTCCTTAGAGCCTATTGAATAAATACTTTGAGTCATAGAGTTTTGTTGTGATGCCATGTTGTATTTACACATATCGACCATATTGTGTGTATGATTGCAATGCTTTGTATGTGTGGGATCCGACAACCTAGTTGTTTATCCTTGGTGGCCTCTCTTATGGGGAAATGTAGTCTTGTGCTTCCATGAGCCATAGTAGTCCGCTATAGCCCGGTTCACCGGAGTCCTGCTAGCCCAGCACTACTGTTCCGGAAAAATGACTGGCCGGCATGTGATTCACTTTGTTACTGTGTGTGTCCCTTCGGGCAAATGTCACGCGGTGACATCCTACCTAGCCTGCTATAGCCCGGTTCACCGGAGTCCTGTTAGCCCAGCGCTACAGCCCGGATTCGCACGCTGCTGACCGACATGTTTGATGTTGATTCATGTATGCCTGTCCCCGTAAGTTAGTGCCACTTTGGGTTTACGACTAGCCATGTCGGCCTGGGTTCTTTGTCATATGGATGCTAACGACACTATCATGTACGTGAGCCGAAAGGCGCAAACAGTCCCGGGCCATGGTAAGGCGACACCCGTGGGAATATCGTGCATGAGGCCGTAAAGTGATATGAGGTGTTACCGGCTAGATCGATCTGACTTGGAATCGGGGTCCTGACAGTACCTCACATTCGGCATCCCCATGGTAGCCAGCTGTGAGGTGATCCTGCCAGCAACGTCCACGAGACGGCCGATCCAGCGTTTCACACCCTCCATGGACTCCTGGTGGTTGGCGGCCTCGTTCTTTCGCAGCTGCTTCTCGGTCTCCTGCTCCTTGGCCAGGGACCCCTCCCGGGCCTTGGCCTCCAAGAGCATCCCCTCAAGGCCTTCCAGTTTCAGCTTCAGGTCCCAGATGGAGTTGTTAGCCGTGGAGAGCAGATCGGCCTTGCCGAGGACTGGGGCCTGCGCGTCAGCCAAGGCGCCCTTGGTCGCGTCCCTCTTTGTCGTCGGCTCCAGGGCCTGCTTCTTCAGTTCGTCATGCGCCACCTCCAGCTCCTCCACCTTGCCGGCGTGAACCAGAGCCTGGGCATCGAGCGCCTCTCTGTGCCTCTGCTCCAGCTCCTGGGTCCGCTGCATGACGAGCTTTTCCACCTCTTCATCCTTGCCGCTGAGCGTTGGGGCAAGCTTCTCCTCACGCGCAGCAAGGTCTTCCTCCTGGGAGTTCGGCGCGGCCTGGTGCTGGGTCCGAGCGGCCTCGGTTGTGGCGGCCAAGCTCTACGCCTTCTCCTGGGCCTTCTCGATGTCGGCCAGCTTCATGGTGAGCTCGACGTCGCGCTTGGCTAGCCCACCCTGGGTGGCCTTCAGCTCTTCGCTAGCTTGGCGGAACCAAGTCTGCACCTCGGCGACGCGCACCTTGAGGTCCGCCTCCGCCTTGTCCACCATTGCCATCCTGGACTTGGCCTTGTCCAGGCGGGCGCGGTGGAGCGCCTGGAGCTTCCGGAAGTTGGCGCCAATGGCCTGGAGAAGCCGCTCCTCCTTAGAGTCGTCGCCACCGGTGCTCGGCTCGTCGACGACCTCGAGCCCGGTGGCGGCAAGGACCTATTCATCGAACACCTCTCCCTCAATGGGCGCCCTGGAGCTGGACGCCCCCGGAAGGTGGACGAAGAGGTCATCGGTCAACCTCAGATACCTGCCGAAGCTAGAGGCAGCGGACGAGGAAGGCTGGTCATCGACCACCTCCTCCGCGGTGGTGGCCTTGCCGGCTTCCCCGGCAGGCCCCTTGGCGGCGTCTTCAGCAGCATCATTGCCGGACTCCTCGGCAGTGATCTTCTCGGCCTCTACCGCGGCGTCCTTGGCGACGTCTTTGGTGACGGCGTCTATGTCCTCCTGGTCTGCCGATGGACGATCTAGACACCAAGAAGGGGATGAGACAAAGCCAAGACCAAGAGTCAGCAAGAAAAGAAAAAGAACAGGGACGAAAGGTGAGCAACTTACCAGTGCCTGGCTGGGAAGCAGCGGTCCCCTCCCCGCCAACATTTGGCGCCGAGGCAAAGCGACCGGCTCCCGAGTTCTCCTCGTCCTCCCTGTGCATGGGCCCGGTGCTTGGCACCTTGTCGAGGACGCCCCTCGGGGCGGCGTGGTCGATGGGGCGGCATGTTGGGGTAGCCCTCTGTGGCTCCTCCTCCTGCTGTCCTCCTCCTGCGACCATGGCAAGGTCAGCACCAAGAGATCGTGCCCCCAACACATGTTGACAAGGGGTGATACCTCAGCTAGTGACACTCTCAAAGTACCCGCTAGTGACGCTCTCGAAGTATCCACCGGGGGCTGGCCGGGGGCTGCTGTCCGGGCTACTCAACACCACTAGTGACGCTCTCGAAGTACCCGCTGGGGGCTGGCCACCCGCCGAGGCCTTGGCCCTCTTCACCCTCTAGGCTAGCGTCTCCACATCCCTGCCAAGGTGAAAACAAGTCAAGACAAGCGACACAGATTAAGGAGATGGAGATGACAAAAAGGAACAAGATACTTACTCGTCATCGACCTCCTCCTCTGTTGCCTTCCTCTTCCTCCTTGGGCTGAGGGACCCGAAGTCAAAGGTGACCTCCGCGTCAACGTCTGTCGGAGGAGGGGAGGAGGGTGGTGTCTAGACACGCTTGGATGAATAGGAGGCAGCTGCTTTCTTCTTCGCCACCGCGGCCCTCACCACCTTCTTCACCACTGCGGCCCCCGTCTGGCGTGTGGACTCCTCCGGAGACTTTTGCCGCTGCGCGGCCTTGACGGGCCGGACCGGCTCGCCGAAGGTGGCCCACCGCAAGACTCGCCCCCTCCCCATGGCCGGAGGGTCGACAGCCTCGGCCTCCTCCGACGACGACGACTCGTCGACCACCTCCTCGACGATTGGAGCCCCCCAGCGGCCTCCGCCCACTGGACGAGCTCCTTCTCCTCCGCTTCCGCCGCGGCCTTGTCCTCCACGCCACCGGTGCTGCCGGCCTCCTCGGCAAGCTTCGCCTCCATCGCCCTGGCACCGATGTAGTCCAGCTCCGCCTGGGTGGTGTCCTGGACGAGCCGCGGCTCGGCGGTGACGTACCGCTCATGCAAGGTGTCGAAGAACTCCTGCACTTGAATTTCCTCTGGCACGACCTAGCTCGGGTCAAGGCCATGTGCGTTGAAGTTTGGCATCATGGCGATGATGTCGGTTCGGCGCGAGTTGTTGCTCAGCGGGACCACTCATGTCGGTAGCTTGAACAAGGGCCCCTTGGTGACCTTGCCAGCCTTCGCGGCGGCCCTCGCGGCCTTGCCGGTCCACTCGACCTTGCCATCGCGGTTCACGTCGAGCTGGAAGAGCCGCTGGAGAAGTCAGCGTGCCCCATCACCATGAAGTTGTGGTCGAGGCCGGGCGAGGCCTCATGATGTCGGCGGCGTTCGTGAAGAGCCAGGCCGGCCTCTCCTTGTTATGAAGCGGAGCGATTCGGCGGCGGATGAAATCCGCCCCGATCATCTCAAGGGTGAGCCCGGCCTTGGTAAGGCGAAGGATCCTGGTGGTGGCGACCGTAAGCTTCACATCATCGGCGTCAACGTCGCTCTAGTCACCCCGACGAGCCGGCGGCACATCACGGACCTGGCAAAAGTTCGACGGGTCCTTCTCTTCAATCCAGCACCACCGGCCCCGCCATTCTTCCCACCTCTCCTTCATGGCGCCCTCCAGGTATGCCCCCTTGGCCCATGGGATCAAGGTGACACAACCGGAAATGGCGCCCCCGGTTGGATCCGAGGGAAGAAGTAGTGGCGGAAGAGCACCGTGTTGGGATGTACTCCGGCGAAGCCCTCGCAAAGGTGTCCAAAAAGAGCCATGCACGCCACGGCATCCGGAGTAAAATCCAAAAGGTGGAAACCGTAGGTGTGCATGACGTCATTGAAGAAATCGGAGAAGGGGGGCAGAGCCCGCAGGAGAAGTAGTCGACAAAGAAAGGGTACCAATTTGGGGCGGCCTCGGCACAATTGGCAGGGATGACGCGCGTGGCTGGATGCCCCGTCGTCTCTCCCCCCGTCTTCACCCCCCACAGGGGTTTGAAGGCCTCTCGGAGATCGAAAACGTCGACCGTCGAGGTGAATTAGGCGAGTTGCGTCCGCTGCGCCGCCAACGCACTCTCCGGCGGCTCCGTCGCTCCGGCGTCCTTGGCCACTCCCTTGCCCTTGGTGGATTTGGGCGCCATGGCGGCTGGGGGGAGCAAGAGACAAAAGACGGCGGAGACGCCGCGACGGAGAGCAAAGGCGAAAGTTTAGGAAGGAAGGAGAAAGGGGGCGGCGGCTCTGAGATTAGAGAAGACGCAGGAAGGGAGGGGGTAAAGTGAGCAGCGCGCCCGCGTTTATTCCTTTTTAGGGGAAGGCGCGGGCCACCTCCTTTCCCATTAACTGTGATGTGACGCATGCATGTGGGAACCGCCCCACGCATGCCACCCACGTCACGCACGACACCCCCCCACATCGCGCGTTCAACGCGGGTCGTGGGAAAGCGCAGCGGACTAAGAGTTACTATGGTGGAAATCTGCCCCACCTGCCCGCGCACCGTTCTGGGCCTGGCCCAACAAACTTGTCGCGCTTATGCGTGGCCCAGGCCCGGGGGCTCCTATCGGTGTACAAAAGTAGGGGCACACCTTTGTAACCCTTTACTTGTGCACGGACAGTCGGAGCCGCGCGCCATGGCCACACTAGGTAGGGCAAAGGTGGGAAGCCGGAGAGAAGCCGAAGCACACGGCAACGCCAAGACCACAAACACCCAAGGGCAAGAGGGCGAGGTGGACCCCCCGGCAAGATCCTTGCCGGGGCGGCCTCCGCGGCACCAGCATTGCCGGGGCAACTTGCCCAACGCCAACAGAGTGAGCCACCCTTGAGCCGAAAGGTTCCAAGCATTGCCATCATCTGCATTGGAACTAGGGCTCGGGAGGCACCTCCGTGGTGGCATGCAGATCTTTCTCAAGATCATAAATATGTGAGATCAAATGAGAACCAGAAGACGGCGACCCTCGGCGGGATCCTTGCCGAGGAGAACCGCAAGACCCCCGGAAAGCGCCTTGCCGGGGACGACTACAACGCCACGGCAAGACCCTTGCTAGGCCCCCGGCAAGGCCCTTGCCGAGGGCGTCAGCGGTGCCACAGCCAGGCCCGCGTCGACCAAGACTCCACTGCCGTCCCCAAGCAGATGCTAGCTCAACTAGCTGGGCAGGCATCTGCGTGGCGACGGGCGGCCTCTATGCCAACTCAGCAAGCACCTGCGTGGTGGCATGCAGATCTTCATGAAGACCCTACCACCGCGCCACCTTAGCTGCCTGCCTGCCTACATGGCTCCGCATGCATCGCTGGCCTGGGCACGTGTCGAAGCAAGGCGAGGTGGCAACGGACGGGTCGGGCCTCGTTCCCGTCCCCGGTAAAGCTAAGGGACACCTAAGCTACGCATTAAGTGTGTCTTGTCCTTTAACACGGGCGATAAGCTCGCAGCACTGTATACCTTTCCACCTCCTGTATGCCACTGTGGCAGCCCCTTTCAACTATAAAAGGAGGCCCATGGCGTATTGGATAGGGATTTGGCTCTTTTGGGCAAGTTGCACCCCGTAGCTAGCTCAAGAACACTCACTCAATACATCCACCAAAGTAGGACTAGGGTATTACGCATTCTCGCGGCCCGAACCTGGGTAAACAATCCTTGTGTTGATTGTTAATCCTGCTCTTCTCACGACCCCGCGCCCCGGCAACCGTAGTAGGGATTCTTGTGATCCCATAGATGTCGTTTCCCACCGACAGGAGGTCCTCTTCTTCCCATGGGGAGAAGGGATGTCAGCTTCTCCTTCTCTTTTGACTTCGGAAGAGGGGTTCCAATCTCCCCGGACATAGTGTCTGGTGTACCTTTAGAATGGAGGCCAACTTTTGCCTTCTTTCTCTCCTCCTTGTCCTCCTTCACCGGCACTTGATATGGCGTCGGGGCCAGCATCCTTGTTAACACGGGATCAGCTGAGTCTTCGGGAAGAGGAGTCGAATACCTAATTCGTTCTGCCTTCTTTATCCATCCCTATTACAAAATTGTTTTCTCAGTATATTATTACGGGATATTTAACTAAGTTGTGTTCGGGAGTCGAGTGCTTACCGAGGTATCCGGATGGTTGCAGTCGAGGCCGATGTCCTCGGTGGTATCCGACCACTGTTTTCGTGTCCCGAAGAATAACTTCCACATTCCTCTATGTGTCGTGCCGAAGAAGAGCTGAAGTGTCAGTAGTCCTTTAGGATTGAACTCCCACATGCGGAGGGGCCGTCGCTGGCACAGCAGGACCCGGCGGACTAGCAGTACCTGGATTACATTGATGAGGCCAGTGTCCTTTTCGAGGAGGCTCCAGATGCGTCTTTGTAGCATCTGCACTTCGGCAATTGATCCCTAGTCCAGCCCCTTATTAATCCATGATGCGAGACGTAATGGAGGGCCAGATCGGAATGCAGGTGTACCTGCCCACTTGGTACCACGGGGTTCAGTGATGTAAAACCACTCCTGCTGCCATAGGTTGGAAATTTCCGTGAATGAGCCTTTTGGCCAAGGAGTATTGGTGAGCTTGCTCACCGTAGCACCACCACACTCCACTTGCTTCCCCTCGATTACCTTCGGCTTCACATTAAAGGTCTTGAGCCATAAGCCGAAATGTGGGGGAATGCGGAGAAATGCCTCGCACATGACAATGAACACCTAAATGTGAAGAAAGGAGTCCGGAGCTTGTCGGTGTACTAGAGTAGGGGTACCCTAGTACCCCGAACTTGTGCACGGGCAGTCGCAGCGTCCCGCGGCAAGGCTTGCCGGATGACCGCCAGTATCCTCTGTGGTTCCTTTTGAGCCATTCAAGAACAAAGTATTCAAGCCAAGAAGACAAGGCCCCGGCAAGACGAGCTTGCCGGGAAAGGCCACTCAAGGCACAAGACCCCGGCAAGAGGAGCTTGCCGGGAAGGCCAACCAAGGCATCTCAAGGTACTTACCGCGACGCACCACGCGTCCCGGCAAGGCCCGGCGAGCGGCAAGCTTCCGGGCGTGACAAGACACCGGCCGCGGCAAGGCACTTTGCCGCGGCTAGCAACCACTCTGTACCCGCGCTCCAGCACACCCACCAACGTGTCACTCTGGGACCCTTCCAGGCGTACGTGGCGGGAGGCTGTGCAGCCAGGGGTGCATTGTGGCAAGCGGCGCTGACAAGATCGCCATCATGGCGAGCAGTGGCGTCCCTGACGGTCCCTTTTCTGCACTGTTTGGGAAACGTAGATAGGCATTTAATGCCCTTGTCCCCTGCCGTCAGGGTTAGGTAGGATACACTATACAGGTAGCTGTACCAACCGCAGCACCTTTCCATTTTTACCCTTGTCTATGTTGCCACCTGTTGGAGACCCCTTGAGCATATAAAAGGAGGCCCATGCACAACGTAGAGGGGGAGGGGAGTAGAACGCTCACGCTCGGCCTCGTTAGCTGCTCGTGCGTACTGTAGCACTTAGCGCTCCCGAGCAAGAACTCAATACAAACCACAAAGCAGCAGTAGGAGTATTATCTCTCCGGAGAGCTCCGAAGCTGGGTAAACTGCTCGTGTGCTCCGCCTCGATCTCCTCTTCGTGCGACCTCCGCCCCCCGCCGAACCGAAAGGGGCTCCGTCCCCATAGGTGCTCGTGGATCAGTTTCCCCGACATCTTTGGCGCGCCACATAGGGGGCGTCGAGGTTGTGTGAACCTGATCCGGCGTTCACAAGAGCTAGATCTTCATCATCTTCATCGACATGCCGCCGAAGAAGAAGGCTTCGGAGGCGGCTGCTCCGTCCGCGACAAACCCACCACCGCCGGAGCAAACGGCTGGTGGGGAAGACGCCGGCGGAAGAACGGGCGTCGACGAGGGAGCTCACGGTGCCGCCAGGTCCAAGGACAAGGCTGCACAGACCTCGGCGTCCACACATCCATCACGCTCATCTCAGGAGGCACGGAACCGGCAGCGTCATGGTACTCACGGTACCATACGCTCGCTGGACCCAGATCGAGCTGGTGGATCTCGGGATGCTCAGGGCCAGCATGCACGCCAACATGCTGGCACGAGCGAGGCACGGTCGCCTGGACGGGATACTGCTCCTTCTAACATAGTTAGAAGTTCGAGCATATCCCGCTCCACACACCGTTCGCGACCGCTACCCGTCACTCCAGCAGAAGCTTTGGCACGAGCCCAACTGCTCCTAGACTTCCCTCCAATAGCGAACAAGATCGACGACTGGAGGGCCACCATTCAGAGTCTCATCGGCTTCGCCAACGGCGACACTCCACGGCAGCCAACTACGTCACAGCCGCGGCAAGTCAACCAGGCGCGGGCCGATGGCGACAAAACCGGTGGGGGTGCAACCACCATGCACTCTCCGCCGCGAAGGCCAAGATCGCCACCTCACCGGATCCACCTCGACAGCGACTCCACCGCGTCATCGGATCCACGAGCTCGTCGCGATCAACGCCAAGTTCTTCACGAACAACGGCAAGAAGACGCTCGTACTCGCATCGAGCGCCAAAGAGAAGCGCGGCGTCAGTCAGACCGGCGCGCTGGGCCCACATTCGACATGCGTGCGCCAGGGGAACCAGGCGACCTGCCGTACGCGGTAGGTTGCCCTGCGTTTACCCGTGAGCTGCGACAAGTCCAGTGGCCCAGCACGAAGAATTTCAAGCCAGACGTACCCGAGAAGTACGAGGGCAAGTTGCATCCGTCGGAGTTCCTCAGCATCTACACCATCGCGGTGCAAGCTGCTGGGGGGGTGCGACGACAAGATCCTTGCCAACTACTTCCCACTGGTGCTCAAACCCAACGTCAGGTCCTGGCTCATGCACTTGCCGGACAACTCCATATCTTCTTGGGCAGACCTATGCCATCAGTTTGTCGGCGCCTTTACAGGCGGCCACAAACCTCATGGCCAGGAGAGTGATCTTCATCTGGTTGCCCAGAAGGAAGGAGAGCCCCTGTGCAAGTACATCCAGAGATTCGGCCAAGTGCAACGCAACATCCCAGATGTCCACCCTGCCGCAGTCATCAGCGCGTTCCATCAGAACGTGCGTAACCGCAGGATGCGGGAGGATATGGCAATGTGCAAGATCAGAGACGTCAGTGAGCTATATGCCCTGGCCGACTGGTGTGCACGTGCGGAGGAAGGGAGGAAACTCCCTGGAGAGAATACAGGAACAGGAGGATCTGACAACGATGATGCTGCCCCGGCAAAGAAAAGCCGGCGGCGGAACAATAGGAAGAGGAAAGGCAAAGATGTGCTAGTTGTTGAGCAGTCCGGCAACGAAGGTGGCGCCAAGAAAGCCAAGGCTGGTAGCTCCGGCAAGGAGGTTGCCACATGCGCCAACTGCCAGGCTGTGGCGGCCGCTGACAAGCAGTACGGCACCAACAAACAGTACTGCAAGATCCACCGCACCAAGGGCCATGACCTCCAGAGCTGCAAGAAGGTCGAGCAGCTTGTCGAGCTGCAAAAGGCCGAGTACGAGCGACGCGACAAGGAGAAATCCCAAGGAGGTGCTGGAGGATCCGGTACGAAGTGCCCCGGACGGGGAGGACGCCGCGGTAAGGCCAAGCAGCGGCAAGGAGACAGACCTCCCTGCGGCCGCGACAAGGATGAAGATGACGATGATGACGAAGAAATGGATGATGATGAAACCAGTGAGCAGGAGTTCCAGAAAGCCACAGAGGTCTTTTGCGTTGACGGCGGTGCTTCTCTGCATACTTCACACCGCCAACTCAAGCAGTGGGTGCGGGAAGTCAATGCGGCAGAACCACCCGTTGAGTCACGCAAGCTTCTGAAATGGTCCAGCACGCCTATCATCTTTGATATTGAGGACCACCCTGATCGCACAACTGCTGTCGGGTGCTTGCCGATGTTGGTTTCACCAACTATCCGCAACCTCAAGGTCACTAAGATGCTAGTTGACGGCGGGGCCGGCTTGAACCTGATCTCCTCCGCTGTGCTCAGGAAACTCCAGGTCCCTGACAGCGAGCTCGAAGAGACCGGCACATTCCAAGGAATCAACCCGGGAAGGAGCAAGCCAAAGGGGAAGATCACGTTGCCGGTTACATTTGGCAGCGAGTTGAACTTCAGAACTGAGAGGGTCACTTTTGACGTCGCCGATTTTCCATTGCCTTACAATGGGATTCTCGGCCGTCCAGCACTCGCCAAGTTCATGGCGGCCTCTCACTATGCGTATAACATGCTGAAGATGCCAGGCCCGATAAGTGTCATCTTGGTCCCTGGCGACAAGAAGGATGCTCTTATCTGCGCCGACAAAATCTACCGGGAAGCAGCAGCCGCAACAGATTGCAAGCCACTTGCCGCCGAAGCTCCCGGGGGGAAGAAGAAGACCAAGTCCGGCAAGAGCTCTGATGCTCACTCCGGCAAGCGCACCTCTTCGGAGTGCTACGCTACCGTCGAGGACGCACCATCGAGCTCCACCGGCAAGTGTAAGAAGACAATGGCAGCTCCGCCAGCGACCAAGAAGGTGTCCGCCAAGGAGGACGGCACTGGTGGTACTTTCACCATCAGTGCCACTCTCGACCCTAAATAGGAAAGCGCGCTCATTGCTTTCCTGCGGGTGAATGTCGATGTGTTTGCGTGGCAACCGTCTGACATCCCTGGTGTTCCCAGGAAAGTAATTGAGCACCACCTTGCCGTTTGTCCTCATGCGTGGCCCGTCAAGCAGAAAGTCAGAAAGCAAGCAGTGGAGCGCCAAGAATTCATCGCAGAAGAGATCAAGAAGTTGGAAGCAGCAGGCCTTGTCAGAGGAGTGCTCCATCCTACGTGGTTGGCCAATCCTGTAGTCGTGCGCAAGGCAAACGGGAAATGGAGGCTGTCGGGGTTTTCTGGCTCCCCGAGCACCTATGGGGACGGAGCCCCTTCTCGGTTCGGCGGGGGGCGGAGGTTGCGCGAAGAGCGGATCGAGGCGAAGCACACGGGGGGGTTTTACCCAGCTTCGGAGCTCTCCGGAGAGATAATACTCCTACTGCTGCTTTGTGGATTGTATTGAGTTCTTGCTCGGGAGCGCTGAGAGCTACAGTACACTCAAGCAGCTAACGAGACCGAGCGTTCTTCTATTTTCCTCCTGGGGATCGCTCTCCGGGGTCTGATCCTCCCCTACGTTGTGCATGGACCTCCTTTTATATGTTCAAGGGGTCTCCAACAGGTGGCAACGTAGGTAAGGGCAAAAATGGAAATATGTTGTGGTAGGTACAGCTACCTACACAGTGTATCATACCTAACCGTGACGGCAGGGGACAAAGGCATTAAATGCCTATCTACGTCGCCCAGACGGTGCAGAAAAGGGACCGTCGGGGGCGCCACCGCTTGCCACGATGGCAATCTTGTCAGCGTGACATGCCATAGTGTACCCCTGGCTGCACAGCCTCCCGCCACGTACGCCAGGAAGGGTCCCGGAGCGACACGTAGGTGGGTGAGCTGGAGCGCAGGTACAGAGTGGTTGCCCGCCGCGGCAAGTGCTTTGCCACGGCCGTCGTCTTGCCGCGTCCGGGAGCTTGTCGCTCGCCGAGTCCTGCCGGGACGCGTGGCACGTCGCGGCAGGTTCTTTGAGATGCTCTGGTTGGCCTTCCCGGCAAGCTCCTCTTGCCGGGGTCTTGTGCCTCGAGCGGCCTTCCCGGCAAGCTCCTCTTGCCGGGGACTTGTCTCCTTGGCTTAAATACTTTGTTCTCGAATGGCTCCAAAAGAACCATAGAGAGCCTTGGCGATCACCTGGCGGGCCTTGCCGCAGGGTGCTGCGACTGCCCGTGCACAAGTTCGGGATACTAGGGTACCCCTACTTTAGTACACCGACAGGAGCCCCCGGGCCTGGGCCACACACGGTGCCGAGCGCTGTTGGGCCAGGCCCAAAACAGGGCACGGGCACGCACGGCCTGGGTCACGTCGCACCTTGCTCCGCATCCACCACGCCCTCCCCGAACGGCACGCGTCGATTGCGGCGTCGTGGGAGAGGTCGTGGGTGGTTTCTTTATTCAAAAAGGCGAAACGCCCGCCTCCTGGCGGTCCATATCTCCCTCATAAAAGGAGGGAGGCGTGGAGGCATGGTCTTCGAGGCGTCCACCCCCCACGATCACGGGGTGGGGAGAGGTCGCCTCATCCGTCGCCTCAACTCTGCCCTCCTGCCACGCGGCCTCCATGCGCTTGGAGTGGCGAACGGTGGAGGTGGGAAACCGGGTCGCCATGGGTCGAGGCAGCAGGTCGGGCCCAGTTCCCTGTGCCTCCTGCGTCTCGATTGGCTGAGCGGGGCGGCCGGGCCCCCACCCCGCTCCTTTATAAGGAGCGGGATAGGGGGGACGGAAGCCCTCATTCTCTCATCTCCTCCTTTCTTCAGCTTCCGCTCCCCTCTCTCTCATTCGCCATGGAGAAAGGGAACCCTGGTCCTTCGACGGTGGTGACGAGGGTTGCCGCTAGGCAACGCGTCCCTCCTCCCCCCGCACCCGTGGTGGCAGAGCCAACTGCAAGGGGAAGAGGGAGGGGACAAGGCCGCGGGCGTGGTCGAGGGCGAGGCCGAGGCGGTCGGGGAAGAGGTGGGCGAGGCAGTCCGCCGGCCTCGCCTCCGCCAGCAGATCCTCTCCCCGTGGCGGACCATATCGGGGACGACCCTTGCGAGTTCTTCGTCAGGCTGCGTCGGCCGCCTCATCGTCGCCTTCGTCTCCCGACTCCGTTTGCGAGCGAGATGGAGTTGGATCCGCCCGAGACACTGAGGTTGCACATGAGGGGTTGTGGAATCAGCGGTACGCGAGTCCGCGTTGATTTCCCGGCCCCTAATGTGATGTATCTTGGTCGAGGGTGGAAGACGTTCACCCGCATCCACAGCTTGACGGCGGGACTCACCGTCCATTTTAAGCTGATGGAGGGCGGTCTCCTCTCCGTCAAGGTCTTCTGGTGCTTCGGGACTCGGGCACGGTGCTGCGTGGAGAGCTCCTCCGATAGCGAAGGCTCCTCCTTGGGCGGGAGTGACGAGGAGGACAGCGACAGCGACGACGAGCGCGGCGGGCGGCGGTATGACGGGTCCGACTAGGTGTCGGGCGCGGCTCCGCGTGGCACCGGCGACCCCATCATCCGCCTCGCTGGCTCCTGGAGCTTCTCGGGGTCATCTCCTTGGGCGGCTGGCGTAGGGAGGCTGCGGAAGAGGAAGAGGGCAGGCGGCAAGGCCGTCAACTCGGAGTACGAGGGCGCGACGCCCTCGACAGCGTGCTGACGTCCTGCCGCCTCGTCTTCGAGCCCTGCCTCTGGCGTCGCCGTCACCATGCCGCCGAGACGTTCTCTTAGTGTCTTCTGCCACCCGTAGCTCGTCTAGGCGCCTCTTTTGCCCTTTTCGCCTCCTTGACTTGCCTCCTGAAGAGAGGGACAAGATAGGGATTACGGGCACCTTATCTCTTTTCAATTTGTAAGCCCTTGGGCCTTAGTTGCATTTAAAGCTTGTAATCCCATTATTCATGTTTTTCATCCTCTTATGAACTATACCTAGGTGGAATGCTCTTTAATGAAAAGGGGATGCTTGCCGGGTCACTTGTCTCGTGGGTGGAACCCACGTCAAGGAGCGAATCCTTTATATCATTAAGATAGACACTTCCTTTCCCGGCAGCAGGCCCTGCCTCCTTCCCACGTCGCTCGCCCTTTCTCACGCTTCTGGCGGAGGCAGGGAGGAGGCGGGTTCAGGCTCCTCGCTTCGTCCCTTCGCTGCGGCGACTACTACCAAATCTGGCCCCGGGAACGAGCCCGAGGGCCTAGAGTTAAGGGAGCACGGTAGCTTTTAGGGAGAAACGAGGTTTCGCATACCCCAGCCCATAAGAGAATGCATGATAAGGGATGAAAAACTTATCTGAGATCGCAGCCCCCGGCAACTTCGGTTCGCCGTGGGCTAATCTTTGCACTTGCAGCCCCCGGCAATGCTGGCTTGCCGGGGTGTTGCAGCCCCCGGCAACATTGGCTTGACGGGGTCCGGGTGTTGGTCCGTCCGCCTTCTTCTTTTCGTCCTTAAGTTGTCCGGTCAGGGTGCACGAGTCCTGCGAACCAAGGGAAACGAAAGAACGACAAAAGGACGCACACTCGACCTCTAAGTTAGGGGTTAGCCACTGCTAAGCACTGTCAACCCTAACCAAGGACGAGTCTCGACTTAGCATGCATGCTAAAACTCAGGGCGCCAGCGCTTCTTCGCTCAGGGTCTGCGTCTGGCTTTGTACAAAGGATTACATGCAACAGCGGCAAGACTTGTACAAAATGGTGGTTGCCGGACATGGTCCGACAACCGCACCTTACGGGTAAAATTTACGAAGATGCTCGATGTTCCAGGAGTTGCTCACCGGAAAGCCATCTTCGGTCTCAAGGCGGACAGCGCCAGGCCTAGTGACTCGTTTCACCCGGTAAGGGCCTTCCCACTTCGGCGTCAACTTGTTGGAATTCTTGACGGAATGAACGCGCCGAAGAACAAGGTCGCCTTCCTCGAGACTTCTGGCTTTAACTTTGCAGATATGGTAGCGGCGCAAAGCTTTCTGGTATCGAGCAGCTCGTACAGTAGCCTGAAGACGGTCTTCCTCAAGGAGCAGCGTGTCATCTTGTCGCAGCTCCTCTTGCTCAAGCTTATCATAATCGAGCACTCGAGGTGACCCGTATACGAGTTCTGTGGGGATAACTGCCTCTGCTCCATAGACTAGAGCGAAAGGTGTCTGGCCAGTGGCTCGATTTGGCGTCGTCCTGATCGACCAAAGAACCACTGGCAGCTCCTCGATCCAGTTTCTTCCGCACCTGTGCAGCCTGTCGAAAGTCCAGGTCTTGAGTCCACGCAGCACTTCAGCATTTGCCCTCTCTGCTTGACCGTTGCTCCTGGGGTGAGCAACAGAAGCGAAGCAGACCTTGGCGCCAAGGTCTTGGACGTACTGCATGAAGGTGCGACTCGTGAATTGTGTACCGTTGTCGGTGATGATCCTGTTAGGGATTCCAAAGCGGCAAACAATCAACCTGAAGAACTTGACTGCTGACTGTGCTGTCACCTTCCTCACTGGTTCCACTTCCAGCCACTTTGTGAACTTGTCGATTGCGACGTACAAGTACTCAAAGCCCCCGATTGCTCAGGGGAAGGGGCCGAGGATGTCGAGCCCCCAGACCGAAAAGGGCCAGGATAAAGGGATCGTCTGGAGAGCTTGAGCTGGCTGGTGTATCTGCTTGGAATGGAACTGGCACGCTTCACACTTGGTTACTTGTGCAGCTGCATCCTGGAGGGCTATCGGCCAAAAGAAGCCCTGCCGGAATGCTTTGCCGGCAAGCGCTCTTGCGCCAATGTGGTGACCACAAATGCCTCCATGTATCTCTGCCAACAGCTTATGTCCATCTTCCCAGGGGATACACTTCAATTTCACTCCGTTGAGTCTTCTTCTGCACAGTGCGTTGTCAACGAACTGGTACATACTAGACTGCCGGGCTACTCTTTCCGCTTCTTCTGGCTCTTCGGGAAGTTCTCCTGACTGGAGGAAACGGACGATCTGCTGTGCCCATGCTGGAGCCTGTGGCTTGACAACAAGGACTAAAGGCATATCTGCTGCTGCGGGAACATCCGCTTCTACGGCGAGAACCTGCGGTTCAGCCGGAGCTTGACGTTCCCCGGCAAGCTTGCCGGAGCAAAACTTGTCGGGAGCGTCTGCTTCAACGAAACAAACCCTGGGGCTTGTCGGAGCGGACTGCTCCTCAGCACTCTTGGCGTTGATCTTGGGGACCTTCTTGGCGGCGGCTTCGGGAAGCTCTGCCTAAAGATAGTCACCAGAAATCAACTTTCTCTTCTTGCTCTGTGCAGTTGATGGCGTCACGGATGGTTGAGTCAGCTTGAGCACAAAGATCCCTGGTTCCACAGGTAACTTAAATGCCGTGCACTTTGACAGGCCGTCGGCGATGTCGTTCCGAGCTCTTGGAACATGTTCCATCTGTAGGCCGACAAAGCGCTCTTCCAGCTTCCTCACTTCATCAACGTAAGCTTCCATCAACGGACTCTGATAATCCTTGTTCACTTGGCGGACGACAAGCTGTGAGTCACCCCTGACAATGAGTTGCTTGATCCCGAGGTCTGCCGCGATCCTGAGACCGGCGAGCAATCCTTCATACTCTGCAGTATTGTTTGTTGCTTGCTCTTTGGGAAAGTGCATCTGGACCACGTACTTGAGGTGCTCTCCGGTGGGTGCGACAAGCAGCACGTCAGCACCGGCGCCTTGCAGCGAGAACGCACCATCAAAGTAAATCAGCCACTCTTTGTTTGCTTCCTTGACGGGGATGCTCCTCTCTGGAACTTCTTCGTCTGGTGTTGGCGTCCACTCTGCTATGAATTCTGCCAATGCTCTGCTTTGAATAGTTGAAGTGCTCTCAAACTTGAGGCCAAAGCTTGACAGTTCCAGTGCCCACTCAACAATCCTGCCTGTTGCTTCTGGATTCTGCAGTATCTTCTTCAGCGGAAAGCGAGTGACAACTGTGATCTCATGTGCTTGGAAGTAATGGAGCAGCTTTCTCGAGGCCATAAGAAGGCCGAAAAGCAACTTCTGCACACCAGAGTACCTTGACCTAGCCCCCTGCAGAAAGGAACTGACAAAGTAGACTGGGCGCTGCACCATTTTCTTTCTTCTGTATCTCTTCGCACATCTGCGCAGATCCATCTTCGTCGGGACCAGAGCTCGTCGGGGAAGCCCCCTGCTTGTCGCTGGATGTGCTTGCCGCGGTCGCTGGCTCATCATCTGCCTCTCTCTCCGCTACTAACGCAGCACTAACCACTTGATTGGTTGTCGCCAGATATAGCAGCAACTTCTCTTGTGGTTTAGGTGCGACAAGTATTGGAGTGGAGGACAGGTATCTCTTCAAGTCCTGCAGCGCAGCCTCCGCTTCCGGAGTCCATTTCATTGGACCTGCCTTTTTCAAGATTTTGAAAAATGGCAGGGCGCGCTCAGCAGACTTAGAGATAAACCAGCTGAGAGCCGCCACGCAGCCGACAAGTTTTCGTATATCCTTGACGCGCTTCGGTGCTTCAATCTGCTCAATGGTCTTGATCTTGTAGGGATTTGCTTCAATTCCTCTCTGAGACACGAAGAATCCGAGAAGCTTGCCAGACGGGACTCCAAACACGCACTTCTCAGGGTTGAGCTTGAGGCTGATCTTGCGTAGATTTGCAAAAGTCTCTTCTAGGTCTTGAATCAGAGTTGCTTTGTCCCTGCTCTTGACCACTATGTCATCCATGTAGGCTTCCACATTTCTGTGTATTTGCAGCTCAAAAGCAGTATGGACTACCCTTGCGAATGTTGAACCAGCATTCTTCAAACCGAAAGGCATTCGTACGAAACAGTACGTGCCACATGGAGTGATGAACGCGGTTTTCTCCTCATCCTCTTCTGCCATGAAGATCTGATGGTATCCTGAGTATGCGTCAAGAAATGAAAGCAAGTTGCATCCGGCTGTGGAGTCGACAATCTGGTCAATGCGCGGCAAGGGAAATGGGTCTTTGGGACAAGCTTTGTTGACATCGGTGAAGTCGATGCAAAGTCTCCATTTCCCGTTTGCCTTGCGCACGACTACAGGATTGGCCAACCACGTAGGATGGAGCACTCCCCTGACGAGGCCTGCTGCTTCCAACTTCTTGATCTCTTCGGCGATGAACTCTTGGCGCTCCACTGCTTGTTTCCTGACTCTCTGCTTGACGGGCCGCGCATGAGGACAGACGGCAAGGTGGTGCTCGATTACTTTCCTGGGAACGCCGGGGATGTGAGACGGTTGCCACGCAAACACATCGACATTCGCCTGCAGGAAAGCAACGAGCGCGCTTTCCTATTTAGGGTCGAGAGTGGCACTGACGGTGAAGGTACCACCAGTGCCGCCCTCCTTGGCGGACACCTTCTTGGTCGCTGGCGGAGCTGCCATCGTCTTCTTACATTTGCCGGTGGAGCTCGATGGTGCGTCCTCGACGGTAGCGCAGCACTCCGAAGAGGTGCGCTTGCCAGAGTGGGCATCAGAGCTATTGCTGGACTTGGTCTTCTTCTTCCCCCCGGGAGCTTCAGCGGCAAGTGTCTCGCGATCTGCGGCGGCTGCTGCTTCCCGGTAGATCTTGTCGGCATAGATAAGAGCGTCTTTCTTGTCTCCATGTACAGAGATGACACTTATCGGGCCTGGCGTCTTCAGCATGTTGTACGCGTAGTGAGAGGCCGCCATGAACTTGGCGAGCGCTGGACGGCCGAGAATTCCATTGTAAGGTAATGGAAAATCGGCAACGTCGAAAGTGATCCTCTCAGTCCTGAAGTTCAGCTCGCTGCCAAACGTCACCGGCAGCGTGATCTTCCCCTTCGGCTTGCTCCTTCCTGGGTTGATTCCTTGGAACGTGCCGGTCTCTTCGAGCTCGCTGTCAGGGACTTGGAATCTCCGGAGCACAGCGGAGGAGATCAGGTTCAAGCAGGCCCCGCCGTCAACTAGCATCTTAGTGACCTTGAGGTTGCGGATAGTTGGTGAGACCAACATCGGCAAACACCCGACAGCAGTTGTGCGATCGGGGTGGTCCTCAATATCAAAGATGATAGGCGTGCTGGACCATTTCAGAAGCTTGCGTGACTCAACGGGTGGTTCTGCTGCATTGACTTCCCGCACCCACTGCTTGAGTTGGCGGTGTGAAGTATGCAGAGAAGCACCGCCGTCAACGCACAAAACTTCTGTGGCCTTCTGGAACTCCTGCTCGCTGGTCTCAGCGTCATCCATGTCTTCGTCGTCGTCGTCATCTTCATCCTTGTCGCGGCTGCGGGGAGGTCTGTCGCCTTGCCGCTGCTTGGCGTTGCCGCGGCGTCCCCCCTGGCCGGTGCGCTTCGTACCGGATCCTCCAGCATCTCCTTGGGCCTTCTCCTTGTCGCGTCGCTCGTATTCGGCCTTTTGCAGCTCAACGAGCTGCTCGACCTTCTTGCAGCTCTGGAGGTCATGGCCTTTGGTGCGGTGAATCTTGCAGTACTGCTTGTTGGTGTCGTCCTGCTTGTCGGCGGCCGCCACAGCCTGGTAGTTGGCGCATGCGGCAACCTCCTTGCCGGAGCTACCAGTCTTTGCTGTCTTGGCGCCACCCTCGTTGCCGGACTGCTCGACAACTAGCACATCTTTGCCTTTGCTCTTCCTGTTGCTCCGCCGCCGGTTTTTGCTTGCCGGGGCGGCATCATCGCTGTCAGATCCCCCTGTTCCTACGTTCTCTCCAGGGAGTTGCCTCCCTTCCTCAGCATGTGCACATCTGTCGGCCAGGGCATACAGCTCACTGACGTCTCTGATCTTGCACATCGCCATCTCCTCCCGCATCCTGTGGTTACGCACGTTCTGGTGGAACGCACTGATGACCGCGGCAGGGTGGATGTATGGATGTTGCGTTGCACTTGGCTGAATCTCTAGATGTACTTGCGTAGAGGCTCCCCTTCCTTCTGGGCAAGCAGGTGAAGATCACTCTCCTGGCCATGAGGTTTGTGGCCGCCTGTAAAGGCGCCAACAAACTGATGGCATAGGTCTGCCCAGGAAGATATGGAGTTTTCCGGCAAGAGCATGAGCCAGGACCTGACGTTGGGCTTGAGCACCAGAGGGAAGTAATTGGCGAGGATCCTGTCATCTCGCCCCCCGGCAGCCTGCACCGCGATGGTGTAGATGCTGAGGAACTCCGACGGATGCAGCCTGCCATCGTACTTCTCTGGTACGTCTGGCTTGAAATTCTTTGTGCTGGGCCACTGGACTTGCCGCAGCTCACGAGTAAACGCACGGCAACCTACCGCGTACGACAGGTCGCCTGGTTCCCCTGGCGCTTGCATGTCGACAGCGGGGCCAGCGCGTCGGTCTGATTGACGCCGCGTTTCTCTTCGGCGCTCGATGCGGGTACGAGCGTCTTCTTGCTGCCGTTCGTGAAGAACGTGGCGCTGATCGTGACGAGTTCGCGGATCTGAGGAAGCAGTGGAGTCGCTGTCGTGGCGGACCTGGCGAATCGGCGATCTTGGCCTTTGGGGCGGAGAGTGCACGGTGGTTGCACCCCCACCGGTTTTGTCGCCATTGGCTTGCACTTGGCTGGCCTGCCACGGCTGTGATGTGGTCGCCGGCTGTGGAGTGTCGCCGTTGGCGAAGCTGATGAGACTCTGAATGGTGGCCCTCCAGTCGTCGATCTTGTCTGGCGCTGGAGGGAAGTCTAGGAGTAGTTGAGCTCGTGCCAAAGCTTCTGCTGGAGTGGCGGGTAGCGGTGGCGAACGGTGCGAGGAGCGGGATATGCTCGGACTTCCAACGATGTTAGAAGGAGCAGTATTCCGTCCAGGCGACCGTGCCTCGCTCGCGCCAGCACGTTGGCGTGCATGTTGGCCTTGAGCATCCCGGGATCCGCCAGCTCGGTTTGGGTCCAGCGAGCGTATGGTACCGTCAGTACCACGACGCTGCCGGTCCTGCGCCTCTTGAGATGGGCGCGGTGCGTCTACGGACGCCCGGTCGTCGTGGGAGACGACTACGCCGCCGACGGGCAGCGCGGTCTTGTCCTTGGACGTCGTGGCACCGCGGGCTCCCTCGTCGACGACCGTTCTTACGCCGGCGTCCTCTCCACCGGCCGTTTGCTGCGGTGGCGATGGATTCGACGCGGACGGCGCAGCCGCCTCCGAAGCCTTCTTCTTCGGCGGCATGTCGATGAAGTCGATGAAGATTTAGATCGCGTAAACGCCGGATCGGGTTCACACAACCTCGACGCCCCCTACCTAGCGCGCAAAAGATGCGGGGGTTTTCTGGCTCCCCGAGCACCTATGGGGACGGAGCCCCTTCTCAGTTCGGCGGGGGGCGGAGGTCGCGCGAAGAGCGGATCGAGGCGAAGCACACGTGGGGTTTTTACCCAGCTTCGGAGCTCTCCGGAGAGATAATACTCCTACTGCTGCTTTGTGGATTGTATTGAGTTCTTGCTCGGGAGCGCTGAGTGCTACAGTACACTCAAGGAGCTAACGAGACCGAGCGTTCTTCTATTTTCCTCCTAGGGATCGCTCTTCGGGGTCCGATCCTCCCCTACGTTGTGCATGGGCCTCCTTTTATATGTTCAAGGGGTCTCCAACAGGTGGCAACATAGGTAAGGGGAAAAATGGAAATATGTTGTGGTAGGTACAGCTACCTACACAGTGTATCATACCTAACCCTGACGGCAGGGGACAAAGGCATTAAATGCCTATCTACGTCGCCCAGACGATGCAGAAAAGGGACCGTTGGGGGCGCCACCGCTTGCCACGATGGCGATCTTGTCAGCGCTGCATGCCACAGTGTACCCCTGGCTGCACAGCCTCCCGCCACGTACGCCAGGAAGGGTCCCGGAGCGACACGTAGGTGGGTGAGCTGGAGCGCGGGTACAGAGTGGTTGCCCGCCGCGGCAAGTGCTTTGCGACGGCCGTTGTCTTGCCGCGTCCCAGAGCTTGTCGCTCACCGAGTCCTGCCGGGACGCGTGGCGCGTCGCGCCAGGTTCTTTGAGATGCTCTGGTTGGCCTTCCCGGCAACCTCCTGTTGCCGGGGTCTTGTGCCTCGAGCGGCCTTCCCGGCAAGCTCCTCTTGCCGGGGACTTGTTTCCTTGGCTTAAATACTTTGTTCTCAAATGGCTCCAAAAGAACCATAGAGAGCCTTGGCAATCACCTGGCGGACCTTGTCGCGGGGTGCTGCGACTGCCCATGCACAAGTTCGGGATACTAGGGTACCCCTACTTTAGTACACCGACAGAGGCTTTGTATCGACTTTACCGATGTCAATAAAGCTTGTCCCAAAGACCCATTTCCCTTGCCGCGCATCGACCAGATTGTTGACTCCACGGCTGGATGTGACTTGCTTTCATTTCTTGACGCATACTCAGGATACCATCAGATCTTCATGGCAGAAGAAGATGAGGAGAAAACCGCATTCATCACTCCCTGTGACACATACTGTTTCATGCGGATGCCTTTCGGTTTAAAGAATGCTGGTTCGACATTTGCAAGGGTAGTCCATACTGCTTTTGAGCCACAAATACACAGAAATGTGGAAGCCTACATGGAGGACATAGTGGTCAAGAGCAAGGATAGGGCAACTCTGATTCAAGATTTAGACGAGACTTTTGCAAATCTGCGCAAGATTAGCCTCAAGCTCAACCCTGAGAAGTGCGTATTTGGAGTCCCTTTCGGCAAGCTTCTCGGGTTCTTCGTGTCTCAATGGGGAATTGAAGCCAATCCCGACAAGATCAAGGCCATTGAGTAGATTGAAGCACCGAAGCGCGTCAAGGATGTGCGGAGACTTGTCGGCTGCGTGGTGGCTCTCAGCAGGTTTATCTCTAAGTCTGCTGAGCGCGCCCTGCCGTTTTTCAAAATTTTGAAAAAGGCAGGTCCAATGAAATGGACTCCAGAAGCGGAGGCTGCGCTGCAGGACTTGAAGAGATACCTGTCCTCCACTCCAATACTTGTCGCACCTAAGCCACAAGAGAAGTTGCTGCTGTATCTGGCGGCAACCAATCAAGTGGTTGGTGTTGCGTTAGTAGCGGAGAGGGAGGCAGATGATGAGCCAGCAACCACGACCAACGCATCCAGCGACAAGCAGGGGGCTTCCCCGACAAGCTCTGGTCCCGGCAAAGATAGATCTGCGCAGGCACCCGAGGAGATACAGAAGAAAATGGTGCAGCGCCCAGTCTACTTTGTCAGTTCCCTTCTGCAGGGGGCTAGGTCAAGGTACTCTGGTGTGCAGAAATTGCTTTTCGGCCTTCTCATGGCCTCGAGAAAGCTGCGCCATTACTTCCAAGCACATGAGATAACCGTTGTCACTCGTTTTCCGCTGAAGAGGATATTGCAGAATCCAGAGGCAACAGGCAGGATTGTTGAGTGGGCACTGGAACTGTCAAGCTTTGGCCTCAAGTTTGAGAGCACTTCAACTATCCAAAGCAGAGCATTGGCAGAATTCATAGCAGAGTGGATGCCAACACCAGATGAAGAAATTCCAGAAACAAGCATCCCCGTCAAGGAAGCAAGCAAAGAGTGGCTGATGTACTTTGATGGTGCTTTCTCGCTGCAAGGCGCCGGTGCTGGCGTGCTGCTTGTCGCATCCACCGGAGAGCACCTCCAGTACATAGTCCAGATGCACTTTCCCAAGGAGCAAGCAACAAACAATACTGGAGAGTATGAAGGATTGCTTGCCGGTCTCAGGATCGCGGCAGACCTTGGGATCAAGAAGCTCATTGTCAGGGGTGACTCGCAGCTTGTCGTCCACCAAGTGAATAAGAGTTATCAGAGTCCGTTGATGGAAGCTTACGTTGATGAAGTGAGGAAGCTAGAAGAGCACTTTGTCGGCCTACAGATGGAACATGTTCCAAGAGCTCAGCACGACATTGCCGATGGCCTGTCAAAGTGCGCAGCACTTAAGTTACCTGTGGAACCAGGGATCTTTGTGCTCAAGCTGACTCAACCATCTGTGACGCCATCAACTGGATAGAGCAAGAAGAGAAAGTTAATTTTTGGTGACTATTTTCCGGCTGAGCTTCCCGAAGCCGCCGCCAAAAAGGTCCCCAAGATCAACACCAAGAGTGCTGGGGAGCAGTCTGCTCCGGCAAACTCCAGGGTTTGTTTCGTTGAAGCAGACGCTCCCGACAAGTTTTGCTCCGACAAGCTTGCCGGGGAACGTCAAGCTCCGGCTGAGCCGCAGTTTCTCGCCGTAGAAGCAGATGTTCCCACAGCAGCAGATGTGCCTTTAGTCCTTGTTGTCGAGCCACAAGCTCCAACATGGGCACAGCAGATCGTCCGTTTCCTTCAGACAGGAGAACTTCCCGAAGAGCAAGAAGAAGCGGAAAGGGTAGCCCAGCAGTCAAGTATGTACCAGTTTGTCGACAACGCACTGTACAGAAGAAGACTCAACGGGGTGAAATTGAAGTGTATTCACCGGGAAGACGGACAAAAGCTGTTGGCAGAGATACATGGAGGCATATGTGGTCACCACATTGGCGCAAGAGCGCTTGCCGGCAAAGCTTTCCGGCAAGGTTTCTTTTGGCCGACAGCCCTCCAGGATGCAACTGCACAAGTAACCAAGTGTGAAGCGTGCCAGTTCCATTCCAAGAAAATACACCAGCCAGCTCAAGCTCTCCAGACGATCCCTTTATCCTGGCCATTTTCGGTCTGGGGGCTCGACATCCTCGGCCCCTTCCCCCGAGCAGTCGGGGGCTTTGAGTACTTGTACGTCGCAATCGACAAGTTCACAAAGTGGCCGGAAGTGGAAGCAGTGAGGAAGGTGACAGCACAGTCAGCAGTCAAGTTCTTCAGGTCGATTGTTTGCCGCTTCGGGATCCCTAACAGGATCATCACCGACAACGGTACGCAATTCACGATCCGCACCTTCATGCAATACGTCCAAGATCTTGGCGCCAAGGTCTACTTCGCTTCTGTTGCTCACCCCAGGAGTAACGGTCAAGCGGAGAGGGCAAATGCTGAAGTGCTGCGTGGACTCAAGACCAGGACTTTTGACAGGCTGCACGGGTGCGGAAGAAACTGGATTGAGGAGCTACCGGTAGTTCTTTGGTCGATCAGGACGACGCCAAATCGAGCCACTGGCCAGACACCTTTCGCTCTAGTCTATGGAGCAGAGGCAGTTCTCCCCCACGGAACTCGTATACGGGTCGCCTCGAGTGCTCGCTTATGATGAGCTTGAGCAAGAGCACCTGCGACAAGATGATGCGCTACTCCTTGAGGAAGACCGTCTTCAGGCTGCTGTGACATATTCCTCACGTGGATATGGAATCTATGCCGTGCTTTACGCCAGTCCTCAGTGTTCTTCACGACGCTGGGCTACTCAACTTCTGCACAGATATATGCGATTGGAATGAAGAACTTATTCTTCAGTTCTATGCTACACTTCACATCACTGGCAACTCTGAAGATGTCAATTCATGGGTTCTGGACTGGATGACTGAAAATACACATTACAAGGCCCCAGCAACTGAATTGCTTCGCTGCCTTTCTCTTAGTCCACCCACTGAAGATGCGCGTTGTGTGTATGATGAACTTGAACTGTCAAATCACTATATGCAAGTGCTCATGAAGCCTCTGAAGCCAGGGCAATCACCTCGTACCAAATTCCTCGTCAAGGAATTGCTGTATGTGCCTAGGACTGTCTATCGCATTCTGACGAAGACAATATGTCCCATCAAAGGACATGATTCTTCCGATGAAGAAATTGTTGGCATCATGAAGAATATGCTTTTCAATATCATACATGGCGTTCCCATAAACTTCCATGATTTCTTCATGAGAACTCTGGCCAACATTGCTATGTCACCATTTGAGCTGAAGCCTTATGCACCTTGGATTATGAGATTCATCAGGACAAGGTCTTCACTCAACTACAAGGCTGAAACTCTCAACCACTGCAGCTACTTGCCTCCTATTGAAGTCCTCAAAAGGACATTTTCCTCAGCTGATGAAAAGGGCAAGGCCACTGCTGTGATAGATGAAGGCATTCATCCATTGGATGGTCAATTTCGCAAGGCTGCTTCTTATTCCACCAATGATGACTCTGCCACACATGACTCTGCTGCTAATACTGCCAAGACAAATCCTCAAGCCACAGCACCCAGGGTGATGACTGATCGTGAGTTACTCCTCAGTCTTCATCAAAAGGTTGATCGCAATCACAAATGGGTCAAGCGTCAGTTTGGTTCAATTCTTCACAACATGACTGCCACATATAATGCAGTGAAGAAAAACCATTACTACCTTCATGAAACCTTCAACCGAACCTGGGCTGTTCTGTCTCAAGTATATAGCGCTGAAGATTTAGAGAACATGGGCCTCAAAGAAGAATTTGCCTGGTCGGCACCTCCGCCGAAGAAATTCAAGAAGGTCAAGGTTCCTTCTCTGGTGGCCAGTTCATATTCTTCATCGCGCGACACTAATGAAAATGAAGACTTGGACGACACTGTTGCAGGCCCTACTTCAACAACCGACCCCAACAACACTGGCGCTCCTCCATTGACTTGAATATCTTCAGGGGCGTTAGTCCTCAGTTTCTATCCTTTTGGTCATTTGATGACAAAGGGGGAGAAATCTGAGTTAGTCTTCAAGCGGGTCTATTATAAGGGCATATTTTTTAAGTTACAACTCTCGTTCTTTCGAAACTTTTATTGGATCGAGTTGTAATCTTAAACCCTATGGTGCTCGGTGCTCTGATACTTTTGTCGCTCTATGCTCTGATACTTCGATACATGCTTGAGCTCTGATACTTTTGATGCGCTATTCTGCATGCTTATTACTCATTAATGTTATTGCACGCATGCTGAATTGCATCAAGCACCATATTTCATCATGCATTTCAAATTCTTCATATCATATATCAAATGCGTGTATGAATTACAAGATATAGGGGGAGATCTCCATGATTTAACTCTTCAAGTGTGCATTGCTTCAAAAGCAAATTCCTCACTATGCACAACTTCAGGGGGAGTTCTTCTATATCTTGCAATCAAATTCCTCAATATTAGTTTCTACACTTCACATATTTATCCTCGTTGAAAACTTAACCTATATTGTCATCAATCACCAAAAAGGGGGAGATTGTAAGTGCATCTAGTGCCCCTTAGTGATTTTGGTGTATTGAAGACTTATAGGTTAAGCATCTGATGTGTTTATGAGTGTACACAGGTCTATAAGTCTATGAGGAGTTTGAAACTTACAGTAAAAGTCGACCCCTAAAAATGAAGTTCTTCGACTGAAGACTTTGATATTCTGAAGACTTTCTGAAGACTTTCTGAAGACTTTGAATGTGAAGAAATTGGTGTGACCTTGAAGACATGATATTCGTTCGAGGAACGTGAGGCGTGAAGACTTTTGTTTTCGTAGTTTCATTTTTCTCTTTCTTGAGTCATAGGAAACACCGTACTGTTAAAGGGGGTCGAGGAAATACTAAGGAGAAAATTTCCATGTGATGCTCAACTCAAATCCTACACCTACCAATCCCTTCAAGTGAAGCCATTGGAAATCTCATACAGTTCAGTCAATTTCTTCAGTGACAGAGACGCGGTTCTTCTGGTCACTGAGGACTTTGCTCTGACTGAGGAGTTAGGAATTTGCCAGTGCGAATTGCCTACACAGTGAGGAACATGATAGCCCTGAGGAATTTATACTCCAAATTTTCGACCGTTGCTGTGCCACGCGCCAGCTATCCTAAAATATCTTGTCCACCTAACGGTCATATCATTGAAGGGCATTTATGTCTTATCATGTCGGGCTGCTCCCTAGGATATAAATAGCCGCCCCCTTCAACCACTAGCTGGTTGGCTGCTCCGCGTGAACTTGACACTTGTCATTTGAGAGCAACCCATCCTCCGAGGACTTTGAGCGAAAATCATCAAGTGAGGAAAATCCAAACCCAAACCCAGAACACCTACGAACCCAAAGTGATTGAGCATCACTGAAGAAATTGATCCTGCGTGGATCCGACGCGTGTTACCTTTGAAGACTGTGCTTCTTCCAGACGGTTAGGCGTCAAGGTATAGAGCATCCAAGAGAAATTGTGGATCGCCGAGTGACCAAGTCTGTGAAGGTTTGGAAGTCACCTGAAGACTTACCACGAGTGATTGGACGAGGACTGTGTGTCCTTAGTTCAAGGAGAATACGGTGAGGACTTGGTGTCCCGAGCTGCGTGCTCAGGACTGGGTGTCCGGGACTGTGTGTCCTCGAGTTTAAATACTCAGCCGCTCCAACCAGACGTACAACTGAGACAGCAGTTGGAACTGGTCTACCAAATCATTGTCTTCACCAAGCTTACTGGTTCCATTTCCTCAACACCTTCATTTCCTCATTACTGTGTTGTCTGTTTGTTCATATCTGTGTTTGAAGACTTTGACTGAAGACTTTCACAAATTCCTCAGTTCAATTTCTTCAGTCTGTTTGTCTTCATCTAGAGTTATCCTGTGCCTACGATTTTTGTACTCTGTGTTTGTCTTCATTTCATCATGATGACCATGCATGTAATCTGTTATGTTTACTTCTGAGTACTTATTCCGCTGCTAGTATTTCTTTGCTAAGGAATTTCCTCACGAGCAAATTCCTCAGTGAAGAATTTCATAAAAATCGCCTATTCACCCCCCTCTAGTCGATATAACGCACTTTCAATTGGTATCAGAGCAAGGTACTCCCTTGTTCTGTGTGATTTTGGTTTAACCGCCTGGAGTTTTAGTTATGTCGACCGCAGGTATGATCAAAGTCTCTGCTGGGTGTCCTATCTTTGATGGGACGGACTATCCCTACTGGAAGAACAAGATGCGCATGCATCTTGAGGCAATTGATAACGGTCTCTGGTATGTTGTGGAAAATGGTGTTCCCTCTGTCTCACCCTCACTGAACGCTACCGATGTGAAGAGATTCAAGCAACTTGATTCCCAAGCAAAGAATATCATATGTGGCCATCTGAGCAAAGGATAGTATGGTAGAGTAAGCGCTTTGGAAACTGCTAAGCTTATCTGGGATAGGCTCACCGACCATGAGGTGGTGAAGAAATTGCTGAGATCGCTTGATTCCTCATTTGACACTCTGGCACTGATGATTCAAGAGCGTGCTGATTACAAGTCACTTGACCCCGCTGATATCCTCGAGAGGCTAAACACTCATGAGTTCCAGCTTGCTGAGAAGAGAGATCTCTACGGTTCGAGCTATGGCAGATCACGTGCACTGAAGGCCAAGGTAGTATCTAAGTCCGAAGATGAAGGCTCTGATAGCAGCCTTGGTGATCCTGAAGAACTAAGTCATGATCTGGCGCTGCTTGTGAAGAAATTCCAGAAGTTCTCAAGACATGGTCGTTTTGGAAAATCCTCAAGGAGCAACGATTCCTCAACCAGTGACTATAAGAAGAGGCTTTGTCACAAGTGCAAGAAACCAGGACATTACATTCAAGATTGTCCTCAGTGGGAAAAGGAATCAAAGAAGAAGAAATACAAGGATTACAGTTCCGATGATGCGAAGAAAAAGAAGAAATCCTCAAAATCTTCATCATCAAAATCCTCGAAGTCTTCGTCTCACAAGAAGAGCAGCTCCAAGAAGGCTCGGGCATTCATTGGCAAGGAAATGGACTCTGAGGCTGAATCTGAAGAAAATGAGGAAGAGGAACAATCTGAAGACTCTGAGTCTGGTGTCGCGAGCCTAGCCCTCGCTACTGCATTCGTCAGCAAATCCATCTTCAACGCTGAAGAAAGTGATCTCACCAACAAGACTGAGGAAGGCAGTGATGACTATGCTCCCGCCTATTGCTTCATGGCAAAGAGTGCCAAGGTACTCAAATACGCCTCCTTTGAATCTAGTGATGATGAATCTGATGAAAATCTTAAGCCTAGCTACTCTAAACTTGCTAAGATTGCTGTGCAACAACACAAGGCTTTTGAAAAGGTTCAAAACATGCTAGACAGAAGTGATGATATGTTGGGTGAAGAAATGGATCGCACTAAGGCCTTGACTGAAAATCTTCAGAGATTTCAGACTAAGCTTGACAACCTTCAAAATCATCATAACACTCTCTTATCTGATCATGATAAGCTTTCTTATGAATATCTTCAAAAGAAGCAAGATCTTGAGAAGCTAAGAGTGAGTTATGAAGATCTTCAGAAGGAGCGCGATTCATTACTTGCTCAACAAATCAGCGCTGCTCAGGAAGAATTTATTCCTCCATGTTTAAAATGCATTGAACGAGAATCTGCTAATTCTTCACCTGAATGTTCAAATGCTTCAAATGTTACAAATTCTTCACCTGTCTCTACTATCACTAATTCCTCATCTGAGGACATTGCTAGTATCACTGACGATGCAGGGCTGAAGGAATTGTACATGACAGGCATGTACAAAAGCCTCAAAAGGCATCAGGCTCTTTGTGATGTGCTTAAAAAGCAGATCCTCAACAGGAACCCTAGGAAAGAGGGTATTGCCTTTGAGAGGAAACTCAATGCGGATGGTACTTATTGGAAGCCTGAGCAGTACCCCAAAACCTCATGGGTTGCTTCAAAGGGACCTCCAGTTGATCCATCTGATTTATCTGGCTATACATGTGAATCTTCTCATTCTTCTGATGAGTCATTTGACTCCAACTATAAACTGTTCAAAAATCAGAATGGTGAAGTATTTGCTAGATATGTTGGCACTAACTGCAGGAACGGTTCCCCTATGAAGAAAATCTGGGTTCCCAAAAGCTGCCTTGAAAGTCTTCAGGTGAATGTCCTCATGACACCACCTGTGAAGAAAAGGAACCCCAGATTTAATTCTTCATATGGACCAAATTCTTCATATGGATCCAAGTCCTCATACAGACCAAATTCCTCACATGGATCAAAGTCCTCATATGAACATCATCGTGCTAACAACTCTGTTTCGCAGGGAAGAGCCAAGGACTATGAATATGAGCATTATTCTTCAAATTATTATGTTCATAAGTCCTCGAAGAATTTCTCTGCTTATTCATATGCTTATCCTAACCCCTCTTATGTGAAACGAAACGGTTTGGCTGCTTTGCCACCATTCTCATATGGAGCTCGCGGAGTGATGAACTCCTTGCCACCCCTTCAGATGTGGGTGGTGAAGAAAAAAACTAATCTCTTCTGCAGGGTCAGGTCTCTAGACGTGCTGTAACGTCTGAAGAATTTGCCGGGGACCTGACAGAAATGCCTGAAAGGACGCAGGCTAACCATGATGAAATGAACTTTCATTTCACACGTCCTCCCCCTGTTTTATCGGTTCTACTGCTTGATGAAATTGATCTGATGAATTGTGATATCATATTCTTCACTACTGAAGCATATGAGGTTCGTAAGTTGCACTAATTCATCTACAGGATGATCAACCCAAAGCCACTGAATGGGTACTTGATAGTGGATGTACAAATCAGATGACCGATGACAAGAATCTGTTGATGGATGCTCCCTTATCAGCGTCACACATGAAGCATATCATCTTCGCTGATAAAAGCAAAAGTCAGGTATTGGGTCTAGGTAAGGTTGCCATCACAAAGGATCGACACATGGACAAAGTCATGCTTGTTGAGTCCTTAGGATACAATCTTATGTCTGTCTCAATGCTTTGTGATCTTGATATGGTTGTTGTCTTCGGCAAGTATCGTTGTGTTGTGATTATGGAATCTGACAAATCCAAAGTCTTCGAAGGCTTTAGGAAAGGAGACTTGTATATTGTTGATTTCTCTGCAGATTCACAACCTGCCGTGTGCCTACTTGCAAAAGCTTCAGAAGGATGGCTATGGCATCGACGACTTGGTCATGCTGGCATGAGGAATCTGCACACGCTTGCAAAGAAGAAGCATGTCATTGGCATTGAGAATGTCAAATTCCTCAAGGATCACTTATGCGGTGCCTGTGAAGCTGAAAAGATGACCAAGGCCAAGCATCCAGCGAAGACTATCATGACCACTACTCGTCCATTCGAATTGCTTCACATGGATCTCTTCGGTCCTAACCATTATTCCTCTGTCTCTAATGAGGCATCTCAATATGGTTTTGTTATTGTTGATGATTACTCTCGTTACACATGGGTACACCTTGTCTCTTACAAAACTGAAGTGCAGGAAGTCTTCAAACGATTTTCCTCGAGGGCTTCAACTAACTTTGGTGTGAAGATCAAGGACATCAGAAGTGACAATGGCACTGAGTTCAAGAATTCGGGTCTCGATGACTATCTTGATGAACTTGGTATTACTCATGAATTATCTGCTCCTTATACTCCTCAACAGAATGGCGTTGTGGAGCGCAAGAACAGGACACTTGCTGAGATGGCTCGCACTATGCTCGATGAGTACAAAACCCCTCGCCATTTCTGGGTTGATGCAATTGATACTGCATGCCATATCATCAACAGAGTATATCTTCACAAATTCTTCAAAAAGACTGCCTATGAACTCCTCACTGACAAGAAACCCAATGTGAGTTACTTCAAAGTCTTCGGTGCTAAATGCTGGATTAGAGATCCTCATCACAACTCTAAATTTGCACCGAAAGCACATGAAGGTTTCATGCTTGGTTACGGAAAGGACTCGCACACCTACAGAGTCTTCAACAATGTTCTTCACAAGATTGTTGAAACTGTAGATGTGCGGTTCGATGAAACTAATGGCTCGCAAAGAGAGCACCTACCTTCTGTGTTAGATGAACCAGCACCTGAGGAATCGATCAAGCACAAGGCTACTGAAGATATCATTCCTACTGAAGAATCTGCTGAAGAATTCATTCCAGAACGTGAAGAACGTCGAACTGATGCACCTGAAGAAAATGCTAAGGAAATTGATGCTGAAGAAAATGCTGATCAAATTCCTCAACGGCAACCAACTCACCTTCGCGTTGCAAAAGAAGTGCAAATGGAGAAGATCATCGATGACATTAGAGCACCAGGTCCTCTCACACGCTCAAAAGCTTCACATCTATCTAACTTTTGTGGGCACTTTGCTTTTGTCTCTATCACATAGCCCACTAAGGTAGATGAAGCATTTCTGGAACCTGGGTGGATTCAGGCCATGCAAGAAGAATTACATCAGTTCAAGCTCAACAACGTATGGGAACTGGTCAATCGTCCCGATCCTCGCAAGCATAACATCATTGGTACAAAGTGGATCTACCGCAACAAGCAAGATGAAAATGGTGTTGTGGTGAGGAATAAGGCACGACTAGTAGCTCAAGGCTACACACAGGTTGAAGGAATTGATTTCGATGAAACTTTTGCACCTGTTGCTAGACTTGAAGCTATTCGCATATTACTTGCTTATGCTAACCATCATGATATCATCTTATACCAAATGGATGTGAAAAGTGCATTCCTTAATGGTAAGATTGAGGAAGAAGTATATGTTGCTCAACCACTAGGTTTTGAAGATCCAAAACATCCTGACAAAGTCTTCAGACTTAACAAGGCCCTCTATGGCCTCAAGCAGGCCCCACGGGCGTGGTATGACACATTGAAGGAATTCTTCATGAAGAAAGGCTTCACACCCGGTTCACTCGATCCCACACTTTTTACTAAATCATATGATGGTGAACTGTTTGTGTGCCAAATATATGTTGATGATATCATCTTTGGCTGTACTGACCAACGTTATAGTGATGAATTTGCCTATATGATAAGTGAAGAATATCAAATGTCTATGATGGGAGAATTGAAATTCTTCTTAGGTCTACAAATTCGTCAACAGCACAATGGGATATTCATATCTCAGGAGAAATACCTCAAGGATGTCCTGAAGAAATTCGGCATGCAAGACTACAAAGGTCTCAAAATTCCTATGCCCACAAATGGTCATCTATGCACTGATGAAAATGGTACTGACTTCGATCACAAGGTATATCGCTCCATGATTGGCTCTTTATTGTACTTATGTGCATCTAGGCCAGATATAATGCTTAGTGTTTGCATGTGTGCACGATTTCAAGCTGCACCGAAGGAATCACACCATACGGCTGTGAAGCATATTCTTCGATATCTAGCTCACACACCAACACTAGGATTATGGTACCCCAAGGGCTCAGATTTTGACCTCATTGGATATTCTGATTCTGACTATGCTGGTGACCGTGTGGATCGCAAGTCAACATCTGGTACTTGTCATTTCCTCGGACGATCCTTGGTCTGTTGGTCCTCGAAGAAACAGAACTGCGTATCACTGTCTACTGCTGAAGCTGAGTACATTGCTGCTGGTTCTTGCTGTGCTCAACTACTATGGATGAAGCAAACGCTCAAGGACTATGGAGTCAATGTGAAGAATGTGCCTCTTCTCTGTGACAATGAGAGTGCCATCAAGATTGCTCACAACCCAGTTCAGCACTCGAAAACAAAGCACATTCAGATTCGTCATCATTTTCTTCGTGATCATGTGTTGAAGGGCGACATTTCTATTGAGCATGTGAAGACTGAAGAACAGCTAGCCGATATCTTCACTAAGCCCTTGGATGAGAAGAGATTTAGCAAGTTGCGGTGTGAGCTAAATATCTTAGAATCTTCGAATGTACTTTGAAAATGCACTCATCCTAACACTTATGCAAAATTGATGACTTAGATGTGCAACACATGAAGAAACGTTTTTCTTCAATCAATGAAGAATAACACTCTAAGTGTGAAGAAATTAATGAAGAATTTAATTCTCAGAACCCTACGACAATTGTACGCGGTGTCTGAAACCATCATTCTTACACGGTGGGTCACGCCACCACAAAAGTTGAAAATCTTCAATTTGAGTTTTTTCTCAACTTTTGAAATTCTTCAGTTTTTCAAATTCTTCAAACTTTACAAAGTCTTCACTTGTGCCGTCGTTTTTCTTCATTCGCTGTATATATATGAGTTTATGTCCTCTACAGCATTCACTTATAGCTATTTCTTCAAGTTGGAATTTTTTTTGCTAAGTGAATGTGATCGGACCCTTCCCCTCTATGCTATACTCAATCCAGTCTATTCACAAATTCTTCATGTGCGTTCTATTTGAAACTCGTTCAAATTCTTCACTGTGTCCTTGTCAGCTGAAGAAATTGCGAACAGAACGTTAAAACTAATCTTATCCAAACCTTCGGTTTTGCCGCTCAATCCGTTCCACTTCCCATGATGGATTATTTTACTCACCCACGATCTTACACGATCTCCACTACACAGTACGTGGGTGACACATGTCAAGTGAAGGAGAACGGCCAGGGGCATGTTAGTCCTAAATCTTCGGACGAGCAGTTTTTACTGCGGCTATAAATACCCCTCCGTCGCCATCCTCACTTCTTTACTCCGCTCGATCTCACTTCCCCCGCTCGAGCTTCCAAACCCTAGCGCCGCCGCTACTCCATCGTCGCCGGTGAGGAAGAGCTTCACTGCCTCGACGTCGTCGCCGACGTACTCGCGCCGACTGCGGAAATCTTCACCTCCGCCGCCGCCGTAGACGTCTTCCTCCGCCAAGTTAGGGCGTGGAAGATCTGCATTGACGAACTTCTCTGTTCCAACTCACAGTTCGTCGTGTTCTTCATTCAGGGTAATTAAAAGCTATTTTTACTGCCCTCCTTGATTCGAAGTTTCTCTACAAAATCTTCAAAGGTGTTTTTATTCTTGAAATCCTCACACACAAAAAACCTCACTCATTCTCTGTTCTTGATTCATTTCCCTAAGTCTAAATTTCTTCAAGATTCCTCAATTGTGTGGATTCTCAATCTATACAACTCTGGAACCTAAGATATATATGGAGCTTAGTGAAATTCCTCAAGACGAATCTGGTCAAATTCCTCAAAACTTGTTCTTTATGAAAAACCCTCTAAGAACGCATATGACCTCTTCAAATTCCTCGCAACTATACTCTGTTCACAGGTACACATGTCCGCTGCTGAATCCTTAGGTTCTCATCAACTTAACTCATTTGCAGCGTTCCTCGAAGAAAATTTGCATACTTCTTCAGAGAATTCCATTGTTCAAATTCCTCATCTGAAGAAAATGGCTGAAGGTAAAAGGCCGCAGAAAGGAGGAAAGAGACCAGAGGTCATGACTGCATTTGAAATCCCTGAGGACATTTATGCTGGGTACTGCACACCTCCTGAAGAAGATAGAAATCAGCGCAAGGTGCGCATACAGAGGATTGAAAGGAGATGGGCAAGAGAATGGAGGGAGTACAGATACGTCACTCCCAAGTACATGAAGAAATTCGCAGTAAACCCTCCATGCCCAAGACCTCCATTGGCACCTGGCCAAGTGGCTGATCCCACAAGCATCAGAAGAGGAGAGGATTTTCCTCAAGAATGGGCTAAGCGCCAGCGTAAATTGCAAAAGCAAGCAAAAGAAGCAGTGAGGAAATTCAATGAAGAATATGCTGCTGCTGCTGCCACTGAGGCTTCTGCCAAGCCGAGGAAATCAATGATGAAGAAGCCTGCTCGTAAGCCAAGTGCTTCACCTTCAATGCCCTCACGGCCAAGTTCCTCAGCTGCGCCCTCACGGCCAGAATCTTCAAAATCTTCAAAGCAAATTCCTCATGCTGCTCCTGCTCCCACAAAGTCCTCAGCTCCTGTGCATCTGGCCTCATGCCAAAGGACAACTGGCATCTCTATTGCCTCTGGTGTCTCAGCTAGTTCCTCAGCTGCACCAAAATCCTCAGGTTGACCCTCGTTACTGAAGAAAAAGGCTACTGCTGGACGTGGCACTCGCCCAAGTCCAAAGAAGCAAGTGGTCTTCACTATGCCCTCTAATGACGATGAAGCTGATGAAGAAGAACTCGCTGAAATCATCAGAGACCGCCAAGAAAGGGCTGCTAAAGCCAAAGGCACACCTGTGCCCCTGCTTTTGGATCCAAGGGCGATCCTAGATTATATTGATCTCTGGCACAAGGATCCCAACACTCCTATGCCTGATTTCAAGCTGACACCTGGCCAAAGTCACATGCTGACTCACTTCATCCAAGAGGAGATGTGGAAATATGATAGGGCCAGAGAGATCAAGAAATCCCAGTACCGCAAAGAGAAGCTGCTGAAGAAAAATGTTCTCAAAATGAAGCCTGAGGAACTTGTCAAGATGCAGGCTGAGATCAAAGCCCTCAGCGACAACTTTGACTCATACTATGCTGATTGGCAAGGAGCCAAGGTCAGATTTGTGAGGCTGACTGCTACCTTCACCAAGGGTACTGCCTCAAAGCAACAAATTCCTCAAGCTGAAGCATCTGTTCAGCAAACTGAAGAACATGCCAGCACCACTGATGAAGTTCAGGCTACTGAAGAAAATGCTAGTTCCAAGGCTGATGACTCTGCTCCAGCCGTTGATGAAATTGCCAGGGCATCCACTAGTGGTGCGCCTGAAGAAAATGAAGAGACCAGGGCAACTGCATCAGTTGTGCCTGAAAAAACTGAACCAGATTCCTCAGCTCCACCTGCACCAACTCCAACTCCAGTTCTTCCCTCTGCTTTAGATGTGAAGAAAACCAAGGCTGCAGAGCGAGCTGCAGTGAAGAAAAGGAAAGCATCAAGTGCTTCAGAATCTTCAGTCCCAAAGAAGATGAAGCCCATGACCAGCTCATTTGCCAATCCAATTGATGCTGTTCCTATCTCCTCCATGCCATCAAAGGACCTTGTTCCTTTTGGTGAAGATTATGAGATCCCAAGTGAATCAGATGAAGAAACTCAATCTGCTGCTTCCTCAGAGCAGATTGATGAAGAAATTGAAGTGGATACAATCCCTTCAACCCCAATAGTCTCATCATCCATGCCTCAGTTTGATGCTGAAGAGGCGGGTGTTGAAGAAATTGATGATGAAGATGTGGATATTGGAAGCACAACTCCAGTAATGAATGATGACTTTTGGGAAAGTCAGCATCCCAATTCCCCACTCTTCACTCCCCTGCAGCAAATTCCTCACTCTTCTTCACCAACCGTAAAATTGGGCTCTGATGCAACTCATCCCACTGCTTCTGTGAATGAAGAAATCCCAGCCACTAGTGCTGAAGAAACTGCTGCTGAAACAGACAAGGTGACTGCACCTGAGGAAAATACTGTAATTCCTCAGCCTGAAGAACCTGAGCTTGTGATTCCTGAGGTCGTGATGCAACTCACTGACACTCCTCTGCCAAGGCCAAAGGATCCATTCTCATGCAAACAGAAATTCAAGGCTGAAGACTTCTATGGCGAGCATGTATTCTTCACTGAATACAATCCTTATGACTCTGCTCGCATAAGGAAGAGGCGTTTCTGGACTGCCAGCCAAGCAAATTTCTATTCCTCGGTGCTTTACAACAAAGACAAAGTCTTCGACCATGCACATATTCCTCACGTGGATATGGAATCTATGCCGTGCTTTACGCCAGTCCTCAGTGTTCTTCACGACGCTGGGCTACTCAACTTCTGCACAGATATATGCGATTGGAATGAAGAACTTATTCTTCAGTTCTATGCTACACTGCACATCACTGGCAACTCTGAAGATGTCAATTCATGGGTTCTGGACTAGATGACTGAAAATACACATTACAAGGCCCCAGCAACTGAATTGCTTCACTGCCTTTCTCTTAGTCCACCCACTGAAGATGCGTGTTGCGTGTATGATGAACCTGAACTGTCAAACCACTATATGCAAGTGCTCATGAAGCCTTTTAAGCCAGGGCAATCACCTCGTACCAAATTCCTCGTCAAGGAATTGTTGTATGTGCCTAGGACTGTCTATCGCATTCTGACGAAGACAATATGTCCCATCAAAGGACATGATTCTTCCGATGAAGAAATTGTTGGCATCATGAAGAATATGCTTTTCAATATCATACATGGCGTTCCCATAAACTTCCATGATTTCTTCATGAGAACTCTGGCCAACATTGCTATGTCACCATTTGAGCTGAAGCCTTATGCACCTTGGATTATGAGATTCATCAGGACAAGGTCTTCACTCAACTACAAGGCTGAAACTCTCAACCACTGCAGCTACTTGCCTCCTATTGAAGTCCTCAAAAGGACATTTTCCTCAGCTGATGAAAAGGGCAAGGCCACTGCTGTGATAGATGAAGGCATTCGTCCATTGGATGGTCAATTTCGCAAGGCTGCTTCTTATTCCACCAATGATGACTCTGCCACACATGACTCTGCTGCTAATACTGCCAAGACAAATCCTCAAGCCACAGCACCCAGGGTGATGACTGATCGTGAGTTACTCCTCAGTCTTCATCAAAAGGTTGATCGCAATCACAAATGGGTCAAGCGTCAGTTTGGTTCAATTCTTCACAACATGACTGCCACATATAATGCAGTGAAGAAAAACCATTACTACCTTCATGAAACCTTCAACCGAACCTGGGCTGTTCTGTCTCAAGTATATAGCGCTGAAGATTTAGAGAACATGGGCCTCAAAGAAGAATTTGCCTGGTCGGCACCTCCGCCGAAGAAATTCAGGAAGGTCAAGGTTCCTTCTCTGGTGGCCAGTTCATATTCTTCATCGCGCGACACTAATGAAAATGAAGACTTGGACGACACTACAGCAGGCCCTACTTCAACAATCGACCCCAACAACACTGGCGCTCCTCCATCGACTTGAATATCTTCAGGGGCGTTAGTCCTCAGTTTCTATCCTTTTGGTCATTTGATGACAAAGGGGGAGAAATCTGAGTTAGTCTTCAAGCGGGTCTATTATAAGGGCATATTTTTTAAGTTACAACTCTCGTTCTTTCAAAACTTTTATTGGATCGAGTTGTAATCTTAAACCCTATGGTGCTCGGTGCTCTGATACTTTTGTCGCTCTATGCTCTGATACTTCGATACATGCTTGAGCTCTGATACTTTTGATGCGCTATTCTGCATGCTTATTCCTCATTAATGTTATCGCACGCATGCTGAATTGCATCAGGCACCATATTTCATCATGCATTTCAAATTCTTCATATCATATATCAAATGCGTGTATGAATTACAAGATATAGGGGGAGATCACCATGATTTAACTCTTCAAGTGTGCATTTCTTCAAAAGCAAATTCCTCACTATGCACAACTTCAGGGGGAGTTCTTCTATATCTTGCAATCAAATTCCTCAATATTAGTTTCTACACTTCACATATTTATCCTCGTTGAAAACTTAACCTATATTGTCATCAATCACCAAAAAGGGGGAGATTGTAAGTGCATCTAGTGCCCCTTAGTGATTTTGGTGTATTGAAGACTTATAGGTTAGGCATCTGATGTGTTTATGAGTGTACACAGGTCTATAAGTCTATGAGGAGTTTGAAACTTACAGTAAAAGTCGACCCCTAAAAATGAAGTTCTTCGACTGAAGACTTTGATATTCTGAAGACTTTCTGAAGACTTTGAATGTGAAGAAATTGGTGTGACCTTGAAGACATGATATTCGTTCGAGGAACGTCAGGCGTGAAGACTTTTGTTTTTGTAGTTTCATTTTTCTCTTTCTTGAGTCATAGGAAACACCGTACTGTTAAAGGGGGTCGAGGAAATACTAAGGAGAAAATTTCCATGTGATGCTCAACTCAAATCCTACACCTACCAATCCCTTCGAGTGAAGCCATTGGAAATCTCATACAGTTCAGTCAATTTCTTCCGTGACAGAGACGCAGTTCTTCTGGTCAATGAGGACTTTGCTCTGACTGAGGAGTTAGGAATTTGCCAGTGCGAATTGCCTACACAGTGAGGAACATGATAGTCCTGAGGAATTTATACTCCAAATTTCCGACCGTTGCCGTGCCACGCGCCAGCTGTCCTAAAATATCTTGTCCACCTAACGGTCATATCATTGAAGGGCATTTATGTCTTATCATGTCGGGCTGCTCCCTAGGATATAAATAGCTGCCCCCTTCAACCACTAGCTGGTTGGCTGCTCCGCGTGAACTTGACACTTGTCATTTGAGAGCAACCCATCCTCCGAGGACTTTGAGCGAAAATCATCAAGTGAGGAAAATCCAAACCCAAACCCAGAACACCTACGAACCCAAAGTGATTGAGCATCACTGAAGAAATTAATCATGCGTGGATCCGACGCTTGTTACCTTTGAAGACTGTGCTTCTTCCAGACGGTTAGGCGTCAAGGTCTAGAGCATCCAAGAGGAATTGTGGATCGCCGAGTGACCAAGTCTGTGAAGGTTTGGAAGTCACCTGAAGACTTACCACGAGTGATTGGATGAGGACTGTGTGTCCTTAATTCAAGGAGAATACGGTGAGGACTTGGTGTCCCGAGCTGCGTGCTCAGGACTGGGTGTCCAGGACTGTGTGTCCTCGAGTTTAAATACTCAGCCGCTCCAACCAGACGTACAACTGAGACAGCAGTTGGAACTGGTCTACCAAATCATTGTCTTCACCAAGCTTACTGGTTCCATTTCCTCAACACCTTCATTTCCTCATTACTGTGTTGTCTGTTTGTTCATATCTGTGTTTGAAGACTTTGATGAAGACTTTCACAAATTCCTCAGTTCAATTTCTTCAGTCTGTTTGTCTTCATCTAGAGTTATCATGTGCCTACGATTTCTGTACTCTGTGTTTGTCTTCATTTCATCATGATGACCATGCATGTAATCTGTTATGTTTACTTCTGAGTACTTATTCCGCTGCTAGTATTTCTTCGCTAAGGAATTTCCTCACGAGCAAATTCCTCAGTGAAGAATTTCATAAAAACCGCCTATTCACCATCCCCTCTAGTTGATATAATGCACTTTCAAGAATACCCGAGATCCTCCATCCCCAACTGCGCCAGCTCCCTATCAATATCTGCGGCAGCATTCACAGGACCCTCCGTCCACTGCTCCACATTCTCCCTAAAGGTGTTCTGGGTGGCAGTAATGCTCTCCAGCAGCGCCTTGTCGGCTTGGATCTCCTTCTTCAAGGCCGCCTCCTGCTCCCTGGCGCCGTCCAGCGTCTTGGTCAAAGTGGTCAGCTTCAACTCAAGATCTGCGTTGGAGTCTTTGGTGGCGCTGAGCTCCTTGATCTTCTCGGCGAGACAACCCTGCAGCTCGCCAAAGGTGTAGGCGTCCTTCTCGCGCTCATGCTTGAGCGCGGGAAGCTCTTCACCGCTCACCCTGAGATCGGTTTCCAGCTGCGCCACCTTCGTCTCTAGCTCCTTCTTGGCAGCCTCGGCAGCTGCGGCAGCGTCCTTTGCTTCCTTGAGAGCTCCGCCAAGTGTTCGCTCGCGCGCGGCAAGCTCCTCCTCGTGGCTATCGAGGTTGACCTTCCGCTGCGCCAGTTCACCGTCCTGCGCCGACAGCTTCTCAGCGGCAAGCCGTTGTTGCTCTTCGACGTCAGCCTTCTCGAGGAGGAAGGCCTTCTGCGCCTCCTCGAGCTGCTCCCGCTCCACCGCCAAGGACCGGAGAGCTGCCTGGTTGATGCCGCGGAGCTCCGCCGCGTGCTTCTCAATGTCGTCTCCCACCTTCGCGGCAAGCGCTTCGCGGGATTCCAGCTTGGCTTGCCGAGCGCGGTAGAGCGACAACAGCTTCTGCAGCAGTCGCTCCTCCTCAGGCTCGTCGCTGCTGCTGCTTGGCACGTCGACTAGTGTCAGCCCAGCGGAGGCAAGCACCTCCACATCAAAGCTTTCTCCTTCGACTGGCGCCCTGGACCTTGACGCCTAGGGGAGGTTGATGAAGACGCCATCGCCGGCCTTCAAGTAGATGCCTGGCTGGGACCCTTCGGAGCCCGACGCTGTGGCAGCGGTGGGAGGGTCGGCGGTCGGCGTAGCGCCTGACGCTCCTGCGGCATCAGGGCCGTCAGTGCGATCGCCAGACCCCTCGTCAGCTGCTGTGGCGGCAGCCTTGGCGGCCTCTTCGCCGGCGGGATCATCAGCGTCGGCCGCTTCTTCGGTGGCGGCGGCATCATCAACAGCTACCTCGATCTCCATCGGCTCCGCGGTAGATGGATCTGACAGCCGAAAAAGGAAGAAAAGTCAAGCAGATATCCAAAAAGAAGATCAAATGAAGAAGAACCCAAGGGGAGTTTAGAAGCAAGAAGTACCTGTACCAGGCTCGGCAGTTGGGATCTCCGCTGCCGGGGGGTCGCTGGTACTGTCCCTTGCCGGAGACTTCTCCCTTGCCGGAGAGCTCTCCCTTGTCGGAGGATTCTCCCTTGCCGGAGAGCTCCCCTTGTCGGAGGATTCTCCCTTGCCGGAGAACTCTCCCTTGGCGGCGTAGTCGAAGCAGATGGCATGTCAGGGGCGGCATCCGGACGCTCCTGGTGGGGCTGCTCTGCTCCTACACAAGCCAACAGTTAGATATCAGCAAACAAAGAGTATCCATGCGCGCCTAACAGCGGGAAGCAAACCATATACTTACGCTGGGGGCTGCGCTAGGGGCTGCTCTGAAGAGCAGCTGCCGGGTCCGACAGGTTTGTCTCGGGCGCACCCCCTGCTGGCACGGTGGGATCGTCCTCGATGACAATCACTGGGACCTTGGCTCTCTTTGCCGCTCTCTAGGCCAGAGTCCTAAAAAGGAATAAGTTCAGAGTAAAACAAATGAGATACAAGACAAGACAGCAAGTATTGAAGACATACAAGTACAACAAGAGTCTTACTCTTCTTCTTCCTCGTCGGAGCTGAGCGCGGAGAAGTCAAAGCCTGGCCCACCTCCGGCGCGAGGAGGTGGAGGAGTAGGATCCCTTGGCCGCTTGGCCGGAGCTGGAGCAGCGGACCGGGAGGACCCCGCTCCAGTTGCCGTTGCAGCGTGAGGTACTTCCGCAGCAACAGGACTTGCCGCGGTGGAGCGTGTCGTGCGGCGCGGCGGGGGTTGACTCGTCCGCCGCTCCGCTACGTCCCCGGCCTTGCGAAGACGCCTTCTTGGTGGAGCCGGGGGCTCCGCTTGTGGAGCCGGGGGCTCCGCTTGCGGCAAGCTGCCCGAAGACGAAGAGGAAGAGGAGCCGATCTCCAACGAGCCGCTCGTATCCTCGGCGGGCCCGCTCGGCCCGACGTCATGCCCGGCGGACATCTCCTCGCCGGCAAGATCCTCTCGCTCGGCAAGGCTTGTCGCCTCTGCTTCCTCTGCCTCCTCCACGGTGAACCCAAACTCACCCGCAGCTGCGGCTGCCGCCGCCTCTTCCAGCCTGGTGGCGATGCGCTTGAGCTCCTCGTCGGTGGTGTCCCGGGTGAGGCCCCTCTGCTCATCGGCGTCGATCGGCACTTCTACCAAGCCATCGAAGAACGCCTGCACGACATCATCTGCGGGCTCTATCCAGGCTGGGTCAATTCCGTGCGAGTCGCACAGCGGCATCATTGCACGGATGCGGTCGAGCGAGGAGTTGTTGCACAGCGGAACGACGCCCCTCGGCAACCTGAACACTTCGGGATGCTGTGGGTCGTACTTAAACAGCTCCTGGAGCATCGCGTTGAGCTACAGGACAGTGAAGTTGAAGTTGAGGCCCGGCCGCAGCCTCATGATATCCGCCGCGTTCTGGAACTCCCAGGCGGGTCTCCTCCTCTCCTGCAGGGGGGCGATGCGGCGGTGAAGGAGATCTGCGCCAACCGCTCCTACAGTAAGCCCGGCAAGCCTGAGGCGTTGGATCCGGGCGACGGCAATCCTCAGTCTGTCGTCTTCCGGGGCCAAGCTACTCCAATCACTGCCGTGCACTACTGGAGTTTGGCGCAGGGCGGTAAATGGCTGCGGGTTCTCCTCGACGATCAGGCACCAGTCCGCCCTCCACTCCTCCCACTTGCTGCGGAACTCTCCATTCAGATAAGCATCCTTCTTGCCGGCTTTTGAGATCCAGGCGATTCCGCCGGATAAAGGCTCTCCTTTCTCAACTCGAGGCGAAAAGAAGTGGCGGAAAAGGGCTACGTTTGGATGGATTCCGACAAAGTTTTCACAGAGATGTGCAAAAACTGCCATGGTCAGGACAGCATTGGGGGTGAAGTCAAGGAGGCGGAGCCCATAGGTGTTCATGACGTCACAGAAGAATTCAGAAAAGGGCGGGCAGAGCCCGCAGTAGAAGAACAAGGCAAAGAAAGGGTACCCAGTGGGAGCCTTTTTCCAAGCATCGGCTGGGAGTACCTTCGTGCGCGGATGCGCTCGCGTCCCCGTCAACCAGAAGAGGTAGTAGTACTCCTTCAGCTCTTCCGCGGCAAGCTTAGGAGGGAAGATTGCCCGCTCCTTTCGCAGCGCCGCGAGCCGCTGTGCCTCGGCCGACTTCACCTTCTCGGCTTTCGGAGCCATGGCGGGAGTGGCGAGGGAGGACGACGGTGTTGGTGGTGCTGGTGGCGATGGGGGCGGGGCGCTGCTTTCCTTCGGCTTTGGGAAAAAGGGGAGTGGCGGAGATTCTCGGGGAAAGAATAGCAACGGGCAGATGGGCGAACTGCCCCTATTTCCCCTGCTTATAAGGAGGAAGGGAGCGGATGTTCCGCCTTTCCGAATAAAGAAACCACCCACGATCTCTCCCACGACGCCGCAATCGACGCTTGCCGTTCGGGGAGGCCGCGGTGGATACGGAGTAAGATACGGCGTGATCCAGGCCGCGCGTGCCCGTGCCCTGTTTTGGGCCTGGCCCAACAGCGCTCGGCACCGTGTATGGCCCAGGCCCGGGGGCTCCTGTCGGTGTACTAGAGTAGGGGTACCCTAGTATCCCGAACTTGTGCACGGGCAGTCGCAGCGTCCCGCGGCAAGGCTTGCCGGATGACCGCCAATATCCTATGTGGTTCCTTTTGAGCCATTCAAGAACAAAGTATTCAAGCCAAGAAGACAAGGCCCCGGCAAGAGGTGCTTGCCGGGAAAGGCCACTCAAGGCACAAGACCCCGGCAAGAGGAGCTTGCCGGGAAGGCCAACCAAGGCATCTCAAGGTACTTACCGCGACGCACCACGCGTCCCAGCAAGGCCCGGCGAGCGGCAAGCTTCCGAGCGTGACAAGACAACGGCCGCGGCAAGGCACTTTGCCGTGGCTAGCAACCACTCTGTACCCGCGCTCCAGCACACCCACCAACGTGTCGCTCTGGGACCCTTCCAGGCGTACGTGGCGGGAGGCTGTGCAGCCAGGGGTGCACTGTGGCAAGCGGCGCTGACAAGATCGCCATCGTGGCGAGCGGTGGCATCCCTGACGGTCCCTTTTATGCACTGTTTGGGCGACGTAGATAGGCATTTAATGCCCTTGTCCCTGCCGTCAGGGTTAGGTAGGATACACTATACAGGTAGTTGTACCAACCGCAGCACCTTTCCATTTTTACCCTTGTCTACGTTGCCACCTGTTGGAGACCCCTTGAGCATATAAAAGGAGGCCCATGCACAACGTAGAGGGGGAGGGGAGTAGAACGCTCACGCTCGGTCTCGTTAGCTGCTGGTGCGTACTGTAGCACTCAGCGCTCCCGAGCAAGAACTCAATACAAACCACAAAGCAGCTGTAGGAGTATTATCTCTTCGGAGAGCTCCGAAGCTGGGTAAACTGCTCGGGTGCTCCGCCTCGATCTGCTCTTCGTGCGACCTCCGCCCCCTGCCGAACCGAAAGGGGCCCCGTCCCCATAGGTGCTCATGGATCAGTTTCCCCGATAAAGCTAGATCATGAAAATATAGCCCGTAATAGAACATGAGTCCGTGAACGAAGGGATGGAGAGCGAACCCTAGCCCCCGAAGGTAGTGGGAGATGAATACGACCCTCTCACCAAATCTGGGAGTAGGAATAACCTGCCCTTTAGCAGGGAGCCTGTTGAGGATTTCCGTGGTTAGGTATCTTGTCGTCTGGAGCTTCGCGATATCCTCTTGTGTGACAGAGGAGGCCACCCACCGGCCTTGAGGGTCGGGTCCGGACATTACTAGGAGGCTTGGAGCAATTAAGTTAAAACCTGGGTGCTGGAACTCGAGGTTGGAAAGGTTGAGGAAAAGGTAAGCGTAGAGGAGAAAGACGGGCCTGTGCCCCTTTATAAAGGCGATGAATATTAAACGTCTCCTCATAGGCCTTAAAGCCTGCCTATTCCCAAGGTATCATGCCAACGGAACGGTTGGGTTACTCACGCCCATATTGATGAGAATCCCGCAATAAGGGGACACGATCTCTGCTTCGACAAGGGGTGCCAATAAAACCGCATGTTGAAACATGGAGCGGGTGGCTAAAAACGGTTCAAAATAACAACCGGGAAGGGACGTCATGTCACGCTACAAAAGTTGTAAACAGATTGGACTTGTGAAATATTATACTCTCTGCGGTTGTGTGTGGTACTTGTTTTGTAGAACTGGACACATTTTTTGTGTTCGAAGGATGCTTTGGGGTATTCGGAGAAGTAACCCGACTTGCAATGCCGAAGACGATCTGCGCGCCGGACACCTCGTCATTAAAGCCTGGTTCAGGGGCTACTAAGGGAGTCCTGGATTAAGGGGTCGTCGGGCGTCCGGCCTGTTCGACATGGGCCAGACTGATGGGCCGTGAAGATACAAGACAGAAGACTCTCTCCCGTGTCCGGATGGGACTCTCCTTGGCGTGGATAGTAAGCTTGGCGTTCGGATATGAAAATTCCTTTCTTTGTAACCGACTTTGTACAACCTAGTCCCCTCCGGTGTCTATATAAACCGGAGGGTTTAGTCCGTAGAGGCAATCACAATCATACAGGCTAGACTTCTAGGGTTTTAGCCATTATGATCTTGTGGTAGATCAACTCTTGTAATACTCATATTCATCAAGATCGATCAAACAGGAAGTAGGGTATTACCTCCATAGAGAGGGCCCGAACCTGGGTAAACCTCGTGTCCTTGTCTCCTGTTACCATCAACCTTAGACGCATAGTTCCGGACCCCCTACCCGAGATCCGCCGGTTTTGACACCGACAATAAGCAGGCTATAAGGATTTAAATATATTATTTGTGCTTAGTTGAAGGAGAGAGAAGAGAAGCGGGTTGTAAACTTGTAGTCGGTTGTAGCAGGAGCTCCAACATACTTTGTGCGACAAAAGGTGGGGCCATTATTAATGATATAGTATTATACTAAAGGGACTAACTATTGTACTAGCAGGCTATTAGGTTGGTTCTAGATGATGTGTCAACCTAATAGCCTGCTAGATGTTGGCTATACTATTAACCATGCTCTAAGTGTGGTGTGAGTGGGACTAAAGTTTATTCCCATACTGCTAGGTGAGTGTGACTTGCACCACTTTATAATGTGATCTATTCTAGCATTTGCATGAGCATGATAATAGGAAACCTACACGCACGCTCTTCGAGAATGAGTCCAAGGACAAAAGCTATGCATGTGGTCTATATTTTTGTTGGTCGGAAAATTTATTAAGTCATTAATTAATAATTAACGTACGCCTTAATAACTCAGCTGTTTCTGATTCTTTTCGATAGTGGGGCTATTATTGACTTGGACTTGGGGTTTGGGCCAAAGGCCTACTATTACACTTGGTCTTACTCGCACGAGCGACCTGACAGGCTCTACCCTAGCCGTCGTTGTATCATATGGTTTCACACCGTTCCAAACTTAGCGCCTCCACGCAATTCTTCTCCAGCCCTCCTTCCGGCGTGCACCGCGAGAAGGGACAGCAGTCCTCCGAACCCCGCCTTTCGTGATCCTGTACGGGAGAGGGGCAATCAGGTTTTTCGGGAGCACACTCCTGTGACTGCTGCCACCGAGGACTTCCTCAATGATAGCCTTCTTCCCCAACCTCGGTAACCTCTTCATCAACGACATGAGTGACAACATCAACCACAACGGTTCTGCTCCCGCTCTAAAGTATATGATTCTATTCTCCAGGTTTAGTCCACATCATTACTTTGATCTTTGCAATTGTCGTCATGTTCTATTTAATGTTGATTCTGATTCAATCTCATAGTAAATCGCTCATATATTCAACAATCCAATCCAAAAACCTGATTATAGGCAATGTACTCCGAGTGGTTTTGTTGTGCTTTTGAATCCGCCTACTTTTAAGGGGGTGCAATATAAAAGGTGCCGCACAAGAGCAGTATATTGGTTTCAGATCATGTACTGCTATTATGCCACTAAGGGTAAGCCTGAGGGTGATCTTAATCCTACACAGTAGGAAGCTTTTGAGAACATGGATACCCTCTTCAAAGCCGCCCTCCTAAGTGTTCCTGACGATTCCATTGTGGATTCATATATGTCGTTCGACAGCGGCAAAGACATGTGGGTTGCGCTCGAGGCCACGTTTGGGGCCTTGGGCGCTGGCAACGAGTTGTACGTCATGGAGCAATTCTGTGACTACAAGATGACTGATGAGCGCTCTGTTGTTCAGCAGACTCATAAGATACAGTCACTAGCTAAGGAACTTGAGTACTTTAAGTGTGTGTTGCCAGACAAATTTATTGTTGGGACCATCATTGCCAAGCTTCCACCTTCGTGGAACAATTTTGCTACTTCTCTGAAAAACAAGAGACATGAGTTTTCCATTTCGGATCTCATTAGCACTCTTGATTTTCAAGAGAAGGCGAGAGCAAAAGACAAACGTGCTCGGGTCCCTGAGGGAGCTTCTAGTGCCCACATGGTACATGAGAAGAACTTCCAGCCCAACCAGCCCCAAAACAACAAGAAAAAATCTCAGGGGAAAGGCAAGTTTGATGCAAAGAACAAGCCGTCACATTCTACCAACTTCAAGAAGAATTCTCATAACGGGAAGGGATACAAAACTCAATTTTGGTAGCACTGTCGGATCACGGGTTCCGGCAGACCCTTAAGGTTCGAACTCTGGGGTGCGCACGGAGATCGTGCCCTTCTACCTCTCCGTCTCGCAAGGATCTAACTACTACAAGAAAAACACAAGAGACGCAGAGTTTATACTAGTTCGGGCCACCATTGTGGTGTAATACCCTACTCTAGTTTGTGGCGGGTGGATTGCCTCTTGGGCTGACGAGGGAGAACGGTACAGGTGAATGGCCTCGCGAAGGCCTGTTCTTGGCTAGGGGATGAACTGCTAGGGGGAGTTCGGTCGCCCTTCTCCTTCTCTCTCTACTTGCTCTAGATGCTCAACCAGCTGCCTCTACCCTCGGGGCGGCTAGTCCCTATATATAGGCAAAGACCCTGGGCCTCTTCCCAAATATTGAGCGGGAAGTGCGCCAACAATTGGCCAATTCGAAGGGGAACATCGGGTACACTTATCCTGACTAAAGTTGGTCTTCCCCTGCCAAAGGTTCTGGTGATGACGCCGGCTTGGGCTCCACAATGACTTCCTCCTTGTCGTGGAGCTGGTCTTGGTCTCGTTGCACCGAAATGGGTGCCTTTGCTTGATCCTCTCGCCTGCGCTTGCCCCCTTTGTACCAAAGAGGAAAGGGAGGACGCTGCGCGGGCTGGCGCCCGCCCGGCACCTTTGATCGTCATGGCTTGCGTCATGGGCACCTCGTGAGGTGCCCCACCTTGATCTCTCCGCCTCCTCGCGAGCTAGCCTAAAGAGGCCGTGCCGGAGGAAGCGCCGTGTCGTCCGCCTCGCGAGGCTTGGCCCCTCGCGAGGGTCTTGAGCCTTGTGTTGATGAAGATGGGCTACGTTGGGCCCCCACTCGAGCCACGTCGCAGGCCGCAGGCAGGCAAGTCTGGGGACCCCCGTTCCTAGAACGCCGACAGTAGCCCCGGGCCCAAGGTGCGCATGGACTTGGCCGTGCCGAGAGGCGAAAGGGCAAGGGCGAAGCGCCGCGGGCCCTAATAGCCTGCGGCCTTGGGCGCCGCGTGGCGGTTTGACAGGACGTGGGCGTCTCCACTTCCCCACGACGCCTCGGCAACTGCATGACTTGACTAGTCCCTGCATGCATAGATACGGGTCATTATTACCTGCGATCGTGGTGCTTGACGGTTGGCCTCTTCCGGCTATAAGTGCGAGGCCGCACAAGCTCCGCCAGTCCATCCCTTCCCGCTTCTCTTCTTCCTCCTCTCCTTTGCCGCCGCCGCCGGCATGGCTCCGAAGAGGTTCTCAGCTGCGGAGAAGGGGAAGGCTAGTCGGGCGGGGCCCGACTCCCCTCCGGCCAAACGCGGCCGGGGTCGTCCCCGCAAGCATCCCGCGGTCCCCGCTGAGGCTCCCCGCGGACACAGGGGCGGTTCTCCGCGCGGAGGTGAGCGCTCGGCCGCCATGGAGAGGCAGGATGTGGCTGCGCGGCCTCCCAGGCCGCGCTTTCGCTCGGCGGAGGTGCTGCCGGAGTTCGTCGTGTGGTCGGCGGACCCGACCAGCACCTGGCTCCAGCTCCCTCGCTTCTTCATCAGCAAGTTGCCAGCCGGCGCCCGGTGCGGCTTCTGGCTCCAGGCCGACGGCTGCTGCAGTAGGGCTTCTTGGGTCTCGCTCGAGGTCTCCCCTTCTGGGAACGAGGCCCTGACCCGCGGCTGGCAGACGTTTGCCCGCGCGCGCGGCCTGGGCGAGCGGTGCACCCTGCACTTCAAGTTCGACGGCGACAGCACCCTCTACGTGAGGGTGTTTGGGGAAGACGGTCGCCGCGCAGGATGCTGCCCCGAGGACGATGATGAAGGGGACAGCGCTCGCTCTGCTGGCGGCGCTCGAGGCCCCCCGAGCTTCGCCTACTCCCCCTCAGGCGGCTCCTCCAGCGGTGGCCGCATCCAGCCCTCTCGCCTCCGCGCCTGCTTGGGGGGTGGCTGTTCTGCCGCCCGTCATCGCGCTCCGATGAAGCGCGAGAGGGAGTCCGCCTGAGCTCCGGAGGCATCGGGTGTCGCCTCTGTAGACCAATGCGGGGCGGGCCGCGCCGGGCTCGCCCTTTTCCCTTTCCTTTTGCCTCATGTGTAAGATAAGACAACTGCGTGGAGCCCCATGGGGGCGTGTTTAAGAAATATTGCCGTTGTAGTCGTTACCTTAATTTTGTTGTCGCGCTTCACAACTATTTGCCCTCGCGTAGGTAGTTTGCGGCCCCAGCCGAGGGGCGACTGACCCAGGCCCTGTGTGTATGTCGCGGTGCCCGAGGGGCACGGACTAGAGGGGTGCTCCTGTAGAGAGCCCGGGTCGTGAAACCTTTAAATGGCTAGAGAAAAACGCTCGCGAGGGCGTTCGAGCCCCGCCCCTCGCGAGGCCTTCGTGAGAGAAAATCAAAACGAGGAGCGAATATCAACAAACCACGAATCAACAACGGCGGTAGCTTCGATAAGACTTCAAATGCAAGTAGAACACGCCAAATGCGGAAAGCAAATGAAAAAGCCGCGTCCGGCACCTAGTCTAGTCTTCGACGTCTTCTCACCAGCGCGGAGGTAAGTGCTGCCACTGGGCATGGGAGGGAGCCCCAGGGCCTGAGGCCGGCGCTCCTGAGACTCCGGGGCGTGTACAGCCCCACTCATTATTACGTGAGAGTGTCATGGGGCGGCGAGCTTCACAGGCATTGGCCTTCTTCACAGGCTCCGGGCCTTTCTCCTTAGAGGTGAGGAGCTTCATAGGCGTTGGCCTTCTTCACAGGCTCAGGGCCTTTTCCAAAAAGAGAAGGTCTTCACAGGCGTTCGCCTTCTTCACAGGCTCAGTGTAACGCCCCGGACACACCCGCCGGTGGTCGTTACTCCTTGCAGGATCTAGACTGGCCCCATAGATCAATACTAGTCTTTTCTGCGCACTTTGTCCTCACTCGTGCGCACCCGGGAGCAACTTCCCGGTCGGTCACCCATCCTGACACTACTCCAAGCTGAGCACGCTTAACTTTGGAGTTCTTTGGAGTTCTGTCCGAATGGGCTCCCGGAAAAGAAGGAATTCCTTATTGATATGAGTAGTCTATCATCCCTAATAAGCCAGGCTATCACATACACCCCCACTCAGAGGAACCGACGTCCTCGTCGGGCCACAGGAACGTTCCCTCTTGGCACAAACGTCTGTGCTTCCAGTCCGGTACATGTGCCATGCCGGGTGCCACGACGGGTCACAAACGTCATGAACAACATGACCACGCACCTGTCCGCAACCATCCGTGTAACCGCGAGGGTCGGCTCTGATACCAACTTGTAACGCCCCGGACACACCCGCCGGTGGTCGTTACTCCTTGCGGGATCTAGACTGGCCCCACAGATCAATACTAGTCTTTTCTGCGCACTTTGTCCTCACTCGTGCGCACCTGGAAGCAACTTCCCGGTCGATCACCCATCCTGACACTACTCCAAGCTGAGCACGCTTAACTTTGGAGTTCTGTCCGAATGGGCTCCCGGAAAAGAAGGAATTCCTTATTGATATGAGTAGTCTATCATCCCTAATAAGCCAGGCTATCACACTCAGGGCCTTTTCCAAAAAGATAAGATCTTCACAGGCGTTTGCCTTCTTCACAGGCTCAGGGCCTTTTCCAAAAAGAGAAGGTCTTCACAGGCTCAGGGCCTTTTCCAAAAAGATAAGATCTTCACAGGCGTTTGCCTTCTTCACAGGCTCAGGGCCTTTTCCAAAAAGAGAAGGTCTTCGCAGGCGTTCGCGTTCTTCACAGGCTCAGGGCCTTTTCCAAAAAGATAAGATCTTCACATGCGTTTTCCTTCTTCATAGGCTCAGGGCCTTTTAGGGGTAGAACCTCCGGAGGTGCTGGATGTTCCACGCGTTCTGGATCGGCTCCCCCTCTTGAGTCTCCAAGCGCACGGAGCCGGGCCTGGAAACATGAACAACCTTGAACGGGCCCTCCCACATGGGAGAGAGCTTGTGCAGCCCTTCCCTGGAGAGGACCCGCCTGAGTATGAGGTCTCCTACCTCGAGGGTCCTGGGGCGGATGTTGCGGCAGTGATATCGTCGTAGCGCCTGTTGGTACCATGCGGCTCGCAGCGCGGCCTCCCGGCGGCGTTCCTCCCCCAGCACGAGGTCCATCCCCCGCCTGGAGTCCTGCTGCGCCTCGTTGAACGCCAGGACCCGCGCAGAGCGACGCCTGACCTCGTGAGGAAGGACTGCTTCGGCTCCGTAGGCCAGGAAGAACGGAGTCTCCCCGGTAGGCTTGGTCGCGGTCGTGCGGATGGACCACAGCACGGATTGGAGCTCATCGTACCAACCCCTGCCGCAGGCCTCCAGCTTCTTCTTGAACGTCCTGGTCTTGAGGCCCCTCAGGACCCCCGCGTTGGCTCGTTCGGCTTGCCCATTGCTTCGCGGGTGTGCCACCGAAGCGTAGCATATCTGCGTTCCAAGGTTAGCACAGTATGTTTTGAAGAGGTTACTGGTGAACTGCGAACCGTTGTCTGTGATGATACGGTTCGGCACCCCGAATCGGCTCACGATGCCCCTGATGAACTTGACCGTGGAGCCTGCGGGGATGGTACGGACAGCCTCCACCTCTGCCCACTTGGTGAACTTGTCAATGGCGACGTAGAGGTAACGGTAGCCCCCTGGCGCCCGGGGGAACGGGCCCAAAATATCCAACCCCCAAACTGCGAATGGCCACGAGAGGGGTATAGTCTGCAGGCTCCCTGTCGGCTGATGGATCTGCTTGGAATGGAACTAGCAGGCTTCACAAGCCTTTACCAATTCGATCGCGTCATTGAGCGCGGTGGGCCAATAGAACCCACTATGGAATGCTTTGCCGACGAGGGTTCGTGATGACGAGTGGTGTCCACAGTCTCCGTCGTGTATGTCCCCCAGTAGTTCCCTTCCTTGCTCCCTGGAGATGCAGCGCAGTGATACGTCGTTGGGTCGCTTCCGGTAGAGTTCTCCATCTCTGATGCAGTATGCCGTGGCCTGCCGTGCTACACGTTCTGCTTCCTCTTCCTTCTCTGGCAGGGTCCCATGTATCAGGTAATTCCGAAGCTCGGTGATTCAGCGTTCCTCCTGAGGTTCCATCGTCAGGAGCAAACGTGCTCCTGAGGTCAGCCCGCAGGCCGGGGCTCCCAAAGCTGGCGGCTGAGGGAGCTCCTCCCAAGGCTGAGCTGTGCTTGATAGCGTCGGCTGCACTGAAGGCTTAAAGAGCCGCTCTTCGAAGACGTCGGGCTTCTGCGGCAGCCGCCTGGACGCCCATCCGGCTATGTCGTCAGCCTCCTGGTTGGTGCCACGGGGCACGTGCTTCAGCTCCAGCCCCCAGAACTGTTTTTCCATCCTGCGGACCTCTGCTAGGTAGGCCTCTATATGCTCATCCTTCGGCTCGTACACCTTGTTGGAGAAGTTGACTAGGAGCTACGAGTCGCCTTTGACGGTGAGGCGCTTCACTCCCAAGGCCGCTGCGGCCTTCAACCCTGCTATCAGTCCCTCATACTCTGCTATGTTGTTGGAGACCTTTTCTCCTTGCTGGAAACAGAGTTGTACTGCATAGCAAAGTTTATCCTGAGTGGGTGATATCAGCACAGCACCAACCCCCACGCCGTGCCTGGAGAATGCCCCGTCGAAGTACATGACCCAGCCTTCTGGCGCCTCGCTCCCTGGGGAGAGGGAGCGATCCTCGTCATCCTTGAGGCCCGGCGCCTCCGTCCATTCCACCACGAAATCCGCCAACGCGGCTCCTTTGATGACCCTAGTTGTGCTGAACTCGAGCTGAAACGCTTGCAACTCTATGTTCCACTCGGCAACCCTTCCGGCTGAGTTAGGGCTCCTGAGCACCCTCTCTAGGGGATACGATGAGATGACCTTGATCGGGTGAGCTTGGAAGTAGTGCCGCAGCTTGCGCGAGGCCACCAGCAGTGCGAGGAGGAGCTTCTGGGGCATCGGATATCGGGCCCTCGCGTCCCGCAGTACCGTGCTAACAAAGTAGACCGGGTGCTCAACAAGGCTGTGGGCAGCTTGGGTCGTGGCGCCCTCGGGAGGTGAGGGCACCTCGCGAGATGCTACGTCCTCGGGAGGTGGACCATCCGGGCATGCTGCTTCTCTTGTCTCTTGTGCGTCCCTCGGCGGTTGACTCTCCTCATCTGTAGCTTCGGCTTTCTCGAGCTTTCCCTGTTCCCGTCTCGTCTGTCCTCGGGCTTCCGCTGTGGTCTTGGACTGGCGCTCCTCCCTAACCGCCACCAGTGCTGCGCTGGCAGAGTAGGGAGTGGCGGCAAGGTAAAGCAGCAGAGGCTCCTGAGGGCGCAGAGCCACCATGACCGGGGGACTGGTTAGGTACCTCTTGAGATCTTGAAACACCTTATCTGCCTCTTCAGTCCATTCAAAGGGCCCCTTTTTCTTCATAAGCTGAAAGAAAGGTAGCGCTCGTTCTCCCAACTTGGATATGAAGCGCCCTAGCGCGATCACACGCCCAGTGAGCTTCTGCATTTCTCTGAGGGTCTTTGGCGGACTCATGTCCTCGACCGCCTTGACCTTCTCGGGATTGGCCTCGATGCCACGGTGAGACACGAGGAATCCCAAAAGCTTGCCCGAGGGAACGCCAAACACGCATTTCTCTGGGTTGAGCCGCAGGTTCACTGCGTCAAGGCTCGCGAAGGTCTCCTCCAGGTCTTGTATCAGGGTCCTGGCCTCTCGAGATTTCACCACAATGTCATCAACGTATGCTTCAACATTCTTCCCGAGCTGCGGGCCCAAGGTGATGTGCATCAGCCGCTGAAAGGTTGCCCCTGCGTTGCGTAGTCCAAACGGCATGCACGTATAGCAGTATACTCCGCACGGGGTCAAGAAGGCGGTCTTCTCAACGTCTTCTATCGCCATCCTGATCTGGTGATATCCTGAGAAGGCATCCAAAAAGCACAGCAGGTCACATTCGGCGGTGGAATCGACGATCTGGTCGATGCGAGGGAGCGGGAATGGATCTTGCGGGCATGCCTTGTTGAGGTTGGTGAAGCCTACACACATGCGTTCCTTCCCCCCTTTCTTGGGTACAACGACAGGGTTGGCCAACCAATCTGGGTACCGGACCTCGCGGATAACTCCAGCGGCCTCTAACTTGCGGGTCTCTTGGACGATGAAGGCCTGCTTCTCTGCGGACTGCCGCCTGGCCTGCTTCAAGGGGCGCACATTTGGGCATACGTTGAGGTGGTGTTCGATGACGTCCCTAGGGATCCCTGCCAACTGATCGGGCTCCCAAGCAAACACTTTCTTGTTTGCATGCAGGAACTTGACCAGGGCCCCCTCCTGCTCAGGCGCCAGGTTGGCGCCAACGATGAAAGTGGCGCTGGAGGACCCGTCCTCGCCAACGGGTATCTGCTTGGTTTCTGCCTTATCCTGGGTGAACAACTGCTTCTTCTTGATAGGCGCAGCCCCCTTGGGCTCAGGGGTCTCCGCGTCGGCGGGCTACGCCGATGCCGCCGTCTTGAAGGCGAGCTTGAGTACTCGCAGGGCGTCCCCGGTGTCTCCGTGCACGGTGAGGGTACCGTGGCTCCCGGGCATCTTCATGAGGTTGTACGCCGTGTGCGTGGCGGCCATGAACTAAGCCAGTGCCGGGTAGCCGAGGATGGCGTTGTAAGGGAGGCCGATGGGGGCGATGTCGAAGTCGTCTCCGTGCGGAAGTTCTCGTAGGTGCCGAAGGTCACCGGGAGCCGAATCTGTCCCAAGGAGTCGGACGACCCGCCCCCGACGCCCGAGAAGGATCGGCTGGGCTGCAGCCGCTCCCGGGGTATGCGGAGGAGGTTGAAGGTCTCGACCGAAAGCACGCTGAGGCCCGCGCTGCCATCGACGAGGGTTCTGGTGACGGCCACCTAGCAGATGGTGGGGGTGCACAACAGGGGGAGCGCGCCCGAACCGGCCAAGTTGGCTGGGTGGTCTTCCGAACTGAAGGTCAGACCGACCTCGCGCGCCGCCCGGTCCGTGGGAGCCCCCTGCCGTGCGGAAACGACGCCGATCTGGCGGGCAAACGGCTTGACGTGGCGGCTCGTTGGTGGCGCCTGCGAGCCGCCCAGGAGGGCTGCGATGACCGGGAGCGTCGACGTTGTTGTGCGGCAGCCCGGTCGCATAAGCAGGCGCCGAGGTGGCGCTTGTTGCTCGCCTCCCGCCGGGCCGGTGGCGGTGTGGACGGCGAGCGGCGGGGAACGGCGAGGACGTCCGCCAGCGAGGGCTGCTGGCGTGGCGCGAGCTCGACGTGCGTCGTACATGGATGCGGCGGTCGGAGGAGAGCGGAGCGGTGAAAAGCAGATTACGGCGCACCCCTACCTGGCGCGCCAAATGTGGATCACGGGTTCCGGCAGACCCTTAAGGTTCGAACTCTGGGGTGCGCGCGGAGATCGTGCCCTTCTACCTCTCCGTCTCGCAAGGATCTAACTACTACAAGAACAACACACGAGACGCAGAGTTTATACTAGTTCGGGCCACCGTTGTGGTATAATACCCTACTCTAGTTTGTGGCGGGTGAATTGCCTCTTGGGCTGACGAGGGAGAACGGTACAGGTGAATGGCCTCGCGAGGGCCTGTTCTTGGCTAGGGGATGAACTGCTAGGGGGAGTTCGGTCGCCCTTCTCCTTCTCTCTCTACTTGCTCTAGATGCTCAACCAGCTGCCTCTACCCTGGGGGTGGCTAGTCCCTATATATAGGCAAAGACCCTGGGCCTCTTCCCAAATATTGAGCGGGAAGGGCGCCAACAATTGGCCAATTCGAAGGGGAACATCGGGTACACTTATCCTGACTAAAGTTGGTCTTCCCCTGCCAAAGGTTTTGGTGACGACGCCGGCTTGGGCTCCAAAGTGACTTCCTCCTTGTCGTGGAGCTGTTCTTGGTCTCGTTGCACCGAAATGGGTGCCTTTGCTTGATCCTCTCGCCTGCGCTTGCCCCCTTTGCACCAAAGAGGAAAGGGAGGACGCTGCGCGGGCTGGCGCCCGCCCGGCACCTTTGATCGTCATGGCTTGCGTCATGGGCACCTTGTGAGGTGCCCCACCTTGATCTCTCCGCCTCCTCGCGAGCTAGCCTAAAGAGGCCGTGCCGGAGGAAGCGCTGTGTCGTCCGCCTCGCGAGGCTTGGCCCCTCGCGAGGGTCTTGAGCCTTGTGTTGATGAAGATGGGCTACGTTGGGCCCCCACTCGAGCCACGCCGCAGGCCGCAAGCAGGCAAGTCTGGGGACCCCCGTTCCCAGAACACCGACAAGCACCACACAAAATTATATGATTGCATCTACCTGCTGTCAGCTAACCTCATGGTGCTCTAGGTATTCCTACATTCGTAACTAGGTACAATGACCACCGCAAGATGAAATAAGCTTATTCATACGTTGACTTGCTGATTGCAGTACGGAACGATCCTGTCATGTGTGGAGGAGCAAACAAGCAGTGCAGCGAAGGTGGAAATCAACTAAGGACTTATGAAATTATATATAATCTTCCTCGGGCAGGTCAGTATCCCCTTCGTCCAGGTGATCGTGTTTTGTCATGTCGAGCTATTGATATGTGCTACTGTTTTGCAACACTGTTTAAGTATAGCTATTGTTTTCCTATCTTTTCAGATTCAGGACAATGAAGATGATTTCAGGGGAACTGCACAATATGGACTCATGTTGATTCATCTCTATTGCCTCATGTGTTTGTTGCAAATGTGTCAGCATCAATTGCAAGATGAGGCAGCTAGCTAGCTGTGGAGTTGCCAACATGCTCAAAGTTCTCACAACATTGAGAAGAAACAAGCATGCCCAGGAAATTAATGTGTGCGCAGGGAGGCCCTTTGCTCAGAGAAGCATCGACCGATTTTCTTTATTTCCACACCTTCTCACAGCTTTGTATTGGTTATAGTATGGTGAATCATTGAGATGCATAAACATGCTGGACTTTTGTTCTTCTGAATGCTAGTATCCATACCGTATCTTTTGAAGCTTAGTTTAATGTGAATGTTGACTAGCCTGTGAACCTTCACAATCTAGGAAGTATATTGTAGGCCTATTATTTGACACCTCACTTTGTCGCGCCATGCGACTAGTGTGAGTGTCTGCATCCAGTACCGCATCCTCTAATTTGGTGGATGCCAAGTTGAAAAGGTTACCGATGAGTGGCGATAAGCTGGAGGCATCTCTTTTTTTCTTTCGAATGGGCAATAAGCTGGAGAGTGTCTCGGGCTGCCTCTAGCACAAGGCCCTCCAGTACGAAACACGTGCATTTGACTTGGCCAATACAAAAGCCTATCCATCTTAAAGCCCATTTGTTTTTGATTTTTGTGAGGAGAAGCCCATATTTCTTGAGGAGCGGGCGATCCCAGAAAAACCCTCCTTCATCCTCGCTTCCACTTATACTGCAGCTCGCTCTCCCACTTCCGTCTCGCCCCAATTCCCCCCGCTCCCCATCTTCCTCACTCGTCTAGAAAACCCCCGCTCACCTTCTTCCTCACTCGTACAGAAAACGCCTGCTCCTCTTCTTCCACTCATATAGAAAACCCCAGCCCTCCTTCTTCCCCACACGCACTGCCACTAGGCTCGTCTCTAGCTACTCTGCTCAAACCCGTGAGCTTGACGTGATGCCCGCAAGGAAAATGGAGTCGGCTGGCCCCAGCGCCAAGAAGATGAGGCTCCCGCCAGCAGCGACGCCGGTTGTAGATCCCGCACCCGGTAGCGCGGGGAGAAGCGGCGAGCCCCCCCCCCCCACCCGGATCTGACGAACTGGTAGAATCTCCTGTGGATCGCATTAGTGATGACGTCATCCTCGAGGAGATCATCTCGCTTCTCCCCACCAAGGATTGCTGCCGCACACAAGTCCTCTCAACTCGGTGACGCTTGATATGGCGCACTGCGCCCCTCAATCTCGACTGTCGTCAGATTTCTGTCCTTCCTGAATTTAATCTCCTCGGAGCCATCGTCTCATCTCACCAGCAGGGCCCTGTTCAACGCCTCTGCATCTCGACACGCTGACATCCCCTGAATTTGGAAAACACCAGCAGTTTGAGTTCTACCATTACCACGAAAGTTTCATACCACAAACACACCAAGAATTTGTGCCCACACCACCGTTGTCCATCTCGCAGTTTCCTCCTCTCTCCACACTGCCACCTTCGCCCGGTGCCATCTACCACATGATCTGGTACAAATGCTTCGACTCCCACTGCTAAAAAAACTTTTGCTTGTGGTGGTTTATCTGTCTGAGGCCTCACTGCACAGCATCATCCACTCCAGTTGCCCTGCCCTGGAGCGCTTGCTGATTGTTTTGGGAACAGAAATCCCTACCAGTTGTCTCCAAATAAAGTCGCCTCACCTTAAAAGCATTGGAATTTGTTTTGAAGGACAACAGCTCATCATCAAAGATGCCCCTTCACTTCAAAGGTTGCTCCTTGATGATTGTTATAAACCTTCACAAATAATTGTCGTCTCTGCGCCAAAACTGAAGACCTTGGGTGTAATTTGCGATCCGTTTAATGATCACAGGAAGTTGGTGTTTGGCTCCTCACTTTTTCAGGTACCATATATTATCATCTACACATTTGTAATCATAAGCTGCATTTTTCATTTGTGCTCATAAGTTTTATATCATCTTGGAGTACACTTTGGGTACTAATATTATGTTATATGCTCAATGAAGAGTTCGCCCATCGATAGCCTATCAATGTTGTTGGATTCTGTCAAGATCTTATCTATCAGAATGTTTAGTTTTGATCTGAACATAATTATTGGCACATTGCGATGCTTTCGATCTATGGAGAATTTATATATAAAGGTGATGATTTCATGCACATTGCAAGCCCGTATATATTGTACTAGAATTAACCGTTCAGCTGTCGCTCTTTGACATACTCTTTTTTCATACCTTAACTGTTTCCAATCTTCATGTCTACTTAGGCACTGCTACCACATGGAGAAAAACGTATAACCAATCGGTGGAGTAATAAGCACCAGGATTTTCTTAGTTCTCATGATATCCGTTTAAGGACAATAATGATGGATGGATATGCATCCAACCAGGCAAACAGAAGCTTTGCCACATTCTTCCTGTTTAATGCCAAGTTACTATTGTCCATGAGGATTAAGTTTTTCATAAAGAGATTTCTCATGGACGGACATGTTGAACAGCAAAAAAAGAAGTTTCAGGTGGACAAATGGGCTTCTGAACATGCTCGGCTTCTATTTACAACAACTTGTAGTCATCCTCCAATGAATTTTTTGCATAGGATGTTTTTTTATGGATCAGACCGATCCATTTGTTTGTGAGTGCGAAAAAGAGTGGTTGGGTTAGATGTTATTTCCATGTTCAATCTGGGTCTTGTCTAAATTTGATGAACAATTAATCCTTGGGCTTTTTATACTTTTTGTAAGCTTCAGTTACATGTTGTTACCCTCGTACTACCCTCCGCCTGCAACTACACTGCCGCACCTTCCACTGCTCCGGTTCGTTCATGTCCGAGGCCTCATCGTCGTTCTCCGCCATGGTTCGCTCGCTGTGCCTGCCGCCGTCTGGCGTTGTCAACATTGTCAACAACCGAGAGGAATCAGGAGATGATTGTACGTGGAGAGGCTGACAATAGGGACCCACCAGGGTCATTGCATTACGCAAGAAGGTGCCTCATTATTACTCCTACATGCCAAAAAAATACTTCCACCTAATTATTTGACAACTACAGTAGGTCCCACGCCATTTTCAATGTAGTCAATAAACGAGAAAATTACACAACGAGCGGATAACACCAGGGATGCAGCAGCTCGCCCAATTGTTTTTTAGTTTTAGAGACGGAGCTCAACTGCGCACTGTGCGGGGGCTATGGCCCGTCTAGCCCGCGCTTACGCTTTTATTTAAGCACATGACGAGCACAGTTGATATCTTTTTTCTTTCTGAAAATGGCTAGCCCAGTTCTTTTGTTTTGGAGAATACCCAACTGAGGCCTACTTGCTTTTCTCAGCCCTACCAGGCCACAAATCTTTCAAGACGAGGAGGCATATGTAAGTAGTAAGAAATGGGCTTCCCGAGAAAATGGTCTATAAGTTGCAAGAACTGGGCTGTAAATTTTTAAACCAAAGCCAACCGGCAATTACATTAAAATATCATTTTTTCTGGATTTCTCTACTCTTATAAAAAGCAGAGTTGGTGATGATGGTGTGCCTGCCATCTTGCAAGATAGGCCATCCGATCTATATCTAACGAATAGGAAGGAAACTATGACAATTTACCTACACTCCTCTCCACATTTGCAGATAAGGCCTTCCCTCATTCATCATTTGCTCCCACAAGATAAACTACTCATACAAATTCATGTTTCGTGCACGCACAGGCATCTTGCTAGTAAATATTTTAAAATATTTTAAATTTCATTCATTTTTTGGTGGAGAATTTTTTTGAATTTTACTTTGATACATTTTTTTAATTATTTTTAACGTGACTCAAAATTTCGTGATTAAAAGAGTTCGGACCCCACCGAAATATGAAAATTTTCGTTGAATTTCTTAGAAGTGCCCGGAATATATGGTCTGTAATTATAATAAAAAGAATATGGCCTTCAAAATATCCTTAAGAATTAGCAAACGGGCTGTAAATTATTGAAAATAATGGCTAATGTGTTGTACGCTGTTTTCCACAGATTTGGAGGCTGATTTCTGGGCCTACTAGCTTCATGATGATGCTGTCCTAAATAAAATTTGATGCGTATACAAAGCATTGTCAACTTAGTCAACACAGAGCAGTGATTGTTGGATGTCCATCCAACGGCCACCATGCTTCTTCAATCTCTGATCTTCCTGCTCCAGCCGCCCAAACCAGCGCCGGCAGGACTGCCTGCTCCCTCCTCCCACGGCCGACCGTGCAGCCGCCAGGCCATCCCTCTACCCACCCGCACATCCTGTTATTTTCTGACGATGTCAGCCACACCCCGCACCCGACCAGTCAGCACTCATACTCCCCTCAGCGTGGGCATCCACAGCCACGTCTTCCCTGGCACCGTGTCGTTTCCTTTGTAGGCCTCGTCGTCGCCCACCGCCCAGGTGCTCTCAGCGCGGCGTGATCAACGTGGTCAACGAACGACATCCATCAGAAGTGGACTGTACGTGAAGAGTCTGACAGTTGGGTCCATGGGCGCACACAAGGAAATGCCTCCTTATTACGCACAAATTAATGATTCCTCCACCTGACATCTGGGACCCACCGGAAGGGCCTCTATATTTTGCAAAAAAATGTTCACGCCGCTGATAGCTCGGACCCACCAACTATATCTTCGCACGCAAGCAAGTGCTTCCTTATTACGGACAAAAAAAGTAATACTCCCCCTGCTAGCTGGGACCCACCATATGGGAGGCTGAATTGTGGGCCTACTAAGTTGACGCGGATGGAGGGATTTGTCAACTTAGTCAATATGAACGATTCTAGCTCCAGTGGCCATACAATGTCCATCCAACGGCCGTAGTGCTTCTTCAACCTCTGGTCTTCTTGCTCCAGCCGCCCAAAGTAGCGCCGGTCGTGCTGCCTGCTCCTGCCTCTCGTGGCCGGCTGTGCTGCCGGGTTGGCCTCACCGCCCCCTACTACTCCCATCGCTGACCAGACCATCCCTCTACTCACCCACACCCCCTGTTATTATCCAGCGACGGCAACCTCACACCGCAGCCGAACCATGAACCCTCGTACTCCTTTTCGCATGGGCATCCACTACCGCGTGTTCCCCGGCTCCGCGTCGTCCCCTTCCTAGGCCTCGCTGTCGTCCACCACCTTGGTGCTCACGGCGCGGCGTGGTCAATGTGGTCAACGAATGACTTCTGTCGGTGTACAAAAAGAGGGGTACACTTTTTGTACCCCTATGACTGTGCACGGGCAGTCAGAGCCGCGCCTACGACCACACCAAGCAAGGCAAGGGAGGTGAGCCAGGGTAAGACCGAAGCTCAAGGTGACTAGAACGACGCCAAGGCCAGGACCACGAAGAGCCAAGGGGCGAGGCGGGCTCCCCCGGCAAGATCCTTGCCGGGGCTGGCTTTAGCAGCCCCGGCAAGACCCTTGCCGCGGCAACTCGCCCCACGCCTACGGAGCAAATCACCCTTGAGTCCACTGCCCCCATGAGGCAATGATTCGGGAGACATCCCCGTGGTGGCATGCAGATCTTTGTGAAGACATTCAAGATCAGATACGCACTAAGAAGACGATGATCCTTAGCGGGATCCTAGCCGAGGAAGACCACAAGACCCCCGGCAAGCGCCTTGCCGGGGATGACAGCAGGCGCCTCGGCAAGACCCTTGCCGGGCCCCGGCAAGGCCCTTGCCGCGGACATCCACAGGGCCACCATCAGGCCCACGCCGACTAAACCTCCCCCGATGTACGCATGCAGCTGCCAACCCAACCAACTGGGCAGGCACCTGCGTGGCGGCATGCAGATCTTCGTGAAGACCCACCACTGCGCCACCTCAGCTGCCTGCCTACCTACATGGCATCACAGGCATCGCTGGCCAGGGCGCGTGTCGACACAAGAAGGAGCGGCGACAGACGAGATGGATTTCTCCCCCGTCCCCGATAAAGCAAGGACACCTAAGCGAGACGCATTAAATGCACCTTGTCATGTAATGCGAGGGATAACCTCGCATCACTGTACCCTTTCCACCTCCTGTGTGCCACTTTGGCGACCCCTTTTTCTATAAAAGGAGGCCCGAGGCGACCAGGAGAAGGATTCGGCTTTTTGGAGCACCTAACGCCCCAGAGCTAGCTCAAGAACAGGAATATACATCCAACAAAGCAGGAGTAGGGTTTTACGCATCCTCGCGGACCAAACCTGGATAAACAAACTGTGTACTATCTGTTTGATCCGCTCTTCTCATGACCCCGCGCCCCGCTAACCGTAGTTAGGGATTCTTGTGATCCCATAGGTGTCGTTCCCACCGACATCTTTGGTGCGCTAGGTAGGGGGCGCAGTTGTGAGAATCGGCTTTAGCAGTTAGTTCGACGCTTCTTCATCATCATGGCGCCCAAGAAGAAGACAATGATGGCGGTTGGCCAGTCGGAAGCCGGACAGCCTGTCCTGACGCGGGCGAGTAGCGGACCGGTCACAGAAAGGACCCGGGGCGCTGCTCGCAAACACCAACACCATCCCAGCGGCCGGTGTTTGGGAGGCTGCGATGTTTGTGCACCTGGTAACGGGCCACACATCACCAAATCCAAACGCGGAGCCAGGCCCTCCGCGGGTGGAGCGGGACCTTCCAAGGTCACTGCCGCCCCACCCCAAGGCGACGCAAGGGCCTCCAAGACTCCCACGCCGGCGCCAACAGCGTGCTCCTCCCAGGCAGCGCGCGACGAACGGCGTCATCACGCCGAAGATCCCAGGCGTCGCCATGGGAAGAGCCCCGAGCGCCACCCCCGGGACATAGAAGACCTTCCCGCTCGCTGAAGCGCTGGTGGAAACGGCATGCCACCGCGGAATCATGATAGAGCTCCTTCTGACATGGTCCGAAGTCGAAGCGCGTCGCGATCCATGCAGGTTCCGCTGCCGCCGACGCCAGCAGAGGCCCTGGCGCGTGCGCAGTTGCTCCTCGACTTTCCTCCCACTACGGGGAAACTCGACGAATGGAGAGCCACTATCCGAAGCCTTGTTGCGGTGGCCAACAAAGATGAACCAAGTCCGGTGGAGCCCCCGGGTCGACGCTCCGATGGAGTCCCACGCACCAGTGGTGGAAAAGCCGGCGGCGTCGCGACCACGGTGCATTCGCCTCCTCCGCATCCAGTACTACGGACGCCGGCGCATCGCGACGTCACGGGCGACGACATCTCCATAGCATCATCCGACCGACGAACCCACTATGACCAGCGCCAAGTTTTTCGGGAACGATCCCATGAAGACGCTCGAACCACTATCGAGTGTCAGCGCGGAGCGCGCCACCAGTCAGACAGGTGAGCAGGGCCTGCTGCGAACCACCCGGCCCCGGAGACCCCTGGAGGCCTACCTTACGAGGTACGCTGTCCGGCTTTTACCCGTGAGCTGCGGCAATTCCAGTGGCCCACTCACCGCACCTTCAAACATGACGTTGGCAAGAAATACAACGGCACGACCCACCCGCCTGAGTTCCTCAGCATCTACACCATCACGATGCAAGCTGCCGGAGCCCCGACGATAAGGTGCTTGCGAATTACTTTCCATTGGCTCTTAAACCCAACGCAATGTCGTGGTTGATGCACTTGCCGGTAGACTCTATTTTCTCCTAGTCGGATTTGTGCCATGAGTTTGTTGGCGCCTTTACTGGAGGTCACCAAGCCCATGGCCAAGCAAGCGACCTACACGTCATTCCCCAGAAGGGAGGCGAGAGTCTGCGCAAGTATATACAGAGGTTCAGCCGGGTACAGTACAATATCCCTGACGTTCACCCTGCCGCCATCATTAGCGCGTTCCATCAGAACGTGCGCAACCGCAAGATGCGCGAAGAGCTGGTGATGAACAAGGTGAAGGATGTGGCAGAACTCTATGTTCTTTCTGACAGATGTGCCCGGGCTGAAGAGGGAAGGAAGTACCCCGGCGAAGATGCCGGCGTGGAAACCGACTCTTCAGATGAGGATACTGCCGCCCCGGCAAAGAAAGGTCGGCGCCGCAACAGGAAGCGCAAGGGTAAAGCCGTGCTTGCCATCGAGGGATCTGATGACGCCGGCTCCACCAAGAAAACCAAGACAGATGACCCCAGCAAGGAAATTGCCGGATATGTCACTTGCCGGGCCTTGGCGGCTGCCGAGAAGCCAGGAAACTATGACAAGCAATACTGCAAGATCCATCGCACCAAAGGCCATGATCTCCAGAACTGCCGACAGGTTGAGCTCCTTGCTGAGAAGCAGAGGGCTGAATTGTTGGGGAACGTTGCAGAAAACAAAAATTTTCTTACGGTTTCACCAAGATCCATCTATGAGTTCATCTAGCAACGAGTGATCGGATGCATCTACATACCTTTGTAGATCGCGAGCGGAAGCGTTCAAAAGAACGGGGATGAAGTAGTCGTACACGACGTGATCCAAATCACCGGAGATCCTAGCACCGAATGGACGGCACCTCCGCGTTCAACACACGTACGGTCAGCGTAACGTCTCCTCCTTCTTGATCCAGCAAGGGGAGAGGAGAGGTTGAGGAAAATGGCTCCAGCAGTAGCACGACGGCGTGGTGGTGATGGAGCTGCAGTACTCCGGCAGGGCTTCGCCGAGCTCTATGGAGGAGGAGGAGGTGTTGGAGAGGGAGAGGGAAGCGCCAAGGCAAGGGTGCTGCTGCCCCCCCCCCTCCCCCCCCCCCTTTATATAGGCCCCTGGGGGGCACCGGCCCTGGGAGATTGGATCTCCCAAGGGGGGCGGCGGCCAAAGGGGGGTGGAGTGCCCCCCAAGGCAAGTGGGCGCCCCCCCCCCCACCCTAGGGTTCCAACCCTAGGCGCAGGGGGTGGGCCTTGGGGGGCGCACCAGCCCACTAAGGGCTGCCCCCCCCCCTTCCCACTTCAGCCTATGGGGCCCTCCGGGATGGGTGGCCCCACCCGTTGGACCCCCGGGACCCATCTGGTGGTCCCGGTACAATACCGGTGACCCCCAGATCATTCCCGATGGCCGAAACTGCACTTCCTATATATAATCTTCACCTCCGGACCAATCCGGAACTCCTCGTGATTTCCGGGATCTCATCCGGGACTCCGAACAATATTCGGGTTACTCCATATACATATCTTCACAACCCTAGCGTCACCGAACCTTAAGTGTGTAGACCCTACGGGTTCGGGAGACACGCAGACATGACCGAGACGGCTCTCGGGCAATAACCAACAGCGGGATCTGGATACCCATGTTGGCTCCCACATGCTCCACGATGATCTCATCGGATGAACCACGATGTCGAGGATTCAATTAATCCCGTATACGATTCCCTTTGTCAATCGGTATTTTACTTGCCCGAGATTCGATCGTCGGTATCCCTATACCTCGTTCAATCTCGTTACCGGCAAGTCACTTTACTCGTACCGTAATGCATGATCCCGTGATCAAACACTTTGATCATATTGAGCTCATTATGATGATGCATTACTAAGTGGGCCCGGTGATACCTCTCCGTCAAGCGGAGTGACAAATCCTAGTCTCGATCCGTGTCAAGCCAACAAACACTTTTGGAGATACCCATAGTATACCTTTATAGTCACCCAGTTACGTTGCGACGTTTGGCACACCCAAAGTACTCCTACGATATCCGGGAGTTACACGATCTCATGGTCTAAGGAAAGGACACTTGACATTGGAAAACTCTAGCAAACGAACTATACGATCTTATGCTATGTTTAGGATTGGGTCTCGTCCATCACATCATTCTCCTAATGATGTGATCTCCTTATCATTGACATCCAATGCCCATTGTCAGGAAACCATGACTATCTATTGATCAACGAGCTAGTCAACTAGAGGCTTACTAGGGACATGTTGTTGTCTGTTATTCACATGTATTACGATTTCCCGATAACACAATTATAGCACGAATAAAGACAATTATCATGAACAAGGAAATATAATAATAATGCTTTTATTATTGCCTCTAGGGCATATTTCCAACAGTCTCCCACTTGCACTAGAGTCAATAATCTAGTTACATTGTGATGAATCGAACACCCATAGAGTTCTGGTGCTGATCATGTTTTGCCTTAGGGAGAGGTTTAGTCAACGGATCTGCGACATTCAGATCCGTGTGCACTTTACAAATTTCTATGTCTCCATCTTGAACATTTTCACGAATGGAGTTGAAGCGACGCTTGATGTGCCTGGTCTTCTTGTGAAACCTGGGCTCCTTGGCAAGTGCGATAGCTCCAGTGTTGTCACAGAAGAGTTTGATTGGCCCCGACGCATTGGGTATGACTCCGAGGTCGGTGATGAACTCCTTCCCCCAAATTGCTTCATGTGCTGCCTCCGAGGCTGCCATGTATTCCGCTTCACATGTAGATCCCGCCACGATGCTCTGCTTGCAACTGCACCAGCTTACTGCCCCACCATTCAAAATATACACGTATCCGGTTTGTGACTTAGAGTCATCCAGATCTTTGTCGAAGCTAGCGTCGACGTAACCCTTTACGACGAGCTCTTCATCACCTCCATAAACGAGAAACATTTCCTTAGTCCTTTTCAGGTACTTCAGGATATTCTTGACCGCTGTCCAGTGTTCCTTGCCGGGATTACTTTGGTACCTTCCTACCAAACTTACGGCAAGGTTTACATCAGGTCTGGTACACAGCATGGCATACATAATAGACCCTATGGCTGAGGCATAGGGGATGACACTCATCTCTTCTATATCTTCTGCCGTGGTCGGACATTGAGCTGAGCTCAATTTCACACCTCGTAACACAGGTAAGAACCCCTTCTTAGATTGATCCATATTGAACTTCTTCAATATCTTATCAAGGTATGTGCTTTGTGAAAGACCTATGAGGCGTCTCGATCTATCTCCATAGATCTTGATGCCTAATATATAAGCAGCTTCTCCAAGGTCCTTCATTGAAAAACTCTTATTCAAGTAGGCCTTAATGCTGTCCAAGAGTTCTATATCATTTCCCATCAAAAGTATGTCATCTACATATAGTATGAGAAATGCTACAGAGCTCCCACTCACTTTCTTGTAAACGCAGGCTTCTCCATAAGTCTGCGTAAACCCAAACGCTTTGATCATCTCATCAAAGCGAATGTTCCAACTCCGAGATGCTTGCACCAGCCCATAAATCGAGCGTTGGAGCTTGCACACTTTGTCAGCGTTCTTAGGATCGACAAAACCTTCCGGATGCATCATATACAATTCTTCCTTAAGGAACCATTAAGGAATGCCGTTTTGACGTCCATTTGCCATATCTCATAATCATAGAATGCGGCAATTGCTAACATGATTCGGACGGACTTTAGCTTCTCTACCGGTGAGAAAGTCTCATCGTAGTCAACCCCTTGAACTTGTCGATAACCCTTAGCGACAAGCCGAGCTTTATAGATGGTCACATTACCATCCGCGTCTGTCTTCTTCTTAAAGATCCATTTATTTTCTATGGCTCGCCGCTCTACAGGCAAGTCAGTCAAAGTCCATACTTCGTTTTCATACATGGATCCTATCTCGGATTTCATGGCTTCTAGCCATTTGTCGGAATCCGGGCCCGCCATCGCTTCTTCATAGTTCGAAGGTTCACCGTTGTCTAACAACATGATTTCCAAGACAGGGTTGTCGTACCACTCTGGTGCGGAACGTGTCCTTGTGGACCTTCGAATTTCAGTAGGAGCTTGATTAGAAGTATCTTGATCATCATCATTAATTTCCTCTCTAGTCGGTGCAGGCACCTCAGGAACATTTTCTTGAGTTTCGCCATTTTCCGGTTCAAGAGGTAACACTTCATCAAGTTCTACTTTCCTCCCACTTACTTCTTTCGAGAGAAACTCTTTCTCTAGAAAGGATCCATTCTTGGCAACAAAGATCTTGCCTTCGGATCTGAGGTAGAAGGTATACCCAATAGTTTCTTTAGGGTATCCTATGAAGACGCATTTTTCCGACTTGGGTTCGAGCTTTTCAGGTTGAAGTTTCTTGACATAAGCATCGCATTCCCAAACTTTTAGAAACGACAGCTTAGGTTTCTTCCCAAACCATAATTCATACGGTGTCGTCTCAACGGATTTCGACGGAGCCCTATTTAAAGTGAATGCGGCAGTCTCTAAAGCATAGCCCCAAAAAGATAGCGGTAAATCGGTAAGAGACATCATAGATCGTACCATATCTAATAGAGTGCGATTACGACGTTCGGACACACCATTACGCTGAGGTGTTCCAGGCGGCGTGAGTTGTGAAACTATTCCACATTTTCTTAAGTGCGTGCCAAATTCGTGACTCAAGTATTCTCCTCCACGATCTGATCGTAAAAACTTGATTTTTCTGTCACGTTGATTTTCAACCTCACTCTGAAATTCCTTGAACTTTTCAAAGGTCTCAGACTTGTGTTTCATTAAGTAGATATACCCATATCTACTCAAGTCATCAGTGAGGGTGAGAACATAACGATAGCCACCGCGAGCCTCAACACTCATTGGACCTCACACATCAGTATGTATGATTTCCAATAAGTTGGTTGCTCGCTCCATTGTTCCTGAGAACGGAGTCTTGGTCATTTTACCCATGAGGCATGGTTCGCACGTGTCAAATGATTCATAATCAAGAGACTCTAAAAGTCCATCTGCATGGAGCTTCTTCATGCGTTTGACACCTATGTGACCAAGGCGGCAGTGCCACAAATATGTGGGACTACTGTTATCAACTTTAACTCTTTTGGTATTCACACTATGAATATGTGTATCATCACGTACGAGATTCATTAAGAATAAACCATTAACCATCGGAGCATGACCATAAAACATATCACTCATATAAATAGAACAACCATTATTCTCAGATTTAAATGAGTAGCCATCTCGAATTAAACGAGATCCAGACACAATGTTCATGCTCAAACTTGGCACTAAATAACAATTATTGAGGTTTAAAACTAATCCTGTAGGTAAATGTAGAGGTAGCGTGCCGACGGCGATCACATCGACCTTGGAACCATTCCCGACGCGCATCGTCACCTCATCCTTCGCCAGTCTTCGCTTATTCCGCAGCTCCTGTTTTGAGTTACAAATGTGAGCAACTGCACCGGTATCAAATACCCAAGAGCTACTACGAGTACTGGTAAGGTACACATCAATTACATGTATATCACATATACCTTTGTTTTGCCGGCCTTCTTGTCCGCTAAGTATTTGGGGCAATTCCGCTTCCAGTGACCACTTCCCTTGCAATAAAAGCACTCAGTCTCGGGCTTGGGTCCATTCTTTGGCTTCTTCCCGGCAACTTGCTTACCGGGCGCGGCAACTTCCTTGCCGTCCTTCTTGAAGTTCTTTTTACCCTTGCCCTTCTTGAACTTAGTGGTTTTATTCACCATCAACACTTGATGTTCCTTCTTGATTTCTACCTCTGCTGATTTCAGCATAGCATATACCTCAGGAATGGTCTTTGCCATCCCCTGCATGTTGTAGTTCATCACAAAGCTCTTGTAGCTAGGTGGAAGCGACTGGAGGATTCTGTCAATGACCGCTTCATCCGGGAGATTAACTTCCAGTTGAGTCAAGCGGTTGTGCAACCCAGACATCTTGAGTATGTGTTCACTGACAGAGCTATTTTCCTCCATCTTACAGCTAAAGAATTTGTCGGAGACTTCATATCTCTCGACCCGGGCATGAGCATGGAAAACCATTTTCAGCTCTTCGAACATCTCATATGCTCCATGTCTCTCAAAACGCTTTTGGAGCCCCGGCTCTAAGCTGTAAAGCATGCCGCACTGAACAAGGGAGTAATCATCGGAACGTGACTGCCAAGCGTTCATAACGTCTTGTTCTGCAGGGAGAACAGGTGCGTCACCCAGCGGTGCTCGTAGGACATAATCTTTCTTGGCAGCTATGAGGATGATCCTCAGGTTCCGGACCCAGTCCGTATAGTTGCTGCCATCGTCTTTCAGCTTGGTTTTCTCTAGGAACGCATTGAAGTTGAGGACTACGTTGGCCATTTGATCTACAAGACATATTGTAAATATTTTAGACTAAGTTCATGATAATAAAGTTCATCTAATCAAATTATTTAATGAACTCCCACTTAGATAGACATCCCTCTTCTAGTCATCTAAGTATTACATGATCCAAGTCAACTAGGCCATGTCCGATCATCACGTGAGACGGACTAGTCAACATTGGTGAACATCTTCATGTTGATCGTATCTTCTATACGACTCATGCTCGACCTTTCGGTCTTCTGTGTTCCGAGGCCATGTCTGTACATGCTAGGCTCGTCAAGTCAACCTAAGTGTTTGCATGTGTAAATCTGTCTTACACCCGTTGTATGTGAACGTTAGAATCTATCACACCCGATCATCACGTGGTGCTTCGAAACAACAAACTGTCACAATGGTGCACCGTTAGGGGGAACACTTCTTGAAATTATTATGAGGGATCATCTTATTTACTACCGTCGTTCTAAGTAAACAAGATGCAAAACATGATAAACATCACATGCAATCAAATAATAAACGTGACATGATATGGCCAATATCACATAGCTCCTTTGATCTCCATCTTGGGGCTCCATGATCATCTTTGTCACCGGCTTGACACCATGATCTCCATCATCATGATCTCCATCATCATGATCTCCATCATCGTGTCTCCATGAAGTTGCTCGCCAACTATTACTTCTACTACTATGGCTAACGCGTTTAGCAATAAAGTAAAGTAATTTACATGGCATTTCTCAATGACACGCAGGTCATACAAAAAATAAAGACAACTCCTATGGCTCCTGCCGGTTGTCATACTCATCGACATGCAAGTCGTGATTCCTATTACAATAGCATGAACATCTCATACATCACATATAGATCATTCATCATTCATCACAACTTTGGCCATATCATATCACAAAGCACTTGCTGCAAAAACAAGTTAGACGTCCTCTAATTGTTGTTGCAAGTTTTACATGGCTGAATTAGGGTTCTAGCAAGAACATTTTCTTACCTACGTGAAAGCCACAACGTGATTTGTCAACTTCTATTTACCCTTCATAAGGACCCTTTTCATCGAATCCGCTCCAACTAAAGTGGGAGAGACAGACACCCGCCAGCCACCTTATGCAACTAGTGCATGTTAGTCGGTGGAACCGGTCTCACGTAAGCGTATGTGTAAGGTTAGTCCGGGCCGCTTCATCCCACAATACCGCTGAAGCAAGATAAGACTAGTAGCGGCAAGAAAAGTTGACAAATCTACGCCCACAATAAATTGTGTTCTACTCGCGCAAGAAGAACTACGCATAGACCTAGCTCATGATGCCACTGTTGGGGAACGTTGCAGAAAACAAAAAATTTCCTACGGTTTCACCAAGATCCATCTATGAGTTCATCTAGCAACGAGTGATCGGATGCATCTACATACCTTTGTAGATCGCGAGCGGAAGCGTTCAAAAGAACGGGGATGAAGTAGTCGTACACGAGTGGTCCAAATCACCGGAGATCCTAGCACCGAACGGACGGCACCTCCGCGTTCAACACACGTACGGTCAGCGTAACGTCTCCTCCTTCTTGATCCAGCAAGGGGAGAGGAGAGGTTGAGGAAAATGGCTCCAGCAGCAGCACGACGGCGTGGTGGTGATGGAGCTGCAGTACTCCGGCAGGGCTTCGCCGAGCTCTATGGAGGAGGAGGAGGTGTTGGAGAGGGAGAGGGAAGCGCCAAGGCAAGGGTGCTGCTGCCCCCCCCCCTCCCCCCCGCCTTTATATAGGCCCCTGGGGGGGCGCCGGCCCTGGGAGATTGGATCTCCCAAGGGGGGCGGCGGCCAAAGGGGGGTGGAGTGCCCCCCAAGGCAAGTGGGTGCCCCCCCCCCACCCTAGGGTTCCAACCCTAGGCGCAGGGGGTGGGCCTTGGGGGGCGCACCAGCCCACTAAGGGCTGGCCCCCCCTTCCCACTTCAGCCTATGGGGCCCTCCGGGATGGGTGGCCCCACCCGGTGGACCCCCGGGACCCATCTGGTGGTCCCGGTACAATACCGGTGACCCCCAGATCATTCCCGATGGCCGAAACTGCACTTCCTATATATAATTTTTCACCTCCGGACCAATCCGGAACTCCTCGTGACGTCCGGGATCTCATCGGGGACTCCGAACAATATTCGGGTTACTGCATATACATATCTTCACAACCCTAGCGTCACCAAACCTTAAGTGTGTAGACCCTACGGGTTCGGGAGACATGCAGACATGACCGAGACGGCTCTCGGGCAATAACCAACAGCGGGATCTGGATACCCATGTTGGCTCCCACATGCTCCACGATGATGTCAGCGGATGAACCACGATGTCGAGGATTCAATTAATCCCGTATACGATTCCCTTTGTCAATCGGTATTTACTTGCCCGAGATTCGATCGTCGGTATCCCTATACCTCGTTCAATCTCGTTACCGGCAAGTCACTTTACTCGTACCGTAATGCATGATCCCGTGATCAAACACTTTGATCATATTGAGCTCATTATGATGATGCATTACCGAGTGGGCCCGATGATACCTCTCCGTCAAGCGGAGTGACAAATCCCAGTCTCGATCCGTGTCAACCCAACAGACACTTTCGGAGATACCCGTAGTATACCTTTATAGTCACCCAGTTACGTTGCGACGTTTGGCACACCCAAAGTACTCCTACGGTATCCGGGAGTTACACGATCTCATGGTCTAAGGAAAGGACACTTGACATTGGAAAACTCTAGCAAACGAACTATACGATCTTATGCTATGTTTAGGATTGGGTCTCGTCCATCACATCATTCTCCTAATGATGTGATCTCGTTATCATTGACATCCAATGCCCATAGTCAGGAAACCATGACTATCTATTGATCAACAAGCTAGTCAACTAGAGGCTTACTAGGGACATGTTGTTGTCTGTTATTCACACATGTATTACGATTTCCGGATAACACAATTATAGCACGAATAAAGACAATTATCATGAACAAGGAAATATAATAATAATGATTTTATTATTGCCTCTAGGGCATATTTCCAACATGAATATGAGAGGCGGGACAAGGAGAAAGGCCAGGACGGTACTGAGGGATCCGGCAAGAAGCGTGACGGCCAGGCGGGCCGTAGTGGCAAGGATAAACAGCAGGAGAGGCCCGCCCGGGGACGTGACAAATAGCCAGAAGACCATGATCACGAAGAGGACGATGAGTCTGGTGACCAAGAATTTTAGAAAGCTATAGAAGCCGTGTGCGTCGATGGTGGCGCCTCGCTGCATACCTCTCACCGCCAGCTTAAACAGTGGGCGCGTGAGATTACAGCGGCAGAGCCGTCGTTTGATGCCCAAAGGCCGCTGAAGTGGTCCAGCACACCTATCATTTTTTACACTGAGTATCACCCTAATCGCACCACTGCAGTCGGGTGCTTGCCATTGTTGATTTCACCAACTATACGCAACCTCAAGGTGACAAAGATGCTAGTCGATGGCGGGGCCGGTCTGAACTTAATCTCGCCTACCGTGATCGAGAAACTGCAGATTCCTGATGAAGACCTCGAAGAGACAGGCACGTTTCAGGGGGTCAACTCGGGAAGAAGTCAACCAAAGGGAAAGGTCACGTTGCCCGTGACTTTTGGGAGTGATCTGAACTACAGGACAGAAAGGATTGTGTTCGACGTTGTCAAGATCCCCTTGCCTTACAACAGAATCCTTGGCCGTCCAGCGCTGGCCAAATTCATGGCGGCGTCACATTACGCCTACAACACCCTGAAGATGTCGGGGCTTGTGACGATCATCACCGTCCCATCAAACAAGAAGGATGCGCTGATTTGCGCTGACCAACTCTACCAACAAGCAGTTGCAGCAGCCGCCACTTCTAAGGCGCTTGCTCCTGCCGCTGGAGCCCCGGGAAGGAAAAAGAAGAAGACCGGTGAGACCTCAGGCACCCACTTCGGCAAGCGCACCTCTTCGGAGTGTAGTGCTCCCGTCGAGGACGTGCCAGAGAGCTCCACCGGCGGAAACAAGAAGACCAGGGCCACACCGCTGGGAACCAAGAAGGTTTCTGTCAAGGAGGACGTCACGGGAGGGGCTTTCACCATAAGCTCCGCCCTTGACGACAAATAGGAAGACGCGCTCGTCACCTTCCTGCGGGCGAATGTCGGTGTGTTTGCATGGCAAGCATCCGACATCCTCGGCGTTCCCAGGGAGGTGATTGAGCACCACCTTGATGTCTGTCCTCATGCGCGGCCCGTCAAGCAGAAGGTCAGAAAGCAAGCCTTGGAACGACAAGAGTTCATCACAGAGGAGATCCGGAAACTGGAAGCAGCGGGTTTGGTAAGAGGAGTGCTCCATCCAACGTGGTTGGCCAATCCAGTGGTAGTGCGCTAGGCAAATGGGAAGTGGAGGTTGTGTATTGATTACACAGATATCAATAAGGCTTGTCCCAAAGACCCCTTCCCGTTGCCGCGCATCGACCAGATTGTTGACTCCATGGCTGGGTGTGATCTGTTGTCATTCCTCGATGCCTACTCCGGCTACCACCAGATCTTCATGACAAGATAAGACGAAGAGAAAACGGCATTCATCACCCCATGTGGTACGTATTGTTTCATACGGATGCCTTTCGGGTTGAAGAGTGCTGGTTCAACGTTTGCAAGGGCGGTCCAGATTGGTTTTGAACCCCAGCTACATAGAAATATGGAAGCTTATATGGACGATATAGTGGTCAAAACCAAGAACAGGGCAACCCTTATACCGGATTTACAAGAAACATTTGCAAACCTACGCAAGATCAATCTCAAGCTGAACCCTGAGAAGTGCGTGTTCGGCGTCCCGTCCGGCAAGCTTCTCGGGTTCTTTGTGTCACAGCGTGGGATAGAGGCCAATCCAGACAGGATCAAAGCTATAGAACAGATTGAAGTGCCCAAGCGGGTCAAGGATGTACGTCAGCTTGCTGGTTGCGTTGCCGCCATGAGCAGGTTCATTTCCAAGTCCGTCGAGCGCGCCCTTCCCTTTTTCAAGATTTTGAAAAAGGCGGGCCCGATGGAATGGACACCAGAAGCTGAAGCAGCATTGCAAGATTTGAAGAGGTATCTCTCCTCCACGCCAGTACTAGTTGCGCCTAGGCCACAAGAACCGTTGCTGCTATACCTGGCGGCAACGAACCAGGTGGTTAGCGTCGCGCTAGTGGCGCAGAGAGAGATTGATGACGAAGTGATAGCAGCGACAGAGCCTGATGCCGTTGGTGCAGAGACAACACAGCCGGTTGGAGTGCCGCCAAGGAATAAAATGATGTAGCACCCGGTCTACTATGTTAGCTCCCTCCTCCAGGGGGCTAGATCAAGGTACTCCGGTGTGCATAAACTGCTCTTCGGCCTTCTTATGGCCTCGAGGAAGCTGCGTCACTACTTCCAGGCGCACGAGATCACCGTCATTACTCGCCTCCCTCTGCAACGGATATTGCACAATCCAGACGCAACGGGAAGAATTGTAGAATGGGCACTGGAGCTGTCCAGCTTTGGCCTCAAGGTTGAGAGTACCTCGACGATTCAAAGACGAGTCCTGGCGGAGTTCGTTGCAGAGTGGACCGTGATGCCAGATGAAGAAACCCAGGAGACTGTTCTCCCCGGCAAAGAGGCAAGTTGCAACTGGGTCATGTACTTTGATGGAGCTTTCTCCTTACAGGGCGCCGGGGCTGGCATACTGCTTGTCGCGCCCACTGGAGAGCACCTCAAGTACGTGGTCCAGATGCACTTCCCCAGGGAGGTGTCGACAAACAATACTGCTGAGTACGAGGGGCTGCTTGCTGGTCTTAGGATCGCGGCAGACCTCGGAATCAAGAAACTCATTGTCAGGGGCGACTCGCAACTTGTCATCAAACAAGTCAACAAGGATTACCAGAGCCCGTTGATGAAGGCCTACATCGATGAAGTGAGGAAGCTGGAAGAGCGTTTTGACGGTATACAGGCCGAGCACGTTCCCCGAGCAGAGAACGACATCACCGATTACCTGTCAAAATGCGTTGCCCTCAAGCTACCTGTGGAACCAGGTATCTTTGTGCTTCACCTAACTCAGCCATCCGTTGATCCATCAACAGAACAAAACAAGAGGAGAAAAGCAGGGCCCGGCAAGTACTTTCCCGCCGAGCTCCCCAAAGCCATCGGCAAGGATGTTGCCGGAGACACTAAGCACGCCACGGGACGGCTAGCTCCGACGGAGCATCAAGCTCTTGCCGTGGAGACAGCCGCTCCTATAGCGGAGGAAATGCCTTTAGTCCTCGCCGTCGATCCCCAGGCTCCAGCATGGGCACAGCATACCGTCCGATTCCTCCAAACAGGGGAACTTCTTGAGGAGCAGGAAAAAGCGGAAAAAGTAGCATGTCGATCTACTATGTACCAGTTCATCGATGACGTCCTGTACAGAAAGAGGCCGAACGGTGTGAAATTGAAGTGTATCCCTCGAGAGGAAGGACTGGGGCTGTTGGCAGAGATACATGGAGGCATATGTGGATCCCACATAGGGTCGAGGGCCCTTGCCGGCAAAGCGTTTCGGCAAGGCTTCTTCTGGCCCACCGACCTCCAGGATGCGACGACACTAGTCACCAGGTGTGAAGCGTGTCAGTTCCATTCAAAGAAGCTTCATCAGCCAGCTCAAGCCCTTCAAACCATTCCTCTCTCCTGGCCTTTCTCAGTCTGGGGGCTCGACATACTGGGCCCTTTCCCCCGCGCTGTCGGGAGCTTTGAGTACTTGTACGTTGCAATCGACAAGTTCACAAAGTGGCTGGAAGTGGAAGCAGTGAGGAAGGTCACAACACAGTCAGCCATCAAGTTCTTCAAAGGACTGGTGTGCCGTTTTGGTGTACCCAATAGGGCCATCACCGACAACGTCACGCAGTTCACAAGCCACACGTTCATGCAATATATTCAAGACCTCGGCAGCAAGGTCTGTTTCGCTTCCGTTGCTCACCCACAAAGCAATGGTCAAGCTGAGAGGGCAAATGCTGAAGTACTGCGAGGCCTGAGGACAAAGACCTTTGACAGAGTGCGCAAGAGTGGAAGGCGCTGGATTGATGAATTGTCGGCGGTTCTTTGGTCAATCAGAACAACACCAAATCGAGCCACCGGCCAGACACCCTTTGCCCTGGTATACGGGGCAGAAGCAGTTCTCCCCACAGAACTCATATACGGGTCACCTCGAGTACTCGCTTATGACGAGCTTGAGCAAGAGCAATTGCGGCAAGATGACGCAACGCTCCTTGAGGAAGATCGTCTTCAGGCGGCTGTGAGAGCAGCGCGCTACCAGCAAGCCTTGCGCCGCTACCATAGCCGCAAGGTTCGTGCCCGAAGCTTTGAGAAAGGCGACCTTGTTCTTGGGCGCATTCAATCGGCCAAGAATTCCAACAAGTTGACGCCAAAGTGGGAAGGCCCTTATCGGGTAATACAAGTCACCAGGCCCGGCGCAGTCCGCCTGGAGACCAAAGATGCCGTTCCGGTGAGTAACTCCTGGAACATTGAGCATCTTCGCAAGTTTTACCCGTGAGGCGCGGGTTGTCGGGCCCCCCGGCAAGCCACCTTTTGTACAAGCCTTGCCGATGACGCATGTAACCCTTTGTACAAAGCCAAGCGCAGACCCTGAGCACAAATAAATGAAGCGCTGGCGCCCTAAGTTATAGCATGCATGCTAGGTTGAGTCTCGTCCTTGGTTAGGGTTGATAGTGCTTAGCAGCGGCTAACCCCTAGCTTAGAGGTCGAGTTTGCATCTCTTTGTCTTTCTTTTGTCTTCTTTGGTTCGCAGGACACACATATATCCTTGCCAAGCCACTTGGGGAGAAAAAAAGGAACAGACCAGCATCTAGGCCCCGGCAAGCCAGTATTGCCGGGGGCTGCAAGAGCAAAGATTCACCCACGGCAAACCAGGGTTGCCGGGGCCTGCAGCTTCAGATAAGTTCTTCATCCCTTATCATGCATTTCATTATGGACTGAGGTATGTCAAACCTCGTTTTCCCTTAAGCTACCGTGCTCCCCTAACTCTAGGCCCTAGGGCTCGTTCCTGGGACCAAGTTTGGTCGTGGTCGCGACAGCAAAAGGATGAAACGAGGAGCCTAAACCCACCTCATCCCTGCCTCCGCCAAAGGCGTGAAAAAGGTCGAGCGAGGTGGGGAGACGGCAAGGCCTGTTGTCGGGCGAGAAAATGTTTTATCTTAGAGATATCAAGGATTTATTCCTTGTCGTGGGTTCCACCCACGAACAAATGACCCGGCAAACATCCCTTTTTCATTAAAAACATTCCACTCAGGTACAGTCCATAGGGAATGAAAAACATGGATGAGAGGATTACAAGTTTTAAATTCAACAAAGGCCCGAAGGTTTACAGACTAAAAAGAGATAAGGTGTCCGTAATCCCTTTCTTGTCCCTCTCCTCAGGAGGCAGGTCAAGGAGGCGAAAAGGGTGAAAGGAGCGCCTAGGCAAGCTATGGGTGGCAGAAGACACCAAGAGAACATATTGGTGGCCGTCCAAAGGCTGGATGGTGATGGTGGCGCCGTAAGCAGAGCTCGAAGACGAGGCGGCAGGACGTCAGTATGCGTCGAAGGCGTCGGTGCCCGTGTACTCCGACTTGACGGCCTTGCCGCCTGCCCTCTTCCTCTTCTGCAGCCTCCCAACGCCAGCCGCCCAAGGAGACGACCCCGAGAAGTTCAAGGAGCCGGCAACACGGATGATGGGGTCGCCGGTGCCGCACGGAGTGGCGGCCGACACCTAGTCGGACCCGTCATCCTGCTGCCTACCGCCCTCGTCATCGTTGCCGCTGTCCTCCTCGTCACTCTCGCTCGAGGAGGAATCTTCACCATCAGAAGAGCTCTCCACGTAGCACCTTGCATGAGTCCCAAAGTGCCGAAGACCTTGGCGGAGAGAAGGCCACCCTCCATCAGCTTAAAATGGAGAGTGAGCCCCTCCGCCAAGCTGTGGATACAAGCAAACGTCTTCCATCCCCGACGAAGATACATCACGTGAGGAGCAGGGAAGTCAACCAGACCCGCGTACCACTGATCCCGCAGCCCCTCATGTGCAGCCGCAATGACTGCGGCGGATCCAGCTCCATCTCCCACGCGAATGGAGTCGGGAGACGAAGGCGACGGCGCGGCGGCCGGGACAGCCTGACGAAGAACTCATAGGGGTCGTCCCCAACATGGCCCTCCATTGGAGAAGAAGCTGCTGGCGGGGGCGAGGCCGGCGCGCCACCCCGTCCTCCTCTTCCCCAAGCGCCCCGGCCTCGCCCCCTCCCCCTTCCCCTCGCGGCCGGCTCTGCCGCCGTAGGCGCAGGATAAGGAGGGACGCGTTGTCGAGCAGCGACCCTCGCCGCCACCGTTGAAGGACCAGGATTTCCTCTCTCTCCATGACGGATGGACGAGGGGAGCAGAAATTGAAGGAAGAAGAAGATGGAAGAATGTGGGACGCCATCCCCCCTCCCGCTCTTTATAAAGGAACGGGGTTGGGGCTCGGCCGCCCCGCTCTGCCAATCAAGACACGGGAGGCACAGGGAGCCAGGGCCGACCCGCTGCCCCAACCAGCGACGGCTCGGTTCCTCGCCTCCACCGTTTGCCACCCCAAGCGCATGGGAGACACGTGGCAGACGTGCAGAACCGAGGGGACAGGTGAGGCGACCTCTCCCCACCCCGTGATCGTGGGGAGTGGACGCCTTGAAGACCGCGCCTCGGCCCCATTCGGTTAAATGGGTCGCGCCTCCACGCCTCCCTCCGTTTACGGGGAAGGCGCGAAGCCACCTCTTTACTACGATGTGACGCATGCCTGCATGGACTGCCCCACGCATGCCGCCCACGTCACGCCCACCTTCCCATGCTGCGCCATGCGCGCGAGTCGTGGGAAGCGCAGTGCGCGAAAAATCTTACCGCGGTAAAAACCGCCCCGCCTGCCCACGCACCGTCTTTGGGCCTAGCCCAACAACGCGTTACGCTTATGTGTGGCCCAGGCCCGGGGGCTCCTGCCGGTGTACAAGAAGAGGGGTACACTTTTTGTACCCCTATGACTATGCACGGGCAATCAGAGCCGCGCCCACGACCTGATGAGGACATGACTACCTTGAATACGACCAAAAATATTGCATACATGCATATTTGTCAGGTGATTTCTAGTGCAAACTATTCAACAATCTATTTATGTTATCCAGAACAAAAATACTTCACAAACTTTTGTGTCATGTCTAATTGCAGGTGTATGGGACATTTGTACAATCCACATATGAAGATAAGGGAAAAAGAGAAGTTTAGGTGTTGTTCAAAAAGTCCCTTCACGTCACTTTTGGGCCAAGAGAAGATAGAGTCCAAGTCTCTCACGTTCTGGATTCAGATTCGGACTGCACAGACATACCTGACTCAAAACGCCAAGAACTTTTTCATACGGACTCTGAATTGGGTGATTCTTTTTAGTTGGAAAGTAGATTTCATCCTCTTTCCAAACCAATTGGAATCACCTTTAAATTCGTCCTGAGCTTTGAGATATGGACAAAACAATCTGATGCTGCAGCAGAATCCGAGTCAAACAACAAGTCCAAAGGTGTTGCATCACCTCCACTTGGGCCCATGAGCCTTGTACGACCTAGGGTTGGTTTTAGGCTGCCTTGGGACGTCCTCCCTCCTCCTTGGCCGCCACCCCTTGCTCCTATATAAGTAGATCCACCTAGTAGCTTTTTCCTTGGGATTTGTTTAGATAAAAGTTAGCCATTGTAACTTCGTGTACTTCATTTGTGTCCAACGACCAGACCAAGACAGCTTACAGATCCCCACCTTTATCAATACTTCATTTATATTCACAATATCCAGATTGCATTATCATATTCTTGCTTGTTCTTCGATTGCTTGCAGGGATAGACCTTCGTGGTCAGGTTGATTGTGCTGCGGCGTGGTCAATAACCTCTCGGAGTTGGTTTAGCGATTGCTAAGGCGCAACGTCATGCACGTTTGTAGTCGGATCGTCAAAGTCGTCTCCACCAAATTGATAGTTATCATCTCATCGAAAGATCGGGACACCCTCGCCTCTATCAAGTGGTATCAGAGCTCCTACTGTTACATATACTGGACCAATTACTAGAGCTCGCGCACGCCAAATAAATTACCAGGTACTTACGTTTCTTGGTAATGCTTCTAATGTTCATGAGAATATGATGCTGCCTAAATTGGATACATTTGTTTTGCTTACAAATGAAGGGCCTAGCTTGGAGAAGGATGAACATTGGAGCAAGAACACGCATGGAGTTGTTGGCATGCGCAAGGGGATCAAGAAAGGAGTTACAAGTGGTATCCGTTTTCAGGTTGCTCGGTGAGAATTTCCAGTTTTCCCTAGATTAGATTTATTTTCTTACCTATTGTCCAAGAAAAAGCCACAAAAAAGTTAGATCTATTCATCCTTTTGTCCAAGCCAGTCTGGGCCTTTGCAATTTTCTTTTCATTGCTTGCATTATTGAATTATCGGTTGCATCGTCGTGTCGAGTTGCTGGTCTTAGTGTTTAGTTCCTTTAGAGTTTTGAGTTCTGTTCACATTAGTCACATCGTCGCTGCATCGTTCTCCCTTCCGCTGTCCACCACACCATCCATCAATTTCCACCACGTGCTACCCATAGTTCATTATCACAATCATAGTTGAGGTCGTTCACATCTTCGCTTGATCCAATCTGCATCTTATCTAGTTTGTCTTGGAAAGAGGGAGAAAAAAAAGACAGAGAAAAAAAGAAAAAAAAGTCAGAGAAAAAAAAAGAGAGAAAGTAAAAGAAAAAAAAGTGTGAGGAAAAAAAAAGAGAAGAAAAAAAACAAAATTCGGATCTATCTAGACTCAATCTCGTAGTTGAATTCGGATTGAAATCTGTTTTGTGCACTGTTCAGTAAAACAGGCATAACTTCCTCATACGAAGTCTGTTTTGGCTCCGCGAGTACTCAAATGAAAGCTAGCGACGAGACGCATCTAAATAGTTGCAGAAGCTTGTTCAATATTTGACACCTCAAGATCGTCTTCTAAATAGGTCTTTTTGCCCTCCGAAGTTCACAGACACAGCTTATTCCAGTTTTTCAGGCCAGTTTTCGAATTCTTTGACTCCTCATATCAATTCGGAATTGAGTGATTCTTTTTGCATTGGAAAGCTTGAGCTAGTAGCATTCTTTGAAAAAAGTTATCAAAAAATTTGCTCAAACTTTTCAAGAGGAAAGTTGGAGAGAGAGAGTTGTTGTATATCCTGCTTGGCAGTTGTTTCACATCATTATCTTTACTGCTATTGTGATCTTCACTTATATCTTGCTGTCCAAAGCTACTTCATATCCTTTATTGATGCTAGTTGTGCTACGCCGTGACCTTATTAGTGTTCTAGGCTCGCGTCTCTAGTCCGTTCTAGCCTAGGACCAGCACAGTATCGTCGTTGAGTGTTTATTCAACATTGCATCTTTGAATTGATTATTGCTAATCTTTTGCTACCATATATAGCCAACCCAGCTCCACATATTTCTACATCGTGTATATGTATGTTCCCCTGGCAATCGCTTTACACAATCTTCAGAGTTATTTGACATCGCTGGTTGCCTGTCACCACCTGCCGCATGGTAAGAACTTGTAAGATATTGATATTTGCTTTACTGTGAGCACTTTACAACCACATCCTAGTAGTTCATAGGAACATTATTCTCAAAATTTGTTTCTTGTTTCTACTAATCATGACAGGTTTCGGAGACAGAAGTTCTTGGACGACAGACACATCATCACCATCACGAGAGTTGGGACAACACACACAAGCACATGGTCAGGTTATCTCTTTACCGTCATTTGAGGGTAGATTTAATCCTGCTATTTATCTAGCTTGGGAGCTTGAAGTAGAACAAGTTTTTAGTCACCATGACTTTTCTGAACTTGAGCGAGTATGAGCTGTCACTAGAGCATTTACTGATTTTGCTTCTGTTTGGTGGAGTGTGCATTTTAAGAAAAACATTGATAACCAACCCACAACTTGGAAAGATTTGAAAGATGTAATGAGACAACAATTTTTCCCTCCTTACTATCGTCGTGAATTGCTTCGCAAATTTGAACAATTTAAACAAGGCAACAACACTGTTCATGCTTACTACCAAGAGTTCAAATCTTATATGCATCATTACGACATAGAAGAATCTGAGGATGATACAATGAATAGATTTTTTGGTGGTTTGAACCATGATATTCAAGCAAGATTTCAGTATATTCCTCGTTATATTACTGGTATGTATGTTCGTGCTTGTACCTTTGAGAGACAAATACAGGAGGACGCATTGGGTGACTACAACAACAACTATTCCAGTTCATGCTCACCACCACTGGTTGGTTCCTCGATCGTTGCACCTACTAGAGCAGCCACACCTCAGATTGTGAGCGCAGCATCATCTCAAGAGTATGGTACATTGCCATCATCCGTACCTACATCAGCTACATCTTTGCGACAAGGTAACTGTAAAGGTATTGATGATATAACTTCACATGAGAATGATGCATGCCTAGTTAACTTGAATACATCATGTGTTGAGTTACCTGTTGATTTGAGCGCATCACCTATTTTAGAGAATCATGTTACTATCATGAATGCGTCATGTGATCAAACAACTAAAATACCAACAATTTTGAGTGCACCCGATGAATTAACTGTTGATGCAAAAGAACCAATGTTTACTCATTTTGATATGACCTCTAATCTTGGTGATGATTCTGTGTCAAATGACTTATTGCGTGTTTGCTTATTTAAGCATGTTGTAGCATGTAAATTTGATGCAATTAAGGTTTATTCACCAATTTTGCCATGGTTTAATGATGAATATTCTCAATCTTTTCATATGAATAAGAGCTTCACTTATATGTGCAAACTGAGTTGTAATACTTTCATGCCTTCTACTTCTTGTGATAATATTTTGGCTTTATATTTTATTAACTACGAAAGTTACTCATGTATACATGTGTCATATGTGCAAAATCCACGGGAAGTAAAAATGGATGACATATACAACATGTACACCTTGTCTTTTTTGTTAGCCACATTTCAGATTAAGAAACGTCGGGGACGGCTTTGTTTTCAAGAAGGGGAGGATGATCAGGACATGACTACCTTGAATACGACCAAAAATATTGCATACATGCATATTTGTTAGGTGATTTCTAGTGCAAACTATTCTACAATCTATTTATGTTATCCAGAACAAAAATACTTCACAAACTTTTGTGTCATGTCTAATTGCAGGTGTATGGGACATTTGTACAATCCATATATGAAGATAAGGAAAAAGAGAAGTTTAGGTGTTGTTCAAAAAGTCCCTTCACGTCACTTTTGTGCCAAGAGAAGATAGAGTCCAAGTCTCTCACGTTCTGGATTCAGATTCGGACTGCACAGACATACCTGACTCAAAATGCCAAGAACTTTTTCATACGGACTCTGAATTGGGTGATTCTTTTTTTTGTTGGAAAGTAGATTTCATCCTCTTTCCAAACCAATTGGAATCACCTTTAAATTCGTCCTGAGCATTGATATATGGACGAAACAATCTGATGCTGCAGCAGAATCCGAGTCAAACAACAAGTCCAAAGGTGTTGCATCACCTCCACTTGGGCCCATGAGCCTTGTACGACCTAGGGTTGGTATTAGGCTGCCTTGGGACGTCCTCCCACCTCCTTGGCCACCACCCCTTTCTCCTATATAAGTAGATCCACCTAGTAGCTTTTTCCTTGGGATTTGTTTAGATAAAAGTTAGCCATTGTAACTTCGTGTACTTCGTTTGTGTCCAATGACCAGACCAAGACCGCTTACGGATCCCCACCTTTATCAATACTTCATTTATATTTGCAATATCCAGATTGCATTATCATATTGTTGCTTGTTCTTCGATTGCTTGCAGGGATAGACCTTCATGGTCAGGTTGATTGTGCTGCGGCGTGGTCAATAACCTCTCGGAGTTGGTTTAGCGATTGCTAAGGCGCAACGTCGTGCATGTTTGTAGTCGGATCGTCAAAGTCGTCTCCACCAAATTGATAGTTATCATCTCATCAAAAGATCGGGACACCCTCGCCTCTATCACGACCACACCAAGCAAGGCAAGGGAGGTGAGCCAGGGTAAGACCGAAGCTCAAGGTGACTAGAACGACACCAAGGCCAGGACCACGAAGAGCCAAGGGGCGAGGCGGGCTCCCCCGGAAAGATCCTTGCCGGGGCCGGCTTTAGCAGCCCCGGCAAGACCCTTGCCGCCGCAACTCGCCCCACGCCTACGGAGCAAATCACCCTTGAGTCCACTGCCCCCATGAGGCAAGGATTCGGGAGACATCCCCATGGTGGCATGCAGATATTTGTGAAGACATTCAAGATCAGATACGCACTAAGAAGACGACGATCCTTGGCGGGATCCTAGCCGAGGAAGACCACAAGACCCCCGGCAAGCGCCTTGCTGGGGATGACAGCAGGCGCCTCGGCAAGAACCTTGCCGGGCCCCGGCAAGGCCCTTGCCGCGGACATCCACAGGGCCACCATCAGGCCCACGCCAACTAAACCTCAACCGCCGTATGCATGCAGCTACCAACCCAACCAGCTGGGCAGGCACCTGCGTGGCGGCATGCAGATCTTTGTGAAGACCCACCACTGCACCACCTCAGCTGCCTACCTACCTACATGGCATCACAGGCATCGCTGGACAGGGCGCGTGTCGACACAAGAAGGAGCGGCGACGGACGAGACGAATTTCTCCCCCGTCCCCGATAAAGCAAGGACACCTAAGCGAGACGCATTAAATGCGCCTTGTCATGTAATGCGAGGGATAACCTCGCATCGCTGTACCCTTTCCACCTCCTGTGTGCCACTGTGGCGACCCCTTTTCTATAAAAGGAGGCCTAAGGCGACCAGGAGAAGGATTCGGCTTTTTGGAGCACCTAACGCCCCAGAGCTAGCTCAGGAACAGGAATATACATCCACCAAAGCATGAGTAGGGTTTTACGCATCCTCGCGGCCCGAACCTGGATAAACAAATTGTGTACTATCTGTTTGATCCGCTCTTCTCACGACCCCGCGCCCCGCTAACCGTAGTAGGGATTCTTGTGATCCCATAGGTGTCGTTCCCACCAACAACTTCCATCGGAAGAGTACTCTATGTGGAGAGGCTGGCAGCTGGGTCCACGGCCGCAGCAAGGAAGTGCCTCCTTATTACGCGAAAAATAATGATGTCTCCACCTGACAGCAGGGACCCACCAGACAGGACACCGTATTTCATGAAAAAAATGCTCCCCCCTGACTGCTGGGACCCACCAGCTACACCTTCGCACGCAAGGAAGTGCGCCCATATTACGGGTAAAAAAATGATTCGCCCCCTGACTGTTGGGACCCACCAGCTACATCTTCGCACGCAAGGAAGTGCCTGACAGTCGGGACCCACCTGGTCGAAGCGTACGTAGTGTTGTCATTCTGGTCACGAACGTGTACGTACATACTGGTCGATCGGCCTGTCTGCAGGCTGCAGTGATGAACCGTGGCTGTTTAAGGAAGGGCACGTGTCGTAGTAGAGGCACACACGTGTCGTAGTAGAGGTGCACAAATGTCATAGTAGAGGCGCGCATGTAGCATGTCACGTAGTCCCGTTAATATCGTTTACACGTACGTACAACGGCCAGGGTGCAAGGAAGTAAATACGGCCACGTACGTACATACGAGCGGGGTCTCGAACGCCTACTCGCGCATACGTACGGCCAGGGCTCGTGTACATGGCTGGGTCAGAATGGAGAAACTGCGTCATCTCGTGTTCATCGGGAGGCAATGGAATGTGTCGTGTTCATCGGTAGGCAATGGAATGCGTCGTGTTCATCGGGAGCCAATCGGCTTGGACGGAACGGCCGATCGAAACGAGGCCTGGCGTACTGCAGAATGGAGGAAACGGCCTTGTGTTCGACTGGCCACGGTCGAAACGGGATCATGTTGATCGAGAGGGGTCTGACGTACCGCAAAACAAAGGAAACAGACTTCTCTTGGATGTCCTACAGTCGAAACAGGGTCCTGTTGATCGGGAGGGGTGTGGCGTACCGCAAAACGGAGGAAACGGACTTGTGCATGTTGGAGCACTATGGTGGAAACGGGGGTCCTGTACGTCAGGAGGGGTGTGGCGTACCGCAAAACGGGACTCCATGGGATACTGTTCATCTCCACCTTCGACTGCCTCCACGGGCTACTGTTCATCCACCGTCGACCTCCTCCAGCCTCCACCTGCGATTGTTCATCCATGGGCTCATGCTCATCCAGCCTCCACCACTCCTCCACGGGCTACTATTCAACGAGCCCTCTCCATGGGGTCCTCTTCGACCACCCCTCCACGGACTACTGTTCATCCAGCCCTCCATGGGATCCTGTTCATCCACCCCCCAACCGGCTCGATCGGGGTCCTGTTCATCCACCCCCCAACCGGCTCGATCGGGGTCCTGTTCATCCAACGGCAACGGCCTCTACTACCTCAAGGTCCTTTTCATCCAACCCCCCCCCCCAACAATGCTCACAGTTCATCAAGGGAAGGAGGCAGCAGGGTTCGGTCAGCTTTAGTTAGCAGCAGTAGTGAAGGAACCGCTCGATCTGGTTCAGTTAACAGCCATCGATCGATAGCTTGGGTTCAGTAACGCGTAGCCTGCAGTGCAGTCGCTCGGGTTCAGTAGGCAAACGCCTCGCTCGGGTTCTGTTAGAGCCCAACGCCTCGCACCCACGCGCGTACGGGTACAAGAGAAACGCACATCGCTCGGCCCCCAACCACCTACCGTAACCGGGAACTCCTCGATATTTTCCTCGCCCCCGCTTCTACCATGGTTTTTTCCATCATGGACGGCCCAAAGAATGTCAAGCAGCTGCATCTCCGGCCCGCCCAGGATGAAAAGCCCATTTTCTGTCATGATTTTTGGTCATAGAAGTAGGATCCCACCACATCTATGATGATACCGGGTTTTGTCACAATTATCGTCATTGAAGTGTCATAAGCATGACAGGAAAAAAATTCGTTCGGCCCAAAATGTCACGGATGTGTCTTTTTTTTTTGTAGTGCATGTAGATCACTAAATATGAAATGTATGGTTTAATGGTATTGATGTCGTAATATGAAAGGATATTGGTTCATGATCATTGGTTAGTAGAAATATAGGTATTAAAGCTTGTTATTAACTTCTAATCTAAGTGTTGGAAATGGCATGGTGGGGAGGTTTGAGCATTTGTATTTCTGATTGAAATCCTTGTGTGCTATTATAATCGGATGCACGCGATGGTTAACTCCTACCAACCAATTTCCTAGGGGCATGCGAGTAGTACTTTGCTTCGAGGGCCAATAGGCTTTCACAATAAGTATGTGAGTTCTTTATGACTAATGTGAGTCCATGGATTATACACCCTCCTACCTTTCTGCAATTTGCTATCCTCTTTGGTACTGTGCATTGCCCTTTCACACCCCGAGAGTTGGTGCAAACTTCGCTTGTGCATCCAAACCCCATGGTATGATACGCTCTATCACACATAATCCTCCTTATATCTTCCCCAAAACAGCCACCATACCTACCTATTATGGCATTTCCATAGCCATTATGAGATATATTTCCATGCAACGTCCACCATGCCGTCACATGACTGGTGTGTTCATCATCATATTGCTTTGCATGATCATATAGAGCTGATATGATATGTGTGGCTCAGCCACCATTCATCATTATTATACATGTTATGCTAGATTGTTGCACATCCTGGTACACTGCCAAAGGCATTCATATAGCGTCATATTTTTTCAGTTTTATCGAGTTGTAAGTAAAAAAAGTGTGATGATCATCATTATTACAGCATTGTCCCAGTGAGGAAAGGGTGATGGAGACTATGATTCCCCCACAAGTCGGGATGAGACTTCGGACGATATATCAAAAAAAGAGGTCAAAAGAGCCAACAAAGAAATGAGAGAAAAAGAGAAGGTGCAATGTTAGTATCCTTTTCCACACGTGCGCTTTAGAGTAGCACCATGTTCTTCATATAGAGAGTCTCCTGAATTGTCACTTTCATATACTAGTGGGAATTTTTAATTATAGAACTTGGCTTGTATATTTCGATGATGGGCTTCCTCAAATGCCTGAGGTCTTCATGAGCAAGCAAGTTGGAGGCACACCCACTTAGTTTCCGTTGAGCTTTCATACAGTTATAGCTCTTAGTGCATCCATTGCATGGCAATCCCTACTCCTCGCATTGATATCGATTGATGGGCATCTCCATAACCCGTTGATTAATTAGCCGCGTCGATGCAAGAATTTCTTCCTTTTTGACTTACCTTATTAATCTCTATCACCGCATTTTATTCCACCTATAGTGCTATATCCATGGCTCATGCTCATGTATTGCTTGGGGTTGAAAAAACTGCAGCGCGTTAGAAGTATGATCCAATTGCCTGGTTTGACACGAGGGTGCTTATGATTTATATTTACGTGGTGAAAGTGGAGTCATGCCATGCTAACATGATAAAATGAGTGGGGATAACATTCATTAAGGATCTTATATTTTGAAAAAGTAATTATTATGTTTCTATTCATGGATATTATTATGTTGATATTGTTACTTCATCATTTCTCATCAATTATATAGTAAAGAGCTTACATGATACAAATGTTAGGTAGCATTCAACATAAAAAATTCTTTTACCATTTACCTACTCGACGACGAGCAAGAATTGAGCTTGAGGATGCTGATATGTCTCCAATGTATCTACAATTTTTAATTGTTTCATGCCCCTATATTATCAATCTTGGGTACTTTATATGCATTTTTATGCTATTTATATCATTTCTCAGAACTAACCTATTAACCTTGTGCCTAGTGCTAGTTGCCATCTTCTGGTTGTTATTGGTTTTCTAGAAAATCAGTACCAAACGGAGTCCAAACGCTATGAAACTTTTTGAAGATTTTTGTGGACAAGATAGACCCTACAAGCTTTGGGAGAAGACCAGACATGAGGCGAGGAGATGGCAAGGAAACCATGGCTCTGTCTAGGGTAATTCCACTCCTATAAATTCTCAAATATCGGGAAACTAACACAGAGCAACCCGAAACACATTTTCGAATGCTACAACCTTCTATAATTCCGCGATCCCATCGGGAGGCATATTCCGGTACTCTGCGGAGGGGGAATCGATCACGAAGGGCCTCTACATCAACCTTGCTGCCCTTCCGATGATGCGTGAGTAGTTCACCATAGACCTATGCGTCCATAGCTAGTAGCTAGATGGTTTCTTCTCTCTCTTTGATCTTCAATCCAGTGTTTTCTCGATCTTCTTGGAGTTCTATCCGATGTAATCTTCTTTTGTGGTGTGTTTGTTGGGATCCGATGAATTGTCGGTGTTTGGTCAGATTATTCATTGAAAGTAATTGAGTCTTTCTTGAACTCTATTATGCATGATTATGATAGCTTTTAATTTCTCCCTGATCTATCTATTTTGTTTGGCCAAGTAGATTGATTTATTTCCTGTGGGAGGGGTGCTTTGTAATGGTTTCAATCTTGCGTGTCCTCACCTCGGGATAGAAGGGGTATTGAGGCATGTATTGTATTGTTGCCATGAATGAAGGGTGAAACGATGGGGGTTATTAAAATTGCTTGAGTTTACTTTTTCTACATCATGTTATCTTGTTTAAGGTGCTGCTCTATTTGTCATGAACTTCGTACCATAGATGCATGCCGGATAGCAGTCTAATGGTGGAGTAATAGTAGTACATGCAGGCAGGAGTCGGTCTACTTGTCACGGACGTGATGCCTATATGTGTGATCATTTCCATGAATAATGCCATAACTATGTGCTTTTCTATCAATTGCCCAACAGTAATTTGTTTAGGCACCGTATTCAATGTGTTCGAGAGAGAAGCTCTAGTGAAAACTATGTCCTCCGGGTCTACTTTTATCATATTATAAAAACCAAAAATACCTTTTTGTTTTTATTTTCCTTTTATCTATCTATCACTACTAGAATTAATCCTTGCAAGTAATGAGTTCACGGGGATTGACAACCCGCTTGCCCTCGTTGGATGCAATTATTTGCTTTTGTGTGTGTAGGTGTTGAAGATGAGAATTTGCGTGGTTCTTCTATTGGTTCGATAACCTTGGTTCTCACTGAGGAAAATGCCTATCTCTATTATATTGATCTGCCCTTCCTCTTTGGGGAAAATACCAACGCAGCTTACAATTAGCAGCCACGGGCTGCTGATCAGCCACTACACGAACCAACCTTGCCCGCTGACCAGCAGCTCCGAACAGGGGATGCTGATAAGCGAGTGCGCGAACTGGCCTTTCTTCTTTATCAGCAGCTCCTACCAGCCTCCCACCCCCCACCCCCACGCCGCCAATGAAATGAACTACATTTCCCGCAAAATGTGACGCTTGGCGATGCCTATTTAGACTGCAGAGACAATAGCACCTAACCACATTATGACATGGGCTCGTAAGGCTACGACGCCCATACAACTGTAAGAGAAGCCCAAGGAGGGAAGGAGACGCCAAAAAAGAAGGTGGAAGAATAATATCAATGTTGAGGTGAAAATTGACTTAGATAATTATTTGCAATATGATATGTTGACTATACAGAAAACATCGAATGAGGATCTACATACTCTAGATAAGAAAGAGTTAAATGTGTACTTGGACAATAATCCTATTAAAATGGCACGTCAGTACAAGAATGGAGTGGAATTCCTTCTATCAAAAGACATGAAGAAGGCAGGCACGAATTGCACGTCGTTGTAGAACTAGTGCCTTAAGAAATTGAAAGAATTTCTGAACAAACAAGGCTTTGAAGTGCACTTTCGGAATCAATTTGGAACAGTCCTGGGTTCCTTCATTGTAGGCTATCAAGATTTGTTTTCTTACTCTTCAGCTTCAAACATCTTGATGTGAATCTTATGAGATGTTGTGTCTTGTAAGTATAGTCCTCATCATTTTATGTCAAAATTCCTTTAAATGATAAAGGTTGATTCCTTTGTTGTCTCACACTAATGGTGACTTAGTACAAAGCGAGGTTCAAAATGGTGGGTTTATTTGACCTAGTTTTTACATCAAATTTTTGTATTGATTTGCAGAAGAACTTTGCCTTCGAACATGTCGCCAATACGCTTCATAACCAACAATTCGCACATTTCTTGCCGCACTCATACTTCGAACAATAAGTTCATCACACATCTACATTACTTCTCTCTATTAAACACATATTTCTAATGAAGTTATTTCTTCTTGTAGTGACCACTGGATCTTGATCGTGATTATACCAAAGCTTGGCAGAGCCTCCTACCTTGATTCTCTCAAGAACTATCCCAACCCTCTGGATTTGACATTCATTCAAGAATTCTTGGGAAGCTATTAGCAATTTTGTTTCGTAACCCCTACCCATCTCCCATATTATAATTGATTACACAACTGTCCATCTTCTTTTCTAGTGCTTTTGCCAAGTACACCAATATTTTAGGAGAGAACTCGAGGCCCATCGAAAACAAGAAAGATTTGCAACACATAGCCCATATTAAGGTACGTGAGATATGAAATTCGATTTATAGTTACTTATATGATGTAGTTTACAGAAACCATGTTCCTAATGTAGTAATGTGTTGAAGTTGCTTCACAATCACATTTTAAATTATATGATTAAGTGCAAATTCGGTTATATGTTCTTAGCCATATGCCATAACTCATTTTTGAACATAATTTCAGTTTCAGCAACCAGCCAGGGCCAGCATTGTTGCCTATATGTTTGCAAACATATGGCTAGACTCTGCCCAACTGCAAAGACCGAGGACTGCAGACAACTTAATATCGCTAGATCCATATCTCAAGTACTTGACTACTCTTAAATCATGTATGGAAAATATTAACATAATAACACAACACAAATCCTAACATCAATGAATGGGCAACTGATGCCTGATGACGAAATGACGGAGATGAGGACAAAGCATGCTTCATTCCTCACCAAATTTCCTATCAATGAGAAGCATGGATTTAAGATATCAAACATTATGAGTTAATTTTTTGGTTGATTGTCTGCCTCATGTGCCCGTTTGGTACATGTGTTGTCCTTCATACATGGAAATTTTCCATCACAATTGACTATATGTTCATGTGGTTGTAAAACTACATCGCGTATCATCATGTTCATTATTTAACTCTATATTTATATGTGTGTGTGTGATGATTGTGTACTACACATGCTTTCTACAAATTTGTGTATTTGGGAAAATGTTAGGGGCTCATAATTTGAAATGCCAAAAGGATTTCATCAAGTCACCCACAATTTGAAATAACCAACCATGTGTGATCATAAAAAAGGAGCACGTGTGAACGACTACGCAATCGTGTGCGATGTAGAAAACAAAGCCCACGGGTAAATATAAAACAACCGCGTGAACTCAAAAAGATATATTACATGGTCATCATTAAAATAATTGTCTGCAATAATGCAAGATAGCATATGATCAAATTTGAGAAGCAGTCTATGAGGAACAAAGATGCCCACACGATTTGTAAAAATAAATCGTGTTGGATCACTTGCGCTATCTTCAGTGTTTTCTTCCGGGAAAATGTGTGTGATGAGCTTAAAGATCGCATATATTTTCTGTTACATAACTGTTTGCCATCCGTACTTCATCACACACAGTTTATCATTGGCAGTCATCTGCGATTATCTAACATATCACACATGATTTGAGGGTACCGGCCGTGGTTAATGAGATCAGCGCACATGATTTTTTACCATCAACAATCGACTCCTTCATCACCAACCCACTCAAGCACACGGTTGTGGAACCTGTCTATGATTGTGGTACAAACCGTGTGAATAACGGTCGGTTGTACTAGTGAACTCTTTGTGACAGCCTGATTTTTGGCCCTTTCTTTTTCTTTTGTTTTTCTGAGGTTTTTGCTTGAGTTTTCTTTTTCCATGGCTTTATGGTCTGGAAAGTAAAGAAGATGAACTCTTCTTTGTTTCCAGAGTGGCTTGTCATACCCAAATCCTTCCCTAGACCCTGTCATTTTCATCCTAGCCCAAATCCCAATATTCTTTTCCGTGGGAATATGCCTTTTCTATTAAAGGAATAACTCAATTTGCCCTAGGTTGTGAAGCAACCTATATTTCCATCACTCCTTGTCGGTGTACTAAAGTAGGGGTACCTTAGTACCCCGAACTTGTGCACGGGCAGTCGTAGCACCCCGCGGCAAGGCTTGCCAGGCGATCGCCAAAACTCTCCATGGTCCATTTTTGGGCCATCCAAGAACAAAGCATTTGAGCCAAGGCCCCGGCAGGAGGAGCTTGCCGGGAAGGCCACCCGAAGAGAGCAAGGCCCCGGCAAGAGGAGCTTGCCGGGACGGCCGCTCGAAGCACAAGGCCCCGGCAAGAGAAGCTTGCCGGGAAGGCCGACCAGGGCACGACAAGAGACTTGCTGCGACGCGCCACGCGTCCCGGCAAGGACCGGTGAGCAACAAGCTCCCGGGCGCGACAAGGCATCAACCGCGGCAAGGCGCTTGCCGCGGCAAGTCACCACCCCGCGCCTGCGTTCCAGCTCATCCACCCATGTGTCGCTCTGGGGCCATTCCAGGCGTACGTGGCGAGAGGCTGCGCAGCCAGGGGCATGCGGTGGCGAAGCAACGCTGACAGGATAGCCGTCGTGGCAAACGGTGGCGCCTCTGACGGTCCCTTTTCTGCACTGTTTGGGTGACCTAGACGGGCATTTAATGCCCTTGTCCCCTGCCGTCAGAGTTAGGTATGATAGCACTGTGCAAACAGCTGTACCCAACATAGCGTTTTCCAGTTTTACCCCCGCCTACGTTGCCACCTGTGGGTAACCCCTTGCGCATATAAAAGGAGGCCCCATGCGCAACGTAAGGGGAGGAGGGAGGAGACCACTCACGCTCGGTCTGACTAGTTGCCTGAGTATACTGTAGCACTCAGCGCTCCCGAACAAGAACACAATACAAACCACAAAGCAGCAGTAGGGTTTTACGCATCCGTGTGGCCCGAAGCTGGGTAAACCCCTTGTGTGCATCGCCTCGATCCGCTCTTCGCGCGACCTCCGCCCCCCGCCGAACCAGAAAGGGGCTCGGTCCCCATAGGTGTTCGTGGAGGCAGATTTCCCCCGACATCTTTGGCGCGCCAGGTAGGGGGCGTCGAGGTTGTGTGAACCTGATCCGGCGTCTGCACAGGCTAGATTTCCATCATCTTCATCGACATGCCACCGAAGAAGAAGGCTCCGGAGGTGGCTGGTCCGTCCGCGTCGAACCCACCGCCCCTGGAGCAAACGGGTGGTGGGGACGGCACCGGCGGCGGAACGGGCGTCGCCAAGCCAGCTCATGGTGCCACGGCGTCCGAACATGCACCGCGCCCCTCTCAGGAGGCACGGGACCAGCAGCTTCTTGGCACTCATGGTACCATACGCTCGCTGGACCCAGATCGAGCTGGTGGATCCCAGGGTGCTCAAGGCCAGCATACACACCAACGTGCTGACGCGAGCGTGGCGCGACTGCCTGGTCCGGGTGCTGCTCCTTCTAACATAGTTAGAAGTTCGAGCACATCCCGCTCCACGCGCCGTTCGCCACCGCTGCCCGCCACTCCAGCAGAAGCTCTAGCACGAGCTCAACTGCTCCTAGACTACCCTCCAACGGCGGACAAGCTCGACGACTAGAGGGCCACGATACAGAGTCTCATCGGCTTCGCTAACGGCGACACCCCGCGGCAGCATAGTGCGTCGCAGCCGCGGCAGGTCGGCCAGGCGAGAACCGATGGCACCAAGACCGGTGGGGGTGCGACCACCGTGCATTCCCCGCCCCAAAGGCCAAGATCGCCGACTCGCCGGAACCATCACGACAACGACTCCACCGCGTCGTCAAATCCGTGAACTCGTCGCGATCAACGCCAAGTTCTTCACGAACGAGAGCAAGAGGACGCTCGTACTCGCATCGAGCGTTGAAGAGAAGCGCGGCGTCAATCAGACCAGCGCGCTGGGCCCTCTGTCGACATGCATGCGCCGGGGGGACCAGGCGACCTGCCGTACGCGGTAGGCTGCCCTGCGTTCACCCGTGAGCTGCGGCAAGTCCAGTGGCCCAGCATGAAGAATTTCAAGCCAGACGTACCGGAGAAGTACGACGGCAAGTCGCATCCGTCGGAGTTCCTCAGCATCTACACCATTGAGGTGCAGGCTGCTGGAGGGCGAGACGACAAGATCCTTGCCAACTACTTCCCGCTGGTACTCAAATCCAACGTCAGATCCTGGCTCATGCACTTGCCGGATAACTCCATAACCTCCTAGACAAACTTGTGCCATCAGTTTGTTGGCGCCTTTACAGGCGGCCACAAACCCCATGGCCAAGCGAGCGACCTTCATCTGCTCATCCAGAAGGAAGGGGAACCCTTGCGCAAGTTCATCCAGAGATTCAGCCGCGTACACTACAACATCCCAGACATCCACCCTGCCGCGGTCATCAGCGCGTTCCATCAGAACGTGCGTAACCGCAGGATGCGGGAGGAGATGGCGATGTGCGAGATCAAAGACGTCAGCGAGCTATATGCCCTGGCCGACAAGTGTGCACGTGCTGAGGAAGGAAGGAAACTCCCCGGAGAGAACACTGGAGCAGGAGAATCTGACAGTGAGGATACCGGCCCGGCAAGGAAGAACCGACGGCGGAGCAACAGGAAGAAGAAGAGCCAAGAAGTGCTGGTTGTTGAGCAGTCCGGCGATGAAGGCGCCGCCAAGAAGGCCCAGGCTGGTAGCTCCGGCAAGGAGGTTGCCGGATGCACCCACTGGCAGGCTGTGGCGGTCGCCGACAAGTGGGACGACACCAACAAACAGTACTGCAAGATCCACCGCACCAAGGGCCATGACCTCCAGAGCTGCAAGCAGGTCGAGCGGCTCGTCGAGCTGCAAAAGGCCGAGTACGAGCGACGCGACAAGGAGAAAGCCCGGGGAGGTGGCGGAGGATCCGGCACGAAGCGCCCCGGCCAGGGAGGACGCCGCGACAAGGACAAGCAGCGGCAAGCAGACAGACCTCCCCGCGGCCGCGACAAGGACGAAGACGACGACGAAGACGAAGACATGGATGATGTCGAAACCAGTGAGCAGGAGTTTCAGAAAGCCACGGAGGTCTTGTGCGTAGACGGCGGTGCTTCTCTGCATACTTCTCACCGCCAACTCAAGTAGTGGGCGCGGGAAGTCAATGCAGCGGAACCACCCATCGAGTCGCGCAAGCCTCTGAAATGGTCCAGCACGCCTATCATCTTCGATATTGAGGACCACCCTGACCGCACAACTGCGATCGGGTGCTTGCCGATGTAGGTCTCACCAACAGTCCGCAACCTCAAGGTCACTAAGATGCTAGTCGACGGCGGGGCCGGCTTGAACCTGATCTCCTCCGCTGTGCTCCAGAAACTCCAAGTCCCCGACAGCTAGCTCGAAGAGACCGGCACGTTCCAAGGGATCAACCCGGGAAGGAGCAAGCCGAAGGGGAAGATAACGTTGCAAGTGACATTTGGCAGCAAGCTGAACTTCAGGACAGAGAGGATCACTTTTGACGTTGCCGATTTTCCATTGTCCTACAATGGAATTCTCGGCCGTCCAGCGCTCGCCAAGTTCATGGCGGCCTCTCACTATGCATACAGCATGCTCAAGATGCCAGGCCCGATAAGCGTCATCTTTGTCCTCGGCGACAAGAAGGATGCCCTTATCTGTGCCGACAAGATCTACCGGGAAGCAGCAGCCGCAACGGATCACAAGCCACTTGCCGCTGAAGCCCCCGGAGGGAAGAGGAAGACCAAGCCCGGCAAGTGCTCTGGTGCCCACTCCGGCAAGTGCACCTCTTCGGAGTGCTGCGCTACCGTCGAGGACGCGCCATCGAGCTCCATCGGCAAGAGTAAGAAGTCAATGGCAGCCTCGCCAACGACCAAGAAGGTGTCTGCCAAGGAGGACGGCACTGGTGGTACCTTCACCATCAGTGCCACTCTCGACCCCAAATAGGAAAGCGCGCTCGTCGCTTTCCTGCGGGCGAATATCGATGTGTTTGCCTGGCAACCATCTGACATCCCCGGCGTTCCCAGGAAAGTGACTGAGCACCACCTCGCTGTCTGTCCTCATGCGCGGCCCGTCAAGCAGAAAGTCAAGAAGCAAGCGGTGGAGCGCCAAGAGTTCATCGCAGAAGAGATCAAGAAGTTGGAAGCGGCAGGCCTTGTCAGAGGTATGCTCCATCCGACATGGTTGGCCAATCCTGTTGTCGTGCGCAAAGCAAATGGGAAATGGAGGCTTTGCATCGACTTTACTAATGTTAACAAAGCTTGTCCTAAAGATCCCTTTCCCTTGCCGCGCATTGACCAGATTGTTGACTCCACGGCCGGATGTGACCTGCTTTCATTTCTTGACGCATACTCAGGATACCATCAGATCTTCATGGCTGAAGAAGATGAGGAAAAGACCGCATTCATCACTCCATGTGGCACGTACTGTTTCGTACGGATGCCTTTCGGTTTGAAGAATGCTGGTTCGACGTTTGCGAGGGTTGTCCATACCGCTTTTGAGCCGCAAATCCACAGAAATGTGGAAGCCTACATGGATGACATAGTGGTCAAAAGCAGGAACAGGGCAACCCTGATTCAAGATTTAGAAGAGACCTTTACGAACCTGCGCAAGATCACCCTCAAGCTCAACCCCGAGAAGTGCGTGTTTGGAGTCCCTTCCGGCAAGCTTCTCGGGTTCTTCGTGTCTTAGCGAGGAATCGAAGCCAATCCAGACAAAATCAAGGCCATCGAGCAGATTGAAGCACCAACACGCGTCAAGGATGTATGAAGGCTTGTCGGCTGCGTCGCGGCTCTTAGCAGGTTTATTTCCAAGTCTGCAGAACGCGCCCTGCCATTTTTCAAAGTTTTGAAAAAGGCGGGTCCAGTAAAATGGACTCCAGAAGCGGGGGCTGCGCTGCAGGACTTGAAGAAATACCTGTCCTCCGCTCCAATACTTGTCGCGCCTAAACCACAAGAGAAGTTGCTGCTGTACCTGGCGGCAACCAATCAAGTGGTTAGTGCTGCGTTAGTAGCGGAGAGGGAGGCAGATGATGAGCTAGCAACCACGGCAAGCGCGTCCAGCGACAAGCAGGAGGCTTCCCCGACAAGCTCTGGCCCCGACAAGGATGAATCTGCGCAGGAGCGAGTGGAGGTGCAGAAGAAGAGAATGGTGCAGCGCCCAGTTTACTTTGTCAGCTCCCTTCTGCAAGGGGCTAGGTCAAGGTACTCTGGTGTGCAGAAATTGCTTTTCGGCCTTCTCATGGCCTCGAGAAAGCTGCGCCATTACTTCCAAGCACATGAGATTACAGTTGTCACCCGCTTTCCGCTGAAGAGGATACTGCAGAATCCAGAAGCAACAGGCAGGATTGTCGAGTGGGCACTAGAACTGTCAAGCTTCGGTCTCAAATTCGAGAGCACTTCAACTATCCAAAGCAGAGCATTGGCGGAGTTCATAGCAGAGTGGACACCGACACCATACGAAGAGATCCCAGAGACGAGCATCCCCGTCAAAGAAGCAAGCAAAGAGTGGCTGATGTATTTTGATGGTGCCTTCTTGCTGCAAGGCGCCGGTGCTGGCGCGTTGCTTATCGCGCCCACCGGAGAGCATCTCAAGTACATAGTCGAGATGCACTTCCCCAAGGAGCAAGCAACCAACAATACTGCAGAGTATGAAGGTTTGCTCGCCGGTCTCAGGATCGCGGCAGAACTTGGGATCAAGAAGCTCATTGTCAGGGGTGACTCGCAGCTTGTCGTCCGCCAAGTGAACAAAGATTACCAGAGTCCGTTGATGGAAGCGTACGTTGATGAAGTGAGGAAGCTAGAAGAGCGCTTTGACGGCCTGCAAATGGAACACGTTCCAAGAGCTGAGAACGACATTGTTGATGGCCTGTCAAAGTGCGCAGCACTTAAGTTACCTGTGGAGCCAGGAACCTTTGTGCTCAAGCTGACTCAGCCATCCGTAACACCATCAACCGGACAGAGCAAGAAGAGGAAGTTGGTCTCCGGCGACTATCTTCCGGCAGAGCTCCCCGGAGCCGCCGCCAAGAAGGTCCCCAAGATCGATGCCAAGAGTGCTGAGGAGCAGTCTGCTCCGGCAAACCCCAGGGTTTGTTCCGTAGAAGCAGGCGCTCCTGACAAGTTTTGCTCCGGCAAGGTTGCCGGGGAACATCAAGCTCCGGCTGAGCCCCAGATCCTCGCCGTAGAAGCGGACGTTCCCGCAGCAGTAGATGTGCCTTCAGTCCTTGTTGTCGAGCCACAGGCTCCAGCATGGGCGCAGCAGACTGTCCATTTCCTCCAGAACGGAGAACTTCCCGAAGAACAAGAAGAAGCGGAAAGAGTAGCCCGGCGCTCAAGTATGTACCAGTTCATCGACAACACACTGTACAGAAGAGGGCGCAACGACGTGAAATTGAAGTGTATTCCCCGGGAAGACGGACAAAAGCTGTTGGCGGAGATACATGGAGGCATATGCGGTCACCACATTGGCGCAAGAGCACTTGCCGGCAAAGCGTTCCGGCAAGGTTTCTTCTGGCCAACAGCCCTCTAGGATGCAACTGCACAAGTAACCAAGTGTGAAGCGTGCCAGTTCCATTCCAAGCAGATACACCAGCCAGCTCAAGCTCTCCAGACGATCCCTTTATCCTGGCCATTTTCGGTCTGGGGGCTCGACATCCTCGGCCCCTTCCCCCGAGCTGTCGGGGGCTTTGAGCAATCGACAAGTTCACAAAGTGGCCGGAAGTGGAACCAGTGAGGAAGGTGACAGCACAGTCAGCAGTCAAGTTCTTCAGGTCTATTGTTTGCCGCTTCGGGGTCCCCAACAGGATCATCACCGACAACGGTACGCAACTCACGAGTCGCGCCTTCATGCAATACGTCCAAGATCTCGGCGCCAAGGTCTGCTTTGCTTCTGTTGCTCATCCAGGAGCAACGGTCAAGCGGAGAGGGCCAATGTCGAAGTGCTGCACGGGCTCAAGACCAGAACTTTCGACAGGCTGCACAAGTGCGGAAGAAACTGGATCAAGGAGCTGCCGGTGGCTCTTTGGTTGATCAGAACGACGCCAAATCGAGCCACTGGCCAGACACCATTTGCTCTAGTCTATGGAGCAGAAGCAGTTACCCCCATGGAACTCGTATACGGGTCACCTCGAGTGCTCGCTTATGATGAGCTTGAGCAAGAGCGGCTGCGTGAAGATGACGCGCTGCTCCTTGAGGAAGATCGTCTTCAGGCTGCTGTGCAAGCCACTCGTTACCAGCAAGCTTTGCATCGCTACCATAGCCGCAAAGTTAAAGCCAGAAGCTTCGAGGAAGGCGACCTTGTTCTTCGGCGCGCTCCGTCCGCCAAGAATCATAACAAGTTGACGCCGAAGTGGGAAGGCCCTTACCAGGTGAGACGAGTCACGAGGCCCGGCGCTGTCCGCCTTGAGACCGAAGATGGCACTCCGGTGAGCAACTCCTGGAATATTGAGCATCTTCGTAAGTTTTACCCGTAAGGCGCGGTTGTCGGACCCCGTCCGGCAACCACCCTTTTGTACAAGTCTTGCCGCTGTTGCATGTAATCCTTTGTACAGAGCCAGGCGCAGACCCTGAGCAGCAGTAAATGAAGCGCTGGCGCCCTAAATTTTAGCATGCATGCTGAGTCGAGTCTCGTCCTTGGTTAGGGTTGATAGTGCCTAACAGCTGCTAACCCCTAGCTTAGAGGTCGGGTCTGCGTCCTTTTTTCCTGTTCTTTCGTATCCCTTGGTTCGCAGGGTTTTGCATATCCTGGCCAGACCGCTTAAGGACGAAGAAGAGAAGAAGGGCGGACCAGCATCTGGTCCCCGGCAAACCAGTGTTGCCGGGGGCTGCAAGTACAAAGATTCGCCCGCGGCAAGCCAAAGTTGCCGGGGGCTGCAATCCCAGATAAGTTTTTCATCCCTTGTCATACATTCTCTTATGGACTGAGGAATGCGAAAACCTTGTTTCTTCCTAAAAAGCTGTCGTGCTCCCTTAACTCTGGGCTCCAGAGCGCGTTCCTGGGGCCAGTTCTGGTAGTAGCCGCGGCGGCAAAGGGACGGAATGAGGAGCCCGAACCCGCCTCATCCCTACCTCCGCCAAAGGCGTGAGAAAGGTCGAGTGGCGCGGGAAGACGGCAGGGCCTGTTGCCGGGCAAAGAAGTGTCTATCTTAACGATATAAAGGATTCGCTCCTTGGCATGGGTTTTACCCGCGGGACAAATGGCCCAGCAAACATCCCCTTTTCATTAAAAAAACATTCCGCTCAGGTACAGTTCAGAGAGAATGAAAAACATGAGAGATGGGATTACAAGCTTTAAATGCAACTAAAGCCCGAGGGCTTACAAGTTAAAAAGAGATAAGGTGCCCGTAATCCCTTTCTTGTCTCTCTCCTCAGGAGGTAGGACAAGGAGGCGAGGAGGGCAAAAGGGGCGCCTAGGCGAGCTACGGGTGGCAGAAGACACCAAGAGAACACCCCGGGGGCCGTCTGAAAGCTGGACGGTGACGGCGGCACCGGAAGCAGGGCTCGACGAGGCGGCAGGACATCAGCACGCTGTCGAGGGTGCCGTGCCCCCGTACTCCGAGTTGACGGCCTTGCCGCTCGCCCTCTTCCTCTTCCGCAGCCTTCCTACGCCAGCCGCCAAGGAGACGACCCCGAGAAGCTCAAGGAGCCGGCGACACGGATGATGGGGTCGCCGGTGCCACACGGAGCCACGACCGACACCTAGTCGGACCCGTCATCCCGACGACCACTACCCTCGTCGTCGCTGTCCCTCCCCTCCTCGTCGCTCTCGCTCAAGGAGGAGCCTTCGTTGTCGGAGGAGCTATCCACGCAGCACCGGGCCCGGGTCCCGTAGCACCCGAAGACCTTGACGGAGAGGAGATCGCCCTCCATCAACTTAAAATGGAGGGTGAACCCCTCCGTCAAGCTGTGGATACGGGCGAACGTCTTCCACCCTCGACCAAGATACATCACGCCGGGGGCTGGGGACTCAACATGGACCCGCGTGCCGCTGATCCCGCAGCCCATCATGCGCAGTCTTAGCGTCTCGGGTTGTTCCATCTCCATCACGCTTGCGAAGGGAGCCGGGAGACAGAGGCGACGACGAGGCACCCGGCGCAGCCTGACGAAGAACTCGCAAGGGTCGTCCCCGATGTGAACCGCCGTGAGAAGAGGAGCCGCTGGTGGAGGCGAGGCCGGCGCGTCGCCCTGTCCGCCTAGTCCCCGAGCGCCTCGGCCTTGTCCACGACCTCGCCCCCTCCCCCTCCCCCTTCCCCTTACGGTTGGCTCTGCCACCGCGGGTGCAAGGGGAGGAGGGGCGCGTTGCCTAGCGGCGACCCTCGCCGCCACCGATGAAGGACCAGGGTTCCCTTTCTCCATGGCGAATGGAGAGAGGGGATCAGAAGCTGAAGGGAAGAAAAGATGAAGGGGTGTGGATTTCCGTCGCCCCCTCTTGCTCTTTATAAAGGAGCAGGGTGGGGGCTCGGCCACCCCGCTCAGCCAATCAAGACGCAGGAAGAGCAGGCGACTGGGACCGGCCTGCTGCCTCGACCCGCGACGGCCCGGTTTCCTGCCTCCACCGTCCGCAACTCCAGGTGCATGGAAGCCGCGCGGCTGGCGTGCAGGACCGAGGCGACGGCTGAGGCGACCTCCCCCCACCCCGTGATCGTGGGGAGCGGACGCCTCGGAAATCGTGCCTCGGCCCCGCCCAGCAAACGAGCCACGCCTCCACGCCTCCCTCCACTTATGGAGATGGCGCGAACCGCCCCCCCTTATTGCGACGTGACGCATGCCTGCGGGGCTCAGCCCCGCGCACGCCGCCCACGTCACGCACGCCTCTCACCATGATGCCGCGTTCGACGCGTGCCGTTCGGGGGGGACGTGGTGGATGCAGAAGAAGATGCAGCGTGACCCAGGCCGTGCGTGCCCGTGCACTGTTTTGGGCCTGGCCCAACAGCGCTCAGCACCGTGTATGGCCCAGGCCTGGGGGCTCCTGTCGGTGTACTAAAGTAGGGGTACCTTAGTACCCCGAACTTGTGCACGGGCAGTCGTAGCACCCTGCGGCAAGGCTTGCCAGGCGATCGCCAAAACTCTCCATGGTCCCTTTTTGGGCCATCCAAGAACAAAGTATTTGAGCCAAGGCCCCGGCAGGAGGAGCTTGGCGGGAAGGCCACCCGAAGAGAGCAAGGCCCCGGCAAGAGGAGCTTGCCGGGACAGCTGCTCGAAGCACAAGGCCCCGGCAAGAGGAGCTTGCCGGGAAGGCCGACCAGGGCACGACAAGAGACTTGCTGCGACGCGCCACGCGTCCCGGCAAGGACCGGTGAGCAACAAGCTCCCGGGTGCGACAAGGCATCAACCGCGGCAAGGCGCTTGCTGCGGCAAGTCACCACCCCGCGCCTGCGTTCCAGCTCATCCACCCACGTGTCGCTCTGGGGCCATTCCAGGCGTACGTGGCGAGAGGCTGCGCAGCCAGGGGCATGCGGTGGCGAAGCAACGCTGACAGGATAGCCGTCCTGGCAAACGGTGGCGCCCCTGACGGTCCCTTTTCTGCACTATTTGGGCGACCTAGATGGGCATTTAATGCCCTTGTCCCCTGCCGTCAGAGTTAGGTATGATAGCACTGTGCAAACAGCTGTACCCAACACAGCGTTTTCCAGTTTTACCCCCGCCTACGTTGCCACCTGTGGGTAACCCCTTGCGCATATAAAAGGAGGCCCCATGCGCAACGTAAGGGGAGGAGGGAGGAGACCACTCACGCTCGGTCTGACTAGTTGCCTGAGTATACTTTAGCACTCAGCGCTCCCGAACAAGAACACAATACAAACCACAAAGCAGCAGTAGGGTTTTACGCATCCGTGCGGCCCGAAGCTGGGTAAACCCCTTGTGTGCATCGCCTCGATCCGCTCTTCGCGCGACCTCCGCCCCCCGCCGAACCAGAAAGGGGCTCGGTCCCCATAGGTGTTCGTGGAGGCAGATTTCCCCCGACACTCCTAAAATTCCCAAATAATTCTCATAAATTTTTTGGGTCATATCTTCCTCAAATATGGCAAAATATTTCAATTGCCATGTTTATCATCATGCTCAAATAATTCATTTCCTATTCTGGCCTGAATGACAGAATGTGAAACAAGTGTCATTTATCTTTTCCCAATTGACCTCAAACTCCTTGGAAATCTTTTCATGTCCATATCACTGGCACATGCCAAAGTGCAACCTCATTTCCCTAGTAATTATTTAATTATGAATTTCCAAAGTTCCTGTCTAAGGGAACTGGTTGTGAAGGAAGTACAAGCTAGGCATATCCAAATGAGTTGCCATTTTGCATGATCCTTAATATCACCAAATAATCACTCTCCACCAAAGTAGAGCTCATGACATGCCTCCATGTGAGCTCACCATCAATTCTTTGATTCTGTCCAAAATTTCAGGTTATGAAGCAAGTACATTTTATCTTGCTCCATTATGGCTGCCAATTTTTCTAGGCCTTTTGTTATCCATATAAACTACCTCCAGCCATTTTGGGCTTGTTTCATCAAGCCATTAGTCCCTCTCCTATGGATCGCCAGTGCTCCTCAAAGTTTACTGTAGTAAACTTCAGAGGTTAACTGCCATTTAACCGTGTCACTTTTAACCAATCTACCACCTCAGGTGAACCCTCCCTAGGATGGACTACACCCTAGACAACGTTTGGCAACCCTTGGCACCTTCTCCTCTCCAGCTCACGCGGTCACCACCTCTCTGGCATGCCATGGACGCAAGCTGAATGGATTCTTGCTCGAGCCCCTCTCCCTCTCATCGTCTTCGTGCTCGTGATCATGTCCCACAGCTGGCCCGCATCGTCGCCATCCTCCCAGAGCCCTCTCCCCCTCCGTCAGCCCCTCCGTCAGCGCTCGTCGCCGCGCGCCCACAGGCGAGCTGAAGACCACCGAGCTTTAATGGCGCTCAGCTTCTTCCTTGGCCTCCTCTGCCCCGTGAGACCTCCACTACACCTCCCTCATCTCCTACCCGCGAGCTCGCGAGGAAGGGCACGCGTCCGCGGCGCCGGAAACGCGTCCGCGGCGGTGCCAGCTCGGCCTCCTCACCAGTGGCTATATATAGCTATCCCCGCGGCCTTCCAAGCTCACAACTCGCCTCCCCTCACTCCTCTGGTCCCGCCTAGCTACCTCCCCGAGCTCGAGGAGCTCCTGAGCCCTCCAATGGCCGCCACGGTCGTCGGTGGCCGCCACCTAAATTGGCTCGAAGCCAAGCCCCACTCCACTTCCTCCCTCCACTAGAGCATTTCCCTGACCTCCTCTAGCCTCCCCAGAACCCCGTCGTTCCTTCCCCGTGACCGGAGCCCCGAGCCCAACTCCGGCCGAAACCCACCTCCGTCGGAGCCCAAGCTGTCGTCGCCTCGATCCTTCCCGGCGTGTGCTAAGCTCCTGGATGGATGCGCCTCTCCGCGCAGAGAATTTTGGTGGGTCAGTGTCGGTGTACTAAAGTAGGGGTACTCTAGTATCCCGAACTTGTGCACGGGCAGTCGCAGCACCCCGCGGCAAGGCCCGCCAGGTGATCACCAAGGCTCTCCATGGTTCCTTCGGAGCCATCCAAGAGCAAAGTATTTAAGTCAAGGAGACAAGGCCCCGGCAAGAGGAGCTCGCCGAGAAGGCCATTCAAGGTACAAGACCCTGGCAAGAGGAGCTTGCCGGGAAGCCCAACAAGAGCATCTCAAAGAACCTGCCGCAGCACGCCACGCGTCCCGGCAGGACCCGGCGAGCGACAAGTTCCCGGGCGCGACAAGACAACAGCCGCGGCAGGCGGCCACTCTGTGCCCGCGCTCTAGCTCACCCACCTACGTGTCGCTCAGGGACCCTTCCCAGCGTACGTGGCGGCAGGCTGTGCAGCCAGAGGTACACTATGGCATGCAGCACTGACAGGATCGCCATCGTGGCGAGCGATAGCGCCCCCGACGGTCCCTTTTCTACACCGTCTGGGCGACGTAGATGGGCATTTAATGCCTTTGTCCCCTGCCGTCAGGATTAGGTATGATACACTGTGTAGGTAGCTGTACCTACCGCAGCATATTTACACTTTTGCCCTTACCTACGTTGCCACCTGTTGGAAACCCCTTGAACATATAAAAGGAGGCCCATGCACAATGTAGGGGGGGTGGATCCTCAGAGAAGCGCTCGGTCTCGTTAGCTGCTCGAGTGTACTGTAGCACTCGGCGCTCTCGAGCAAGAACTCAATACAATCCACAAAGCAGCAGTAGGAGTGTTATCTCTCCGGAGAGCTCCGAAGCTGGGTAAAAACCTTCCCCCGCATGCTTCGCCTCGATCCGCTCTTCGCGCGGCCTCCGCCCCCCGCCGAACTGAGAAGGGGCTCCGTCCCCATAGGTGCTCGGGGAGCCCAGGAAAACCCCGGCATCTCTGGCGCGCCAGGTAGGGGGCGTCGAGGTTGTGTGAACCTGATCCGGCGTTCACGCGAGCTGAATCTTCATCGACTTCATCGACATGCCGCCGAAGAAGAAGGCTTCGGAGGCGGCTGCGCCGTCCGCGTCGAATCCACCACCGCCGCAGCAAACGGCCGGCGGGGAGAACGCTGGTGGTGGAACGGGCGCCGACGAGGGAGCCCACGGTGCCAACAAGTCCAAGGACAAGATCGCACTGCCCGCTGGCGGCGTAGTCGGCTCCCCCGATGACCGGGCATCCATAGACGCACCGCGCCCATCTCAAGAGGCGCAGGACCGGCAGCGTCGTGGTACTCATGGTACCATACGCTCGCTGGACCCAAATCGAGCTAGCGGATCCCGGGACGCTCAAGGCCAACATGCACACCGACGTGCTGGCGCGAGTGAGGCACGGTCGCCTGGACGGAATACTGCTCCTTCCAACATCGTTGGGAGCCCGAGCATATCCCGCTCCTCGCACCGTTCGCCACCGCTACCCGCCATCCCAGCAGAAGATCTAGCGCGAGCTCAACTGCTCCTAGACTTCCCTCCAGCGCCAGACAAGATTGACGACTGGAGGGCCACCATTCAGAGTCTCATCGGCTTCGCCAACGGCGACACTCCGCGGCCAGCGACCACATCGCAACCGCGGCAGGCCAGCCAAGTGCGAGCCGATGGCGACAAAACCGGTGGGGGTGCAACCACCGTGCACTCTCCGCCCCAAAGGCCAAGATCACCGACTCGCCAGGTCCGCCACGACAGCGACTCCACTGCTTCTTCAGATCCGCGAACTTGTCGCGATCAGCGCCACGTTCTTCACGAACGGCAGCAAGAAGACGCCCGCACCCGCATCAAGCATCGGAGAGAAACGCAGCGTCAATCAGACCGACGCGCTGGCCCCACTGTGGACATGCAAGCGCCAGGGAACCAGGCGACCTGCCGTACGCAGTAGGTTGCCCTGCGTTTACTCGTGAGCTGCGGCAAGTCCAGTGGCCCAGCACGAAGAATTTCAAGCCAGACGTACCAGAGAAGTACGACGGCAGGCTGCATCCGTCGGAGTTCCTCAGCATCTACACCATTGCGGTGCAGGCTGCCGGGGGGCGGGACGACAAGATCCTCGCCAATTACTTCCCTCTGGTGCTCAAGCCCAACGTCAGGTCCTGGCTCATGCACTTGCCGGAAAACTCCATATCTTCCTGGGCGGACCTATGCCATCAGTTTGTCGGCGCCTTTACAGGCGGCCACAAACCCCATGGCCAGGAGAGTGATCTTCACCTGCTTGCCCAGAAGGAAGGGGAGCCTCTGCGTAAGTACATCCAGAGATTCAGCCAAGTGCAACACAACATCCCAGACGTCCACCCTGCCGCGGTCATCAGTGCGTTCCATCAGAACGTGCGCAACCGCAGGATGCGGGAGGAGATGACGATGTGCAAGATCAGAGACGTCAGCGAGCTGTATGCCCTGTCCGACAGATGTGCACGTGCTGAGGAAGGAAGGAATCTCCCTGGAGAGAACGTAGGAACCGCAGGATCTGACAGCGACAATGCCGCCCCAGCAAGCAAAAACAGGCGGCGGAACAACAGGAAGAGAAAAGGCAAAGACGTGCTAGTTGTCGAGCAATCCGGCAATGAAGGTGGCGCCAAGACAGCCAAGACTGATGGCTCCGGCAAGGAGGTTGCCGCATGCGCCAACTGCCAGGCTGTGGCGGCCGCCGAAAAGCAGGATGGCACCAACAAGCAGTATTGCAAGATTCACCGCACCAAAGGCCATGACCTCCAGAGCTGCAAGAAGGTCGAGCAGCTCGTTGAGCTGCAAAAGGCCGAGTACGAGCGACGCGACAAGGAGAAGGCCCAAGGAGGTGCTGGAGGATCTGGTACGAAGCGCACTGGCCGGGAGGGACGCCGCGGCAACACCAAGCAGCGGCAAGGCGACAGACCTCCCCGCGGCCGCGACAAGGATGAAGATGACGACGAAGAAGAAGACATGGATGACGCCGAGACCAGCGAGCAGGAGTTCCAGAAAGCCACAGAAGTTTTGTGCGTTGACGGCGGTGCTTCTCTGCATACTTCACACCGCCAACTCAAGTAGTGGGTGCGGGAAGTTAATGCAGCAGAACCACCCGTCGAGTCACGCAAGCTTCTGAAATGGTCCAGCACGCCTATCATCTTTGATATTGAGGACCACCCCGATCGCACAACTGTTGTCGGGTGTTTGCCGATGTTGGTCTCACCAACTAACCGCAACCTCAAGGTCACTAAGATGCTAGTTGACAGCGGGGCCGGCTTGAACCTGATCTCCACCGCTGTACTTCGGAGACTCCAAGTCCCTGACAGCGAGCTCGAAGAGACCGGCACATTTAAAGGAATCAACCCGGGAAGGAGCAAGCCGAAGGGGAAGATCACGCTGCCGGTGACATTTGGCAGTGAGTTGAACTTCAGGACTGAGAGGATCACTTTCGACGTTGCCGATTTCCCATTGCCTTACAATGGGATTCTCGGTCATCCAGCGCTCGCCAAGTTCATGGCGGCCTCTCACTAAGCGTACAACATGCTGAAGATGCCAGGCCTGATAAGTGTCATCTCTGTACATGGCGACAAGAAAGACGCTCTCATCTGTGCCGACAAGATCTACCGGGAAGCAGCAGCCGCCGCGGATCGCGAGACACTCGCCGCTGAAGCTCCCGGGGGGAAGAAGAAGATCAAGTCCGGCAAGAGCTCTGATGCCCACTCCGGCAAGCGCACCTCCTCAGAGTGCTGCGCCACCGTCGAGGACGCACCATCGAGCTCCACCGACAAGTGTAAGAAGACAATGGCAGCTCCGCCAGCAACCAAGAAGGTGTCTGCCAAGGAGGACGGCACTGGTGGTACCTTCACCATCAGTGCCACTCTCGACCCTAAATAGGAAAGCGCGCTCGTTGCTTTCCTGCGGGCGAATGTCGACGTGTTTGCGTGGCAACCATCTGACTTCCCGGGGTTCCCAGGAAAGTAATCGAGCACCACCTCGCCATCTGTCCTCACGCGCGACCCGTCAAGCAGAGAGTCAGGAAACAAGCGGTGGAGCGCCAAGAGTTCATCGCCGAAGAGATCAAGAAGTTGGAAGCAGCAGGCCTCGTCAGAGGAGTGCTCCATCCTACGTGGTTGGCCAATCCTGTAGTCGTGCGCAAGGCGAACGGGAAATGGAGACTTTGCATCGACTTCACGATGTCAACAAAGCTTGTCCCAAAGACCCATTTCCCTTGCCGCGCATTGACCAGATTGTTGACTCCACAGCTGGATGCGACTTGCTTTCGTTTCTTGACGCATACTCAGGATACCATCAGATCTTCATGGCAGAAGAGGATGAGGAGAAAATCGCGTTCATCACTCCATGTGGCACGTACTGTTTTGTACGGATGCCTTTCGGTTTGAAGAATGCTGGTTCAACATTTGCAAGGGTCGTCCATACTACTTTTGAGCCGCAAATACACAGAAATGTGGAAGCCTACATGGATGATATAGTGGTCAAAAACAGGGACAAGTCAACTCTGATTCAAGACCTAGAAGAAACTTTTGCAAATCTACGCAAGATCAGCCTCAAGCTCAACCCCGAGAAGTGCGTGTTTGGAGTCCCTTCCGGCAAGCTTCTCGGGTTCTTCGTGTCCCAGCGGGGGATTGAAGCTAATCCCGACAAGATCAAGGCCATCGAGCAGATCGAAGCACCGAAGCGCGTCAAGGATGTACGAAAACTTGCCGGCTGCGTAGCGGCTCTCAGCAGGTTTATCTCTAAGTCTGCTGAGCGCGCCCTGCCGTTTTTCAAAATCTTGAAAAAGGCAAGTCCAATGAAATGGACTCCGGAGGCGGAGGCTGCGCTGCAGGACTTGAAGAGATACCTGTCCTCCACTCCAATACTTGTCGCACCTAAACCATAAGAGAAGTTGCTGCTATATCTGGCGGCAACTAATCAAGTGGTTAGTGCTGCGTTAGTAGTGGAGAGAGAGGCAGATGACGAGCCAGCAACCGCGGCAAGCGCGTCCAGCGACAAGCAAGGGGCTTCCCCGACGAGCTCTGGCCCCGACGAAGATAGATCTTCGCAGATGTGCGAAGGGATACAGAAGAAAATGGTGCAGCGCCCAGTCTACTTTGTCAGTTCCTTTCTGCAGGGGGCTAGGTCAAGGTACTCTGGTGTGCAGAAATTGCTTTTCGGCCTTCTCATGGCCTCGAGAAAGCTGCGCCATTACTTCCAAGCACATGAGATCACAATTGTCACTCGCTTTCCGCTGAAGAGGATACTGCAGAATCCAGAAGCAACAGGCAGGATTGTTGAGTGGGCATTGGAACTGTCGAGCTTTGGCCTCAAGTTTGAGAGCACTTCAACTATTCAAAGCAGAGCATTGGCAGAATTCATAGCAGAGTGGACGCCAACACCTGACGAAGAAACCCCAGAGACGAGCATCCCCGTCAAGGAAGCAAACAAAGAGTGGCTGATGTACTTTGATGGCGCGTTCTCGCTACAAGGCGCTGGTGCTGGCATGCTGCTTGTCGCACCCACCGGAGAGCACCTCAAGTATGTGGTCCAGATGCACTTTCCCAAGGAGCAAGCAACAAACAATACTGCAGAGTATGAAGGATTGCTCATCGGTCTCAGGATCGCGGCAGACCTTGGGATCAAGCAGCTCATTGTCAGGGGTGACTCGCAGCTTGTCGTCCGCCAAGTAAACAAGGATTATTAGAGTCTGTTGATGGAAGCTTACGTTGATGAAGTGAGGAAGCTGGAAGAGTGCTTTGTCGGCCTACAGATGGAACATGTTCCTAGAGCTCAGAACGACATCGCTGACGGCCTGTCAAAGTGCGCGGCATTTAAGTTATCTGTGGAACCAGGAATCTTTGTGCTCAAGCTGACTCAGCCATCCGTGACGCCACCAACTGGACAGAGCAGGAAGAGGAAGTTGGTTTCTGGTGACTATCTTCCGGCTGAGCTTCCCGAAGCCGCCGCCAAGAGGGTCCCCAAGATCAACGCCAAGAGTGCTGAGGAGCAGTCTGCTCCAACAAGCCCCAAGGTTTGTTTCGTTGAAGCAGACGCTCCCGACAAGTTTCGCTCCGGCAAACTTGCCGGGGATCATCAAGCTCCGGTCGAACCGCGGGTTCTCGCCGTAGAAGCAGATGTTCCCGCAGCAGCAGATATGCCTTTAGTCCTTGTTGTCGAGCCGCAGGCTCCAGCATCGGCACAGCAGATCGTCCGTTTCCTCCAGTTAGGAGAACTTCCCGAAGAGCCAGAAGAAGCGGAAAGAGTAGCCCGGCAGTCTAGTATGTACCAGTTCGTTGACAACGCACTGTACAGAAGAAGGCTCAACGGAGTGAAATTGAAGTGTATTCCCCGGGAAGATGGACAGAAGCTGTTGGCAGAAGTGCATGGAGGCATATGTGGTCATCACATTGGCGCCAGAGCACTTGCCGGCAAAGCGTTCCGGCAAGGTTTCTTTTGGCCGACAGCCCTCCAGGATGCAACTGCACAAGTAACCAAGTGTGAAGCGTGCCAGTTCCATTCCAAGCAGATACACCAACCAGCTCAAGCTCTCCAGACAATCCCTTTATCCTGGCCATTTTTGGTCTGGGGGCTCGACATCCTCGGCCCTTTCCCCCGAGCAGTCGGGGGCTTTGAGTACTTGTACGTCGCAATCGACAAGTTCACAAAGTGGCCAGAAGTGGAACCAGTGAGGAAGGTGACAGCACAGTCAGCAGTCAAGTTCTTCAGGTCGATTGTTTGCCGCTTCGGAATCCCTAACAGGATCATCACCGACAACGGTACACAATTCACGAGTCGCAACTTCATGCAGTACGTCCGAGACCTTGGCGCCAAGGTCTGCTTCGCTTCTGTTGCTCACCCCAGGAGCAACGGTCAAGCAGAGAGGGCAAATGCTGAAGTGCTACGTGGACTCAAGACCCGGACTTTCGACAGGCTGCACAAGTGCGGAAGAAACTAGATCGAGGAGCTGCCGGTGGTTCTTTGGTCGATCAGGACGACGCCAAATCGAGCCACTGGCCAGACACCTTTCGCTCTAGTCTAAGGAGCAGAGGCAGTTACCCCCACGGAACTCGTATACGGGTCACCTCGAGTGCTCGCTTATGATGAGCTTGAGCAAGAGCAGCTGCGGCAAGATGACGCGTTGCTCCTTGAGGAAGACCGTCTTCAGGCTGCTGTACGAGCTGCTCGATACCAGCAAGCTTTGCGCCGCTACCATAGCCGCAAAGTTAAAGCCAGAAGTCTCGAGGAAGGCGACCTTGTTCTTCGGAGCGTTCATTCCGCCAGGAATTCCAACAAGTTGACGCCAAAGTGGGAAGGCCCTTACCGGGTGAAACGAGTCACGAGGCCTGGCGCTGTCCGCCTTGAGACCGAGGATGGCTTTCCGGTGAGCAACTCCTGGAACATCGAGCATCTTCGTAAGTTTTACCCGTAAGGCGCGGTTGTCGGACCTTGTCCGGCAACCACCATTTTGTACAAGTCTTGCCGCTGTTGCATGTAATCCTTTGTACAAAGCCAGGCGCAGACCCTGAGCGAAGATAAAGCGCTGGCGCCCTGAGTTTTAGCATGCATGCTGAGTCGAGTCTCGTCCTTGGTTAGGGTTGATAGTGCTTAGTAGTGGCTAACCCCTAACTTAGAGGTCGAGCGTGCGTCCCTTTGCCGTTATTTCATTTCCCTAGTTCGCAGGACTCACCGTATCCTTGCCGGACCACTTGAGGACGAAAAGGAGAAGGAGGACGGACCAACATCTGGACCCCGGCAAGCCAGTGTTGCCGGGGGCTGCAAGACCTCGGCAAGCCAGTAATGCCGGGGGCTGCAAGTGCAAGGATTAGCCCACGGTGAACCAAAGTTGCCGGGGGCTGCTATCTTAGATAAGTTTTTCATCCCTTATCATGCATTCTCTTATGGATTGAGGTATGCGAAACCTCGTTTCTTCCTAAAAAGTTACCATGCTCCCTTAACTCTAGGCCCTAGGGCCCGCCCCCAGGGCCAGGTAAGGTCGTAGTCGCGGCAGCTAAAGGACGAAGCGAGGAGCCTGGTCCCGCCTCCTCCCTGCCTCCGCCAAGAGCTTGAGAAAGGGCGAGCGACGTGGGAAGAAGGCAGGGCCTGCTGCCGGGAAAGAAAGTGTCTATCTTAAAAGATATAAAGGATTCGCTCCTTGACGTGGGTTTCACCCGCGAGACAAGTGACCCGGCAAGCATCCCCTTTTCATTAAAAAGCATTCCACTCAGGTACAGTTCATAAGAGGATGAAGAACATGAGTAATGGGATTACAAGTTTTAAATGCAACTAAGGCCCGAGGGCTTACAAACTAAAAAGAGATAAGGTGCCCGTAATCCCTCTCTTGTCCCTATCTTCAGGAGACAGGTCAAGGAGGCGAAAAGGGCAAAAGGGGCGCCTACATGAACTACGGGTGCCAGAAGACACCAACAGGGCGTCGCGGCAGCTTGGTGATGGCGGCGCCGGAGGCAGAAGCTTGAAGACGAGGCGGCAGGACGTCAGCACGCTGTCGAGGGCGTCGTGCCCTCGTACTCCGAGTTAACGGCCTTGCCGCCAGCCCTCTTCCTCTTCCGCAGCCTCCCCGAGAAGCCCCAGGAACCAGCGACGTGGATGATGGGGACGCCGGTGCCCCGCGGAGCGGCGCCCGACACCTAGTCGGACCCGTCATCCTGCCGCCCGTTACCCTCGTCGCCACTGTCGTTGTCCTCCTCGTCACTCCCGCTCGAGGAGGAGCCTTCGCTATCGGAGGAGCTCTCCACGCAGCAGCGAGTCCCGAAGCACCCGAAGACCTTGACGGAGAGGAGACCGCCCTCCATCAGCTTAAAATGGAGGGTGAGTCCCGCCGTCAAGCTATGGATGCGGGTGAACGTCTTCCACCCTCGACCAAGATACATCACATCAGGGGCCGGGAAGTCAACGCGGACTCGCGTACCGCTGATTCCGCAGCCCCTCATATGCAACCTCAGTGTCTCGGGCGGATCCAACTCCATCACACTCGCAAATGGAGTCGGGAGACGAAGGCGACGACGAGGCGGCCGACGCAGCCTGACGAAGACCTCGCAAGGGTCGTCCCCGATATGGTCCGCCACCGGGAGAGGATCTGCTGGCGGAGGCGAGGCCGGCGAGCTGCCTCGTCCGCCTCTTCCCCGACCGCCTCGACCTCGCCCTCGACCTCGCCCGCGGCCTCGTCCCCTCCCTCTTCCCCTTGCGGCTGGCTCTGCCGCCACAGGTGCGGAGGGAGGAGGAACGCGTTGCCTAGCGGCAACCCTCGTTGCTACCGTCGAAGGACCAGGGTTCCCTTTCTCCATAGCGGATGGAAGAAAGAGGAGCAGAAGCTGAAGAAGGGAGGAGATGGGAGAATGCGGGCTTCCGTCCCCCCCCCGTCCCGCTCCTTATAAAGGAGCGGGGTGGGGGCTCGGCCGCCCCGCTCAGCCAATCGAGACGCATGAGGCGCAGGGAACTGGGCCCGACCTGCTGCCTCGACCCGTGGCGACCCGGTTTCCCGCCTCTACCGTTTGCCACTCCAAGCGCATGGAAGCCGCGTGGCGGGAGGGCAGAGTTGAGGCGACGGATGAGGCGACCTCTCCCCACCCCGTGATCGTGGGGGGGTGGACGCCTCGAAGACCACGCCTCCACGCCTCCCTCCGCTTATGAGGAAGATACGAACCACCAGGGGGCGGACGTTTCGCCTTTCCGAGTAAAGGAACCACCCACGACCTCCCCCACGATGCCGCAATCGACGCGTGCCGTTCGGAAGGGCGTGGTGGATGCGGAGCAAGGTACAACGCGACCCAGGCCGTGTGTGCCCGTGCCCTGTTTTGGGCCTGGCCCAACAGCGCTCAGCACCGTGTGTGGCCCAGGCCCGGGGGCTCCTGTCGGTGTACTAAAGTAGGGGTACACTATTATCCCAAACTTGTGCACGGGCAGTCGCAGCACCCCGCGGCAAGGCCCGCCAGGTGATCACCAAGGCTCTCCATGGTTCCTTCGGAGCCATCCAAGAGCAAAGTATTTAAGTCAAGGAGACAAGGCCCCGGCAAGAGGAGCTCGCCGAGAAGGCCATTCAAGGTACAAGACCCCGGCAAGAGGAGCTTGCCGGGAAGCCCAACAAGAGCATCTCAAAGAACCTGCCGCAGCATGCCACGCGTCCCGGCAGGACCTGGCGAGCGACAAGTTCCTGGGCGCAACAAGACAACGGCCGCGGCAAGGCACTTGCCGCGGCAGGCGGCCACTCTGTGCCTGCGCTCCAGCTCACCCACCTACGTGTCGCTCCAGGACCCTTCCCAGCGTACGTGGCGGGAGGCTGTGCAGCCAGGGGTACACTATGGCATGCAGCGCTGACAGGATCGCCATCGTGGCGAGCGATAGCGCCCCCGACGGTCCCTTTTCTGCATCGTCTGGGCGACGTAGACGGGCATTTAATGCCTTTGTCCCCTGCCGTCAGGGTTAGGTATGATACACCGTGTAGGTAGCTGTACCTACCGCAGCATATTTACACTTTAGCCCTTACCTACGTTGCCACCTGTTGGAAACCCCTTGAACATATAAAAGGAGGCCCATGCACAACGTAGGGGGGATCGATCCTCAGAGAAGCGCTCGGTCTCGTTAGCTGCTCGAGTGTACTGTAGCACTCGGCGCTCCCGAGCAAGAACTCAATACAATCCACAAAGCAGCAGTAGGAGTGTTATCTCTCCGGAGAGCTCCGAAGCTGGGTAAAAACCTTCCCGCGCGTGCTTCGCCTCGATCCGCTCTTCGCGCGGCCTCCGCCCCCCGCCGAACCGAGAAGGGGCTCCGTCCCCATAGATGCTCGGGGAGCCCAGCAAAACCCCGGCAGTCGGGCGCCGCCTAAGATGGCCGATGTCGGTGTCAAAACCGGTGGATCTCGGGTAGGGGGTCCCGAACTGTGTGTCTAGGCGGATGGTAACAGGAGATAAGGGACACGAAGTTTTACCCAGGTTCGGGCCCTCTCGATGGAGGTAAAACCCTACGTCCTGCTTGATTAATATTGATGATATGGGTAGTACAAGAGTAGATCTACCACGAGATCAAGGAGGCTAAACCCTAGAAGCTAGCCTACGGTATGATTGTTGTATGTTGGGGGTTGTCCTACGAACTAAAACCCTCCGGTTTATATAGGCACCGGAGAGGGTTAGGGTTACACAAAGTCAGTTACAATGGTAGGAGATCTGAATATCCGTATCGCCAAGCTTGCCTTCCACACCAAGGAAAGTCCCATCCGGACACGGGACTAAGTCTTCAATCTTGTATCTTCATAGCCCAGGAGTCCGGCTGAAGGTATAGTCCGGCTACCCGGACACCCCCTAATCCAGGACTCCCTTAGTAGCCCCTGAACCAGGCTTCAATGACGACAAGTCCGGCGCGCAGATTGTCTTCGGCATTGCAAGGTGGGTTCCTCCTCCAAGTTCTTCATAAAAGTTTATAAACACTAAGGGTAGTGTCTGGCTCTGCAAAATAAGTTTCCACATATTGCCATAGAAAGAATAATATTAACACAAATCTAATCTGCTGACGTATTCCGTAGCGTGACATCACACTACGGCCAAGCCTTTATTCGAATCGTTTTTACTTCCCCACCCCAGCCTTTTGCGAGGCGGTTTCCTTGGCACGTCTTGTCAAAGCAGAGATCGTGTCCCCCATTTACGGGATTCTCATCAATACGGACGTGGGTAACCCAACCGCGCCATTTATCACGGCGCTTGGGAGATAAGCGAGTTTTACCAGGCCGGTGGGGACGCATAGCCGCATCTGCCCATATAAGGGGATAAGGATCCACCTTTTTACCTACACCTTCTTCCTCCTCTGCCTATCCATCTCCTGCGCACCCGAGCTCCAGCGCCCAAGTCCGCACTTCCCACATCAACCTTCTCCAGCCATGTCCGGAGTGGGAGGCAAGTGGATGGTCTCCTCCGTCATGGAGGGCCATATCAAAAAGTTGAAGAAGGCCGGATACTTGTCTAACGACATCGCGCACCGGCTTCCCGAAGAGGGGCAGCTCCTCCCCACCCCAAGGCCCCATGAGAGGGTAGTATTCCTTCCCCATTCCCTCCGCGGACTGGGCTTTCCTCTCCACCCGGTCGTCCGGGGGCTCATGTTCTACTATGGCCTAGATTTCCACGATCTGGCCCCGAACTTCGTCCTCAACATCTCGGCGTTTATTGTCGTGTGTGAGGCTTTCCTCTGCGTCTGCCCCCATTTCGTCCTATGGCTCAAGACTTTCAATGTCAAGCCCAAGGTGGTGCGCGGCAACCAGGCGGAGGTGCCATGGCGGACAAGATAGCCAACGTCCTATGGCTCGAGGGCTCCTTTGTGGAGACCCTGAAGGGGTGGCAATCGGGGTGGTTTTACATCACCAAGCCGCGCGATCCCAGATGGGTCGCAACCCCTGAGTTTCGGTCCGGACCCCCTACGCGGCTCACGTCTTGGAAAGAGACGGGCCTGTCGTGGGGCAATAAAGGAGAGGTAACCAGACTACAAAAATGCATCCAAACCTTGGTGAACAAGCAGCTCAAGCTTGTTAACGTAGTCCATGTTATGCTCGTCCGCCGGATCCTCCCGTGTCAGCAACGGGGCTTCAATTTGTGGGAGTTCGACCCGGCGCAGCACCCAACCCTGAGCAGGCTCTTCGACACAACGTACGAAGACGCCTGGAAGGTGCTATTCAAAGGCGTCGGGGCTCCCGCATCCGCTTCCGAGGACCGCGGATTCAGCACGCAGCTTCCCGCTAGTGCGGTAAGCTATTTTTACCTTTTACAGGATGTTGGTTTTCCATAGTTTGACTCTATGTGGGATCTAAACTCCCTTTCCTTTGACAGGATTGGTTGGCGAAGTCCGGACAGATCGACTGTCCGGCCTCTTTGCCCGAAGACCCAACCGACGCTCGCTTAGCGAGGCTGCTCGCTCCGGCACCTTATGTGGTGCCGGAGAAGAAGGCCAATAAGAAGGCCACGGGGACTCGCAAGATTTCCCGGCGTACGGTGGTGTCGGACTCATCGTCCGACGACTCCGAGACGCCCTCCTCTCATGAAGACTAGGAAGAGGAAGAAGAAACCTCTCCCCCTCTAGCGGGGGGAGGAAAGAAAAGGAAGGCCGCCCCAACAGGGGAGGCCGAAGGGCCCAAGAAGGGGAAGACCCTCCCTCCGGACTACTCCATCGACGCCGACGAGGGCGAAGAGGAGTGGCCGCACAGAGCCAGGCGCCCGACGGCATCGTAAGTATTCGAACACTAGAGTAACTCATAGCATTCCTTTGTTGCATAGCTTTTCCTTATGTCGAATATAATCATGCAGTCCACCCAAGGCCGGGCTCGACGAGTCGTCGAGCGGCTCCCTGGATTCATCGGACGTGAACTCAGTTCTGCCCGCTGCCTTCCCCCGCACTGCGGACGACGCCGAAGTGGCGCCGCGACAAGATCCGGGCCAAGAGGAGGTGGTCCTGGAGGAGCCGCGAGGCGACCTTCCGGACTCCGGGAGTAAAGGGGACAAGACCCCCCAGGGCTCCAAGTCCGGCTTTGAGCCGGACACCGCGCCGGAATCTTCAACGGTTCCGAACTGCGGTAGGCGAACTCCTTCTAAGAGGAGCAAGCCTTCTGAGCCGGCGGCCTCCGTCCAACCAGAGGTGCCGGACAATCTGCTGGAGGTGCTTAACGGTGCCTCCATCGACGAGGAGCACCGTACTATTATGAGTACGGTGATCCAGAAGGTTCAGTCCGCCAAGAGCGGACTGACTGAAGCTTGTACCAGCCTTCTAACAGGCTTCGAGGTACGTAAAAAAATATGTAAAAGTATTACCGCATAGACAGTAGCCCCTGATGCTCTGTTTGGCGTTCGGAAAGAAAAGCCGAATAGAGGATCTAATAAATTTCGCAGGAGTCTAACAAAAAAGAGTCAATATGCGTGTGCATGCTTCGCTGCTTGCGACCGCCACACTGACTGCGAAGGTAGGCACCCTGAAGCAGGATCTCGAGCGGTCCAAGCGAGAGCTCGGCCTGGCCAAGTGGCAGCTCGAGGAGAAAGAAGGTAAGAGGTACCTTATAGAAATATATAAAAAGATGCAATTGCAAAAAATGACAGGATTATGCTGCTTATTGCAGGGGCCACAACTGAGGTGGCGACCCTCAAGCAGGCGCTGTCCGAGGCCAAGAAGAGAGCGGCCTCAGAGCGCACCGAGCGGGAGAAATTTGAGGCGCAGGTCGGCGAGGCGCAGCAAGAGCTTCAGGCTCTCATGCAAAAACATGAGAGTTTGGAGCTTGACTCGAAGACGCGAGCGTCCGAGCTCGCCACGGCCATCGAGACTGCCAAGTCTGCCAAGGCCGAATCCCAGAAGGCCCTCCAGGAATTGGATGCGGTGAAAAAGATAGAGGTGGGTAAGGCATTCTTTATGCAAAGCAAACATACAAAAGTAAGCTACTTGTTACTTACCCGAATCCGGAGCTCTCCAGGAGTGTTCGCAGATCTTCCCCGTAGCGTATCTGATGCCGCCGCATTCTATCGAGCCGAGGAGGGCAGTTCGACGGAGAAGGTGTTCTGGTCTCAGTATACTGAGGCCGAACACCCTGTGCCCTTGAGCGACCAGCTGAAGCAGCTGGTCGAGCTCCACAAGGCGGCCGAACAGGCCATGAAGGGCCTCATAGTTTGGCTGTGGCCTGGAGAGGCCCTGCCTGGGAGCTACTTCGGATTGGTGCGGCGGCTGGTGGAATCCTATCCAAGGCTCGAGGTCATCAAGCGCTCCGTCTGCATTGAAGGTACCCGGAGGGCCCTTGCCCGCGCTAAGGTGCACTGGGGCAAGCTGGACGGTGAGAAGCTTGTGAAGGACGGGCCACCGCCGGGGAAAGAACATCGCAAGCCCGATAATTATTATAAGGACGTTCTGAAGGGTGCCCGCCTTATGGCGGATGAATGTACCAAGGATGTGATTTTTGAGTGAACTCGCTTGTATTATCCTGTGGGCTGAAAACTAGTTCATTTGCGCTAAGCAATGCTTGTTGAATTTAAAATATTACTTTCTGTGCAGCCGTTTATCAAAAATTGAGAGATGGCCAGTCGTCGGCTTCTGCCCCCATACCACTAGTGCAGGGGTGTTCGGGATAAACCTGAGCGCTCTTTTTCCCATGTTTGGGTCCTTCGAGGGAGGCGCTCAGCACAACGAACAAGGCAATCGGACTATAATGCTTGAACACTCTCACTTAGCCATAGAACTCTATAATTTTAAATTTCAGCGAAGCCCCTAGTATTCGGAAGACCGAGTTCGGGGCGCTATCCACGCCTTGACCGGACAAAGCCGGTTCCTCGCTCTAAGCGGCATAATCTTTAAGGACTCGAAAAACCTCTCGAACAGCGACCGGTCTCTCGCTTCATCATGACAGTCAGTTTTAGCTTTCTCTACTGAGGTGCTCAGCCTAGCTCAACTGGGGCACAATCGCAGTAGTTCTCCTAGTGCTACCTTTGCCGATATAGCGGAACGTAAGGTACCAAAACATAGGAGCCGGGCAAACCCAACTATTGACCCAAAACATGATTCGGAGCCGATGCATATAATGCTATAAGTTCGGGGTGCCGCACTTGTGAAAGTGTTCGGACTTCTTACACCATGTTGGGGGCTACTGAAGCCCCTGGCGTATTTGCCGTACCACAGTGTACGGGTGCAACATGTCATGAATGAACATATATTTGTAAGAAAGGTAATGCAAAAATAGATAAAGACTATGCATTGTTTAAAAATGTTGCGATCAAAGCATAACGATACAGATAGCGTGATATGCAAACATGGACTATTTAACATGTCCGGTTCAGGGACAGGATGCGGAACTATATGCAAAACAGGTATATTGCTCATGATAGAGACCACCTGGGGGTTCCATACTGCGGCATGGCTTGTCTGCTTCCCTGGTTCTTGCATCGTTTGTGCGGCAGTTGAATTGCCGACCAGGTCGTCCGAAGTATGGAGTCCTGGAAGTAAGAGAAAATTAAAAAAGAATTCGGCAGCCCCTAGTACGGTTTAAGCCGTGCTTTGGGCGTGCCGTGATGGTGCCCCTTCCCCAGCGCCCATGGTATTTCGAGAGCGTAGTTATGTACGCGAAGCGCTAGTTTTGCTATTTCGTGAGGGCTGGGGTTGGGGCCGCATTGCTACGCCAGCTCGGAACGTGCCAGGCGGTCTTGTTGTAGGTTACTCCGGGCGCGCTTGATAGTGTCCGGCCTTTTGACGGCCGGACTGGAGAATTGCCTAGAGAGGCTGCTTTATACTTCTGCTGCGAGCGCTGCCGTGTGCTCCTCCGTTCAGAGGGAGCGTTTGGTGTTTCCATTGACCATGATTACTCCTCGAGGGCCTGGCATCTTGAGCTTGAGGTATGCATAGTGCGGTACCGCATTGAATTTTGCGAATGCGGTTCGCCCGAGCAGTGCGTGATAGCCACTGCGGAACGGGACTATGTCGAAGATTAACTCCTCGCTTCGGAAGTTATCCGGAGATCCGAAGACCACTTCAAGTGTGACTGAACCTGTACAGTTGGCCTCTATGCCTGGTATGACGCCTTTAAAGGTCGTTTTGGTGGGCTTAATCCTTGAGGGATCTATGCCCATTTTCCGCACTGTATCCTGGTAAAGCAGGTTCAGGCTGCTGCCGCCGTCCATAAGGACTCTTGTGAGATGAAATCCGTCAATAATTGGGTCTAGAACCAATGCGGCGAACCCGCCATGACGGATGCTAGTGGGGTGGTCCCTTCGATCAAAAGTGATCGGGCAGGAGGACCATGGGTTGAACTTTGGGGCGACTGGCTCCAGCGCGTATACGTCCCATAATGCACGCTTCCGCTCCCTTTTGGGGATGTGGGTTGCGTATATCATGTTCACCGTCCGCACTTGTGGGGGAAAACCCTTCTGTCCATTGTTGTTCGGCGGCCTGGGCTCCTCCTCGGTGTCGCTACGCAACCCCTTGTCTCTATTTTCGGCATTTAACTTGCCTACCTGCTTGAACACCCAACAATCCCTGTTGGTGTGATTGGCTGGCTTTTCGGGGGTGCCATGTATCTGGCACAAGCGGTCGAGTATTCGGTCCAAACTGGACGGGCCCTGAGTATTTCTTTTGAATGGCTTTTTCCGCTGACCGGATTTGTAGCCTCGGAATCCGGCATTGACTGTCGTATCCTCGTTGATGTCGCTGTTAACGCGGCAATTTTGCTTGTTCCGGCGCGACCTACCACTTTTGTCCTTGGTATCCGAATTACCAAGGTTCTTGGTTAAGTTGTTGTTCCGGGCTAGCCAGCTGTCTTCTCCCGCGCAAAAGCGGGTCATGAGTGTCGTGAGGGCTGCCATAGATTTCGGCTTTTCCTGTCCAAGGTGCCTGGCAAGCCACTCATCGCGGATATTATGCTTGAAGGCTGCTAGGGCCTCTGCGTCCGGACAGTCGACTATTTGGTTTTTCATTGTTAGGAACCGTGTCCAGAATTGCCTGGCTGATTCCTCTGGCTGCTGAACTATGTGGCTTAGGTCATCAGCGTCCGGTGGTCGCACATAGGTGCCCTGAAAATTGTCAAGGAATGCGGCTTCCAGGTCTTCCCAAGAACCGATTGAATCTGCCAGCAAGCTGTTAAGCCAATGCCGGGCTGGTCCCTTAAGTTTGAGTGGGAGGTATTTGATGGCGTGTAGATCATCGCCGCGGGCCATGTGGATATGAAGGAGATAATCCTTGATCCATACCGCAGGATCTGTCGTGCCATCGTATGATTCAATGTTCACAGGTTTGAAACCCTCAGGGATTTTATGATCCATTACTTCATCTGTGAAGCATAGTGGGTGTGCGGCGCCTCTATATTGGGCTATATCACGATGCAGCTCCAACGAGCATTGTCTACTGTGTTCGGCCCGGCCGGATTTATTATGTCCGGAGTGACGATCCCCGTCACGTGTCGTAGGGCGCCCACGCGATCCGTAGATCGATCTTGTTTGTCTTGCCTTGTCCTCCAGTATCTCTCGCAGGTCTGGCGCGTTTTCCCGTGCCTTAGCATGTTTTGAGCGGTCCCGGGGCACGGCTTGAGTGGAGGGCCGAGAGGCCTCTCTGTCATGGCCACGAGGTGGCCGGTCGGCCATGTCATGCGCTGGTGATGTAGGTGCTTCCTCCTCTAATCGGGGTAGCAGCCTGCGCTTTGGGTAACTCTTGGAGCGGCGTTCGAGTTCATACTCTTCGGCCGCAAGGACTTCAGTCCATCTGTCAGCTAGCAAATCTTGATCAGCTCTAAGCTGTTGCTGCTTTTTCTTGAGGCTGCTTGCCGTGGCTATAAGCCTTCGTTTAAAACGCTCTTGCTCGGCGGGATCCGCTGGCACGACGAATTCGTCGTCGTCGAGGCTTGCCACGTCTTCGGAGGGAGGCATATAATTATCATCCTCAACCTCTCTGTCTGCCGCTCTCTCGTGAGGGCTGGCTTCTCCATCCTCCTGTGCCGAATCTTGCTGGAGGGGGTGTTCTTCGGCGCTATCCGGAGTAGTATTATCTTTTTTTTGAGTAGTATTATCTCCTGTGCCGGAATCACCGTTTTATCTTTGGCGGGATTTAGAGCGGCGCCGCTGACGCCGGCGCTTGGTCTGTTTCTTGGATGCGTCATCCTCCGTTGTTCCATCGCCATCTCCATCTTTTGGAGTGTCCACCATATATATGTCGTATGACGAGGTGGCCTTCCAGTGCCCTACAGGTGCTGGTTCTTGGTCGTCTCCTGCATCGTCGTCCATACCGTCGATGTCTTCGGAGTCGAAGTCGAGCATGTCGTTTAAGTCATCGACAGTGGCTACGAAGTGGGTGGGGTGCTGAAAGATGTCCGCGGCGGTGAACTCCATGATCGGCACCCAATCGGATTCGATCGGCGGGCGCGCGGAGGGCTCGGAGTCCGGAGAGGAATCCGGCCCCTCGGAGTCACGGGCCATGCGGAGTGCGGGGCTGGTGTTCGGCTCGGTCGCCTTTGAGATCACAGCCCCCGAGGCGGCGTCCAACCACTCATCCTCGATCGGCGCAGTAGGATCCGAATTGAGGGTCGGAACCAATGCGTGTGCGGCCTCCAGGACACTGTTCGGCGGCAGAGCTAGATCGTGCCCATCGAGATAGTGCGGCACGCTCTGCTGTGGCTTGAATCCTTCGAAGATCAAGTCCTCGCGGATGTCAGCCGTGTAGTTTAAACTTCCAAATCTGACCTGATGGCCACGGGCGTAGCTTTCGATCTGCTCCAGGTGGCCAAGTGAATTGGCCCACAGTGCGAAGCCGCCGAAGACAAAGATCTGTCCGGGGAGAAAAGTCTCACCCTGGACCGCATCGTTGTTGATGATTAAAGGAGCCATTGGGCCTAAAAGTGACGACACAGAGGAACTCTCAATGAAAGCACCAATGTCGGTGTCAAAACCGGCGGATCTCGGGTAGGGGGTCCCGAACTGTGCGTCTAGGCAGATGGTAACAGGAGACAAGGGACACGAAGTTTTACCCAGGTTCGGGCCCTCTCGATGGAGGTAAAACCCTACGTCCTGCTTGATTAATATTGATGATATGGGTAGTACAAGAGTAGATCTACCACGAGATCAAGGAGGCTAAACCCTAGAAGCTAGCCTACTGTAGATTGTTGTATGTTGGCGGTTGTCCTACGGGCTAAAACCCTCCGGTTTATATAGGCACCGGAGAGGGTTAGGGTTACACAAAGTCGGTTACAATGGTAGGAGATCTGAATATCCGTATCGCCAAGCTTGCCTTCCACGCCAAGGAAAGTCCCATCCGTACACGGGACGAAGTCTTCAATCTTGTATCTTCATAGCCCAGGAGTCCGGCTGAAGGTATAGTCCGGCTACCCGGACACCCCCTAATCTAGAACTCCCTCAGCCGGAGCCGGCCGGACGAGCCCCGCGTCGGCGAACTCCCTCTGCCTCCGTCGGGCGGCGTCGCGAAGAAGATGGAGCCGCTGACCCCTCCTTGCCAGCTGGCTTCGGGCCCGCGCGTCAGTGAGCCACGGGTCAGCCCCGCGTTGACCCGCCTGGTCTAGCTGGATAAGTGACAGGCCCCACAGTCCGTGGGACCCGCCCGTCAGCCGCACAGCGCCGCGGCCCCCCTGCTGACTCGATAAGTGGAAGCGTACTTCCCATAAGTATGTTTTCATCTTTAGAAAGCGTATTTTCCCGTGAGTATGTTTTCTTTTAGAGGAAGCGTATTTCGGTTCTTCTTCAACCTCGAATGTGTTTTCAAATCAGTGAAAGCATATCTCGCTGATTGCGCTTTCTGCTTTTCTGTCCAGGCCCAGGTTTTGAAGTTTTTCATTACAGATGGGTCCATGGCAGAAAACACCGCATATCTTTTTAACCACAACTCCAAATGAGGTGATTCCAAAGCCCATTTCTTCGTCTCATCAAGCTCGTTCTGTTGGTTTCATTTTCACTATGGTTTGACACTGTGAAAATGACCTTTTTTGCCCTTGCACGTAAACAACCCCTCCGAGAGAGAACTGTTTCCGGCAAATCTTTCCGCAGCTTCACCGCACTTCTTCCCAGTGCCTTCTTCACCCCCAGGCAAGCCACAATACCCACTTGCATGATAGTCATGCAGTAGCCATGGTTTTCAACTTGAATAATTAGTAAGTGATTGCTTGTTTAAAATATGGTTATCGATGTTTCGGTAATGTTTCTGGGTTAGTGCTTACTGGTTTGCTATGTTGTTATGCACCTGGTTATCATGCCTTACTAGTTGCTAGTATTACTTTCATACTGCCATGTTTGATTGTAGTACATGTTGGGTTTGGTCATGTTCTTCGGTACATGACTAACATTGGTTGCCGGGTACAGTTAATATGCGTTGTTCCTTTGCTGTTACTTGGTTATGTGCTACTCGGTGACGTTATTGATGATTTCTTGCATGTTATTTGTGGTTGATGCTAGTGGTCATGTTATGTTATACTATGAGTAGTGTTGCACTTGTAATATTTATGCTCGTCATTATGCCATGTTCAGTTGGAGATTATTTCATAGTCGATATGATGGACAGTTATGTTGCATCCCGTGCTTATGTTGATATCATGTTCATGCATTGTAATTGCATCATGTTATTTTATCATGGCTCAGCATTTTGCATTCAAGTTTAACCGGATTTAATTGAACTTGAACAACTTTTGGTTGAGTCATGGTGCCGCCAGATCGAAACTGACCAGTGCAACCACGCTTACCTTATGGGGGGGTCCTAACTGGGTCTATTGTCGTGCATCTCGTCGGTGCCTCCCATGAGGGAAGGTTATGGGCGTGCGTACCCTGGCTCGGTAAGCAGACATAACCTTGTGTGCCCGTTGTTTTTATGGATCTGGTCCCCGTGAGGGAGTTTTCCCCGTGAGGGAGTTTTGACCACGACGGTGGTGGGGTGTCTTTGGTAGACACGGGGCCACCCAGGACTAGCCCAGTTGGGAGTGGGTCGGAGTGGCCAGGAGAGTGTCATGACAATAGATCAGTTTTGTCGGGACGCCGTTGGTCCGCCCCAATGGGTGTGCGAGGCCATGGGTTCCGTGGTGTGGGTACAGTGTACTAACCTATGCAGAGTGTATATTAAATCTATCGATAGTCGCGCCCGCGGATAAGGGCCCAGTTGGTGTCGGTCCCACCATGAGTCAACAGTATTAATAATAACTTGATTAATAACAATCCCAGTTGGATGATGAGATAAGTTGGTTGTGATCGCCGTAAGGATCACGGGCCAAATATTGGTCGTGGTTGTGATCGCCGTAAGGATCACCGTTTGAGACCAAGTGTTGGTCACGGTTGTGATCGCTGGAATGATCACCGTGGTATCGAGGATACCGAGTTTGTTGGATATTCGTGATGTTGTGCGAGAATCATGGGTAAAGATCAAGCTCCTTGTGGTCATTTAATGATTACTACGGTATTGTTTATACCAAGCTTGATTTTATCCTGAGATGATCGTGTGATGTCCGAGGTTGGTAAGTGATGCATGTGATGGCTACGAGATAACCTGAGCAGAATAAATGGTGCATGTAGTGTCATCATGTTGCATGCTAGTATCATCAGATTCATATGTTCATGCCATGCTCATATTGTCTAGTTGTACAATGCTCATGTTGCCTTTAGTGGCTATTATGATTATTGATGGTATCTAGTATTATTTTGGGAGTATTACTTTGGATGTCATGCTGTTCACGCCACGTTATCCTGATGATCTCATATTAATCCGTGATTAACTTGTAATTGCCACGCTGTTGTTTGTCTTGAATGCTTCTGGTTAATTGTGAGCTTGCAAGTACATTCAATGTACTGACCTGGCGTGTCATGCCAGCTTGCAGGTCATGCCTGGATTGCTTGCTTGATTGGTGTTGTTCCTGTGTTCGCGAGCTAGGATAAGCGTTCCAGCCAGAGTCCCTGCGGATTGGAGTTCACCCCGTTGTCGTTGTTCCGCTGCTAGAGTTATTCCGCTGCTTTGAGTTGTTCTGTTGCTTGCATACAGCAACTGAGGATGGTGTAGTGTCGCCGTGCCGATGTTATTCATTGTAATATCAGAGACCATGTAATCATATTCGTGTAATAATAGAAAGCTGGTTTGTTCTATGCTAAGCAGTTGCGTATTCCAGAAGACTTCTCCTTGATCTCTAGACTGGAATACGGGGCGTTCCGGTTTTCTCTGAGCCGGGGTGCCACAGCGCTTGGTATCAAAGCAGGTCTTGCTGTAGGATGCCTTAGCCCGCGCGAACGTTAAAAAGCGGTAGTATAGACCCCAGTTGGTTTGTTGCACTTGATTGTTGCATTTTTTTGTTGCATAGCATGCATACAGATTATTATTTTGTCACTAACGGTTAATCTTGTGAGTTTAGGTGGCATCGTTTTTGGTCCACCGCCTGCACCCTCCTCCTTAGCATGTCTGCTCTTTGGTGTTCGGCGTCATCTCTGTCCCACCAGATTGATGCCCTGGTACCCAGAGTTCCAGACACCATTTGCAGGAGTTATGCTCAGGTGTCGCGTATATTTTTTCGCCACCCGCCATATTATTTCGGTGATAGAATTGTTTCTATCCCGAATCATGCCATCCATCTCGTCCCCTTGGCAACCCTTGCTGGTCTTTTTTATCACAAAAGGGCAATGCCAATAAACCCAGTCTTCCACTGTTACCTTGAGATGTCATTTCATTCTTCGGACAGGTACGATTTCCTTCGTACGCTTGATGATGAGGCGGTCGTGACTTTTGTGTCTCGCTACTTGATCGTCAAGTCCGTTCTCACCTACGTATCCATCCAGATCCAACCACTGTTCAGCCAGTGCTTGGTGTGGCTTCAGTTACGCCAACTCCTTCCACACATGGATATAATTTTCGTGCACACCGCCACAACATATTAGACCGTAATACCAGAGTTTCCGTGCGATTTGTGTGCTTAGGTGTGCATGCATATTATTGTGTGAGTAGCAGTAATATGTGATGATTGCTTCATTAATTATATTAGTAGTGTGCTTGTGTGCTTTTGTTTTAGTCGTTTCTTTGGTTTATTTCTTTGGGCCTTCAGTGTTACAAAGTTTCCCCTATCAAAGTTGCTCGTCAGCTGACACCGGACCCGAAGAGTCATCAAGAAATGCATATTTTTTGGAAACTCAGCTAAATGGAATGGAATTGTCAGCAGACTGCAGTGAAATTGGAAATAGCTCGTCTGAATACAAAAGAAACCCTGGATGGAGTGTCAGTATAAAGTTTGCATTAACGTGCACTCCTCACAACAGTATGGAATTCTCAACTGACTACATTCAGATTGGGAAATATCTCATCATGTTACTGAGTGTCAAGTCTCCCGCAAGATGCACTCCTCATAGAAGAAATGATCAAATCAGCAAGAAGATAAATTGTGTGCAAGGTTGACAAAATATTGTCAAAGGTATGGCTCAGATACAAGCTTAATCTTTCGCTGAGGATGATTTTGGAATCCGATGTACCTGGAAGCAAGCAAAAATATGGCATGTCCTCAGAAAGGAGGATAGTCCTGCAAAACCCTGTTTCACAGAAGAAATCAATAACACAAATTTTAAGATGGTTATATATGTGTAAATCGGTCCGCATATCACAATAAGAAGCCTCTGGTGTAAGCAACCCAATTTTCTCTCGCAAGATACCCGAAAAGCTTCCAAGGCAAGATTCATCTATCTTCTTCAGTACGGTACATGGATGATTTCCCGTACAAGGTACTCTGCCTTCTTCAGTAAGCAACCGCAAAAGCTTCTGGCATAAGGTACTAAGTCTTTCCCCAGCAAAGTCTTTAAGGGGGTAAGCTTCTGAAGCACGATACCCAGTCCTCTTTAGCAAGCTGTCCAAGGAAAGTTTCGAGCACAAGCCAGCCAATCTTTCTCAGTAAGACATTGGTACAAGGTAGTACGCTGTGAAACAGCATATGGCAGTGAATCCCAAGAATCAGATCCACAACATTTTGGTCAGAAGCAAGAATCAGTCAGAATACACGTCTGTCTCGGGAATCAGATTCTCATATATATGCGGTGAGCATACCACCAAGATCTTACAAGTCACTCGGATGAGGATCTGATAACCACGTGACGATGGTTAAGAGAAGAAAGCCAGTATCCACCGCAGTGTGACAAAGGATTATGAGGATTGACGATATCAATGAGCTCAATGCAAGTACCTGTGAACCTGGGAAATGATCCTGATGAGCCGTGGTTGAGTTATTTTAGTAATGTCCCAGATCTGAGTTGTAAAGGCCGTTCTGGTGGCTACTGATTTATTTGCCGATTTCTTGCAAAGGTTCGGATGATCATTTTCATGTGGTCAGAAATTGAGGGGTGTTGAACCTGCCATTTAATGGGGTACCCTGTCAAAAAAATGAGGATAAGCTGCAATTGCCGAAAAATTGCACCGACAGTACCTATGGTGATACAAAGAAGCAATATGACCCAGCTCTTTCAACCAAGGATCCAGACCAAGAAAACAATTATGAAGGAGCAAGACCAGTGATGTGGGTATGAAAATTGTTGCAAGACCCGCGTGGTGGAGAACCACCATCAGTCAAGTGTGCATATATTATCATACAGGTCAAACTCTTATGCTAGCCATGAAAGGCGACAATCAAATATTTGGTACGGATCCGATACTCAAGACAGTGGAACCAGTTAAGATGATTCAGAAATTTCCGTGATAAGCCAGAATCTGTCAGGAAAGCGGTTATGACCCAACTCACTGTTTCGAACCCGAAGGACCTATATTTAGTGGAGAAACCCAATGCAAGGAGTTAGAGCTTGGGTGTCCACTAGAAAAATCTGATCACCACTTCATGAAAGATTGTCAGAGCCGGATGACACACCCAACGGAAATCACTCTTGAAATTGTGAGACCGACATATATTTCAGTCATGAGTCAGCTAAATCAGCAGATCTAGTGACCAGAGCCCCGAGCCCAACTCCGGTCGAAACCCACCTCCGCCGGAGCCCAAGTTGTCGTCGCCTCAATCCTCCCCGGCGTGCGCTAAGCTCCTGGATGGATGCGCCTCTCCGCGCAGAGCATTTTGGTGGGTCGGGCGCCGCCTAAGATGGACGGAGCCGGCCGGGCGGGCCCCGCGCCAGCGACCTCCCTCTGCCTCCGTCGGGCGGCGTCGGGAAGAAGATGGAGCCGCTGACCCCTCCTTGCCAGCTGGCTATGGGCCCGCGCGTCAATGAGCCACGGGCCAGCCCCGCGTTGACCCGCCCGGTCTAGCTGGATAAGTGACGGGCCCCACAGCCCGTGGGACCCGCCCATCAGCCGCACAGCGCCGCGGCCCCGCCTTGCTGACTCGATAAGTGGAAACGTACTTCCCAGAAGTACGTTTTCATCTTTAGAAAGCGTATTTTCCCGTGAGTACGTTTTCTTTTAGAGGAAGCGTATTTCGGTTCTTCTTCAGCCCCAAATGCGTTTTCAGTTCAGTGAAAGCGTTTCTCGCTGATTGCGCTTTCTGCTTTTCTGTCCAGGCCCAGGTTTTGAAGTTTTTCATTACAGATGGGTCCATGGCAGAAAACACCGCATATCTTTTTAACCACAACTCCAAATGAGGTGATTCCAAAGCCCATTTCTTCGTCTCATCAAGCTCGTTCTGTTGGTTTCATTTTCACTATGGTTTGACACTGTGAAAATGACCTTTTTTGCCCTTGCACGTAAACAACCCCTCCGAGAGAGAACTGTTTCCGGCAAATCTTTCCGCAGCTTCACCGCACTTCTTCCCAGTGCCTTCTTCACCCCCAGGCAAGCCACAATACCCACTTGCATGATAGTCATGCAGTAGCCATGGTTTTCAACTTGAATAATTAGTAAGTGATTGCTTGTTTAAAATATGGTTATCGATGTTTCGGTAATGTTTCTGGGTTAGTGCTTACTGGTTTGCTATGTTGTTATGCACCTGGTTATCATGCCTTACTAGTTGCTAGTATTACTTTCATACTGCCATGTTTGATTGTAGTACATGTTGGGTTTGGTCATGTTCTTCGGTACATGACTAACATTGGTTGCCGGGTACAGTTAATATGCGCTGTTCCTTTGCTGTTACTTGGTTATGTGCTACTCGGTGACGTTATTGATGATTTCTTGCATGTTATTTGTGGTTGATGCTAGTGGTCATGTTATGTTATACTATGAGTAGTGTTGCACTTGTAATATTTATGCTCGTCATTATGCCATGTTCAGTTGGAGATTATTTCATAGTCGATATGATGGACAATTATGTTGCATCCTGTGCTTACGTTGATATCATGTTCATGCATTGTAATTGCATCATGTTATTTTATCATGGCTCAGCATTTTGCATTCAAGTTTAACCGGATTTAATTGAACTTGAACAACTGTTGGGTGAGTCATGGTGCCGCCAAATCGAAACTGACCAGTGCAACCACGCTTACCTTATGGGGGGTCCTAACTGGGTCTATTGTCGTGCATCTCGCCGGTGCCTCCCACGAGGGAAGGTTATGGGTGTGCGTACCCTGGCCCGGTAAGCAGACATAACCTTGTGTGCCCGTTGTTTTCATAGATCTGGTCCCCGTGAGGGAGTTTTGACCACGACGGTGGTGGGGTGTCTTTGGTAGACACGGGGCCACCCAGGACTAGCCCAGTTGGGAGTGGGTCGGAGTGGCCAGGAGAGTGTCATGACAATAGATCGGTTTTGTCGGGACGCCGTTGGTCCGCCCCAATGGGTGTGCGAGGCCATGGGTTCCGTGGTGTGGGTACAGTGTACTAACCTATGCAGAGTGTATATTAAATCTATCGATAGTCGCGCCCGCGGATAAGGGCCCAGTTGGTGTCGGTCCCACCATGAGTCAACAGTATTAATAATAACTTGATTAATAACAATCCCGGTTTGATGATGAGATAAGTTGGTTGTGATCGCCGTAAGGATCACGGGCCAAATATTGGTCGTGGTTGTGATCGCCGTAAGGATCACCGTTTGAGACCAAGTGTTGGTCATGGTTGTGATCGCCGGAATGATCACCGTGGTATCGAGGATACCGAGTTTGTTGGATATTCGTGATGTTGTGCGAGAATCATGGGTAAAGATCAAGCTCCTTGTGGTCATTTAATGATTACTACTGTATTGTTTATACCAAGCTTGATTTGATTCTGAGATGATCGTGTGATGTCTGAGGTTGGTAAGTGATGCATGTGGTGGTTACGAGATAACCCGAGCAGAATAAATGGTCCATGTAGTGTCATTATGTTGCATGCTAGTATCGTCAGATTCATATGTTCATGCCATGCTCATATTGTCTAGCTGTATCATGCTCATTTTGCCTTTGGATTCTTAGTGGCTATTATGATTATTAATGGTATCTAGTATTATTTTGGGAGTATTACTTTGGATGTCATGCTGTTCACGCCACGTTATCCTGATGATCTCATATTAATCCGTGATTAACTTGTAATTGCCACGCTGTTGTTTGTCTTGAATGCTTCTGATTAATCGTGAGCTTGCAAGTACATTCAATGTACCGACCTGGCGTGTCATGCCAGCTTGCATGTCATGCCTGGATTGCTTGCTTGATTGGTGTTGTTCCCGTGTTCGCGAGTTAGGATAAGCGTTCCAGCCAGAGTCCCTGCGGATTGGAGTTCACCACCATCGTCGTTGTTTCGCTGCCAGTAGTTTTTCCGCCGCTAGAGTTATTCCGCTGCTTCGAGTTGTTCTGCTACTTGCGTAGAGCAACTGAGGATGGCGTAGTGTCGCCGTGCCGATGTTATTCATTGTAATATCGGAGACCATGTAATCATATTCGTGTAATAATAGAAAGCTGGTTTGTTCCATGCTAAGCAGTTCCGTATTTCAGAAGACTTCTCCTCGATCTCTGGGCTGGAATACGGGGCGTTCCGGTTTTCTCTGAGCCGGGGTGCCACAGTCTTCCAGACGGCCCAACATTGGCACTAAAGTTTGCCAACATAAAACTTGCATAGGGTGTGACGACATCCGAGAAATCTTTAATAAACAACTTGGGCCAACGCCCGAGAAAAGTTGTGACGACACCATGGGAAAATCCAGGTTTGTCCAACCGTAACCATAGCCCATTCGGCTGGGACTGGGTCTAGAGATACGTTCGTCTTTGATCCGGATGTCGATACGCCAGGATATCTTCTGGATTAGTTTGGCATTAGCTCGAGGTACTTGTTACTTCTGAACTCTTTGAATGTATCGCGTTTACACGTTTGGTTCTCACTGGCTCTGAACTTCGAGGAACGGGTCATGCATGCAGAACTTACAAAGGGAAGTTAGAAGCACCCCTGCATAGTTAAATCTTTCGGAAAGTCATGTCCGCGGTTATTGACAACTTGGAAAATTATAATGCTAGACGTAAACAACTTCAACTACTAAATAAAACTTGCTCAAACATGTGTGTACGGTGACAGCAAACAAGAAGAGGACACGGTGGCGTCATGAATGAATCGTAGGCAAGTGTTCACCATCACTTCTTGATCAACTAGTTTGCGACCCCTTTTATGTAGGTTGGTCTCATCTTATTTAAAACAAAACAGAAGCTAGCCAACTCACCTCAAGAAGGCTCCCCCGATTGGGGCTTCGTCGGCCGTCCGATCTGCCTTTCTGGCGCGCCTAAGCCGTTGGATCTTCACTTGCGGTTAAATTATTTTCACCCCACGGTTCTTTTTTCTGCCCAATGACTGGTGGGCTCGTCTCGTGTCTGTATTGGCTGGGTAAGCGGTAGACCTGGCCAAACCTCGGGCCGGGCCGGGCTTCGGGCCGGGCCTAGCCAAGCCCGACGAAAAAAACCCAGGCCCGAGCCCGGCCCGGCCCGGCCATCGGGCCTGTTTTCTAGACCCGAGCCCGGCCAGAACATGCAAAAGCCCGTCGGGCCTCGGGCTGGCCCGGCCCGACCTTCAAAAAACTGTAAAAACGACGGGCCCAGGCCCGGCCCGGCCACCAGGCTCAAAACCTAGGCCCGAGCCCGGCCCGGGGGCAGCGTCGGGCCGGGCCGGGTCAGGCTTTTTCGGGCAGCGTCGGGCCGGGCCGGGTCAGGCTTTTTCGGGCCGGCCGGGCCGGGCTGCCCATGGCCAGGTAGTAAGCGGCGCCCGGCTGAGAGAGAATTTGTCCCATCCGCGCGCCGCGCCCGCACCCAACCCAACCCAATCCCCTTGTCCCGCACACCGTGCACACTCCGGTCCCCTCATCCCGCATGAACCCTAGGAGAGAGAGAGATAGGAAGATGAGAGGGAGAGAAAGGGGAGAGGAGAGGAGAGGGAGGTCCGACAGTGGACGGGAGAGGGTGACCGGCCGGCGTCGGCCTACACCGGCGAGGCGTCGGCCTGCGCCCCTCCTTGCGCACGAACCCTAGCTGAGAGACAAAATGAGGGGGAGAGAGAGAAGGAAGGAGAGGAGGGAGAAAGAGAGAGGAAAGAGGAAAGGGAGGTGCGGCGGCTGACAGGAGAGAGGGTCATCGGCCGGCGCCGGAGAGGACGGGCCCGACCTGGACGCGACCTAGTGGTTGGCGGCGGCTCGATCCACTCCTGGATCGGGAGCTGCGACGAGGCTGGGGCTCGGGCGCGTTGTACGGGAGGCTGCACTCCGCCTCTTCCTCATGGTGCGGCGGACGGCGGCTCTTGCGGTCGTGTGAGCTGACGGTGGCCTTGGTTTGCTGCTTCGTTAGCTCTTCTTCTTCACTGCCTTCATTCCCAGGACAACCATTTTGTTGCTTCCTGTACAAATAGAGTGTGTTAGACTTTCTCTTTGTTTGTCTCATCCCCTTCTTAAGTGACTGGTTCCTGCACGGTTATTGGCTTCTCCAATGGATCATGTAGGTAGAAACTAAAAAGAACTGGATAATTTCTTTTACCATTCTTTTAATTTCAATAGGATTCCCGAGTTCAGAATTGACAATTCACATCAGTAATCAGTACAGAGCAGATCAGAGTATATGATGCTTTGAAGGAATGATGTGCATAATTCAGACTAAATCTTGCTGGTGATAGTGAGGAGTTTATTTTGCTGTAGCACTTTGATTCTTTCTCACTGTCAAAGTTTGTTTAGCTCTTCTCTCACATATTTTTTTGTTTGTTTCATTGTGCTATGTGCATCTTGCTGGTGACCCATGGCTCCCTGTTGTGCTGTCCATAGAAAGCCTGCACAGGCGGCGGGAGTGGCGGCCAAGATGATGGGCGCGGGAGCGGCGCACGTGTGAGCAATGATGAGTGTGTCTGCTGCCAGCATGCGAAGGTTAGCTCTGCCAAACCCTGCTCTTCCTCTCCGAGGCTCACATTGTACCATGGCCATCACCATCTACGACTTCACGATAGTGGTGATATGTCCATATTCATGGAATTTTGGGTGATTGTAAGGTGTTGTGTTGCCATTAAATTAGATTGATTTATTAAAACTGAAGGACGGTTGATTTGCTGATCATGCACTGGTAGAAAAATCTCAAAAACTGTAACATACTTACTTTGCATGGTATTAAATTGATATCGAGGATGTTTTTGTGCCCTTCATGGGTGAATCTGTAACTGATGGAACCCTTGCCAATTTCTTAAGTCTACTGTACAAATGTAGTCGAGTCGAGCTTTAGGTGTTTCAGAATGAATACACAAGTTGCTTTCTTAGATTCATTGCAACCAAAAGAATTGGTAATATGTTTTTTCTGAAAACATGGATACACTTGGTGTTGTATAATGGGATCTGTAGTTATTGACATAGTATTTATTTTATACTAATGATTCATACAGCTTGGAGGGGAATTAGTATCTAACACCTTGGTAAATGTATTAGGGATTTTGCATTCAAGTAAAATCGATACAAAGCCCGTATTTTTTATGATGCACTATGATAATAGAAAACATTTCCGAAAATTGTGTTATCGTAGATGTGGCATCGTTGTCGAGAGCAGTCCCAGGCCGTATTAATGCAGAAGAATAAATTCTTCTACTTCTGTTTATTGTGCTTTTAAATACTGCTCCCGTACAGGACGGCTGCGAGAATGGGCTCTCTGAGGCGGTTGTATTATGTTCCTTGCTTTCTCCATCTCCAACCCTTACGTCCTTGATGAAATAATTTATATATGCAAATTAAGTGCCACACATCAGTTGCAAGTGGTCGTGCATCTTCCTTGTCAATTTCTCCCAGAGAGCGAGTGTTTACAAGTCTAGTGCTTATGTCAGTTATTAATTAGTCAAGATTCAGTTCTGATGTAGAATATTCAGTTTAGTTGGTCTGCATTTGTCCCAGAGAGTGAGTGTTCACAGGTGCAGTGCTTATGTAAGTTATTATTTAGTCTAGATTCTGATATGGTGCAGAATGTCTAATAACTTGCCACTTAAGTTGTTTCTACAAACTAAAATTTGAAATTTAGAAAATTGATCTAGCCATATTTTTTGAAGCAAGAATACAATGACTTCTTTATATCTTTTTCGAGCTGGAACACTCGGCTATCATGAATTTTTTGTAGACTTTCTTGACTGGACAAAATGTATGTTGTGGAGAATTATAAATCGCCTTACAAATTGCTATGATGTTGTGCAGAAACTGAACAGGGAAGAGACCCATGGCCCAGAGTAGTACATGCAAATGAAGGATACCAGAATTGCCCATGGAGCATGAGATCCTCTTTGTCAGGGGCCACCTTACTTGTATGCCCTCAGGCTGAGGAGACCCTTCTAATTAAGGTGGTCACTACTTGCATATTTGAACCTAGAATAGAATGTCATTTCGTGTTTGTCAGTAGGATCTCATGTTTAATCTACAGATCTTTTTAGTCAGTCTATTTGCAGACCAGTTGCGAGTTAGTACCTGGGAAAAATGAACATTTTTCTACCTCAAATTTGCATATCAGTATCCTTGTCTAATTTAAGATTTCTTTTCTTACTATGAAGAAGATTTGTGCTGCTGTAGTGTTCTTCAGTTTCTGGTGTTTAGATGCCAGTTCATTGTTGAGACAGTTCTGCTATGTCCGTCTTCTGAAAAATACAGTAAGTAATTTTTGTTTTCTGGACATTGTCGCAGATCCTATTCGCCAAAGGAAAAATAAATAGATATAGAAGTATAAATTCAACAAAAAACATTTTTTGATTAAAAGGCTATTCCATTTGTCACCTACTGTACTTGCCCATGAATAAAACAATTAATACATGGTTTTCTTTTCAAAGCATGCATGGAATTAGTAGGCCTCTGCGCCATTTGGTGCAACGGGTATAGTGCTGCCAGGAGATTAAGTATATTCATGAAGTTGTGCAAAGTTTAAAATTGGTTGCGGTATCTCACATTTGTCAAATCCTCATATGTTGCTGGTAGTCATGCTTATGCCCAGAATATTAAGTAAGCTTGTGCTATGCTGTGACTAAATAAAGCATTGTTCAGACTTATCTTTTGAGGGAGTAAATTAGTTTCACAGAATGTTTCCTTGGATTTTAGTTGCACTTCATTCTGTTGTTTCGGTCTTTGTACATTCAGATGCTTTTTAATTCAAAAGGAAACAACTCACAGAGGTTATGTACGGGAGGCTACACTCTGCCTCTTCCTCGTGGTGCGGCGGACGGCGGCTCTTGCGGTCGTGTGCTGACGACGGCCTCAGCGGGTGGGCGACCAGTGGCGGTGCCAGGGGTTAGCTGTGTAGGCAACTGACTACACAACATTTTGGCATGCATTAGTAGACATCAAGCAAAAACCAGTTTTCACACAAGCATAAGTATTTGACATCACAACGTTGAACTCTTGCCTTCGCCACTGTGGGCGACTACACTTTCAGCTGGCGCTCTACCCATGGATTCCGGCATTAGCTCGAAACGCTTAGGTGGGCAATTAGAAACCCTTCTATTTATATATTTTAGGACAGCTAATGGATAAATCTCGATTTGAATTGTTAGTTGCAAATTTGTTCTTTTGCTCATGATGTGATTTCTTTTGCTAGGACAAATTAGGTCTCGGCCAATGGTGGAGAAGACGGAGTACAGGGATGAGCCGCTCGAGCACGGTTTGATGGGATGTTCGCGCGCAAGATGCAGAAGTTCGCCAGAAGGAAGAAGAGCTGGGTGTCGAGGAGGAGAAGAAGGTGGTATGCGAGGTGCTTGCAGGCCCAGCAGCAGGAGGCCGTCCTTGAGGTGCTCCTCTGGATGGTCCCTTTCGGCACTGGGCCTACGTGTTCAATGCTGCCCTCACCATCCCCTTCTTCCATTGGCTCATCGGCCCGTCAGAGTTCAGAGATCTAATACTCCGCACTGCCTCCCGTCCATTTTCAGATATGTATATTTATATAAGGTTTATCATCACCCCATGGATCATGTGTTATTGATTGACCAGGTTATTGAGGTGGAGGTCAACGGGGTGAGGCAGAGAAGTGGAGTGCTCATAAAGAAACGAAGGTATGTATGAATATGATGGATGCTTCCATTGCCAACTAATGAAATGCATGTCTCATGCTCGCGCAGCTGCTGCCTGGACTCGCCGCTGCCGCCGCCTCCAGTCGCTTCCGCCTAGGCATCCCGTAGCTAGCAAAGTAATTTTGTTCCGGTCCCAGCTGTCCTCCTATCCTCCGTGCTTGATTGCTACAGGTTCTTGTTGTGTGTGTGCTTGCTGACTTAGTGTTGTGTGTGTCCGGGCACCCATTGTATTTTTTTGCTGGCTTGCCGTTGCGTGCATGATTGTTGTGGCTAGCTTGATGGTAGCATCATACATACTTGGTCGTAGCGCTCGCTTGCTAGCTACAAGTTCTTGTTGTGTGTTTGGTTACTACTGGCTTAGTTATGTGTGCATGATTGTTGTGACTGGGCTCTGGTTGTTCGGTGTTGGGCTGTTTATATTCTTATACTACAAAACCTCTTATATACTCCATTTTCGTTATGTTGGCCTCACTTAATTGCTTTGCAGATTGAACTGACCAATTCTCTGTTCTTATTGGTTGCCATATGCAGCTTGCGGGTCTCAACTTAATAAATACATCAACCGTGTACAGAAGGAAAAACTCATTACATGAATTCTGAGTAGGTATTTTCAGTCTTTCGCAATGTAATTTATTTATTTTTCTCTCATAATATGTTAGGTTCGACATTGGAAAATATTTGGCATGAATGGAATTGATTTAAATCTTGAATGACTTCGATTGAGACCTATGTTTATGTGTGTTGCCAGCCAACTGTGGAAACTGAAAGTAGAGACACAATTCACATAATAAGTAACAACTTCCGATCCAAGTTTAACAACCGCAACTCCATTCTAGATTGATGTTTAAGTTCTGAAGTGTCGCTCTCCAGATTTTTGTCTGTTTCCCTTTTATTTACCGCAATCTCCACTGTAATGGCTATATATAGAATCACTAGATTCAAGCCGAGTGAGGCATCTACTTTGTTGTAATTGGGATTCCCTAGCATCCAATATCATGGTCCTGGCAACACTTTTCTCTGGGAGCAATACAAACCCTGGGAGGCTCATCTGAACCTTGAGTCGTTTCTCTGAAATTTATGAACTTTGCTTGCTGAAACCTCTTAACATTTCTGGAGTCTGTCACCTGATTGATTCTTCACTTGGCAAAGCAGCAAGAGGGATATTGGCTGATGCTAGAATGAAAAGAATTTGTACTGTACTTGGACTCGCCCTGAGTGCATATGTTTAGATTTTACGTTAAAGCTGGTGAGGCATTGGCGTTAGTTGCTATTACCAGAGACCAGCTGCCAGGGATACTTTCTTGAACCTTTGTTTCCTGTTGCTGTATTGTAGCATAAAAATCTAAAATGGGTCTATCTATTCATTACAGCTTATGGTTTCCTTTGTTTTTTCCCAATAACTAATGCATTTGTTCATTCTTAATGTTTCTTGCTTCTATTTGTGCAGCTATCCTAATCTTTATTATTTTCGCCATGATACAGTTGCTTACCTGTATGTTCTTATGTTCAGTGGTATTTAGTCTACCGTATATGTGTCAGGAAGATGCGAGTACCAGGGTGTTACCCAGCTCAAGTTCGAGAGGAACAGGCGGTCTGTTGCTGAAGAAAGATAAGTTTGATATGTCCGAGCGCCTCCCTTAGCATGCTCTAGGTTTCAATGATGTACCTATAACAAGACAGTCTTGCTATCAAACAAATATTGCCTATATTTATGACTGATCATGTATATAAAAATATGTTTGATATGTGCTCGCAGGCACATGTTATATAAGACTAAAGTTAGTTTTTTGGTTGTAAATAACTACTAGCTCCTTTTAGTGCTACATACATCTATTTGAGCGGCATGTAATTCCGACCGGAGGTAGTACTGCCCTAAGTAGATTACATGTTAGGCGTTGGAACAGAGTTTATAGAGAAGATAGGGTTGCTAGAAATTCTTCTTGGTTGGTCTTCTCCCCTGATTGGGCTTAGCCCAGCTAACATTGATGGGCCGAGTAAGCTAATTTTGAAATAAATATTTCCTTTCTTTTATGCATACATCCAACAAAACAATAATATAAGAAAAAACAACAATATATTATAACAACAATATAAGAAAAAAAATATTTCCTTTATTTTATGCATACATAAAATAAAACAACAATATCATATAGGATAAAAAAATGTTCTCTATCATTGTAACCATTCATTTGCAAAGTAAAGCAAAATACTTGCATTTAGTTCTTGGATTGAATTCGGTATGAGCCGACGAAAATCCACTCCCCTTCAGTACCACACATGTGAAGAGGGCCACCGGTCATTCTCCACTAATGAAAAGACGGGGTAAAATGAGTAGTGAAAATTGAACGGCCGAGGGGCAAATCTGTTGCAATCAGTGTTGGGTTGTATCCTAAGTGTCTGCTAAAACCTAATTTTACCAAAGAAGACAAACAATTTTAAAATATTTCAGATTTGAAATGGACTATAACCTAAAGTTACAAAAAGAATGCAAATATTTTCACGTGCACATGGTTTCAAATGGGATTTTGCGTCATTTGGTCGTTATTCCCTGCCGCTTCATATTCTATTCCAAGTGGGCGAGCCCAAAACAATGCCTCGTGGGCCGGACTAACTTACATATGACTACTTTAAAATAGACATGTGTCGTATTGGCTAAAAAATAGTCACTTTTTTTCAAACACACACACACACACAATGTGTACATCTCTTTGTAGACAACAAGCCATGTTTTTTTAATTATTAAAGGGCATTAAATTTGTTACCTTATATGTTTGCTAACAACAAACCAACTAAATCATGATTCTCTTTTCAATGTGAACATGGATTCGGCGGGTCTCTGCCATTTGGCGCAACGGGTCCATGAGGAAAAGGCGGTCTATTGCTAGCTTATTTGAAAAGCGTCAACAGTGTGTGCCACATGTAAACAGTCCATGTTGAAAGAATAGAAGGAGAAGTGTGGAGATAATGTAATTGGTCAGTCAGGAAATTCAGTCCCAATGAGCTCAACTAATGACATGTGTGGGTTGAGCCTGAGGACATTTTCAAAGTAACGGAAGTATTTTACTTTCCTTTTCATGTCAGTGGTCGGTGGTACTTATATGTTGCATCAGGTTATCAAAGGACTGCAATCATATACATTTTATAAACAAATAAAACACTTTTATGAAGCATGTAGTAGACAAATAGTGCTACTGATAAATGGATTTTTATCTCAGAGCACAAATGGTGTTTAGTGGGTTTCTGTGTCATTTTGCGCAATGGGAGATTACTCAAAAATACACATATGTTAAACATAGCACGATCTTCAATGAGATTCTATGCTACCAAATTAAAATCCATAGGTACATCTCATTGTAGACAACAAACCTCCATTATTTCTTTATTAAAGAGGATTGATTTTATTCCCAAAAAGAAGGGTTAAATTTGTTACCGTATGTGCTTGTCCACAACTAAAATAACTAAAACAAGGTTTTTTTTTCCAATGTGAACATGAATTAAATGGTTCTTTGCGTCATTTGGCGCTACAGAAATAACTACAAGGATTTATTTGCATACGTATACATCCATAAATGTTTTAGGAGAGAATTACAACACATGATCTACGATGCCTAAAAAAAGATACGAGAAAAGTAAAAATTGCCACATAAAGAGGAGAAATGCAAGATCCGGATAAATGAGAACTAAATCCATGCATGCAGAGAAATCCGAAATCGAAGGAAAGGTGAAATTTCACCAGTTGAGTACGCCTCTCTAGGAATGCTTATCTTGCCCAACTGAGGAACCGAGGAGGAAAAGGGGATAAACAAGCTCGATGGATTCAGTCCCTGTCGCTTCATATTCTACTACTTACAGGCCACACATAGCTTTGTTCGTGGACTGGGTTAGGTAGCATATGGGCATTTCAAATACCTATGCCTCCATAAGCACAACACGAAGAAATTTTTTTCATGCACGTGAAAAATAAAAGTTTGGTACAAACACCGCTAAAAAAATACATCCTTAACTGGCTATACATTGTATGCAAATATATTTTTTTAATCAGATTTCTCATCGTGATAATCATATTTTCAACTAATAAAAAGCTTCCTTAGCTGGTCTATACATGTCATACACTTTTTTTTCAAACTCGGATTACACAACATGCTAAACATGTTTTCAATATAGCATGGTTTAACACATGTAAACATGTTTAAAAAATAGCATGATTTAGTTGAAGGTTCTTGCAGCATGAAACTATTTTCATCGACAGCAGGTCTTCAGCAGGTCTCTGCGCCATTTGGCGCAACGGGTCAACTAGTTCTAGTAAATATAGGAATAATTACTTTACATTGCTATGCTTGGTACAACCTCACCACTTAATCATATCTTAACCATAAGTCTTGTTAGTCTTAGTGCGCTTGGCAATGTACTTTCTGAGTCCAAATGGCTCACAGATACCACAACAACTCCAGATGTACGCGACTATACGATAGGTGCATGTACAGATGAGGTCCTCAACTACCAGGCTCCTGATGGAAAAATAGTGCTAGATACTACGTGACTCTCAGTTACAATCACGACGAGCACTAGATTTGTGATTCCGGTTGGCAGTCTAATACTGCAGGGTGGACGATTGCTTATTTCTTCTGCCTCTTAGGCAACTTTGGTTCTTGTCCGTACTCGAGTTCGGACCCTGTGTTTCTTCTGCTGTGAGGAATAAACACATTTTATTTTTGGTATAATAAATAGAATATAGTTGTGTGCATCGCTTGATGTAGACGTCAAGGTTCATCTTTTTTTTTTCAAGAAAAGAAAGTGTAAAAGACACTAAGCAATACAGCGAAGTTTACGATACCGTTTGGTGCTGGTTCGTCATGGAACAGGGCTGTAGTTTTGGGAAAACTGGCTTGAGATTTATAATAGTCAACTCCTAAAAATGCCCATGACACCTGAATATATTACTGGAAAAAAATGGGTATAGTACTACCGCATCAGGACCGCTGAATCAAAAATAAAACGGTTAAAAATGATTAGATTTATGTGGAAAAACATTTTATTTTTGTTCGAGGACAACATGTGGTTCATGGCGCTCACCGGCCACCCTTCTGTTCTCGGCCCGACCAGCCTGGCCTATTCCCAAACGTTCAGGACGTGATTACTGTGAGTCAAGCACTCCTTCGCCCTTGATGGGGGAAGCCGCGGACCTTTCCTCAAACAAACAACTCCCAATGATGATCGAGAGGAGGCCGTCGGCAATAAAAGAGACGTATGTATGGCTTGGCGGCGAAGTTTCGCAGCTACGGTCTAACATCATCACCCTCTACCGTACGTGGCGAGTCCTGAAATGTCCGAACCCTAGATCGGACGTAACATGCACGCGAACAAGGGAATATTGCATGATGTTTACGCGCAGGGCACAACACATGCCGCTTCCTTTTGAAGTACACAGTACTGCTACACTAGTTAATTAATTGATAATTGATTTGGAGACGTGCCTATGGGTATCTCCTCCACATGTACGTAGGTTAGAACACCCTAATCACTCCATAATCCTCTGTCCCATTCAGTTAGTCCTGTCAGGAAAAGCATGGACGTGTCGATCAGATTAAATATTGTATAGCTAGAATGTGTTTTCCTCTTTTTTTTCCTTTCTAAACAATGACAAAAGACTTGCCTCATTCGTTAATTAAGGAGTTCAAGTTTGGGACCAGAGTATATCTTCTTCCTTTTTTTTTGCACGTGAAAATAATGTATTACTCATCTCCAAAATCCATACAATCAATCGCAGCAAGCTTCAAGGCATCGAGAGAGCTAGAGCATAACCAAGTCAAGGTTCTACCCTCAAGGCGAGCAAATTTAGTTAGGCTATCCCTAATCTTATTTTGACTATGTTTTACATGTGAGTAATACAACTTTCACGAATAGACAGGATATCTAATTTCCTTTATCATGGATGAGTAGACCGACCTGTCAACCTTCGAGACCTGAATCAATTTTACTACCACAATTGAATCCATCTCAATCTTCACTGTAGCTCACTTCTCTGGATGGAGAAAGATAAACCTTTCATGCATGCACATAATTCGGCTTCAAATGCTTCTTGACAAAAAAATATAGCTGCATGCAAGAAGAGAGAATGATTGCACCCTTGTCATCTCTTAGCACTATTCCAGCCCGTAGGAACCATCAGTACATCTACATGTATAGCTTCATCCAGCCGGGACTAGAACATATCAAAAAAAAAAACATGAAGCGATCACTCTCGCGGCATTATTAAACTCATCTACTCAGCATCTACATCCAAATGCCTTGAAAACATGTAATGCGTACTAAATTTGAATAGATTGTCTCCATTAATTAAGCAGCTGATATAAAAATACCCTCTCTGTTCACTATTATAAAATATTCTAACATTTTTCTAAATTAATGTATATAGATAAGTTTTGGTGTGTTTGTTCACTAATTTCAGTTCATATGTAATTCATATTGAAAATTCAAAACATCTTATTATAGTGAAGGATGAAGAACATATTCTTATGGATGATTAGATATTAATTAGCATAGTTAAATGGCCACACCAAAGAAACTTTATAGATGTCTTTCATCTGCTAGCTATCCGGACTGAGATGATAGGTCAGAATTTCGAACCTCGTGCCAGCGAGTTGTACTAAGTTCGTTCGTTGTTTTCACAGGTACAGTTACTATGCATGTCGCTCAAGTATGAAGATAGGGAAAGTTACTTAGTGTTGAAGTGCAGGTGAGAAGCATATATGTAATGATTTTACTTTCTGATCAAGTCAGAGGAGACATGGATGTGAAAGCAAGTGCAGGTACATGAATGAACCAACATTTGGCGTCTTTTTCGTGTAGAGTGTATCGATAGATTGTACTTTAGCTGAAAGCCGCTTTAGCTGAAAGCTCCTTCCTGCTTTTGCTCCTCGCTGCTTTTGAGATCTTGGCGAGCTAAGCCTCAGTTAACACACACTTGTCGCGCGCATGTACCGTCGATCTTTATTACTCCCCTAGACTAGTCTGTTGTTACAAATTCAACACAATGCAATTTCTTATACCTGCTGTGTTTTTTTTGCGGGGTTTTAACCACTAGGCGGCAAGGATTATATATGCTTTGGCTGTACAAAGGCATTCATTAATTCACATTTCACTTCGCTTTTAGTATAGTCTACTATACTCTCTGGCATGTGCTACACGCTTACCTGTGAAGAAACTTCATCTACCAACTAATCATTCAACCTGTACACCCTAACATAGCTAGCTAGATAATTCAAATTATTTGATCCATTCATCCGTTTGTTCATGTAATCCATGATTGGCTTAAAGTAGACGCTAGTTCAAGACGAGCAAACACATAATTATCATATACTTGATTGGTTTATTAATGCCCAAGCTGCACGAATGGCCGACTGCAAAGGAGACCAAGATGCGAAGTCTCCCACGCCTAGCGCACCGCCGTCGGCCACTCCGGTGGCCGCCGTGGTCCACTCCGGACGCGGCGGTCACTCTTCCCCCCTGTTGCCCGCTCCGAGCGCAGCGGCCACCACTCTTCGCCGCTTCCTTTCCGGACCAAGGAGGCTTTCTCTCCTCGCGAGTCTGTCTGTTCTTCTCCTGGTGTGACAATGGCGCTCTCTGATCTAAATTTTGCTACTGGAAGGGCCTTTGAATCTTACATCAAGAGTCAGTGTGGTGCCCCAATTAATCCCGCTGCTTCGCCAATATCGGATAAGTTCTTCCTCATGGTAAAGTTTTCTCGATCTCGGCTCACTCTGAATACAGACTCCGTGGGCCTCATCCTTCAAGCTTTTTTTGGTGGCTCTGCTTCGGATTTCAAAGTCTCGCATATTGAAGGCTGGAATTTTAAGTTCTGTGTTTTTTCATGTGCTGTTGGTTTTGAAATTGTTCGAGGTGGCAATATCTCCGATCAGTTGTTGTCCATGGATTTTCTCCTCTGGGGTGCTGGGGATCCTAATCTTCGGATGGCTTATATGAATTATCTACGCACGGCCAATCAGGAATGGACAGTGGTTCATCGCAACAACCGCAGATCATATGCTCAAGCTGCTCAAGAACCTCAGTTTTTTGTTTCGAAAGCTAATCTGTGTTCTTCGGGTCCAATTTCAGTTTCAGCAGCATTAACTTCTCCCAATAATACTCCTTTAGGGAGGGCGGGATCGACGCAAATTCGAAATAATGGATCATCTGTTTCCAAGGGGCCATCTTCCAATTCCAGTCAGCAGACCCAAGCCCGTAACTTTTGCGTCCGTTGTCTCGCTTCGGATCACCTGCGGCCCGCCTGCACTAGCCGCATCCGTTGTCAGGCCTGCAAGCGTTTGGGCCACATTTCGTCGTCCTGTTTTCCCTCTAAATCTGGGGTTAACGCTACGGCTTCCGGTGTTAGAGCCCCCCCCCCAAGGCGAATTTGGCAGCAACCCTTAATCAACGCGCCTTTCCAAGGTTGGAGACGAGAGGTGCCACCTGAGCCCCACCTTCCAGTGACCAAGGCTCTATCCCTCCGGCCCGAGTGCTACCTCCCCTTCCTCCGCCTGCAACAATTCCTCCCCAACCCATTCAAGTCTCCAACAACCCAAGCTCTGCTCCCGCATCAATGGCAACCTTTCCCTTTGACCCTGCGCCCTTTGTGCCGCGTGGTTTCTCAGTGATTGAAGTGGCTGATCGGCCGGCTCGTGCTCGTGTGGTCCGCGGAGATTTCTCAGTGGTTAATGAAGACCTGGCGATTGTCACTATCCTTCCGATGCCCGTCGGTGAGGTTCCTTTTGTCAATGTCAGAGATGTTTTGGGGGATTTTCTTATTCAGATCAAGCGTGTGGGTTTCAAATCAATATCTCCTTGTCCTTTTGGTCAAGCTTTTGTTCGCTTCAATAGTGTGGCAGACAGAGATCTGCTTGTTGACAGTGGTCCGCATAGGCATGATGATATTCACTATGTTTTTCAAAAGCATAACCAACGCCTTAATTGGAAGAAATTTCATTTAGACAGAGAAGTTTGGCTTTTGTTAGTGGGTTTCCCTGCGGATCTTAGATGTATGCATGAATTAGCTAATTCTGTGAGAAGCTTTGGCAAGATGTCTGTTTGGGATAGAGTTAAATCCTCTGATGCATCAGTTCTTATTAAAGTTTATGTTGATGCTCTCAAAGAGATACCTGCCAGCATTGTGGTTTCCTCTGACAAAAAAGAAGGAGAATCTTGGACATGTCCTGTTGTTATTATTCATAACAGCCCTTTGGGAGTGGGCCCTCCATAGGAGGATCCTATTCCTGTTGATGGTAATCCACACCCCAGGCCTGATGGAGACCATCATCATCCAAATCAAGATCTGCTTATTGGACCTTTCTTGGATGTTCATAATCCTAATCAAGATGCAGGCAATCAACAAGTCAATGACTTTCAAGGAGAGGAGCAAGAAGCAATGGATGCAGAGGATCCTGGTTGGGGCCATTGGGCCATGCCCAATGAGGAGCAATTAATAGACCAAGAGCTTCATGCAGGGGAATTTCTAGAGTTTAATGATATGCTTGCTCCAGTCATTGCAGAAAATCAGTTGTAGAAGCATGCTCTTGAGGAGAGTGGTCTGACTTTATCTCTAAACAATCATGCTCTTTCAGCTAGTTCTGCAGAATCTTTCAACAATGGACCTCCTGCTGTTGCTCTGGCCAATCTTATGGCCCCTTTAGAACTGAATCTCCCTGATTTGAATTTGGCTGTTCAAGCTCAAGAAGTTACCTTTGATCCTATTGCTGCTGAAGTGAGAGAGCCCCTGCCAGTTCTAGAACCTCCTATGCTGGATATTGTTGCTGAACAACAGGTGGACTTTGATGTTGCTGTTGTTCCACCAGATCATGCTACAATTGTAGTTGCAGATGTTGCAGATGCCCCCATCTCTGCTGCAGTTCCAAATCACATTATTTCTCAAATTCAGGAAGTTGAGATCTCAGTGTTTGAGCCTGTGTCTAGTCAGATAATTTCCCCTGCTGACAACAGTTCTGCTTTGATGCCTCCAGTTCTTCCAGATCCTCAAAACCCTCAGGCTGGGTTACACACCCTTGATATTGCCCAGCCTGCAGCAGCTCTATCAAATTCTGATGGTCAGCATGAACAGGTTTTGGATAAGCTTTCTGCTTCTGGTTTAAACAATCTGTGGTTTTGCAAGATTTAGCTATACCTGGTCAATCTGCTATCTTGCTCCCTGAGGATCAAGGTACTACTCCTTCTGCACCTCCTGGTTTCCCTCTCCCTATCTATTAAGGGATACATAATTGTTGGAAATATGCCCTAGAGGCAATAATAAATAGGTTATTATTATATTTCCTTGTTCATGATAATCGTTTATTATCCATGCTAGAATTGTATTGATAGGAAACTAAGATACATGTGTGGGTACATAGACAACACCATGTCCCTAGTAAGCCTCTAGTTGACTAGCTCGTTGATCAACAGATGGTTACGGTTTCCTGACCATGGACATTGGATGTCATTGATAACGGGATCACATCATTAGGAGAATGATGTGATGGACAAGACCCAATCCTAAGCCTAGCACAAGATCATGTAGTTCGTATGCTAAAGCTTTTATAATGTCAAGTATCATTTCCTCAGACCATGAGATTGTGCAACTCCCGGATACCGTAGGAATGCTTTGGGTGTGCCAAACGTCACAACGTAACTGGGTGACTATAAAGGTGCATTACGGGTATCTCCGAAAGTGTCTGTTGGGTTGGCACAAATCAAGACTGGGATTTGTCACTCTGTGAAAACGGAGAGGTATCTCTGGGCCCACTCGGTAGGACATCATCATAATGTGCACAATGTGATCAAGGAGTTGATCACGGGATGATGTGTTGCGGAACGAGTAAAAGAGACTTGCCGGTAACGAGATTGAACAAGGTATCGGCATACCGACGATCGAATCTCGGGCAAGTACTATACCGCTAGACAAAGGGATTTGTATACGGGATTGATTAAGTCCTTGACATCGTGGTTCATCCGATGAGATCATCGTGGAACATGTGGGAGCCAACATGGGTATCCAGATCCCGCTGTTGGTTATTGACCGGAGAACATCTCGGTCATGTCTGCATGTCTCCCGAACCCGTAGGGTCTACACACTTAAGGTTCGATGACGCTAGGGTTATAAAGGAAGCTTGTATGTGGTTACCGAATGTTGTTCGGAGTCCCGGATGAGATCCCGGACGTCACGAGGAGTTCCGGAATGGTCCGGAGGTAAAGATTTATATATGGGAAGTCCTATTTTGGTCACCGAAAGAGTTTCGGGTTTTATCGGTAACGTACCGGGACCACCGGAATGGTCCGGAGGTAAAGATTTATATATGGGAAGTCCTATTTTGGTCACCGAAAGAGTTTCGGGTTTTATCGGTAACGTACCGGGACCACCGGAGGGGTCCGGGGGTCCACCAAGTGGGGCCACAAGCCCCGGAGGCTTGCGTGGGCTAAGTGAGGGAGGGGACCAGCCCCAGGTGGGCTGGTGCGCCCCCCCACAGGGGCCCAAGGCGCAGGGGAAGTGGGAGGAGGCAAACCCTAGGTCCAGATGGGCCTTAAGGCCCACCCTAGGGGCGCCTCCCCCTTCTCCCCTCCCTTGGCCGCCACCCCTTGGCCATCTAGGGCTGCCGCCCCCCCTAGGGGTGGGAACCCTAGAGGGGGCGCAGCCCTCCCCTTCCCCTATATATATGAGGCCTAGGGGGCTGCCCAAAACGCGCGATTCAATCTCTCTCGTTGGTGCAGCCCTGCGTCTCTTCTTCCTCCTCTTCTGTGGTGCTTGGCGAAGCCCTGCAGGGTTGCCACGCTCCTCCATCATCACCACGCCGTTGTGCTGCTGTTGGATGGAGTCTTCCTCAACCTCTCCCTCTCTCCTTGCTGGATCAAGGCTTGGGAGACGTCACCGGGCTGTACGTGTGTTGAACGCGGAGGTGCCGTCCGTTCGGCACTTGGTCATCGGTGATTTGAATCACGACGAGTACGACTCCATCAACCCCGTTCACTTGAACGCTTCCGCTTAGCGATCTACAAGGGTATGTAGATGCACTCTCCTTCCCCTCGTTGCTGGTCTCTCCATAGATAGATCTTGGTGACACGTAGGAAATTTTTTGAATTTCTGCTACGTTCCCCAACAGTGGCATCATGAGCTAGGTCTATTGCGTAGATTCTATGCACGAGTAGAACACAAAGTAGTTGTGGGCGTTGATTTTGTTCAATATGCTTGCCGTTACTAGTCTTATCTTGATTCGGCGGCATCGTGGGATGAAGCGGCCCGGACCGACCTTACACGTACTCTTACGTGAGACAGGTTCCACCGACTGACATGCACTAGTTGCATAAGGTGGCTAGCGGGTGCCAGTCCCTCCTACTTTAGTCGGATCGGATTCGATGAAAAGGGTCCTTATGAAGGGTAAATAGCAATTGGCATATCACGTTGTGGTTTTGCGTAGGTAAGAAACGTTCTTGCTAGAAACCCATAGCAGCCACGTAAAACATGCAACAACAATTAGAGGACGTCTAACTTGTTTTTGCAGGGTATGCTATGTGATGTGATATGGCCAAAGGATGTGATGAATGATATATGTGATGTATGAGATTGATCATGTTCTTGTAATAGGAATCACGACTTGCATGTCGATGAGTATGACAACCGGCAGGAGCCATAGGAGTTGTCTTTATTTATTCATGACCTGCGTGTCAACATAAACGTCATGTAATTACTTTATTGCTAACCGTTAGCTGTAGTAGTAGAAGTAATAGATGACGTGACAACTTCAAGAAGACACGATGATGGAGATCATGATGATGGAGATCATGGTGTCATGCCGGTGACGATGATGATCATGGAGCCCCGAAGATGGAGATCAAAAGGAGCAAAGTGATGATGGCCATATCATGTCACTATTTGATTGCATGTGATGTTTATCATGTATATACATCTTATTTGCTTAGAACGACGGTAGTAAATAAGATGATCCCTTACAACAATTCCAAGAAGTGTTCTCCCCTAACTGTGCACCGTTGCTACAGTTCGTCGTTTCGAAGCACCACGTGATGATCGGGTGTGATAGATCCTTACGTTCACATACAACGGGTGTAAGACAGTTTTACACATGCAAAACACTTAGGGTTAACTTGACGAGCCTAGCATGTACAGACATGGCCTCGGAACACAGAAGACCGAAAGGTCGAGCATGAGTCGTATGGAAGATACGATCAACATGAAGATGTTCACCGACGTTGACTAGTCCGTCTCACGTGATGATCGGACACGGCCTAGTTGATTCGGATCATGTAATCACTTAGATGACTAGAGGGATGTCTATCTGAGTGGGAGTTCATAAGATGAACTTAATTATCCTGAACATAGTCAAAAAGATTTTGCAAATTATGTCGTAGCTCGCGCTTTAGTTCTACTGTTTTAGATATGTTCCTAGAGAAAATATAGTTGAAAGTTGATAGTAGCAATTATGCGGACAGTAGAAGGCTTGTGTCCTTAATGCACCACTCGGTGTGCTGGACCTCGAACGTGGTCTGTGGATGTTGCGAACATATGACATACACGTTTTGATGACTACATGATAGTTCGGTGGTGACAAATGGTTTAGAATTGAGGCACCGAAGACATTTTTAAAATGTCGCGGAACATATGAGATGTTTCGAGGGCTGAAATTGGGATTTCAGGCTCGTGCCCACGTCAAGAGGTATAAGACCTCCGACGATTTTCTTAGCCTGCAAACTAAGGGAGAAAAGCTCAATCGTTGAGCTTGTGCTCAAATTGTCTGAGTACAACAATCACTTGAATCGAGTGGGAGTTGATCTTCCAGATAAGATAGTGATGTTTCTCCAAAGTTATTGCCACCAAGCTGCTAGAGCTTCGTGATGAACTATAACATATCAGGGATAGATATGATGATCCTTGAAATATTCGCAATGTTTGACACCGCGAAAGTAGAAATCAAGAAGGAGCATCAATTGTTGATGGTTAGTGAAACCACTAGTTTCAATAAGGGCAAGGGCAAGAAGGGATACTTCATGAAACGGCAAATCAGGTGCTGCTCTAGTGAAGAAACCCAAGGTTAAAACCAAACCCGAGACTGAGTGCTTCTGTAATAAGGGGAACAACCACCGGAGCAGAATTACCCTAGATACTTGGTAGATGAGAAGGCTGTCGGTAGAAGTATATTGGATATACATTATGTGAATGTGTACTTTACTAGTACTCCTAGTAGCATCAGGGTATTAGATACCGGTTCGGTTGCTAAGTGTTAGTAACTCGAAATAAAAGCTACGGAATAAACGGAGACTAGCTAAAGGTGAGCTGACGAGATGTGTTGGAAATGTTTCCAAGGTTGATGCGATCAAGCATCGCACGCTCCCTCTACCATCGAGATTGGTGTTAAACCTGAATAATTGTTATTTGGTATTTGCGTTGAGCATAGACATGATTGGACTATGTCTATCGCAATACGGTTATTCATTTAAAGAGAATAATGATTACTCTATTTATTTGAATAAATACCTTCAATGGTCTTGCACCTAGAATGAATGGTTTATTGAATCTCGATCATAGTGATACACATGTTCATGCCAAAAGATATAAGATAGTAATGATAGTACCACCTACTTGTGGCACTGCCATGTAAGTCATATTGGTATAAAACGCATGAAGAAGCTCCATGCTGATGGATCTTTGAACTCACTCATTTCTGAAAAGATTGAGACATGTGAACCATGTCTGTTGGTTTATACGCATGAAGAAACTCCATGCAGATGGACCGTTCGGACTCACTTGATTTTGAATCACTTGAGATATGCAAATCATACCACATGGGCAAGATGACTGAAAGCTTCGGTTTCAGTAAAATGGAACAAGAAAGCAACTTGTTGGAAATAACACATTATGATGTGTGCAGTCCAATGAGTGCTGAGGCACGCAGTGGATATCGTTATGCTCTAACTTCACAGATGATTTGAGTAGATACTGAGCATATTTACTTGATGAAACACAAGTCTGAATTATTGAATGGTTCAAGTAATTTCAGAATGAAGTTGAATATCGTCGTGACAAGAGGATAAAATATCTATGATATGATCATAGAGATGAATATCTGAGTTGCGAGTTTGGTACACAATTGAGACATTGTGGAAATTGTTTCACAACTAATACCGCCTGGAACACCATAGTGTGATGGTGTGTCCGAACATCATAGTTGCACCCTATTGGATATAATGCATACCATGATGTCTCTTATCGAATTACCACTATCGTTCATGGGTTAGGCATTAGAGACAACCGCACTCACTTTAAATAGGGCACCACGTAATTCCGATAAGATGACACCGTATGAGCTATGGTTTAGAGAAACCTAAGCTGTCATTTCTTAAAAGGTTTGGGGCTGCGACGCTTATATGAAAAGGTTTCAGGCTGATAAGCTCGAACCCAAAGCGGATAACTGCATCTTCGTAGGACACCCAAAACATTTGGGTATACCTCCTGTCTCAGATCCAAAAGCAATAGGGATTGTTTCTAGAATCGGGTCCTTTCTCGAGGAAAAGTTTCTCTCGAAAGAATTGAGTGGGAGGATGGTGGAGACTTGATGAGGTTGTTGAACCGTCACTTCAACTAGTGTGTAGTAAAGCACAGGAATTGTTCCTATGGCACCTACACCAATTGAAGTGGAAGCTTATGATAGTAATCATGAGACTTCAGATCAAGTCACTCCCAAACCTCGTAGGATGACAAGGATGTGTACTACTTCAGAGTGGTACGTAATCCTGTCTTGGAAGTCATGTTGCTAGACAACAATGAACCTACGAGCTATGGAGAAGCGATGGTGGGCCCGGATTCCAATGAATGGCTCGAGGCCATAAAATCCGAGAAAGGATCCATGTATGAAAACAAAGTGTAGACTTTGGCAGAACGGCTCGATGGTCGTGAGGCTGTTGAGTACAGATGGATTTTAAAAGGAAGACGGACAATGATGGTAAATGTCACCATTAAGAAAGCTCGACTTGTCATTAAGATGTTTTCCGACAAGTTCAAAGAGTTGACTGCGATGAGACTTTCTCACTCGTAGCGATGCTAAGAGTCTGTTGGAATTATGTTAGCGATTACTGCATTATTTATGAAATTGTGCAGATAGGATGTCAAAACGTTGTTTCCTCGACGATTTTCTTGAGGAAAGATTGTATGTGATACAACCAGAAGACTTTTGTCAATCCTGAAAGATGCTAACAAGTATGCAAAGCTCTAGCAATCCTTCTGAGGACTGGAGTAAGCATCTCGGAGTTGGAATGTACACTTTGATGAGTTGATCAAAGATTTTAGGTTTATACAAAGTTTATGAGAAACTTGTAATTCCAAAGAAGTGAGTGGGAGCACTATAGAATTTCTGATGAGTATATGTTGTTGACATATTGTTGATCAGAAATGATGTAGAATTTCTGGAAAGCATATAGGGTTATTTGAAGAGTGTTTTTCAATGGAAAACCTGGATTAAGCTACTTGAACATTGAGCATCAAGATCTATAAGGATAGATCAAAATCGCTTAATAGTACTTTCAAATGAATACATACCATGACAAGATTTTGAAGGAATTCAAAATAGATCAGCAAAGAAGGAGTTCTTGGCTGTATTACACATGTGGGTATTGAGTAAGACTCAAGACCTGACCACGGCAGAATAGAGAGAAAGGACGAAGGTCGTCCCCTATGCTTAGACATAGGCTCTAAAGTATGCTATGTTGTACCGCACCTGAAGTGTGCCAAGCCATGAGTCAGTCAAGGGGTACAAGTGTGATCCAGGAATGGATCACAGGACAACGGTCAAGGTTATCCTTAGTAACTAGTGGACTAAGGAATTTTCTCGATTATGGAGGTGGAAAAGAGTTCGTCGTAAAAGGTTACGCCGATGCAAACTTTGACACTGATCCAGATTATACTAAGTAGTAAATTGGATTCGTATAGTAGAACAGTTATTTGGAATAGTTCCAAATAGAGCGTGGTAACTGCATCTAGGAGATGACATAGAGATTTGTAAAGGACACACGGATCTTAAAGGTTCAGACCCGTTGACTATAACATCTCTCACAAGCATAACATGATCAAACCAAAAACTCATTGAGTGTTAATCACATAGTAATGTGAACTAGATTATTGACTCTAGTAAACTCTTTGGGTGTTAGTCACATGGGGATGTGACCTTGGGTGTTGGAATCATTGCAATCACATATCGATGTGAGCTGGATTATTGACTCTAGTGCAAGTGGGAGATTGTTGGAAATATGCCCTAGAGGCAATAATAAATAGGTTATTATTATATTTCCTTGTTCATGATAATCGTTTATTATCCATGCTAGAATTGTATTGATAGGAAACTAAGATACATGTGTGGGTACATAGACAACACCATGTCCCTAGTAAGCCTCTAGTTGACTAGCTCGTTGATCAACAGATGGTTACGGTTTCCTGACCATGGACATTGGATGTCATTGATAACGGGATCACATCATTAGGAGAATGATGTGATGGACAAGACCCAATCCTAAGCCTAGCACAAGATCATGTAGTTCGTATGCTAAAGCTTTTATAATGTCAAGTATCATTTCCTCAGACCATGAGATTGTGCAACTCCCGGATACCGTAGGAATGCTTTGGGTGTGCCAAACGTCACAACGTAACTGGGTGACTATAAAGGTGCACTACGGGTATCTCCGAAAGTGTCTGTTGGGTTGGCACAAATCAAGACTGGGATTTGTCACTCCGTGAAAACGGAGAGGTATCTCTGGGCCCACTCGGTAGGACATCATCATAATGTGCACAATGTGATCAAGGAGTTGATCACGGGATGATGTGTTGCGGAACGAGTAAAAGAGACTTGCCGGTAACGAGATTGAACAAGGTATCGGCATACCGACGATCGAATCTCGGGCAAGTACTATACCGCTAGACAAAGGGATTTGTATACGGGATTGATTAAGTCCTTGACATCGTGGTTCATCCGATGAGATCATCGTGGAACATGTGGGAGCCAACATGGGTATCCAGATCCCGCTGTTGGTTATTGACCGGAGAACATCTCGGTCATGTCTGCATGTCTCCCGAACCCGTAGGGTCTACACACTTAAGGTTCGATGACGCTAGGGTTATAAAGGAAGCTTGTATGTGGTTACCGAATGTTGTTTGGAGTCCCGGATGAGATCCTGGACGTCACGAGGAGTTCCGGAATGGTCCGGAGGTAAAGATTTATATATGGGAAGTCCTATTTTGGTCACCGAAAGAGTTTCGGGTTTTATCGGTAACATACCGGGACCACCGGAGGGGTCCGGGGGTCCACCAAGTGGGGCCACAAGCCCCGGAGGCTTGCGTGGGCTAAGTGAGGGAGGGGACCAGCCCCAGGTGGGCTGGTGCGCCCCCCCACAGGGGCCCAAGGCGCAGGGGAAGTGGGAGGAGGCAAACCCTAGGTCCAGATGGGCCTTAAGGCCCACCCTAGGGGCGCCTCCCCCTTCTCCCCTCCCTTGGCCGCTACCCCTTGGCCATCTAGGGCTGCCGCCCCCCTAGGGGTGGGGAACCCTAGAGAGGGTGCAGCCCTCCCCTTACCCTATATATATGAGGCCTAGGGGGCTGCCCAAAACGCGCGATTCAATCTCTCTCGTTGGTGCAGCCCTGCGTCTCTTCTTCCTCCTCTTCTGTGGTGCTTGGCGAAGCCCTGCAGGGTTGCCACGCTCCTCCATCATCACCACGCCGTTGTGCTGCTGTTGGATGGAGTCTTCCTCAACCTCTCCCTCTCTCCTTGCTGGATCAAGGCTTGGGAGACGTCACTGGGCTGTACGTGTGTTGAACGCGGAGGTGCCGTCCGTTCGGCACTTGGTCATCGGTGATTTGAATCACGACGAGTACGACTCCATCAACCCCGTTCACTTGAACGCTTCCGCTTAGCGATCTACAAGGGTATGTAGATGCACTCTCCTTCCCCTCGTTGCTGGTCTCTCCATAGATAGATCTTGGTGACACGTAGGAAAATTTTTGAATTTCTGCTACGTTCCCCAACAATAATAATATCATAGTTGGGGCTATGCAATTTCTATCTGATGTAGCAGATCCAGTTTTTCAAAAGATGCTGCCTGATTTGACAGACTCACAAATCTTAGGTAAAGAAGGAGCATCTATCTGGAACACTCATTTTGCACCTTCCTCGCACTCAGGTAAAGTGGTTCACGTAACCATTGAGTGGACAAATTTTCTCTCACTTGCATTGCTATCACCAGATAGATTTGAGTGGGCCAAATCACCGCTCTCTTCACAAATTTGGACTTATATTCTGGAAGGTTCTGATAGTAACCTCTTTAAGCCTTTTATCATTCCTGATAAATGTGCTTCTGCCCAGGCCCCTGCTTGCAAGATGCAGAGTTTGGAAGCTGCTGAGGAGGCCCCCAAGCTGGTCTTCTCCACTCCTCAAGAGAAGACATCCTCTTTACCTCTGGAGGTACTACTTCAAGTACATCTACAGTGCATGCTAACAGGAAGAGGAAAGAAAAGTTACCCTTGTCAGAATCTGAGGTAAGGAGGAGTGAAAGATTGCAGTTGCTTAACCAAGGTTATAAGAGGAATCTTTGTCTGTATAGAAATTGTATGCCCTGTAATGCTGATCCACCTATCATTGCTAATAAAGTGGTCAGAAACTTAAGCTCATCCTTTTGCAAAACTCAGGAATTTATTGGCCCTGCTGCTGTTGTGCAGAAGAAGGCCAAGAAGCAGAAGCCTGCTGTGGAGCCCACTAGGAGGTCTTAGAGGACAGGGCAAGGAGCAAAGGAGCAAGAATAGTTGGTTTAGATCTTCTGCAAGTTGATAGCAGCAAGATTGCTCTGCTTTTGTAACAGTGATGCACTTATTAAGTTCTGAACCTTCAGTTTCAGTCTATAATGCTTGTCTGAACCTAGTTTCTGTGGTCTTTTGGATGATACAAGACTTTTTAATTAGTATTGTGACTTTTGCAAAGCACACAAATCTCTATCCTCCTCATGCATAACAGAAACTGGAATATCCTCAATTGGAATGTAAGAGGCATTAATGATCCGGCTAAATGGTTAGCTATAGCCAACAAAATAGCATAATCCAACTGTGATGTCATCTGTTTACAAGAAACTAAGAGATAATCTTTTGACAGCCAATACATCAAGCACTTCTGTCCTAGAAGGATAAATAAATTTGTTTTTCTTCCTTCGGTGGGAGCTTTGGGTGGTCTTTTCATTAGATGGAATGACAATCTTTTTGTGGGCAATCCACTCTTTCAGAATGATTTCTCAATTTCAATTGAGCTTACGTCTACTCTCTCTAATGCATCATGGGTTCTCACTAATGTCTATGCCCCATGTCAAGGAGAGGCCAGAGAGGATTTTATCCAGTGGTTCAAACACATTGATATGACAGATAGCACAGATTGGTTGGTGGTTGGGGATTTCAACTTCATAAGATATCCATATAATAGAAATAAAGCAGGGGGTAATGTGCAAGATATGCTTTCTTTCAATGATGCCATCAATGCTCAAGCTCTTATTGAAATCCCACTTAAAGGCAGAACCTTCACTTGGAGTAACATGCAACAAGCTCCTCTTCTAGAAAAACCGGATTGGGTTTTTTTCATCAGAATCTTGGACTCTTCAGTACCCAAACACCTTGGCTATCCCTCTTGCAAAACCCATATCAGATCATTGTCCATATGTCATTAAAGTTGGGACTGATATTACAAAATCAACAATCTTCAGATTTGAAAATTACTGGCTCAATCACCATGATTTCAAGGATACAGTTCAACAGATTTGGAATCAAGGAGTTCATGGAAAAGATAGTGCTCAAAGTCTCACTGCTAAATTTAAAAGGGACAATTGCATTTTTGCCCCTAGTTGGTTCCTACCCACGGGTTTTGCCCTTACTTTTCAAGCTTGCTCAGTTTTGCTCTTACTTTTTCCGTCGAGGTCCCTCGAATGCCCTTTGACCGTTTGAACAAAACTTTAAAAATTCATAACTAACTCATATGAACTCAGAAAAATGCAAATAAGATATCAAAATGTTCAGATAAACATTACCTTTATGTGATTATCATTTGCATTCAGGACAAAAGCACCCTTTAAACTACCTGATGAAATTAATGTTATTAATATTATTAAAAATAAAAAGGTATAAACAATATTTTTTTCATGAATAAAAATTAAATGCAAATGTAGGTGATGTATCCTGAACATCCTGATATCTTATTTGCATTTTTCTGAGTTCGTATCAATTTGTTATGAAGTTTCCAAATAATGGTCAAAGTCGTTAGAACATTCATGACAAGATGATACGAACTCAGAAAAATGCAAATAAGATATCTGGATGTTTAGAAAACATCACCTACATTTGCATGTAATTTTTATTCATGAAAAAATATTGTTTATACCTTTTCATTTTTAATAATGCTAATAACATTAATCACCTCAGGTAGTTTAAAGTGTGCTTTTGTCCTGAATGCAAATGATATGCACATAAAGGTAATGTTTATCTGAACATTTTGATATCTTATTTGCATTTTTCTGAGTTCATATGAATTAGTTATGAATTTTCAAAGTTTTGGTCAAACGGTCAAAGGGCATTCGAGGGACCATGACAGAAAAAGTAAGGGCAAAACTGAGCAAGCTCGAAAAGTAAGGGCAAAATCCGTGGGTAGGAACCAACTGGGGGTAAAAATGCAATTGTCCCAATTTAAAAGGCTTAGAAAAGGGCTGAAGATCTGGGCTAAGAATAAATCAAATTTAGCCTCTCTAATCCAAAACACCAATGATGTGATTTTCCTCCTTGATACTCTGGAGGAATTTAGGGCTCTTACTCCCCTAGAATGGGACTTCAGACAATTGCTCAAGGAACACCTGATCAAAATCTTAGCTGCTCAGCAAGCTTATTGGAAACAGAGAGCTACTATTAGATGGATTACCAAGGAGGAAACAAACTCTAAATTTCTCAAGGTAAAGGCCACTATAAAGTTCAGACACAATCACATTGCTTCTCTTAAAGATGAGTTTGGCACTATACACTATGAGCACCATGCCAAAGCAGATATCCTTTGGAGAGCCTTCAAACAAAGGCTTGGATCTTCACCTGTTAGAAGCTCCTTTTACTAAAGCTAAGATTGATGAAGTGGTTAGAGATCTCCCCTCAGATAAAGCCCCTGGGCCTGATGGATTCAACACCAATTTTGTAAAAGCTTGCTAGCATATCATTGCTGCTGACTTTCATCAATTGATTGAGGACTTTTTAAAGGGTGCTGTGGATCTGCAAAGCATCAACTCGTCTTTCATTACTTTGATTCCCAAGAAGGATGATCCTATTGAAGCTAATGATTTCAGGCCTATTTCTCTCCTTAATTGTTCCATTAAGATTATCACAAAGCTGTTAGCCAACAGACTGCAAAAAAGCATCATAAACTTGTGCATAGAAATCAATATGGTTTTCTCAAAGAAAGATCAATCCAGGATTGTCTGGCATGGGCGTATGAATATTTGCATCAATGCAATCAGTCAAGAAGATAAACTATCATCCTAAAGTTAGACTTTGAAAAGGCTTTTGACATGATTGAGCATCAGACTCTGAAAACTATTATGAAGGCCAAGGGTTTTGGTCCCAGATGGATGCATTGGATGGACATGATTTTTTCTTCTGGAACTTCTGCTGTTCTCCTTAATGGAGTTCCAGGAAAGAAATTTTGGTGCAAAAAAGGTGTAAGACAAGGGGACCCAGTCTCTCCTCTGATCTTTGTTCTGGCTGCTGTTATTTTATAGTCTATCCTCAATGAGGCCATGAAACACAGATTGATTTTCCCTCCTCTGAGTAACTCCAAGGATTTCCCTGTCATCCAATATGCTGATGATACTCTTGTTATTCTTCAAGCTTGTCCAACTCAGTTGCAACAAATCCAAAATCTACTGCTGCACTTCTCAGCTTTCACTGGACTAAGGATAAATTTTGCAAAGTCTGCTATGTATCCAATCAATGTGGGACAAGACAAACTGAGCCAGTTGGCTACTATTCTGGGTTGCACTATTGGCTCTTTTCCTTTTCCTTATTTGGGACTGCCTCTAGGCACAAAAAAGCCAAAAGTGGAGGATTTCTTTCCCTTGCTGCAAAGAATTGAAAGAAGGCTCACTGGTTGCTCTACCTTGCTTTCTACAGGAGAAAAACTTTCTCTTATAAAGAGTATATTTTCTAGCCTGCCAACTTTCTTCATGTGCTCCCTTGAGCTGCCTGTCACAATGGTGGATCAAGTAAACTCCTACATCAGGCACTGTTTTTGGAGGAAATATGGTCAGGAAGGTGCTGGTCCTGCCCTCATTGCTTGGAACACAGTTTGCAAACCAAAAGAGCAAGGTGGTTTGGGGGTATTGGACATAGCTACTCACCACAGAGCTCTTCTTCTAAAGAGCCTCCACAAATTCATGAATAAGAGTGATCTTCCTTGGGTTCACTTGATTTGGGACTCCTATTATGGCAACAGAGCCCCAACCAGCAGACCCGTTGGCTCTTTCTGGTGGAAGTCCATCATTAAGCTACTTCCGATTTTCAAGGATTTGGCTCACTGCTCTGTAGGACAAGGTTCCTCAGTTCTGTTTTGGCATGATAGTTGGGGCCCTGTTCCCCTAAAATTGCAATTCCCACATCTGTTTTCCTTTGCAAAAGATGAATTGCTATCCATCCAAGAGGCCTCACACTCCAGCTCCTTCCATGAACTTTTTCACCTGCCTCTGTCCAATCTAGCCTTTGCACAGTTTCATCAAGCACAAGCCTTTTTAGAGCAAGCTAATCTCCGAGGACATGCTGATCAGTGGAAATACATTTGGAACTCGGCCACCTTTTCCCCTTCAAAAGCCTATAATTTTCTCATCAAAGGGGAGGAGGCTCATCCTATTTTCAAGAAGATTTGGTCTGCTGATGTTATGTTGAGATATAAAATCTTCTTTTGGTTGTTGTTGCATGATCGAGTAAACATAAGAGGTCTTTTACACAGAAAATATTTCCATCTCCCATCTTATATGTGTGAGCTCTGTTCTGATCAAGTTGAACAAACTGCTATGCACTTATTTTGGGACCGCCCCTTTGCTCTGAGGTGCTGGGACACGTTTATTCCACACAAACATAGAGACACAAGTGTTCTTGCTGAGATTCTTTTAGCTCTGAATCATCTCCCAAAGGAAGTTGGTCTAAACTTTATCATCATGGCTTGCTGGCAAATTTGGATGCAAAGGAACGGCAAGATATTCAGACATATTACTCACAATGTCATGACATGGAAAGTGCTCCTCAAGAAAGATCTAGTTCTTCTTAAGCACAAGATCAAGTTGAAACATAAGCAATCATTTTCAGACTGGATTGACGCGCATTTCTAAGCTCTCTGTTTGCTCCCATGATGTTCCCCAAGATAGGCATTGGTTAGCTTAGCTTTTTTTCTATTTTTACTTTCTTCTTTTGCTGTACATATTACTTTCCTTTTTTAAAATAAAATATCATAGAACAATTGTTCTATGGTCTCTTCCTCAAAAAAATGCCCAAGCTGCACCCAACCTATACTGTTTTTTTCAAGAACATGCACGAGTGTTGTGTATCATTGCATTAAGGATAATGTTTTAGGATTGCAAAGTGTCCGATCGTTACAACCAGGAGGAGGACTCGGTGGCTTGGCCCCACTCCTCGTCTGGTCGGTTCTCTGTTAAATCCCTATACGGCAAGCTCATTTCTGGATTGAACACTTCCAAATTCAAGTGGATATGGAGGGCCAACATTCCTCCAAAGATCAAGATTTTCTTATGGCAGGCTTCCCGTGGGCGGTTGCCGCCTGGTGACTTGATCCGCAAACGTAATGAGCCTGGTTCTGACTGTTGCACCCTATATGCGGTCTGCGAGAGGACATGACCCATATCTTCTTCAACTATGTTTTGGCTAAGCTCTTTTGGTGTTGTATCAGATCGTGCCTGCATGTTTCTTGGACACCCACTTCCTTCTCAGACCTACGTCTTCCGGCCTCTAACCTGGTTGGGGCCCAGAGAAGATTGTTCTGGGTGGGATTGACAGCGGTGTGCTGGACTTTTGGACGACTAGGAACAAGTTTACCATTGAACATGTCTTTCCTGTTAAACCTGTTGATTGCTTATTTAAAACTTCCATATTCTTGCAGCAGTGGAGACTATTGACTAAGGAGGAGGACCGGGATGCTTTGGATGTCATGATGTCCAAGTGTCAGGCTACTGCTACCTCCCTTCCTCGAGCTCAAGCCGACATTTAGGAGTTGTTGGCCCTGATTTCGTTGTTTTTGAGTCTCTGGCCTACGCGTGGTATACTGGCCTGGGAGCCATGTACGCAATACTTTAGCTTGATTTGGTTGCTTTGATACTCTGGTCATGATGTGTTGTTGGCTCGTGTAGTTTTTATGACTCTGCCTGGTGGCTTTATTTATAAACTCGGGCTCTGGCCTTTTCTCTAAAAAAAATACCATCCGCGAATTGCACACAAAATTGTTTGCCCTGGACTCCACTAGATATGCAAATTTGGAACCTCCCGGCTTGGTACCCTCTTGCCCTCCTAACTTAAACTAAACAAACTATATTAGAATTCACCTCACTTTTGAAAATTTAGATCATTTGATTATTGAGGGTCAGAGGGTACACTTTAGGTTCTAAATTTGCATCTGTAAACTCCATTGCGGTGAGGTAGCTTCCATACAATGGGCTCTGCACTCGCCGCTACTACCACTGGAGATGAACAAACCCTCTCAAATACTCGGGTTTTTTGTCCAACCAGATGACCCATAACCTAGTCGCAATGAGGGATGAATCTTGTGAAGGAGGTGCCCTAAAACCATCATGGCAACCCTCTACACCAGTCCAGTTGGTTGTCATTCATCAGAGTTAACCTGTGTTTGTGTGGCCTAAAGGGCTGGAGGAGATACTACCATACTTCACGGGAGAAAGAGGGAGCATCATAGGGAGAAGGTCCTCTGCCACCGGATCGCAAAGATTTCAACAAGGAGGGTGTTGCAACCGTCTCCAAGCAAGCCTGTCGGCCATCAAGAGTATATCCTTCTGGATGAGACAAAGGTGAACTTTGACGTCCATAGGCGCCCATGAACTCCACAACCCATCGACAGAAGATGCAAAGCTCCCAACAAAGGAATGTAGCAACGTAGGCTAATCTAATTGAGTAGCGACCATCATGCATGAGCCACCAGGGGAACGTGTCAGGCAATGGCCCAAGTGCCCGTTGCTGCACCGCACCCCGAAGGAGGAGAAACTTCGCAATTGTTGGGTCGAGGGCGTGCCGTAAGAGTGTGACACCCGATTCTGTCTCGAGAGACAAATTGCATCAACATGGGGGGACCTATATGGCATCAGAGTAGTCAGCAAGAATACGGATGAGTAAGTCTTCAATGTCGAAAACATAATTACCAGTAAATAGCAAAAATAGCATTTTTCAGCACATCGTTGAAGGATCCCAAATCATCTAATCCGGTCAGAGGACAAATTGTATATGCCAACATATGATAAAGTGTCTAATTGCTGAAAGATAAGTTCGGCCTTTGGTGAGCCATAGGAGAGATGACCACAAGCTTTCTCAGCGTCCAAGGCAAAATGAAATTCAGCATCACTGACCATGTTGATGAAATGCAATCGTGTCTGGTAGCCTTTGTTTTCGAATTGAGAAAATGTAGAAGATCCAATAAGTCTAGAGTAGCGCACTTGAAGTGATGTTCTTCGGTTATCCACTCCATGACCCATGTAGCTATCTGTCGCGACCGGTTTTCCGGGCATTAAATTCCAGAAGATGGCCGTCGAGCCCATCAGCCCCAGGATTACTGTTAGCTTATGAGGCAACAACTTGATACAGAAATTCCAAGCAAGAGTACAAAAATATGTAGTACAAGACCATTGTGGCCTATGAGTACATTAAGTGGTTTCTAGTGGTTGAGGGTGGAAGCGGTTAGCGGATCATCTGTGTATGGGACTCCATTTCCCACGGGAACAGCTGACCAGGCTAACTCCTATCTTCGTGAGGCTGCTATCACCGTTGCTTAGGTTCCGAGGCGGTCGTCACAACGCTCCTCTCCACGCAATCAATCTGGCCAAGACAATAGCCAGGGACAAGCCAGTGAGTACTTTGAATGTACTCGCAAACATTAAGAACACAGGTATAATATAAATTATCAACATGCACGGAAATGTTCTTTGATCCCTTCGTTAATCATAAATAAAACCTTGATGCAAGCAAGCAGAATTTTCACATGCAACCAGAATTTCATGCAATGAACAAGTAAGAATAAGGTATACTGATCGGATGTCTGAAGTGACGTCTCAAAAGGGTAGTAAAAAAAATGAGTATACCACAGTCGGGCGTCTGAGCGACACCACATACAGGGCTTTAAAAGAAATGCCACAGTCGGGCGTCTTAGCGACACCACAGAAAGGGCTTAAAAAGAAATGCCACAGTCGGGCGTCTTAGCGACCACAGAAAGGGCTTAAAAAGAAATGCCACAGTCGGGCGTCTTAGCGACACCACATAAAGGGCTTAAAAGAAATGCCACAGTCGGGCGTCTTAGCGACACCACAGAAAGGGCTTTAAAAGAAAAGCCACAGCCGGGCGTCTGAGCGACACCACAGAAAGGGCTTTAAAAGAGAAATGCAATTATCATAGTGAATATCCAGGAGGTGGTACCATTCCAGGGATATTCTTTATTTCAAAACATGCAAACGGTTAGTTCATAAAGATAATAATAATTATAACCATCATTTATCACATGTCACAATCAGTATTCGATTTTTAGTGGTTTCCCCTCCGAAGACCGACACTAAGACCGACACTTGACCCACCCAGACTGTAATCCTTAACCATGGGCATGGCTCTTCGAATAGGTTTAATCTCTGTAGAGGGTGTACTCTTTACCCATGAGTAACGGATTCCTTTAGCCCATTGGGACTAATTCCGTCTACGGTCTTTTAATTGAAAAAACACCTGACTTGCACACACTAGCTCATTTCACCGGTGTCTGGAATCACCCACGACACCTGTCAAGCAAACTCTAAGTGGGGAGGCTACAACCTCTACGTAGCATGGGATCAAATTTCTATTGCGCGCTCTAAGGGGTATCCCCCTCTCGGTCCCAACCGGATACACCCATGCCCCCGGACCAGGTGGCATGCCTACCGGATGCAGCCGGTACCTTCCACCATGGCCTCTCTGTACGGTGTGTGCCAAGACAAGGGTTAACAACTTACTGAACCATACCCCACCTACGGCAGGGACCTGTGGCAGTACGAAACAAGTATGGGGGTTACCGGAACAAGACTCGATCTACGGCCGACTCAGGAGGCTTATCAATGTTCCCTGCATGGTTAGTACAACAAAAAATACTCCAACCAACAAGTCACCACCCATTGTACGTTACCATGCCATACCGGATATAACCGTCCCGACGGAGACCGGTGACAAGCTCATGCCTACCCAAGGCACGGGCTTTTCCCAATTCCCTTTCCGTCATGCATGTAAGACACATGAGGTTTTTTTTTCATCACACGGGTATGCTCATTTCCAACAGCAAGGAAATCACAATAATGCATCCATGCAAATGATCATATCACATGAAATAACAACACACCGAATTAAGGTGGTGTCATAAACGTGTCAACTAACACACCAAAAATATTATTCTGGGGTTCAGAAAGCTTGCCTTCATGATGTAGAGAGGCAGGGTGCACTCCAAGATTTTTGCAAGATCCTTACTCCTCTCCGAAATTCCTATTTTCAAAGATATGCAAATAACACGTATTTCAAAAGTAGTACAAAAAGTTGTTTGGAAAAATTTTCAAATAAATTTTAACATAAACTAGATAATATTTGAAGGATGTAGGAAAAAGAATCAATTCATTTGGAGTTATATTTAAAAAGATATGGATAGTCAAAGTTCTGGTCAAATCTGTTATTTAAATTAAAACAGAAAGGAAAACGTTTTAATTAAAAACGTACACGTCGAAAGCGTATTTCTGGTTTACGCTTCCACTTACTCCAGCGTGGATCATGCGAAGGTCACTGGCAGTGGGCCCGCCTGGCCCACTGGTCAGGTTTGACCAGTCTCCCTTCCCTCTCCTTCCTCTGCCCGAGAGGGGGTGGGACTCCGGCGATCGTCGCCGGCGACTGGCGGCTCCTCGCAGGGTCCCGAGGGCGGGGATGGATCCGCCACGCAAGGGCGATCCTCCCGGTGGTTGCCAGGTAAGTGGGGACGGAGGAAGCTGCCGGCGGCGAGCTTCGCGGCGGAGGAGGCTTCGGGTGCAGAGTGCTTTTGGTGCTAAAGTGGTTCCCGATCAAAATCGAGTAGGGGGTTGGGTTCATGGGAGGAAGGGGAAGTTTCTGGTGAAGAGAACGGAGCGGGGGAGGCCTTGGTGGCGTCGGAACGGCCGGGGCAGTGGCGGCGGCTAGAGTTGCCGGAGACGGGGAAGAAAGCCTCCCTGGGTCGAATGCGAGCTAGGGGAGCGCCATTAGGGTGGCCTGAGGTCGCCTGCGTGCTCGGGTGAGTTCGGGGACCTCCTTTTATAGCGCTTCCATGCCGGTTTGCGGCGGCCGGGGATAAGAACGGCGGCGAACCGCCTCTCTGTGCTGCAGGGTGACGCGGCGGCGACGAGCGCTAGTGGACAAGGCTGCGGATGAGCTCGTGCTGTTCCAGGGGGCAGGTGGCGAGCGCTGGGGGCTTGGGCGGCGCTGCCGTGGCAGGGGCGTACTGCCGACGCCGGCGTGCCGCCAAGAGCGTCCTAACGGCGGCGCTGTTGGCTGCCAGGGCGGCTTGGCGCGATGCTATGAGGAGGGTAGTGCGTGGCGTGGCGCCGCAGAGCGGCCAAAACCAGGGGGGTCAGCGTGTCGGCTCGGGCGTGGTTCGTGCAATACGCGCGCTCTGGGCGCGTCCAGTGCACGCACGGAAGGTGTTCGATACAATGTTGTGGCATGCTACAGGTCACAGGTGAGGTTGGCACGCAGCAGGACTAGGTTAGAGATAGAGGGAAACTCAAGGGACAAGGTGGTTTGGTCAGGTGGTCAAGTGCATAGTGCAAACAAAATCTCATGTCAAAACTGATCATGCCCATAGGGTGTTTGATAAAATGCTAAGGTCATTTAGGTAGTTCTTGGAGGGGCCAGATTTCCAGATCAGTGTCTCCTTAGATGAAAGAGAGGATGGTAAGGTCATTTGGACAAAAGGAGAAACTTGCTAGTGCCAGTTTTGCTGAACTCCAATTCTGGACAGAAAGGAAAGGGCATCATCCCATGAACCAAAAGTGATCCAATTGTTGCATGCTCTTGGACTTAGGGGTTTAGTAGGGAGGGCTATAAGCAGGAAAAGGAATCATGGATAAAGGAGCAACTGAAAATGTGGTTGCTGTACAAACCCTCATGTTGGACCAGAATGAAGATGAGGTTGATCCACTCAAAACTTTCAAGGAACAACACTGGGTTTTTGCATAAAGTTGAAACATATGCTGCTACTAACATCCCATAATTTTGGTGGAGGCTAGAAGCAACTATTTAAAAGGGTTGCTGTGCAAAACTGCCCACTGGACCAGAGAAGGAAAACAGGTGCACAACTCAAATTATTTTATGGAAAAGAGTTATTCTTGCATAAAAGTGATCTAAGAACATTACATGACATTTCCAAATTTTGGTGGGATTTTTGAATAAATTTTTAAAGAGGTTGTAGTACAAATATGGCCATATAGTCATGGAAATCATTTTTTTCAAGAAACTAAAGACCAAGCAAATTAATTATGTAATTAGTTCTACTAATACAAGAAAAGTTTTTCTTGAGAGTTTAAACAAGTCCAAAAAATATTTGAAAATTTTTCACTTTGGGGAAAAACTCCATGATAACAAGGTTAAAAATCAAAAGGGAGCTCAGAAATTAAAAGTTTTAATTCCTGGCAAAATTTTTGATACAATAAAACAAGGCCAAATATTTTTGGGGTGTCACACTATCCATCCAATCTCCAGAGATATGTAATGTTGCATAAAATAGGAGAATACATTATTGATTCCATGGATGCTGGAACGCGAAGATTTTCAACAAACTAAAGTCATCAACCTCTTGAAGAATTTGATGGAAGCAATCAACATAGAGATATTTGTGACGAAATATCCGATGGCTCTTGTATATAATCCAAGAGTAACAGACTGCTTGCACATGTGTCCAAAATAAAAAATATGGTGAAGTGCGCTCTCCATCATAATGAATGGTCTGGAAGAATGCAAGCTTTGCCTAGTGCAATTCTCTGTTGAATGTTGAACCTTTGACACCATCACCTTCCAAGAAGATTGGAATGTATTCTCTTGGATTTGGATGAGCTAGCTCTTCTTCCAGCGCAAGATATTCATCGCCGTAGATAACTGGCCCAACATTCCTTTCGGAGATTGTGGTTTTGACTGTGACGGTGGAGCCTGGGAAGAATGACCAACTTCTTCATTTTGCATGGAATTGCATGGACAAACAATCTCCTTAGAAACATTTTCAAGAAGGGGCACTTTAGCCTTCTCAGAATTTCCTCATACCAAAGCATTGTCTTCAGATGGGACAGAAGGGCCATTTCATTTCCCTGTGCAATGGTTCCAGGTGCTCGGGCCTCCTTTGTTATCTCTGGTTGAGCAGATTGTTGGGCATCTTCGTTTTCTTCCTTCTCAAGAACAACTCTTGAAGGTGATCCACTTGGTTCAAATTTCTCATCTAACGTGTGTTCCCTCACTTGAGGATTGGAAGTATTGGACGTTTCAGCGGTTTCTTTTTGTGTATCACTAGGCTCGGACTGAGGAATTTCACCTTCTTTAGTCACAGCCTTGGAAGGATTTTCTTCAGCATGATTTGTGGGGTGGGGCGGGGGGGTCAGAGGAACATCTTCCGATGAACATTATGGAGGGAAATCCTCATCAACTGGAGCAGTGGGCTCAAAAGGAGGAGAGGACATATCTTTTTTGACTTCCTCATCTCGGACAACATTGTCAGGAGCCTCATGATCAGATTCCTCTTCACTAAATTTCTCAACAGAAACTTTCTTCGGTGGAGGCTGGTGTCAGGACCCCGATTCCAAGTCACATTGATCTAGAAGGTAACACCTCATATCACTTTGCCGCCTCATGCACGGTATTCCCACGGGTGTCGCCTTACCATGGCTCGGGACCGTTTGCGCCTTTTGGCTCACGTATATGATAGTGTCGCTAGCATCCATATGATAGAGAACCCAGGCCGGCATGACTAGTCGTGAACCCAAAGTGATACTAACTTACGGGGACATGCATACATGAATCAACATCGAGCATGTCGATCAGCAGCGTGTGAATCCGGGCTGTAGCACTGGGCTAACAGGACTCCGGTGAACCGGGCTGTAGCAGGCTAGGCAGGACTCTGGATGTCACCGCTTGACATTTCCCCGAAGGGACAGACACAGGAACGAAGTGAATCACATGCCGGCCAGTCAAGTGTTCCGGAGCAGTAGTGCTGGGCTAGCAGGACTCCGGTGAACCGGGCTGTAGCGGACTACTATGGCTCATGGAAGCACAAGACTACATTTCCCCATAAGAGAGGCTACCAAGGATAAACAACTAGGTTGTCGGATCCCACACATACCAAGCATTTCAATCATACAGACAATATGCTCGATATGTGTAAATACAACATGGCATCACAGGATAACTCTACGACTCAAAGTATTTATTCATTAGGCTCCGAGGAGCGAGATATTACAAACATGGGTCTCATGACCCAACATTCCGAGCATAAAAGTCAAAGCACATGCGGAAGCTTAACATGTCTGAGTACATACATCTACAAATGAGAAAGGCTGAGAAGCCTGACTATCTACTAGATCCTGCCGAGGGCACAAGATCGTAGCTGAGGTATCAAGCTAAACGTCGAAGTCCACACGGAACTACTAGCGAGACTGACGTCTCTCTGCAAAACATAAAATAGACAAACGTGAGTACAAATGTACCCAGCAAGACTTACATCAGAACTAGCTACATATGCATCAGTATCAACAAAGGGGGTGGTGGAGTTTGACTGCAGCAAGCCAGCTTTGACTCAGTGGGTATACTAAACTATGACTGCAAGTAACTCTTTTGAGGTGGCGCACACGAGTCCACATATTCACCATATCAATACACCACTATCGATCTGCTCTCATCTCCCTACGAGAAGGCCATCCATAGTACTGACACTTATCTTGAGAGTTTTAGAGTATCCACTTTCACTTGTCTATGAACTGTACAGGCAACCCAGAAGTCCTTTACCATGGACGCGGCTATCCGAATGGATCATTTATAACCCTGCAGGGGTGTACTTCTTCACACATGTTTCCACCACTTAGCGTTTGCACACAACATGTGCTCGGCAGACTTCAAGCGAAAGGCGACATGGGTGTAGACCATGACCTAACTAACCACACAAGTCTCTAGTCCAGGTTTATCGCCTATTCAGGTTCTATCTGCGAGGAGATCCAGCCGGGGTTTCGCTCACAGCCCCAAACAATGTGTGCAGGGTTCCCAAGACACCAAACGGGCGCCCGGTACACCAGGCCACGGTGTATCTACCGCATCATAGCCCACCCCTAGGGTCAGCGCTACGCACGGCCTCCAACACATATCCTACAAACACAAGAAACTAGTTGCAACTCCTGGACAGAGGACAAGGGCGGTTAATAAGTCGAGCGAGGTCATATTTCAGGGCCCAACATGTGGTAGTTGCTGTTCATGGATCACAAAGACAGAACTCAGTTCCTGAGGACGGTTTCTGTGAGACAACCCACCGTGTACTCCTACATGGCCTCTCACCGCTACCTTTACCAAATCGTGTTCACACACTTAGCTCACACACAGTAGGATATGTTCATCACCATTCCAATTCATTCCCGATGAATCAGACCCGACTCAACTCTAAGCAGTAGCAGGCATGACAAACAAGCATGAATGAGTAGGCACATCAGGGCTCAAACAACTCCTACTCATGCTAGTGGGTTTCATCTATTTACTATGGCAATGACAGGTCATGTAGAGGAAAAGGGGTTCAGCTACCGCATCATGTAACAGTTGAATCGATTTTGTCCTAATGCAGTAAAAGAGAGCAGGAGCGAGAGAGTGGGATTGTATCGAAATGAACTCATCGGTTTCATCGAACTCATCGTCAGAACCACGTTTACTGAGAGGGGACAATACCGACAAACAAGGAAGAAACACAATCAATGCAATGCAACAATATGATGCATGCTCATGACATGGCAATATGCTGTTGATTGAACTAATGCAACTAGCAACCATATTAAATGAAGTTGGTTTGAACCCTAGGTTCAAATTCAAACCCCATATGTTAATATTCAAATGCCATTTACTTAGTTTGTCCTAAACAGTGATGTTAACTTGCTCAAACATGCATGGATATGGCATAAAGAGATTATTCATATTTTTCTGATCATTTTTCATATATAAATTATTTCATTGTGAGCTACGGTTGATTTTATATGATTTTTAGAAGTTTAGGGTATTTTCTGAAAATAATAAATCATTTCTGATTTATTTCGAAATTCCAGACAATAATTACTGCATCAGCCTGACGTTAGGGTAATGTCAGCAAGTCAACAGGGGCGGTTCCAGGTCAAACCTGACCAGTGGGTCCCACTGGTCGGTGTCACGGTGCTAGTTAGGGTCACTGACATGTGGACCCAGTCAATGGCCACGTCAGCATGGTCAATAATCTAAGTTTAATTAGTTAGTCGGGCCCTGCTGTCAGTGTCACTAGGTGTCGACTAAGTGCGTCATTAGCCCTAACTAATCTGCCACGTCACCCTCGCCGGAGTTACGCCGGCGGCGACCAAAACACGGCGGAGGCGCACTAGAGTGGCTCAAGTTTCGCCTATAGGCCACCGTTTGACGCGCGGAAGGGCGCGTTTGAAAGAGGGAAGCGAGGCGCATTTGTGGGTGGCCGTGGTTCGAGTGGGGGTGGACGGAGTCAACGGCGGCGAGCTGTTTTGCGGCCACCGGAGTTGGGGCATGCACCGAAACGGGGCTACGGAGCACGGCGTGAAGATCTGGTGCATGTGCTCGACTCCTGGGAGTGCTCTGAGTGCATCGGTCGGCTCGGACGCGTGCTTGCACGGCCATAGTCGTGGTGGCGACATGACTGGCGGCGAGGAGCTGTCGGCTCTGATGGCCACGGTGGCTAGAAGGCGCGAACGAGCACGGGGAGAGAGGGGAAAGAGGCAGGGGCTCACGACGAATCCAGCAGAGTAAATGGCGAGGCCGGGGAGAGACTGGAGCTCGCGAATCCCCGAAGAGTTCGCCGGCGGCCAGAAGATGAAGACGATGTCGGGGACGATGCTGCAGGGCTTCCGGCAGGGCACGGCTCGGTGGAGAGGAAGAGGGGGTCGAGGTGGAGCCTCTGAGCGCAACGATGAGGCGAGGTAGTGGCTGTGGCCACAGCGGTGCTCGTCGGCGGAGACGGCTGCGCTCGGCGTGGGTAAGAGAGAGGGGCAGAGGGGAGAGCGCCACGGGGAAAGGTGAGAGGGGTCAGGGGGTTGCGTGGCGTCTCCGTGGCGTCGTCTAGGCGCACCGGGGAGGAGCCAGGAAGATAGGGAGGGAGGAGGTGGCCGACGTGGGGCGGGCACGCGCCTCCGTCCTCCTGGCAGGAGGAAGACGACAGGGGAGGGGCCAGGTGGCTGGGCTGGCCAGCTGGGCCGGCCAGGTGGGATTTGGTGGGTGCCAGGTAGGTATCTTCTCTCTCTCTACTTTTCCTATTTTAGTTTCTGTTTTCTATTATTCTGTAGTCTTTAGGGCTTTACTAAAAATACTTAAACAGATCCAAAAATCATGAAACTGCTCAATGCCACTATTTGGAATATAACCAACAGCAAACATTTTAGTTTATGATTATTTGAGCATTTAAAGTATTATATAACATTTAAATGCCCAAATGCAAATAGAGTATGTTTTAATTCAGTGACCCAATGTTGTCGTAGAAAAATGTGAACCATTTTTGACAGAGGTTCTAGACCAAGGCAAAGATGATGAACATTTTAGAAGGGCATTTCAGGTTCATTGAAAAAGTATTTAGTAACCCTAGTTGGTTTAAGTGGTGCTGGGGGTTTCTGTCATTCCCATTTCAACTTTCTGAGAAAATTTAACATGATGACATGATGATCATGCAAGGACAAGCAAAGGCTAAGCTAGGGATGTGACAGCTGGTCTACAACACTTTCAGTAGCCTTCCACTTTGCCTGGAGTGAGCATTTTCTCTCAGCAATATGTCCCTATACTTCATTGTACAAGAAATATTTAGCCTAATACGCTTCACAAATTCAGGATTGGAGCATAGGCTTACTCTGGTGTTTCCCCGGCCAGCACCCTTCTACCGCTCCTTCAATTGCTTGTCTATGAGGACGCATGTCTGGTCGATAAGCATGTCAAGAGTGAGTCTAAATAGGGTACTAACTACTAAGATAAAAGACATACTTTAATACCAAAATTTTGTTCTCTCAAAGCATGGAAGAATATAAGAGAATGGGCGGTGAAGGGTATAGAATCTTAGAGAAATATTCGGGGTTGAGTAGATCTATAAGAATTTCATACTGTCCAGCAAGTCATCCCTTTAATATTGAGACATTGGAAAATTAATTACTACATGCATTGTCACATAATTCTAGGACCAGGTAGTTAGATGCTTACCAACGACCGAGAATCACACTCCACATCTTCTTCCTCACTGACAACCGACAACACGTCGAAAGTGGACGACACATTGCACCTGAAAACCATGACTGTTCAGCTCCCCAGCATCAACGCACGAAAGCTACCCGGCAATCCCGACTAGGATAGTCTAGCAGCCGAGCAAGGCATCACCACAGATGCGGCAAAAAGGTGATAGGCTGCAATGTCAAGGCACTCTCATCGTACACATCAAGGGTACCTCGCGAAGCAACGGTAATGTAACGCCATCAATGCGGCTATATCTCCCACGTGTCGAAGCACGACTTAGAGGCATAACCGCATTGAAAGCAATGTCGCAAGTGAGGTAATCTTCACACAACCCATGTAAAGCATAAGGGAAAGAGATACATAGTTGGCTTACAGTCGCCACTTCACACATCACATAAATTAACATCCATCATTCAGATTACACTCAAGGTCCGACTACAGAACCAAAATGAAAGAAGACTACCCCAAATGCTACACAGATCCCCGATCGTCCCAACTGGGCTCCACTACTGATCACCAGGAAAAGACACATAGTAACGACCACATTCCTCATCGAACTCCCACTTGAGCTCGGATGCGTCATCTGCACTGGCATCGTCGGCACCTGCAACTGTTTTGGTAGAATCTGTGAGTCACGGGGACTCAGCAATCTCACACCCGCGAGATCAAGACTATTTAAGCTTAAAGGTAGGATAGGGTTGTGAGGTGGAGCTGCAGCAAGCGACTAGCATATATGGTGGCTAACAACGCAAAAGAGAGCGAGAAGAGAAGCAAAGCACGGACGTGAAGCTAGAAGTGATCAAGAAGTGATCCTAGAACAACCTACGTCAAACATAACTCCAACACCGTCTTCACTTCCCGGACTCCGCCGAGAAGAGACCATCACGGTTACACACGCGGTTGATGTGTTTTAATTAAGGTCAACTTCGAGTTTTCTACAACCGGACATTTACAAATTCCCATCTGCCTCATAACCGCGGGCACGACTTTCGAAAGATAATACCCTGCAGGGGTGTCCCAACTTAGCCCATTATAAGCTCTCACGGTCAACGAAGGATATTCCTTCTACCGGGAAAACCCGATCAGTCTCGGAATCCCGGACTACAAGACATTTCGACAGTAATAAAACAAAACCAGCAAAGCCGCCCGATTGTGCCGACAAATCCTAATAGGAGCTGCACATATCTCGGTCTCAGGGCACATCCGGATAAGTCAAGCTACGAGTAAAACCAGGCCTCGAGTTTCCCCGCGGTGGCCCCGCAGGCTGCTCGGTTCGAACTAGCACTCAGAGGGAGCACTGGCCCGGGGGGGTTAAAATAAAGATGACCCTCGGGCTCGTGAAAACCTGGGGAAAAAAGGCTTAGGTGGCAAATGGTAAAACCAAAGTTGGGCCTTGCTGGAGGAGTCTTATTCAAAGCGAACTGTCAAGGGGGTCCCATAAATCACCCAACCGTGTAAGGAACGCAAAATCAAGGAACATAACACTGGTATGACGGAAACTAGGGTGGCAAGAGTGGAACAAAACACCAGGCATAAGGCCGAGCCTTCAACCCTTTACCAAGTATATAGATGCATTAATTAAAATAAGAGATATTGTGATAACCCAAAGTAATCATGTTCCAACATGGAACAAACTTCATCTTCACCTGCAACTAGCAACGCTATAAGAGGGGCTGAGCAAAGCGGTAACATAGCCAATCAACGGTTTGCTAGGAAAGGATGGTTAGAGGTTTGACATGGCAATATGGGTGGCATGATATAGCAAGTGGTAGGTATCGCAGCATAGGCATAGCAAAAGAGCGAGCATCTAGCAAGCAAAGATAGAAGTGATTTTGAGGGTATGGTCATCTTGCCTGCAAGGTTCTCAGAGTTGTCGAAAGCTTGATCCTCGTAAGCGTTCTCAACAGGTTCCTCGTTCACGTACTCGTCTCCCGAATCTACCCAAAACAAGAACACAAGCAAAGGAACAACTATCAACCACGATGCAATGCGCAAACAACATGATGCAAAACATGGCATGATATGCGAGATGTGGTATGCAATGCATATGCGTGCTCCAGAAGGAAAAGATGAACAAGGCGTAATATTGGCAAACCAAGTATGCCACTGGAAATGTGAGGTAATTTCGGTTGAAATCGATATAAAGATCACCGGAATCGGATGCACGGTTTGCAAATGACAAGCAAAACAAGAATGGCATATCTCTGCGTTTAACAGCATGATGCCACTTAACATGCAACAACAAATTAAGCTACTGCACCCAAACATATCAGCAAAGCATATGGCAGTGAACTACTCAAGATTCTTGACAAAATATGAACACTGAGCTACGGCTAAATCACACCACAACAGGTTCAAACAAGCATGGCAAAAGAGCAAAACATAACAGGTTCACAGACTTGGTGAAAATACTATCATGCCAAAAATTACATCAGGATGACATGTTTAGAGCAAGGAAACAATCTGTTACAGGAACACAATATAGAAAAACAAGTCATGGCATGAATCTAATCAAAGCATAGAACAAAAGTCCCTTACTGACCATGAGCCAAAAAGGACCAGAAAATATAATAGCACCCATGTCAAATAAGCAAGTTTCGTTACAGGTTTCAGACTTAGCAGAAAACTGGACATGTCAAAAACACATAACAAGTAGGCATGTTTACGAGCTCGATGCACTCACTACAGAGCTTTTCATGATAAAATAAGCATACATCCATCAAGAAGACATGGCATAGAAGCTAGACATGGCAAGAATAACATCATATCATGCAAGTATCAACTACAACAAGCTTGGCAAAATCGAATAACATGTAAACAATCTGCCAGGAACATTTTATAGCAAAAGTAGAGCTCGATTGATTCAAGCTATGGCACTCCATAATTACAAACAAAGGCATGGATGGATAGAGAAAATCCATATGTTCAAAACACCCTTACTGATCATGCTCAAAAGAGGCATAGATCTCTCTGAAACAACATGAACACATGGCATAAAAATAACAGCAGGGAATAACTTGGTGAAATTACTAAGTCTCTGAAATCAGCAACATTATGTACCCTAGTTTGCATGCTTGTGCTAGTCACCCCAAAGATGACAAAAATACATGGCATACACCCCTGTAAGGATGGCATGGCATATTACAAAACACATGTAGGACTCAAGTTCATAGGATGCACACATCAATCATGGCAAAAATGACAAAAGTGCATCTACTGAAACAGATCTGAAACTAACATCACATAACCCTCTTCTAACAGCATTTCGGGCATCAAGACAAGCTCAAATGAAAATTATGCAATAAGATGAAATGGTGTACTCATTGAGGCGAACAATTTGATATGCTACACGCCCAAAACAGAGCCACGGATGCAGAGATAGAGCATGTCAAAATTAGCATAAAAATTAAGGGGGAGAGGGAAAAGTCAACCGAGTCCAGATCTAGGGTTCCTCGCGGGCGCGCGAACCGAGGCCGGATCTTGAGCTCGCCGGAGATCCTGTACGCCGGAGCTTGCCGGAGGAAGGGGAAGGCTGGCCCGGGGCTCGCCAGGGTGGCGGCCGGAGCGCGGGGCCCGAGGGGCACGGCGGCGGAGGCGGTGGCGAAGCGGCGCGGCGGCGAAGGCGGCGGAGCGTCGAGGCGGCGCGGCGGCGGGCGGCGAAGGCGGCAGAGCGTCGGGCGGCTTGGCGGCGGGCGGCGAAGGTGGCGGAGCGTCGGGAGCGGGGCTAGGGTTTAGGGGGGAATTGATCCGGGATTTGAGGGGGAGATGCATATTTATAGGTAGGAGGAGCTAGGGGGCTCCAAATTGAGCACGGTTTTCGCCCACACAATCGTGATCGAACGGCGATGGACATGGGAGTGACTTAGATGGGTTATTGGGCTGTTTTGGTGGGGTTTTGGGCTGCAACACACACGAGGCCTTCACGGTTACCCGGTTAACCGTTGGAGTATCAAACGACCTCCGAATGACCCGAAACTTGACAGGCGGTCTACCGGTGCTATACCAAGGCCGCTTGGGAAACCTCGGTCCATTCCGAGAAATTTTAATACCCGCTCACGGAAAAAGGTAAAAGCGGACGCCGGGGAACATAGGAGTGCCGGATTGCAAAACGGACAACGGGGAAAATGCTCGGATTCATGAGACGAACACGTATGCGAATGCGATGCACATGATGACATGATATGAAATGCATGGCATGAACAAAATGCAAAATGAAGGAAAACCCAACCACGGAGGGAATATCATATCACAATGCCGTAAATGGCAAGAGTTGGAGTACAAATATGGCAAGTTACATCCGGGGTGTTACAACACTCCACCACTACGAGAGGATCTCGTCCCGAGATCTAGGACTGAAAGAACTCCGGATATTCGGAACGGAGGTGGTCCTCGCGCTCCCAGGTGGCTTCTCGGTCTGAATGGTGAGACCACTTCACTTTCAGGAATTTGATGGACTTGTTGCGAGTCTTGCGCTCAGTTTCTTCAAGAATAGCAATGGGATGCTCATGATAAGACAAATCTTCTTGAAGATCAATCTCTTCGAAGTTGATGGTGCGCTCAGGCGTCTAGAAGCACTTGCGAAGCTGTGACACGTGGAACACATCGTGCACATTTGCAAAGTTGGGGGGAAGCTCAAGTTGATAGGCGAGATCGCCTCTTTTACCGAGAATCTTGAAAGGACCGACGTATCTAGGGGCAAGCTTCCCTTTGATACCGAAGCGACGAGTGCCTTTCATTGGAGAGACGCGGAGGTAGACATGGTCTCCGATCTCGAAAGCCAAATCACGGTGTTTGCTATCATAATAGCTCTTCTGGCGCGATTGAGCGGCTTTGAGATTCTCACGAATGACTTTACACATATCTTGAGCCTCTGTGATCAAGTCGTTGCCAAGAAGTTGGCGTTCGCCCGTCTCAGACCAATTGAGAGGAGTACAACACTTTCTGCCATAGAGAATCTCGAATGGGGCTTTGCCCGAGCTCGCTTGAAAGCTGTTGTTGTAAGAGAACTCAGCATATGGAAGACAATCCTCCCACTTCATGCCGAAAGAGATGACACAAGCCCTGAGCATATCTTCAAGAATTTGGTTGACACGCTCGACTTGTCCACTAGTTTGAGGATGGAAAGCTGTGCTGAAGCGAATGTTTGTGCCCATGGCCTTCTGAAAAGAATCCCAAAACTTGGATGTGAAGATGCTTCCATGATCTGAAGATATCAATTGTGGAATGCCATGCAAGGAGACAATTCTGGAGGTGTAGAGCTCTGCCAGCTGCGCTGCTGTGATAGACTCTTTGATAGGAAGAAAATGAGCCACTTTAGTGAGCTTGTCGATGACGACGAAGATAGCATCATTTCCACGCTTGGACTTAGGAAAACCAGTCACGAAGTCCATTTCGATATGATCAAACTTCCATTATGGAATACCAAGAGGTTGGAGTAGACCAGCTGGTCGTTGGTGTTCTGCTTTCACCCTTCGACAGACATCACATTCATTCATGAATTGAGCAATTTCTCGCTTCATTCGAGTCCACCAATATGACTGCTTGAGGTCATGGTACATCTTCGTACTTCCAGGATGAATTGACAGAAGAGAATTGTGCGCCTCGTTCATAATGACTTTCCGTAGATCACCTTTTGGAACCACAATCCGGTCCTCGAAGAAAAGGGTATCTCTGTCATCAACGCGATAGCACTTGTATTTGGAAATGCCCTTGTCAATACCACGTTTCACCTTCTTCACCATGGTATCCAGCAGTTGTGCCTCACGAATTTGATCTTCCAAAGTAGGAGAAACTATGAGGTTGGCAAGAAAACCTTGAGGAACAACTTGGAGATTCAACTTGCGGAAAGCTTCACAAAGATCCGGTTGAAAGGGCTTGAGGATTAAGCTATTGCAATAAGTCTTCCTGCTCAAAGCGTCTGCAATCACATTAGCCTTGCCTGGAGTATATTCAATACTCGGATTATACTCTTGAATCATTTCGACCCATCGAGTTTGCCTGAGGTTGAGGTTGGGCTGAGTGAAGATGTACTTGAGACTCTTGTGATCGGTGAATATGTCCACTTTGTTTCCCAACAAGAGATGTCTCCACGTTATCAATGCATGGACAACTGCCGCCAACTCAAGATCGTGAGTGGGGTAGTTCTTTTCGTTGGGCTTCAATTGACGAGAGGTATAGGCCACAACCTTCTTCTCTTGCATTAACACAGCACCGAGACCTTGAAGAGAAGCATCACAGAAAACTTCATAAGGCTTGGATTCGTCAGGAGGAGTCAAAACTGGAGCAGTGACGAGTTTCTCTTTGATAGTGTTGAAAGCAACGTCACACTCAGGAGACCAGACATACTTCACATGCTTCTGGAGGAGGTTGGAAAGAGGCTTTGCAATCTTTGAGAAATTCTCAACGAATCTTCGGCAATAGCTTGCAAGTCCAAGAAAACTGCGAAGCTGCTTGACATTCTGAGGAGGTTCCCAATTCAAAACTGCAGACACCCTCTCGGGATTAATAGCAATGCCCTTGGCAGAGATGATATGACCAAGGTAAAGAACTTCATCAAGCCAGAATTCACATTTGGAGAACTTCGCATAGAATTTATATTCTCTGAGCTTGTCGAGCACCAATCGCAAATGCTTGGCATGATCCTTCTTATTCTTGGAGAAGACCAATATATCATCGAGATAGACCAAGACGAATTCATTGGTGTAGGGGTTGAAGATGAAGTTCATAATTCGAGAGAAAGTTGGAGGAGCATTGACAAGGCCAAAAGACATGACAGTATATTCATAAGAACCAAAGCTTGTTCTGAATGCTGTCTTGGGAATATCTTCTTCACGAATGCGAACTTGATGATAACCCATACGAAGATCAAGCTTGGAGAACACTTTAGCACCTTTAAGTTGCTCGAATAGCTCATTGATGTTGGGAAGTGGGTACTTGTTCTTGATTGTCTTCTTGTTCAATGGACGGTAATCGACGCAAAGTCGGTCCGTGCCATCCTTCTTCTGGACAAAAAGAACACCACAACCCCAAGGAGAAGAACTCGGTCTGATCAGACCCAGACGCTCTTGTTCATCGAGTTGTTTCTTCAATTCCTTCAACTCTTTTGGCCCAAGCTTGTATGGACGCTTGCAAACGGGTTCCGTGCCAGGCTCAAGATCGATAACGAATTCAACTGGCCGGTGAGGAGGCATACCCGGAAGCTCTTCTGGAAAGACATCTTGGTACTCACAAACGACTGGAATCTGAGAGATAGCATCCAATTCGCCCTTCTCATTGAGAGAAAACAACCGAATGGTATCATCACGAGCGGCATAAATGATCACATCGTCAGAAGAGCGAGTCAATTGAATTTCCCTGGCAGCACAATCAAGCTGAGCCTTGTGCTTAGAAAGCCAGTCCATCCCGAGAATCAGATCAATATCAGAGTCGCCAAGAACCATTGGAGAAGATAGAAATTTGTAGTCGCCCATCTTGATAGAGACATTAGGAACTATCGAGTTTGCTCTCATTGACTTCCCCGGAGAAATAACACCCAAAGGTTTATCCAGGTAAGACCAAGAAAAATCATTCTTTGCAAAGAACAATCTTGACATGAAACAATGCGATGCACCAGTATCAAATAAGACTTTAGCAGGAATATCATTAACCGAGAGATTACCCATGATCACTTGAGAAGAATCCTCCGCTTGAGCTGCATTCAACATGTTCACCTTGGCATGCTTAGGATTATGCTTGACCACTGCGTTGCTGGAAGATTTCACAGGAGGAGGAGGCGGAAGACGCCTTTGGTTGAAGCACTTGTTCGCATAGTGACCCTTTTGCTGACAGTTGTTGCAAGTCACCTCTGAGAGCGGACGGTGATAAGGAGCATTTGGCCTTGGAGCTTGGTTCCGAGACTTGTTCTGATAGCCAGGGTTGGGTGGGTGGGAAGATCCACGACCACCTGAGTTCTTCTGCTGATAAGGCTGACGGAACGGAGGAGGAGGAGGCAACCAGAACTTCTGTTGCTTGGCTGCCACTAGTGAGGAAGAAGAGGACTGAACTGCGTCCCTGACTCTCTTCTTAGATGCCTCACACTTGAGCTGAGCAGCTTCTTGTTTCAGTGCCATGTTGTAGAATTCATCATACTTTAACGGCTCAAAAAGCACGAGAGCTAGTTGCAGATCTTCTCTGAGGCCACGCCTGAATTGGTAAATCATGCTCTTCTCATCAGGGATGTCTTGCTTCGCAAAATGAGAGAGCTTCTGGAACTTAGTGTTGTATTGATACACAGACATGTTGCCTTGCTTGAGATTGCGGAACTCCTTACGCTTACTCTCAACAACACTTTCTGGAATGTGATGAGCTTTGAAGTCACGGCGGAAATCATCCCAGGTAATCACACGACCTCCTCTGGAATCTTTGTATTGTTGATACCACTCAGCAACTTGATCCTTGAGTTGAAAACAGGCAAACTTGACAAAGTCCTCAGGTCTGACATTGCTGCATTCGAAGTGCTTGTTGATGTCCACGAGCCAATCATCGGCGTCTGTGGCCTCGACACAGTAGCTGGAAGTCTTTGGCTGATTTGCAAGGAACTGATTGAGGGTAGCGAAATGCGGCTGATTGTTGCCTTGGCCTTGATTTCCCTGATTACCTTGCCCTTGGTTGCGATCTTGCAAGAGCTGAATCAGAATCTGAGCGTTGGCATTGGTGGCTGTCATCAAGGCTTGCCATGCCTCCGGAGGTGGAGGTGGTGGCGGAGGGTTCGCCTGACTCCCATCATTTCTTTCCGGATTCTGACGCGTTGGCGGAGCCATCCTGAAGAGGGTGACATCCATTAGCATCTTGAAAGACATATATTCAAGCTGAATCAAAGGATCGAAATTGCAACATATAGTCTTCACAATAAACATCCGAACAAGAATGAACGAATGAATTCCAAAGTAAAGCATCACCCTTTCAGAAGCTGAGAAGCCATTTAGATAAAGGTATGAAATCACCATCTGCCTTCGAAACAACTCGAATATCACAACTGAAAACAAAATGAAGGATTGGCTTGCAGAATAAGCCAGAAACAAACATATGATAGATCCCATATCGTATCATGTGTGTGTCGGAAAGATATCCTACGAGATACTTGAATTCCCACTTATAAACTCCCGAAACTTTCTTGTTATGCAATCAGGTGTTGGGGATACATGGGACACAAAATATATCACCCAAACTAACAATACCTAGATCCAGCTGTATCCATCCTTCAACACATAACCAAGAAATCTTCGGAAATCGTCTACCTCAACCTTCGAAAAGCATCCGTTATACGAGTTATGGCAATACTCCCGCACTCGCCTCAGTACTGGGCTATCAGGGTTATATCACCAACAACTGTACAAAAGAGATTTTTGATGTCGGCGTACTAAATTCAGGTATTCCAGAACTGCAACGATAAAATTATGACGACAACACCTCGGAGCTCAACTCCCCGGGACACCTCCACTAGACCCCTGCTGACAGGAGGCACCAAGACAATGTTGTCATCATAAAACCATCGGAACGATTCTAAGATACCCGCGTGATCCTAAATTTTTTTTTGTGAAATTTGAGAAGAGAAGAGTCAAAACTCTACGTCAGGATGCCTTACCAGAGCGATGAGGAGACTGGGGAGTAAAAAGAATTCCTAAACTCTCCGATATATAATTCCTAAATGACCCAAACATTTTTCTAGACACAACTCGACCGCTAAAAACGATCAATCAGTGGGGGCTCCTAAGGTCGGGGAAGGCTCTGATTACCAACTTGTAACGCCCTCGATGCGGCTATATCTCCCACGTGTCAAAGCACGACTTAGAGGCATAACCGCATTGAAAGCAATGTGGCAAGTGAGTTAATCTTCACACAACCCATGTAAAGCATAAGGGAAAGAGATACATAGTTGGCTTACAGTCGCCACTTCACACATCACATAAATTAACATCCATCATTCAGATTACACTCAAGGTCCGACTACGGAACCAAAATGAAAGAAGACTACCCCAAATGCTACACAGATCCCCGATCGTCCCAACTGGGCTCCACTACTGATCATCAGGAAAAGACACATAGTAACGACCACGTTCCTCGTCGAACTCCCACTTGAGCTCGGATGCGTCATCTGCACTGGCATCGTCGGCACCTGCAACTGTTTTGGTAGAATCTGTGAGTCATGGGGACTCAGCAATCTCACACCCGCGAGATCAAGACTATTTAAGCTTAAAGGTAGGATAGGGTTGTGAGGTGGAGCTGCAGCAAGCGACTAGCATATATGGTGGCTAACAACGCAAAAGAGAGCGAGAAGAGAAGCAAAGCACGAACGTGAAGCTAGAAGTGATCAAGAAGTGATCCTAGAACAACCTACGTCAAACATAACTCCAACACCGTGTTCACTTCCCGGACTCCGCCGAGAAGAGACCATCACGGTTACACACGCGGTTGATGTGTTTTAATTAAGGTCAACTTCGAGTTTTCTACAACCGGACATTTACAAATTCCCATCTGCCTCATAACCGCGGGCACGACTTTCGAAAGATAATACCCTGAAGGGGTGTCCCAACTTAGCCCATTATAAGCTCTCACGGTCAACGAAGGATATTCCTTCTACCGGGAAAACCCGATCAGTCTCGGAATCCCGGACTACAAGACATTTCGACAGTAATAAAACAAAACCAGCAAAGCCGCCCGATTGTGCCGACAAATCCTAATAGGAGCTGCACATATCTCGGTCTCAGGGCACATCCGGATAAGTCAAGCTACGAGTAAAACCAGGCCTCGAGTTTCCCCGCGGTGGCCCCGCAGGCTGCTCGGTTCGAACTAGCACTTAGAGGGAGCACTGGCCCGGGGGGGTTAAAATAAAGATGACCCTCGGGCTCGTGAAAACCTGGGGGAAAAAGGCTTAGGTGGCAAATGGTAAAACCAAAGTTGGGCCTTGCTGGAGGAGTCTTATTCAAAGCGAACTGTCAAGGGGGTCCCATAAATCACCCAACCGTGTAAGGAACGCAAAATCAAGGAACATAACACCGGTATGACGGAAACTAGGGTGGCAAGAGTGGAACAAAACACCAGGCATAAGGCCGAGCCTTCCACCCTTTACCAAGTATATAGATGCATTAATTAAAATAAGAGATATCGTGATAACCCAAAGTAATCATGTTCCAACATGGAACAAACTTCATCTTCACCTGCAACTAGCAACGCTATAAGAGGGGCTGAGCAAAGCGGTAACATAGCCAATCAACGGTTTGCTAGGAAAGGATGGTTAGAGGTTTGACATGGCAATATGGGTGGCATGATATAGCAAGTGGTAGGTATCGCAGCATAGGCATAGCAAAAGAGCGAGCATCTAGCAAGCAAAGATAGAAGTGATTTCGAGGGTATGGTCATCTTGCCTGCAAGGTTCTCAGAGTTGTCGAAAGCTTGATCCTCGTAAGCGTTCTCAACAGGTTCCTCGTTCACGTACTCGTCTCCCGGATCTACCCAAAACAAGAACACAAGCAAAGGAACAACTATCAACCACGATGCAATGCGCAAACAACATGATGCAAAACATGGCATGATATGCGAGATGTGGTATGCAATGCATATGCGTGCTCCGGAAGGAAAAGATGAACAAGGCGTAATCTTGGCAAACCAAGTATGCCACTGGAAATGTGAGGTGATTTCGGTTGAAATCGATATAAAGATCACCGGAATCGGATGCACGGTTTGCAAATGACAAGCAAAACAAGAATGGCATATCTCTGCGTTTAATAGCATGATGCCACTTAACATGCAACAACAAATTAAGCTACTGCACCCAAACATATCAGCAAAGCATATGGCAGTGAACTACTGAAGATTCTTGACAAAATATGAACACTGAGCTATGGCTAAATCACACCACAACAGGTTCAAACAAGCATGGCAAAAGAGCAAAACATAACAGGTTCACAGACTTGGTGAAAATACTATCATGCCAAAAATTACATGTAAACAAGCTTGGCAAAATCGAATAACATGTAAACAATCTGCCAGGAACATTTTATAGCAAAAGTAGAGCTCGATTGATTCAAGCTATGGCACTCCATAATTACAAACAAAGGCATGGATGGATAGAGAAAATCCATATGTTCAAAACACCCTTACTGATCATGCTCAAAAGAGGCATAGATCTCTCTGAAACAACATGAACACATGGCATAAAAATAACAGCAGGGAATAACTTGGTGAAATTACTAAGTCTCTGAAATCAGCAACATTATGTACCCTAGTTTGCATGCTTGTGCTAGTCACCCCAAAGATGACAAAAATACATGGCATACACCCCTGTAAGGATGGCATGGCATATTACAAAACACATGTAGGACTCAAGTTCATAGGATGCACACATCAATCATGGCAAAAATGACAAAAGTGCATCTACTGAAACAGATCTGAAACTAACATCACATAACCCTCTTCTAACAGCATTTCGGGCATCAAGACAAGCTCAAATGAAAATTATGCAATAAGATGAAATGGTGTACTCATTGAGGCGAACAATTTGATATGCTACACGCCCAAAACAGAGCCACGGATGCAGAGATAGAGCATGTCAAAATTAGCATAAAAATTAAGGGGGAGAGGGAAAAGTCAACCGAGTCCAGATCTAGGGTTCCTCGCGGGCGCGCGAACCGAGGCCGGATCTTGAGCTCGCCGGAGATCCTGTACGCCGGAGCTCGCCGGAGGAAGGGGAAGGCCGGCCCGGGGCTCGCCAGGGTGGCGGCCGGAGCGCGGGGCCCGAGGGGCACGGCGGCGGAGGCGGTGGCGAAGCGGCGCGGCGGCGAAGGCGGCGGAGCGTCGAGGCGGCGCGGCGGCGGGCGGCGAAGGCGGCAGAGCGTCGGGCGGCTTGGCGGCGGGCGGCGAAGGTGGCGGAGCGTCGGGAGCGGGGCTAGGGTTTAGGGGGGAATTGATCCGGGATTTGAGGGGGAGATGCATATTTATAGGTAGGAGGAGCTAGGGGGCTCCAAATTGAGCACGGTTTTCGCCCACACAATCGTGATCGAACGGCGATGGACATGGGAGTGACTTAGATGGGTTATTGGGCTGTTTTGGTGGGGTTTTGGGCTGCAACACACACGAGGCCTTCACGGTTACCCGGTTAACCGTTGGAGTATCAAACGACCTCCGAATGACCCGAAACTTGACAGGCGGTCTACCGGTGCTATACCAAGGCCGCTTGGGAAACCTCGGTCCATTCCGAGAAATTTTAATACCCGCTCACGGAAAAAGGTAAAAGCGGACGCCGGGGAACATAGGAGTGCCGGATTGCAAAACGGACAACGGGGAAAATGCTCGGATTCATGAGACGAACACGTATGCGAATGCGATGCACATGATGACATGATATGAAATGCATGGCATGAACAAAATGCAAAATGAAGGAAAACCCAACCACGGAGGGAATATCATATCACAATGCCGTAAATGGCAAGAGTTGGAGTACAAATATGGCAAGTTACATCCGGGGTGTTACAACACTCCACCACTACGAGAGGATCTCGTCCCGAGATCTAGGACTGAAAGAACTCCGGATATTCGGAACGGAGGTGGTCCTCGCGCTCCCAGGTGGCTTCTCGGTCTGAATGGTGAGACCACTTCACTTTCAGGAATTTGATGGACTTGTTGCGAGTCTTGCGCTCAGTTTCTTCAAGAATAGCAATGGGATGCTCATGATAAGACAAATCTTCTTGAAGATCAATCTCTTCGAAGTTGATGGTGCGCTCAGGCGTCTAGAAGCACTTGCGAAGCTGTGACACGTGGAACACATCGTGCACATTTGCAAAGTTGGGGGGAAGCTCAAGTTGATAGGCGAGATCGCCTCTTTTACCGAGAATCTTGAAAGGACCGACGTATCTAGGGGCAAGCTTCCCTTTGATACCGAAGCGACGAGTGCCTTTCATTGGAGAGACGCGGAGGTAGACATGGTCTCCGATCTCGAAAGCCAAATCACGGTGTTTGCTATCATAATAGCTCTTCTGGCGCGATTGAGCGGCTTTGAGATTCTCACGAATGACTTTACACATATCTTGAGCCTCTGTGATCAAGTCGTTGCCAAGAAGTTGGCGTTCGCCCGTCTCAGACCAATTGAGAGGAGTACAACACTTTCTGCCATAGAGAATCTCGAATGGGGCTTTGCCCGAGCTCGCTTGAAAGCTGTTGTTGTAAGAGAACTCAGCATATGGAAGACAATCCTCCCACTTCATGCCGAAAGAGATGACACAAGCCCTGAGCATATCTTCAAGAATTTGGTTGACACGCTCGACTTGTCCACTAGTTTGAGGATGGAAAGCTGTGCTGAAGCGAATGTTTGTGCCCATGGCCTTCTGAAAAGAATCCCAAAACTTGGATGTGAAGATGCTTCCATGATCTGAAGATATCAATTGTGGAATGCCATGCAAGGAGACAATTCTGGAGGTGTAGAGCTCTGCCAGCTGCGCTGCTGTGATAGACTCTTTGATAGGAAGAAAATGAGCCACTTTAGTGAGCTTGTCGATGACGACGAAGATAGCATCATTTCCACGCTTGGACTTAGGAAAACCAGTCACGAAGTCCATTTCGATATGATCAAACTTCCATTATGGAATACCAAGAGGTTGGAGTAGACCAGCTGGTCGTTGGTGTTCTGCTTTCACCCTTCGACAGACATCACATTCATTCATGAATTGAGCAATTTCTCGCTTCATTCGAGTCCACCAATATGACTGCTTGAGGTCATGGTACATCTTCGTACTTCCAGGATGAATTGACAGAAGAGAATTGTGCGCCTCGTTCATAATGACTTTCCGTAGATCACCTTTTGGAACCACAATCCGGTCCTCGAAGAAAAGGGTATCTCTGTCATCAACGCGATAGCACTTGTATTTGGAAATGCCCTTGTCAATACCACGTTTCACCTTCTTCACCATGGTATCCAGCAGTTGTGCCTCACGAATTTGATCTTCCAAAGTAGGAGAAACTATGAGGTTGGCAAGAAAACCTTGAGGAACAACTTGGAGATTCAACTTGCGGAAAGCTTCACAAAGATCCGGTTGAAAGGGCTTGAGGATTAAGCTATTGCAATAAGTCTTCCTGCTCAAAGCGTCTGCAATCACATTAGCCTTGCCTGGAGTATATTCAATACTCGGATTATACTCTTGAATCATTTCGACCCATCGAGTTTGCCTGAGGTTGAGGTTGGGCTGAGTGAAGATGTACTTGAGACTCTTGTGATCGGTGAATATGTCCACTTTGTTTCCCAACAAGAGATGTCTCCACGTTATCAATGCATGGACAACTGCCGCCAACTCAAGATCGTGAGTGGGGTAGTTCTTTTCGTTGGGCTTCAATTGACGAGAGGTATAGGCCACAACCTTCTTCTCTTGCATTAACACAGCACCGAGACCTTGAAGAGAAGCATCACAGAAAACTTCATAAGGCTTGGATTCGTCAGGAGGAGTCAAAACTGGAGCAGTGACGAGTTTCTCTTTGATAGTGTTGAAAGCAACGTCACACTCAGGAGACCAGACATACTTCACATGCTTCTGGAGGAGGTTGGAAAGAGGCTTTGCAATCTTTGAGAAATTCTCAACGAATCTTCGGCAATAGCTTGCAAGTCCAAGAAAACTGCGAAGCTGCTTGACATTCTGAGGAGGTTCCCAATTCAAAACTGCAGACACCCTCTCGGGATTAATAGCAATGCCCTTGGCAGAGATGATATGACCAAGGTAAAGAACTTCATCAAGCCAGAATTCACATTTGGAGAACTTCGCATAGAATTTATATTCTCTGAGCTTGTCGAGCACCAATCGCAAATGCTTGGCATGATCCTTCTTATTCTTGGAGAAGACCAATATATCATCGAGATAGACCAAGACGAATTCATTGGTGTAGGGGTTGAAGATGAAGTTCATAATTCGAGAGAAAGTTGGAGGAGCATTGACAAGGCCAAAAGACATGACAGTATATTCATAAGAACCAAAGCTTGTTCTGAATGCTGTCTTGGGAATATCTTCTTCACGAATGCGAACTTGATGATAACCCATACGAAGATCAAGCTTGGAGAACACTTTAGCACCTTTAAGTTGCTCGAATAGCTCATTGATGTTGGGAAGTGGGTACTTGTTCTTGATTGTCTTCTTGTTCAATGGACGGTAATCGACGCAAAGTCGGTCCGTGCCATCCTTCTTCTGGACAAAAAGAACACCACAACCCCAAGGAGAAGAACTCGGTCTGATCAGACCCAGACGCTCTTGTTCATCGAGTTGTTTCTTCAATTCCTTCAACTCTTTTGGCCCAAGCTTGTATGGACGCTTGCAAACGGGTTCCGTGCCAGGCTCAAGATCGATAACGAATTCAACTGGCCGGTGAGGAGGCATACCCGGAAGCTCTTCTGGAAAGACATCTTGGTACTCACAAACGACTGGAATCTGAGAGATAGCATCCAATTCGCCCTTCTCATTGAGAGAAAACAACCGAATGGTATCATCACGAGCGGCATAAATGATCACATCGTCAGAAGAGCGAGTCAATTGAATTTCCCTGGCAGCACAATCAAGCTGAGCCTTGTGCTTAGAAAGCCAGTCCATCCCGAGAATCAGATCAATATCAGAGTCGCCAAGAACCATTGGAGAAGATAGAAATTTGTAGTCGCCCATCTTGATAGAGACATTAGGAACTATCGAGTTTGCTCTCATTGACTTCCCCGGAGAAATAACACCCAAAGGTTTATCCAGGTAAGACCAAGAAAAATCATTCTTTGCAAAGAACAATCTTGACATGAAACAATGCGATGCACCAGTATCAAATAAGACTTTAGCAGGAATATCATTAACCGAGAGATTACCCATGATCACTTGAGAAGAATCCTCCGCTTGAGCTGCATTCAACATGTTCACCTTGGCATGCTTAGGATTATGCTTGACCACTGCGTTGCTGGAAGATTTCACAGGAGGAGGAGGCGGAAGACGCCTTTGGTTGAAGCACTTGTTCGCATAGTGACCCTTTTGCTGACAGTTGTTGCAAGTCACCTCTGAGAGCGGACGGTGATAAGGAGCATTTGGCCTTGGAGCTTGGTTCCGAGACTTGTTCTGATAGCCAGGGTTGGGTGGGTGGGAAGATCCACGACCACCTGAGTTCTTCTGCTGATAAGGCTGACGGAACGGAGGAGGAGGAGGCAACCAGAACTTCTGTTGCTTGGCTGCCACTAGTGAGGAAGAAGAGGACTGAACTGCGTCCCTGACTCTCTTCTTAGATGCCTCACACTTGAGCTGAGCAGCTTCTTGTTTCAGTGCCATGTTGTAGAATTCATCATACTTTAACGGCTCAAAAAGCACGAGAGCTAGTTGCAGATCTTCTCTGAGGCCACGCCTGAATTGGTAAATCATGCTCTTCTCATCAGGGATGTCTTGCTTCGCAAAATGAGAGAGCTTCTGGAACTTAGTGTTGTATTGATACACAGACATGTTGCCTTGCTTGAGATTGCGGAACTCCTTACGCTTACTCTCAACAACACTTTCTGGAATGTGATGAGCTTTGAAGTCACGGCGGAAATCATCCCAGGTAATCACACGACCTCCTCTGGAATCTTTGTATTGTTGATACCACTCAGCAACTTGATCCTTGAGTTGAAAACAGGCAAACTTGACAAAGTCCTCAGGTCTGACATTGCTGCATTCGAAGTGCTTGTTGATGTCCACGAGCCAATCATCGGCGTCTGTGGCCTCGACACAGTAGCTGGAAGTCTTTGGCTGATTTGCAAGGAACTGATTGAGGGTAGCGAAATGCGGCTGATTGTTGCCTTGGCCTTGATTTCCCTGATTACCTTGCCCTTGGTTGCGATCTTGCAAGAGCTGAATCAGAATCTGAGCGTTGGCATTGGTGGCTGTCATCAAGGCTTGCCATGCCTCCGGAGGTGGAGGTGGTGGCGGAGGGTTCGCCTGACTCCCATCATTTCTTTCCGGATTCTGACGCGTTGGCGGAGCCATCCTGAAGAGGGTGACATCCATTAGCATCTTGAAAGACATATATTCAAGCTGAATCAAAGGATCGAAATTGCAACATATAGTCTTCACAATAAACATCCGAACAAGAATGAACGAATGAATTCCAAAGTAAAGCATCACCCTTTCAGAAGCTGAGAAGCCATTTAGATAAAGGTATGAAATCACCATCTGCCTTCGAAACAACTCGAATATCACAACTGAAAACAAAATGAAGGATTGGCTTGCAGAATAAGCCAGAAACAAACATATGATAGATCCCATATCGTATCATGTGTGTGTCGGAAAGATATCCTACGAGATACTTGAATTCCCACTTATAAACTCCCGAAACTTTCTTGTTATGCAATCAGGTGTTGGGGATACATGGGACACAAAATATATCACCCAAACTAACAATACCTAGATCCAGCTGTATCCATCCTTCAACACATAACCAAGAAATCTTCGGAAATCGTCTACCTCAACCTTCGAAAAGCATCCGTTATACGAGTTATGGCAATACTCCCGCACTCGCCTCAGTACTGGGCTATCAGGGTTATATCACCAACAACTGTACAAAAGAGATTTTTGATGTCGGCGTACTAAATTCAGGTATTCCAGAACTGCAACGATAAAATTATGACGACAACACCTCGGAGCTCAACTCCCCGGGACACCTCCACTAGACCCCTGCTGACAGGAGGCACCAAGACAATGTTGTCATCATAAAACCATCGGAACGATTCTAAGATACCCGCGTGATCCTAAATTTTTTTTTTGTGAAATTTGAGAAGAGAAGAGTCAAAACTCTACGTCAGGATGCCTTACCAGAGCGATGAGGAGACTGGGGAGTAAAAAGAATTCCTAAACTCTCCGATATATAATTCCTAAATGACCCAAACATTTTTCTAGACACAACTCGACCGCTAAAAACGATCAATCAGTGGGGGCTCCTAAGGTCGGGGAAGGCTCTGATTACCAACTTGTAACGCCCTCGATGCGGCTATATCTCCCACGTGTCAAAGCACGACTTAGAGGCATAACCGCATTGAAAGCAATGTGGCAAGTGAGTTAATCTTCACACAACCCATGTAAAGCATAAGGGAAAGAGATACATAGTTGGCTTACAGTCGCCACTTCACACATCACATAAATTAACATCCATCATTCAGATTACACTCAAGGTCCGACTACGGAACCAAAATGAAAGAAGACTACCCCAAATGCTACACAGATCCCCGATCGTCCCAACTGGGCTCCACTACTGATCATCAGGAAAAGACACATAGTAACGACCACGTTCCTCGTCGAACTCCCACTTGAGCTCGGATGCGTCATCTGCACTGGCATCGTCGGCACCTGCAACTGTTTTGGTAGAATCTGTGAGTCATGGGGACTCAGCAATCTCACACCCGCGAGATCAAGACTATTTAAGCTTAAAGGTAGGATAGGGTTGTGAGGTGGAGCTGCAGCAAGCGACTAGCATATATGGTGGCTAACAACGCAAAAGAGAGCGAGAAGAGAAGCAAAGCACGAACGTGAAGCTAGAAGTGATCAAGAAGTGATCCTAGAACAACCTACGTCAAACATAACTCCAACACCGTGTTCACTTCCCGGACTCCGCCGAGAAGAGACCATCACGGTTACACACGCGGTTGATGTGTTTTAATTAAGGTCAACTTCGAGTTTTCTACAACCGGACATTTACAAATTCCCATCTGCCTCATAACCGCGGGCACGACTTTCGAAAGATAATACCCTGCAGGGGTGTCCCAACTTAGCCCATTATAAGCTCTCACGGTCAACGAAGGATATTCCTTCTACCGGGAAAACCCGATCAGTCTCGGAATCCCGGACTACAAGACATTTCGACAGTAATAAAACAAAACCAGCAAAGCCGCCCGATTGTGCCGACAAATCCTAATAGGAGCTGCACATATCTCGGTCTCAGGGCACATCCGGATAAGTCAAGCTACGAGTAAAACCAGGCCTCGAGTTTCCCCGCGGTGGCCCCGCAGGCTGCTCGGTTCGAACTAGCACTTAGAGGGAGCACTGGCCCGGGGGGGTTAAAATAAAGATGACCCTCGGGCTCGTGAAAACCTGGGGGAAAAAGGCTTAGGTGGCAAATGGTAAAACCAAAGTTGGGCCTTGCTGGAGGAGTCTTATTCAAAGCGAACTGTCAAGGGGGTCCCATAAATCACCCAACCGTGTAAGGAACGCAAAATCAAGGAACATAACACCGGTATGACGGAAACTAGGGTGGCAAGAGTGGAACAAAACACCAGGCATAAGGCCGAGCCTTCCACCCTTTACCAAGTATATAGATGCATTAATTAAAATAAGAGATATCGTGATAACCCAAAGTAATCATGTTCCAACATGGAACAAACTTCATCTTCACCTGCAACTAGCAACGCTATAAGAGGGGCTGAGCAAAGCGGTAACATAGCCAATCAACGGTTTGCTAGGAAAGGATGGTTAGAGGTTTGACATGGCAATATGGGTGGCATGATATAGCAAGTGGTAGGTATCGCAGCATAGGCATAGCAAAAGAGCGAGCATCTAGCAAGCAAAGATAGAAGTGATTTCGAGGGTATGGTCATCTTGCCTGCAAGGTTCTCAGAGTTGTCGAAAGCTTGATCCTCGTAAGCGTTCTCAACAGGTTCCTCGTTCACGTACTCGTCTCCCGGATCTACCCAAAACAAGAACACAAGCAAAGGAACAACTATCAACCACGATGCAATGCGCAAACAACATGATGCAAAACATGGCATGATATGCGAGATGTGGTATGCAATGCATATGCGTGCTCCGGAAGGAAAAGATGAACAAGGCGTAATCTTGGCAAACCAAGTATGCCACTGGAAATGTGAGGTGATTTCGGTTGAAATCGATATAAAGATCACCGGAATCGGATGCACGGTTTGCAAATGACAAGCAAAACAAGAATGGCATATCTCTGCGTTTAATAGCATGATGCCACTTAACATGCAACAACAAATTAAGCTACTGCACCCAAACATATCAGCAAAGCATATGGCAGTGAACTACTGAAGATTCTTGACAAAATATGAACACTGAGCTATGGCTAAATCACACCACAACAGGTTCAAACAAGCATGGCAAAAGAGCAAAACATAACAGGTTCACAGACTTGGTGAAAATACTATCATGCCAAAAATTACATGTAAACAAGCTTGGCAAAATCGAATAACATGTAAACAATCTGCCAGGAACATTTTATAGCAAAAGTAGAGCTCGATTGATTCAAGCTATGGCACTCCATAATTACAAACAAAGGCATGGATGGATAGAGAAAATCCATATGTTCAAAACACCCTTACTGATCATGCTCAAAAGAGGCATAGATCTCTCTGAAACAACATGAACACATGGCATAAAAATAACAGCAGGGAATAACTTGGTGAAATTACTAAGTCTCTGAAATCAGCAACATTATGTACCCTAGTTTGCATGCTTGTGCTAGTCACCCCAAAGATGACAAAAATACATGGCATACACCCCTGTAAGGATGGCATGGCATATTACAAAACACATGTAGGACTCAAGTTCATAGGATGCACACATCAATCATGGCAAAAATGACAAAAGTGCATCTACTGAAACAGATCTGAAACTAACATCACATAACCCTCTTCTAACAGCATTTCGGGCATCAAGACAAGCTCAAATGAAAATTATGCAATAAGATGAAATGGTGTACTCATTGAGGCGAACAATTTGATATGCTACACGCCCAAAACAGAGCCACGGATGCAGAGATATAGCATGTCAAAATTAGCATAAAAATTAAGGGGGAGAGGGAAAAGTCAACCGAGTCCAGATCTAGGGTTCCTCGCGGGCGCGCGAACCGAGGCCGGATCTTGAGCTCGCCGGAGATCCTGTACGCCGGAGCTCGCCGGAGGAAGGGGAAGGCCGGCCCGGGGCTCGCCGGAGTGGCGGCCGGAGCGCGGGGCCCGAGGGGCACGGCGGCGGAGGCGGTGGCGAAGCTGCGCGGCGGCGGGCGGCGAAGGCGGCGGAGCGTCGGGCGGCGCGGCGGCGGGCGGCGAAGGCGGCGGAGCATCGGGAGCGGGGCTAGGGTTTAGGGGGGAATTGATCCGGGATTTGAGGGGGAGATGCATATTTATAGGTAGGAGGAGCTAGGGGGCTCCAAATTGAGCATGGTTTTCGCCCACACGATCGTGATCGGACGGCGATGGACATGGGAGTGACTTAGATGGGTTATTGGGCTGTTTTGGAGGGGTTTTGGGCTGCAACATACACGAGGCCTTCATGGTTACCCGGTTAACTGTTGGAGTATCAAACGACCTCCGAATGACCCGAAACTTGACAGGCGGTCTACCGGTGCTATACCAAGGCCGCTTGGCAAACCTCGGTCCATTCCGAGAAAGTTTAATACCCGCTCATGGAAAAAGGTAAAAGGGGACGCCGGGGAACATAGGAGTGCCGGATTGCAAAACGGACAACGGGGAAAATGCTCGGATTCATGAGACGAACACGTATGCGAATGCGATGCACATGATGACATGATATGAAATGCATGGCATGAACAAAATGCAAAATGAAGGAAAACCCAACCACGGAGGGAATATCATATCACAATGCCGTAAATGGCAAGAGTTGGAGTACAAATATGGCAAGTTACATCCGGTGTGTTATAGGTAAAGTCACAAGCGCAAGAAATCACTGGCAAAGCAAATCGTGTCACAAATGAATATATCGGCAAACATCCATAAAGAAACCAAGCGAGCAAACCTTGACGACATCGATGCCATTCACCAGGATAGTTGGCCAGCCAGATCGAATAGTAACAACACCAAATCCTCTAGGTGCCACGAATCAACCAAACCCACCAAAAAACAATGATTAGGCCAATTCCATTCCATCAAACGAACCACAGGCGAAGGACCAAAGAGAGAGCTCACGCCGAAGAGCAAGGATCCAAAAATGGTTGCAGCCGAATGACTGGAAGAAATCCACGATGGCTGCAGGGGAAAAGAGAAAGATAATCGACAGTGAGTGTGAACACGAGAGCTTTCCAAGAAAGAAGAAAATGATGCACAAACCTCAACTAGGTGGTTTTACAGTTGACGATAAGGCTCACAGAACCACTTTCATTGCAGCTGAGCAAAGCCAAAGTAAACTCCGTACTTCATTAGACATGCTAGGGCAAGGACGAAGGAGAGCATCATGGCAAGAAAATGACCAAGAGGAACCGTACGACGGAAAGAAACTCGCTTACAAAGAGAAATATAATAGACGATGAGTGCGCATACGAGAGCTCGCACGACAGAGAAAGAAACGATGCATGAATCTTAGGTAACTTGCTGGACGACCTATGAGAAAGCTAAAAAAACAACTCCAATCGAGGGCAGTGAAGCGAGAGGAGCTTCGCGGGCATTTCTTCATGTGCAATGGCGGGGAAAAAGAAGAGTGGGGACGAAGGAAAGTGCCGCATTAGAAAAATAACCACCACCAGCTGCGAAGACATCGAACAAACCAACCGAAAAAAAATACCCATGCATGCACTGACATACGGGACCAAGACACACCGTCATAAGATACCATGAAGACACCTATGGGAACCCATGGAGCGGGTGGGTAATAAATGACAGGGAACCAACCGATGTTACACGGCCCATCATACGCACTGTCGGCCCACCTCACTGGCAGGTGGACCCATACAATCATGTTGCTTGGCTCATGATTGATCGGCATGCCATTGGCCTTAACAAGATGAGCATCCCACCCGAAGCATCGGTGCATGATCAAGCCGCATGCTGCTGTCCGTACCCAGATGAGCTTCCCACCCAAAATAACACATCCGAAACAAAACGGGTGAGGTGACCAAGAAGATCCACGAGAAACATCACCGAGCAGCAACTCGACACTGACCCGAAGCGACGAAGGCAAAAGGGAACCAAGGAAACCGATCCGCGATCAAGGGAAAGAACACGAACAAATGTTCTCGCGGTGTCCGAAACCGGGCAAGCATTCTAAAACACACCATCCGATGAGCTCCACAATTATAAGAAACCGGGTAGGCAAAGCCCCACTACATCCGCGTAAGACCAACGTGCTAGCCCAGCAAAGCGCCCCACAAGCGCCAACCGGCGAGGGCCTGCAACGGAAGGATCCGGGCAGGAAAAGCTCACGTGAAAGTGCCACACATCACCTAGGCATTAAACACGCCGACCAGCCAAACCTCTCACAATGCCCAGACCTATCCGGTAGGCACATGCCATACCCGCACCAGGCTGCATGCACGGCTGCACCCGTCTGGCTGATACGTCTCCGTCGTATCTACTTTTCCTAACACTTTTCGTCTTTTTTTAGACTCTAATTTGCATGATTTAAATGAAACTAACCTGGACTGACGCTATTTCCAGCAGAACTACCATGGTGTTGTTTTTGTGCAAAAATAAAATTTCTTGGATTGGAACGAAACTTTTTGGAGAACTTTTATACAATAAAAGAAAAATACTAGAGCCAAGAACTACCGAAGGGGGGCCCAGGGTGTGCACAACCCACCAAGGCGCCCCCTCCCCCAGGCACGCCCAGGTGGGTTGTGCCCACCTGGTGGCCCCGCAGACCCTGATTCCAACGCTATAAAATCCTATTTTTTCAGAAAAAACCAAGGAGGAAGAATTATCTCGTTTCATGATACGAAGCCGCCGCCACCTCTTGTTCTTCATTGGGAGGCCAGATCTGGAGTCCTTTTTGGGCTCCAAAGAGGGGGATCTTCGATCTTCGTCATCACCAACCCTCCTTCATCGCAAATTCCATGATGCTCTTCATCGGGAGTGAGTAATTCCTTCGTAGGCTCACGGGTCGTTGAGGAGTTGGATGAGATTCATCATGTAATCGAGTTAGATTTGTTAGGGCTTGATCGCTAGTATCCACTATGTTCTGAGATTGATGTTGAAATGACTTTGCCATGCTTTCAGATCTGAACCATTTGTGTTATCACCATTATATCTATGTTCTAGATCCGATCTTGCAAGTTGTATTCACCTATTACGTCTTATGATCCGTAAACCCCGGACTGACAGTAGTCGGGATACTTTTCGGTATGACCGTACTTTGAGGAGTTCATGTATTCACTATGTGTTAATGCTTTGTTCCGGTTCTCTATTAAAAGGAGGCTTTAATATCCCTTAGTTTCCATATGGACCCCGCTGCCACGGGAGGGTACGATAAAAGATGTCATGCAAGTTCTTTCCATAAGCACATATGACTATTTACGGAAAACATGCCTACATTATATTTATGAACTGGAGCTGGTGCTGTATTGCCCTAGGTTATGACTGTTATATGATGAATATCATCCAACGAATCCACCGATCCAATGCCTACGATTTTCTCTTATATTGTTCTTGCTAAGTTACTACTGTTGTTGTTACTATTACACTTGCTATAAAATCATTGCTATCATTGTCACTGTTACTATTGCTACTACTATCAAAACTATCAAACTACTTTGCTACTGATCACCTTGCTGCAGATAATTAATCTCCAGGTGTGGTTGAATTGACAACTCAACTGCTAATACATGCAAATACTCTTTGGCTCCCTTTGTGTCGAATCAATAAATTTCGGTTGAATACTCTACCCTCGAAAACTGTTGCGATCCCCTATACTTGTGCGTTATCACTGGCACGACCAAATACTCTTGGATGGGGGCGAACACGCTGATAGGGCAGACCCGGCTGGCCCAGCACGCACATGACAGTGCACGTTGGTGCGATAAAAAATATCGCATTATGGTGGCCCCGGATGCGCTCGTAGCTTCTACTTCTTGAGTTTGCGTTTGTTTTTCCCTTGAAGAGGAAAGGGTGATGCAGGAAAGTAGAGATAATTATTTCCCTCAGTTAGAGAACCAAGGTATCAATCCATTAGGAGACAACGCACAAATCACCAATACTGCACAAACAATCAAACAACTTGCACCCAATGCGATAAAGGCGTTATCAATCCCTTCACGGTTACTTGAAAAAGTGAGATCTGATAGAGATAGATAAACTGTAAGTAAATATTTTTGGTATTTTGGGTTTATAGATCGAAAGTAAAAGATTGCAAAAATAGTAGATCGGAAACTAATATTGTAGATCGGAAACTTGTATGATAGAAAATAGACCCGGGGACCATAGGTTTCACTAGAGGCTTCTCTCAAGATAACAAATAATACAATGGGTGAACAAATTATTGCCGAGCAATTGATTGAAAAGCGCAAAGTTATGATGATATCTAAGGCAATGATCATGAATATAGGCATCATGTCCGTGTCAAGTAGACCGAAACGATTCTACATCTACTACTATTACTTTGACCGAATCCTGCCTGCATCTAGAGTATTAAGTTCATGAAGAACAGAGTAACGCATTAAGTAAGATGACATGATATAGAGGAATTAACTCAAGAAATATTATTAAAACCCCATTTTTTATCCTCGATGGCAACAATACAGTACGTGCCTTGCTGCCCCTACTGTCACTGGGAAAGGGCACCGCAAGATTGAACCCAAAGCTAAGCACTTCTCCCATTGCAAGAAAACCAATCTAGTTGGCCAAACCAAACCGATAGTTCGAAGAGAGTTACAAAGATATCAAATCATGCATAAAAGAATTCAGAGGAGATTCAAATAATATTCATAGGTAAGCTGATCATAAATCCACAATTCATCTGATCTCGACAAACACACCGCAAAAAAGTATTACATCGGAAAGATCTCCAAGAACATCGAGGAGAACATGGTATTGAGAATCAATGAGAGAGAAGAAGTCATATAGCTACTAGCTATGGACCCCTAGGTCAGAGGTAAACTACTCACGCTTCATCATAAGGGCAATAGAGTTGATGTAGAAGCCCTCCGTGATCGAATCCCCCTCCGGCAGGGTGCCGGAAAAGGTCCCTAGATGGGATCTCATGGGTACAAAAGATTGCAGCGGTGGAAAAGTGTTTTTGTGGATGCCTCTGGTGGTTTGGGAATATATGTGAATACATAGGCGGAGAAATTAGGTCAGGGGAGTCACGAGGGGGCCACAAGGGTGGGGGCGCGCCCTACCCCCTGGGCGCACCCTCCGTCCTTGTGGCCGCCTCGAGGCTCTTTCGACTTGATCTCCAAGTCTCTGGTGTGTCTTCTGGTCCAAGAAAAATCATCGTGAAGGTTTCATTCCGTTTGGACTCCGTTTGTTATTCCTCTTCTGCGAAACTCAAAAACAAGGAAAAAACGGGAACTGGCACTGGGCTCTAGGTTAATAGGTTAGTCCCAAAAATAATATAAAATAGCATACTAATGCATATAAAACATCCAAAACAGATAATATAATAGCATGGAACAATAAAAAATTATAGATAGGTTGGAGACGTATCAAGCATCCCCAAGCTTAATTCCTGCTCGTCCTCGAGTAGGTAAATGATGAAAACAGAATTTTTGATGTGGAATGCTACCTAACATATTTATCCATGTAATTCTCTTTATTGTGGCATGAATTTCAGATCCATAACATTCAAAACAAAACTTTAATATTAACATAAAAACAATAATACTTCAAGCATACTAACAAGGCAATTATGTCTTCTCAAAATAACATGGCCAAAGAAAGCTTATGCCTACAAAATCATATAGTCTGGCTATGCTCCATCTTCATCACACAAAATATTCAAATCATGTACAACCCCAATGACAAGCCAAGCAATTGTTTCATTCTTTTGACGTTATCAAAGTTTTTCAACTTTCATGCAATACATGAGCATGAGCCATGGACATAGCACTATAGGTGGAATAGAATGTGGTTGTGCAAGAGAAAACAAGAGGGAGATAGTCTCACATCAACTAGGCATATCAACGGGCTATGGAGATGCCCATCAATAGATATCAATGTGAGTGAGTAGGGATTGCCTTGCAACGGATGCACTAGAGCTATAAGTTTGTGAAAGCTCTAAAAGAAAACTAAGTGGGTGTGCACCCAACTTGCTTGCACATGAAGACCTAGGGCTATTTGAGGAAGCCCATCATTGGAATATACAAGCCAAGTTCTATAATGAAAAATTCCCACTAGTATATGAAAGTGACAACATAGGAGACTCTACCATGAAGATCATGGTGCTACTTTGAAGAAAAAGTGTGGAAAAGGATAGTAACATTGCCACTTCTCTATTTTTCTCTCATTTTCCTTTTTTTGGGGCCTTCTCTTTTTTTGGCCTTCTCTTTTTTTCCTCCCATGGGACAATGCTCTAATAATGAAGATCATTACACTTTTATTTACTTACAACTCAAAAATTACAACTCGATACTAGAACATAATATGACTCTATATGAATGCCTCCGGCGGTGTATTGGGATGTGCAATGACTCAAGAGCAACATGTATAAAAAATTACGAGAGGTGGCTTTGCCACAAATACGATGTCAACTACATGATCATGCAAATCAATATGACAATGATGAAGTGTGTCATAATAAACAAAATGGTGGAAAGTTGCATGGCAAAATATCTCGGAATGGCTATGGAAATGCCATAATAGGTAGGGTATGGTGGCTGTTTTGAGGAAGGTATATGGTGGGTGTATGGTACCGGCGAAAGTTGTGCAGCACTAGAGTGGCTAGCAATGGTGGGCGGTTGAGAGTGTGTATAATCCATGGACTCAACATTAGTCATAAAGAACTCACATACTTATTGCAAAAATCTATTAGTCATCGAAACAAAGTACTACGTGCATTCTCCTAGGGGGGTAGATTGGTAGGAAAAGACCATCGCTCGTCCCTGACCGCCACTCATAAGGAAGACAATCAAAAAATACTTCATGCTCCAACTTCGTTAGATAACGGTTCACCATACGTGCATGCTACGGGACTTAGAAACCTTAACACAAGTATTTATCAAATTCACAATTACTCACTAGCATGACTCTAATATCACCATCTCTATATCTAAAAATAATCATAAGGAATCAAACTTCTCATAGTATTCAGTGTACTTTATATGAAAGTTTTTATTATATCCCTCTTGGATGCCTATCATATTAGAACTAAATTTATAACCAAAGCAAATTACCATGCTGTTTAGAGACTCTCACAATACTATAAATGAAGCATGAGAGTTCAATAATTTCTATAAAATAAAACCACCGCCGTGCTCTAAAAAGATATAAGTGAAACACTAGAGCAAAATTGCCTAGCTCAAAAGATATAAGTGAACCACATAGAGTATTCTAACAAATAACGATCCATGCGTGTCCCTCTCAAAAGGTGTGTACAGAAAGGATGATTGTGGCAAACTAAAAGGAAAAGACTCAAATCATACAAGACGCTCCAAGCAAAACACATATCATGTGGTGAATAAAAATAGAGCCTCAAGTAAAGTTACTGATAGACGAAGACGAAAGAGGGGATGCCTTCTAGGGCATCCCTAGGCATAGGCTCTTGATTGTCCTTGAATATTACCTTGGGGTGCCTTGGACATCCCCAAGATTAGGCTCTTACCACTCCTTATTTCATAGTCCATGACGCTCCAAGCAAAACACATATCATGTGGTGAATGAAAATAGAGCCTCAAGTAAAGTTACTGATAGACGAAGACGAAAGAGGGGATGCCTTCTAGGGCATCCCTAGGCTTAGGCTCTTGATTGTCCTTGAATATTACCTTGGGTGCCTTGGACATCCCCAAGATTAGGCTCTTACCACTCCTTTTTTCATAGTCCATCAAATCCTTACCCAAAACTTGAAAACTTCACAACACAAAACTCAACAGAAAATCTCATAAGCTTCGTTAGTATAAGAAAATAAATCACCACTTTCGGTACTATTGTTAACTCATTGTTTATTTATATTGGTGTAATATATACTGTATTCCAAATTTTCCATGGTTCATACCCCCCGACACTACCCATAGAATCGTCAAAATAAGCAATCAACACATAGAAAACAGAAACTGTCAAAAACTGAACAGTCTGTAGTAATCTGTAACTATTGAATACTTATGTAACTCCAAAAATTCTGAAAAAATAGAACAACCTAAGCAATTTGTTTATTAATCTTGTGTAAAAAGAATCAGTATTTTATCATGCTTCTGTTAAAAATGAGAATTGTTTCCTTGAGCGCAAAAGTTTCTATTTTTCAGCAAGAGCAAATCAACTATCATCGTAAGCCATCCTAAAGGTCTTACTTGGCACAAACTAAAACACAAAACCACATCTAACCAGAGGCTAGATGAATTATTTATTCAAAAACAGGAACTCAAAATATTGGGTTGTCTCCCAACAAGCACTTTTTCTTTAAAGCCTTTTAGCTAGGCATTGATATTTCAATGATGCTCATGTGAAAAATAGCAATGAAACACGAAGAGAGCATCATGAAACATGTGACAAACAAGTTTAAGTATAACATGCTTCCTATTCATAGGGATTTTATAAGAAAACAAATTATCAAGACAACAAAAAACTAGCATATGCAAGGAAGGCGAAAGAAACAAAAGCAATCTCAACATAATGAGAGGTAATTTAGTGACATGAAAATTTCTACAACCATATTTTCCTCTCTCATAATAATTATATGTAGGATCATAATCAAATTCAACAATATAGTTATCACATAAAATTTTCTCTTCATGATCCACATGCATGCAAAGTTGACACTCTTCCGAAATAGTGGGATTATCATAAAATAAAGTCATGGCCTCTCCAAACCCACTTCTATCAAAAACTTCATATTGAACATTCTCGAAATATGTGGGATCTAAAGTTGGTACTCTTCCAAACCCACTTTCAGTATTATTGCAAACAATATTATCAATCTCATATTCATCATGGGGCTTAAATAAATTTTCAAGATTATAAGAAGAATAATCACCCCAATCATGATCATTGCAACAAGTAGTGGACATAGCAAAACTAGCATCCCCAAGCTTAAGGTTTTGCATATCATTAACACAATTGACATTAATAAAATTTATATTAAAACCATTGCAATCATGCTTTTTATTCAAGGAGCTATCGTGAATCACTTCATAAATTTCTTCATCACAATTTTTAGATTCACGACTTTCAAGCAAAACTTCTGTTGTGGGAAACCACGGCCACCTATGGGACCAAAAGCCCCATGCTAGTTCGGCAGGGGGGGATGTCATGTTGCACAAAGAGAGCGTGGGGCAGCATGGCAGAGATCACGCGGGCAATTTTACCCAGGTTCGGGCCGCCGTGAGGCATAAAACCCTACTCCTGCTTTGGTGGATTGATGCTGGAAGAATGGTGGTGGAACGTAGTACACCTGCACGGTAGGGTTGCATAGGGCGACAGTGGCTATGCGCGTATGAATGTGTGCGTATCCAACCTTCTAACCCTTTCTATGATTGCCATGGGCCTCCTTTTATAGGTTAAGGGGTCACCACAATGGAAAAGTAGTCATTATGCACTGATAAGATAGCAAAGAGTGCTATCATACCTAACCCTACAGGCTGATAGGGTGCATTAAATGCGTCGCTCAACGTCACATCGTCGCTTGCCCGGCGAACCTTGCCGGGCTACTTTGCCAGCTTCACACCTGCTCGCTCGACATGTCGCAGGACGTGTGTCCTTCTTAGGCATCTCTTGTAGAAAGAGGTTGCCATGTGGTGAATGGCTGCCACTTAATCACTTTGCGGCTTGACACCGCATTGATTGACAACATGGGTTGTGGCGGAGTAGTTGGGTGAGGTGGCTTTGCCTTCGCGAGTCCCGGCAGGCCCTGCCGGGACGTCTTAGTCATTTTCCTCAGGGGGTGACCCTTCCCTAGCCGAGCTCACCTGCCCAGCAAGGGAGGCTTTTCTCCTGGTGGTATCTTGCTTCTCTGGCCTGGTCTTGGTCCTCTTGATCTGCTTGTTGTTCCTTCGAAGATCTTGGTTTCTTGTACTCTGGCATGGCTTGGTGCCGTAATCTCGTTCCCGTGCTTGTGCACATTCTGGGCAGCAGACCGAGGGTTTGTTGCACCGACAGAAGCCCCGGGGCCTGCCACGAACGCACTGCCGAGCATCGTCGGGTTAGGGCCTAAGGAGTGCATATGCCAGGGCGCGGAAGAGGCTGGTCTCTTGGGGTCTTCTTTGCTTCTTCATTAATTTGGATTCTGGGGCAGTTTCTGGCTTCCCCGCGTGTCGTGTAAAGCCAACAGTGGTGGGGCCGCCCTTGTAATGGCCCGTGAATGACTTTAACGCACGGGGTAGAAACTGTCAATTCATTCTTCCCACCACGCTCTTTTCCTGAGCCACGTACGCCGCATGCATCGCGTAGGGTAGGTAACGGAGGCGCCTGGCATAGGAGAGCATCAAGGCGAGGGCTCGGCCTTCTCGGATTGGCGGAGGAGCACGGCGGTCGCTCGTTGAGGGAGCGGCTCCCCTCCCCGGCCTGCCTATAAAAGGAGGGGCGAAGGGAGGGCGGAGTCATTCACCCTTGCGCTCCCCTCCACTGTTTTCTACTTCCTGCTGGTTATGTCGAAGAGTAGAACTTGGGGCCATGCCCCGGGCCCTAATTTGAGGTTTCATGTGGATCCGAGGGGAGTACTCGGGCGGGGCGGCGACAACGCCGGAGGTGGCAACTCCGGTGCGCTCGTCGCCGGGTTGCCCATAGCCATGATTCTAGTGGGAGGTGACGCGAGCGACACCGTGTTGAGGCCCGTGGCGGGCATGGCGTGCGGTAGTCGGTCGCTCCCCATTCTTCTTCCCTTCACGGCACAGGGAAGGAGTCATGAAAGGGGTTCACCGCTTGCAAAGGTGAATCTGACTCCCCCTGGGCATCGTCCTCTTGCCGCGCAGGAGGGCTCTTTGCTCCCATACACGTCTTCGGAACGTGCGGGGTTTCTGACGTCAGGGCTGTTGGGGACGACCATGCTCTTTGTGGGTTGACTCAGGGAGCATGGTGCCCGATGTGGCTGCTGATCTGAGGTCTTTGGGTGGTAGTGATGAGGACGGCGGCGGCAACCCACGATGCATAAAAACGGGGACGACCGTTCCGACGAGTCGTGTTTGCCGGTGACTCCATGCCCTCCATCTAGTCCTCCGGCAGCGTCACCATCCATGCCCGCCCTCCGGTTTCTTCCTCCTCGCTGGGGAGGGGCGTCATCTTGATCTTGGGGAGGCACCGAATCCTAGCCGCGTACGCCCCTGGCCTCCACGACCTCTTCCTGAAGGAGATGGACAAGGGCAAAGGCATGACGGAGCACTTACCTTTTTTCAATCTTAAACTTGCCGGCACTTGCCAAATTTTAATTCAAATAATGTAATCTCTTGAGTCCATGGTTGTATTATGTAAAGTTCGTACTTTTAATATCAGCATATTAATGAAAATGATGAACCTTGCTGAGAACTCGCGCATGTATATGTCCATGCAGAGGTGGGATGCCTCTTTAGTTAAATAAATGAGTCTTCCCCGGCAGGCTATCCTGCCGGTACCCTTTTCATTTTTTTGCCGGAGAACTGAGCCTACCAGGTAAAACATAAAGGGACCAGCCCCCCACCAACCTCTTTTCACCAAAGGCCACTGCGACCATCCTGACCGAAGCAACGTTCGAGTCAAGGATGGGAGCACTAAGTTTCAAAGAGCTGCGAGGTTTTCTTATGCGCAAGTTTTTGCTTACAGAACACTTATGGACAGGAGGTGGAACTTATCTGTTTGGCTTGTCGGGGGTCGTAGTGTTGGTCCATCTTCCCAACTCCTTGTAGAGGCCAAGTTCACGGCAGGAACCTGCAGCTTCATGTAGATGGGAATGATGCAAGATGCGATCCTATCTATATGTATATGAAAATGCTTATGCAATGCTCTTGGAATGCTCATGCATGCATGCAACTTGGTTGGGGGCCCCCCAACGCTTAATTTATTTCTCTAATGCTCAGGATCGTTGCTTGGCTTTGTATAAGGGGTAACATGCAACTGAGGCAAGGCATGTACAAAAGGGTGGCTGTCCGGCAGGGCATGACAGCCGCGCCTTGTGGGTAGAACTTGTGGAGATGCTCAATATTCCATGAGTTTTGCAATATAATGCCATCTCCGGTCTCCAAACAAACTGCATCAGGTCTGGTGACACATACTACCTGGTAAGGACCTTCCCACTTCAGCGTCAACTTATTTGTACCCTTGGCAGACTGAACACGCCTAAGGACAAGGTCGCCTGCCTCAAAACACCGGCCATGGACCCTGCGGCTTTGGTAGTGACGCAGGGCCTGCTGATAGCGTGCAACACGCATAGCAGCCCGGAGATGGTTCTCCTCAAGTAGCACAACATCATCACGCCGGTGCTGATCTTGCGCTACTTCATCGTAGGCAAGCACCCGAGACGATTCGTTAATGAGTTCTGTGGGGATAACTGCTTCTGCCCCTTAGACTAGGGAGAAGGGAGTCTGCCTGGTAGCTCGATTTGGTGTCGTTCTGAGGGACCACAGAACTACCGAAAGCTCATCGATCCACCGCCTGCCGTGCTTTCGCAACATATCAAAGGTTCTTGTCTTGAGTCCCCGCAGCACTTCAGCGTTCGCCCTCTCAGCTTGTCCATTGCTTCTGGGATGTGAGATAGAGGAAAATGAGATCTTGCTTCCGAGGGTATGAACATATTGCATGAAAGCGCGGCTCATGAACTGGGTGTCGTTGTCGGTAATGATCCTTGCCAGGACCAAAAAGACACACCAATTCTTTCAAGAACTTGATAGCTGACTGAGCAGTCACCTTTCTCACGGCAGTCACTTCCGGCCACTTTGTAAACTTGTCGATAGCAATGCTTGGGGGAAAGGGCCAAGGATATCGAGCCCCCAGACCGAAAATGGCCATGATAAAGGGATTGTCTGAAGGGCTTGGGCAGGCAGGTTGATATTCTTGGAATGGAACTGGCAGGCTTCACATCTCGGTACTAGCTCAACCGCATCTTGGAGAGTTGTGGGACAATAGAATCCTTGCGGGTATGCTTTCCCAACCAATGCCCTTGATCCAATGTGGGAGCCGCACATGCCTTTGTGTATCTCAGCCAGCAGTTCCTTTCCTTCTTTCCCAGCAGATGCACTTCAATTTCACACAGTTGGGCCTCCTTCTGTACAGAGTGTCATCTTTTAGCTTCATCTTCGTCACCAGGAAGTTATCCGGTTTGGAGAAAGTGCACTATGTGCCTTGGCCAAGTTGGAGCCTGGGGCTCGGCAACGAGGACTAGCGGCACCTCCTCAACTGCGGGGGCACATTCCTCGTTCACGGGGGCCATGGGCCCGGCTGATGAGTGCGGTCTGGCAGGTGGTGAGGAGTTGTTTCTGGAAGGGTCCGTACCAGGAGCGAAAGGCTCTACCGGGAGAAGCTTACCTGAGTCCATCTTTCTCCTTTTCTGGGCCATTGTTGTTGGGGATACGGAGGGCTGAGTAAGATGGAGAACAAAAGTCCCTGGTTCAATAGGAAGCTTCTACGCAGCACACTTTGACAAATTATCAGCTATGTTGTTTTCCGCATGGGGTACGTGCTTTGTTTGTAATCCGATAAAGCGCTCCTCCAATCTTCTCACTTCCTCAACGTATGCCTCCATCAATGGGCTTTGATAATCCTTGTTGACTTGTCTCACCACAAGCTGTGAGTCTCCCCGAATGATCAACTTCTTAATTCCCAATTCCGCGGCAATCCTGAGCCCGGCAAGGAGCCCTTCATACTCTATTGTATTGTTGGTCACCTCTTCCTGGGCAAAATGCATCTGGCTGACGTATTTAAAGTGCTCCCTGGAGGGGGCAACGAGAAGCACGCCAGCCCATGCACCTTGTAGGGAAAGGCACCATCGAAATACATAATCCATTCTTGGGGCGCCTCCTTGCCGGGGATGACTATTTTGGCACTTGCTCGTCAGAGTTTGGCATCCATTCTACAATAAACTTTGTCAATGCCCTGCTCTGGATTGTTGATGTGCTCTCAAGATTCAGGCCAAAACTGGATAACTCCAAAGCCAACTCCACTATTCTGCCGGTAGCCTCAGGGTTTTGGAGTATCCTTTGCAACGGGAAGTGACTGACAACCATGATCTCACGGGCTTAGAAGTAGTGGCACAATTTCCTTGAGGCCATGATGAGACCAAAGATCAACTTTTGCACGCCAGAGTACCTCGATCTAGCCCTTGTAGTAAGGAACTGACGAAGTACACTAGGCGTTGCACCACTTTCTTCCTTGCCGTGTCCTTGGGGTCGCTCTCGCTGTCGTGCTCATTTCTCTCTTGATCCTTCTCTGGCTCTGCCGGTCCTTGCTCGCTCTCTGGTTCATCCACTTCCCTCTATGCCACCAAGGCTGCACTGACCACTTGGTTGGTTGCCGCCAGGTATAGCAGCAACGGTTCTTGTGGTTTGGGAGCAACCAAGGTGGGCACGGAGGACAAGTAGGGCTTCAACTCTTGTAAAGTTGCGTTTGTTTCTAGAGTCCACTTCATGGGTCCTGCCTTCTTCAGGATTTTGAAGAACGGCAGGGTGCGCTTGGCTGACTTGGAAATGAATCTGCTTAGCGCGGCAACGCACCTTATCAGACGCCTCACATCCTTGACTGTCCTTCGGGCTTGGATTTGCTTGATAGCTTTAATCTTGTTGGGGTTGGCTTTGATTCCCCAATGGGACAAGAAGAACCGCAGTAGCTTGCCGGAGGGGACGCCAAACACACACTTCTCCGGGTTGAGCTTCAAGTTGATCTTGTGCAGATTGGCAAATGTCTCCTCTAAATCCTGGATAAGGTTTGCTGTGTCCTTGGTCTTGACCACAATATCATCCATATAAGCTTCAATGTTTCTGTGCAGCTGTGGCTCAGAACCAATCTGGACTGCCCTTGCAAAAGTACACCTGCACTCTTTAATCCGAATGGCATGCGGATAAAACAGTAAGTACCACATGGGCGATGAACGATGTCTTCTCTTCGTCTTCTTTGGACATGAAGATTTGATGATATCCATAATACGCATCCAGAAAGGAAAGCAAATCGCAGCCTGAAGTGGAATCCACAATCTGATCGATGCACGACTGGGGAAATGGGTCCTTCGGGCAAGCCTTGTTGAGATATGTGAAATCTATGCAAAGCCTCCACTTCCCATTAGCCTTCCGAAGAACCACTGGATTCGCTAACCATGTTGGATGTAGCACTCCCATGACCAAACCAGCTGCGTCAAGATTCTTTATCTCCTCTATAATAAACTGCGGCCTCTCTAAGGCCTGCTTCCGGACTTTCTGCTTGACAGGTGGGCATGTGGGCAGACAGCAAGGTGGTGCTCGATTACCTCCCTGGGAACACCAGGGATATCAGATGGTTGCCTGGCAAACACATCGACATTCGCCCACAGGAAGACAACGAGCACTCTTTCCTATTTGTCATCGAGGGTGGCGCTGATCATGAAAGTACCATCAACGCCAGCCAGCCCTGCCGGGACCTTCTTCACTTGGGTTGCAGTGACCTTGGATCTTTTATTATTGGAACTCTCCGGCAAGTCATCAACAGGTGCAGCGTACTCCAAGGAGGTACGCTTCCCGGATTCCTTGCCAGCGTCCTTGCTATCCTTCTTCTTTCCTCTGTCCTCCTTGGAGGGAACTGCTGCTGCCGCTGCCTCTGCCGCGACTGCGTCTTGATACATCTTGTCCACGCAAATGATTGCGTCCTTCTCATCTGATGGGATGGAAATGACTCCTATCAGCCCAGGCATCTTCAAGGTATTGTAGGCATAGTGGGATGCCGCCATGAATTTAGCCAGGGCTGGGCGTCCAAGGATCCCATTATACGGCAAAGGGAGGTCGACCACATCAAACACAATCTTCTTAGTCTGATAGTTCGGCTCTCCCCCAATCTTCTTAGCGTGATTTTCCCTTTGGATGACTCCTGCCAAGATTAGCTCCTTGAAATGTGCCGGTGGCCTTCAATTCTTCCTCCGCTATCTGAAGTTTACTGATGACTGCCGGGGAAATCAGATTCAACCCGGCCCCACCGTCCACCGACATTTTTCTGACCTTGAGGTTGCGAATTGTTGGAGAGACCAACAATGGCAAACATCCTACCGTAGTGGTACGGCCAGGATGATCCTCTTCGTCAAAGATGATGGGCATGTGTGACCATTTTAGTGGTTTCCGGTCCCCTGGTGCTGGTTCTACGGCATTGACCTCACGTGCCCACCGTTTGAGTTGGCGGTGAGAGGCGTGCAGAGATGCACCGTGGTCAATGCATAGGGCGTCAGTAGCCTTCTGAAACTCCTCCTCACTGGTTTCCTCTTCATCCCCTCCATCACTCTCATCATCACATGTTTCCTTTTCTTGACCCCTAGTAGGTTTTCCTTGGTTCCGGAAGGGTTTCCCGGGGCGATTTGTTTCACCGCCTCGGCCCTTACCGCTAGCGACATTCTGACCCTTTTCCTTGTTACGCTTCTCATATTCGTCTCTCTGCCTCTTGACAAGCTGCTCAACCTGATAACACTCTTGAAGGTCGTGGCCCTTGGTCTGATGAATCTTGCAGTACGGCCCATCGCCTTTCCCAGCCTTCTCGGCAGCCGGAACTTCCCGACAGTCGGTGCACACGGCAGCTACCTTGCCAGGGACTTCGGCCTTAGCCTTCTTGTCGGTACCAGGTGTACCCAATCCTTCGATAGACATAACTGCCTTATCCTTGCGTTTCTTACCACGCTTCTTGCTCTTCTTCTGACTGGTGGATTCGTCATCATCCTCTGAGTCGACATTGATGCAATCCTCCTCTCCGAGCAGCTTCCTTCCCTCCTCCATCTGAGCACACTTATCCACCAACGTGTAAAGCTCCTTCACAGTCTTGGGAAACCGCATGTTCATCTTGGAACGGATCCTGCGGTTGCGCACATTGGATTGGAAGGCAGCTGCTAGATGGATATTTGGGATGTTCCTGTGGACCTTGCTGAATCTCTGCAAATACTTCCGGAGGGTCTCTCCTTCTTTCTGTTGGAGAATCTGCAAGTCGCTGGGCCTGCCTAGCTCTTGATGGCCGCTGGTGAAGGCGCCAATGAACTCATGGCACTGGTAAGCCCACGACGAAATGGAGTTCAACGGCAGGTGCATTAGCCAAGACCTCACATTGGACTTGAGAGCCAAAGGGAAGTAATTGGCAAACACCTTCTCATCTCTTCCCCTGGCAACCTGAACAACGATGGTGTAGATGCTCAGAAACTCTGTCGGGTTTAGCCTCTCGCCGTACATCTCGGGTATCTCTCGCTTGAACATGCGAACAGACAGCCAGTGTACTTGCCGTAGCTCACGAGTAAAGGCAGGGCACCCAACCTCAAAAGGAAGGCTCCCGCCAATACCGAGCGTAGGATCGTTAACATCGGGGCCATCACACCCATCGGTCCGGCAGTGGTCGTCGCAGCGTCGTTCAACGACTATGCGCACGTCTCCCCTTCGTCCGTCCTCCTGGGCTCGCTATCGGCCAGGACGTGCTCGAGGGTCGGAAGAGGCCATCGAGACGTCATCAGGTTATTGATTCTGCTACGCTCACGCTGGCTGCCGTGGCAGGGACTGCACTGTGGGGGTGGCCCCTTCTGTACGACCAGCAGCATGAGCTGTCGTCGTCGCCTGGGGAGGCCGTGGCAGGCCAGCTCGCCGCGAGCCCCCATCCTTGGTGTGAGCATACTCTGGATGTGTCGGCGTTCTGGGAACGGGGGTCCCCAGACTTGCCTGCGTGCGGCCTGCGGCGTGGCTCGAGTGGGGGCCCAGCGCGGCCACTTCATCAGCTCAGGCTCAAGACCCTCGCGAGGGTCCAAGCCTTGCGGGGCGGACGACAGGAAGCTTCCTCAAGAGCAGCCTCATCAGGCAGGCTCACGAGGAGGCGGAGAGATCGAGGCAGGGGCACCTCGCGAGGAGCCCGTGACGCAAGCCATGACGATCGAGATCAGGCGGGCGCCGGCCTGTGCAGTGTCCTTGTTTCCCCTTTGGTGCAAAGGGAGCAAGCACAGGCCAAGGCATCAGGCAAAGGTTACCATTCCTGTGCAACAAGACCAAGACCAGCAAAGCGGCAGGACGAAGGTCACCGTGGAGCCCAAGACGGCGTCATCACCAGTGCTAGCCGAAGACCACCTTTGGTCAGGATAACTTGTACTGGATGTTCCCCTTCAAAATGCCCAATAGTTGGTGCCCTTCCCGCTCATTATTTGGGAAGAGGACCAGGGCCTCTTTAAATAGGACTAGCTACCATATGGAAGAGGAGGAGAGAGGAGAGATCGAGACCAAGCAGAACACACCGCACCAGCTCAAGAACACCTCTCGCGAGGCCGTTCTTCCCCTATATTGTTCATCATCAGCCCCTGAGGCAATCCACTACACCACACACTAGAGTAGGGTATTACACCACATCGGTGGCCCGAACTAGTATAAACCTCGTGTCCCTTGTGTGTTCTTCTTTCCGGCCTAGATTTCTTGCGAGCCATAGAAGCGCGAGTCGGTAGGGGAAAGATCTTCATGCGCACCCCAGAGTTCGAACCTCAATGGTCTGCCGGAACCCGAAATCTGACATTTGGCGCGCCAGGTAGGGGTGCGCCGGGATCTTTCTTCCGCTGTTCGCGTGTGATCTTCCGTCATGTCCATGGCTGACGCTCGTCGGGCTCGCGCCGAGCGTCGTGCTGCTCTCGCCACCCGCGTCGCCCAAACGGCACCCGTCGGCGGACGCCCCCGTCATTCCTCGTCGCCTGCCGCCAACGCCGCCACCGGTCCGGCGGGGAACGAGCAGCATGCCTCGTCCCTGCATCCTTCGGTGCGGAGGGAGGGTCGCACCGCGACCCTGTCGTTGACTCCAGCCCGCTCGTCGTCCCGCGCCCGTCGCGCCCCCATAGACGCGCACGACGCGCTGCTCCTGGCAAGAGGGCTCCTGCACTACCATCCCGTCGACGACCTCTACGAGGATTGGCTCGCCCGCATCACTGAGCTCGTCAGCGCCGCAGGGGGCTCTCCCTTGCCGTCCCTCTCGCTGCCTCGCCCTCCATTCTGTGTAGGGGGCGAGGATCAGGAGGCGCCTCCGCCGCCTCCTCCCCAAGAAGGCGCCCTGGCTCTAAGGCGCGCAGCCCCAGGGCAAGACCCTTCACGTCTGGCGCCTGGACGGCAAGAAAGGAGCTGCCAAGAGATCCCTCTTCCCCAAGAAGGTGCTCGCGCGCTCCCAGCACCGGCGCACCAAGGCCGGGTCCCTGCGCCTCCACGCCAAGACCCCGCGCTGCTCCAAGCGGTGGCGCGTGGTAATCCCCAGGAGCAAGCCCAACACCAGCAAAGGGCGCCGGTGGCCACAGCAGGCTGCTGCGCCTTCACCCCCGAGCTACGCGGCGTCGCATGGCCAGACAAGTTCAAGCCTGATCTGCCCCCCCGCTACGATGGCACGTCGGACCTCGCGGAATTCCTACAGCTCTACGAGCTAGGCATCGAAGCCGCCAACAGAGACGAAAAGGTCATGGCGAACTGGTTTCCCATGGCACTCAAGGACGGCGCTCGCACCTGGCTCCTGAACCTGGCTCCTAGCACGATATCCTCCTGGGACGAGATGCGCACTCGCTTCATCGCCAACTTCCAGGGCACTCGCGACCGGCCCCCGGCCATGATCGACCTGCGCCGCATCAAGCAACAGCCAGGGGAAACCCTGCAGAAATACGTCCAATGCTTCAACAACGCTTGCCTCAAGATCCCCAGGGTGACGGAGGAAGCCATTATCTCCGCCTTCTCCGATGGCGTGCGCGACATCAAGATGAAGGAGGAGCTAGCAATCCATGAAGACCTGTGCACGTCCCTGGAGCTGTTCAACTTGCCGACCAAGTGCGCCAGGGCTAAGGAAGGTCGCCTCTCCCTCCTCGGGCTCCCGGCGGCTGACCCAGAAGAGAAAAAGCCCAAGACCAGGGACGTGAAGCGTAAGAGAGCTGCCGTGCTCGCAGCGGAACCAGACACCAAGCAAGGTAGGGATCAACCAGAGTCATCCAAGGGCAGTCGATACTGCGTGTACCACGACCTCCACACCCACAACACTAATGAATGCCAAGAGCTCAGGGCCGTGCGAGATGGGCGTATCGGCCGACGCCCCGAGCGCAACGACAGGGGCTATGGCCGAGGAGGAGGAAGAGGTGGAGGTCAATGGGAAGACCGTGGCCCTCGCCAAGGGTGGCGTGACCGACCTCGCGAGGATCGCTGGAAGGACCAGCCTCGCGAGGGAGGCTGGAGGGATCAGCCTTGTGAGGATCGCCCGCACGGCAACGCAGGCCTCCCTCCTTTACCGCCACCGCCAAGGAGGAACGAAGACCAACATCAAGACGAGGGGGCTGGGGGCTTCCAGGAGCCGCGCGCAATCGCTTGCATCTTGGGTGGCGCCCAGGCCCTAGCCTCACATCGCATCTTCAAGCAGTTTGCTCGCGAGGTGAATGCAGTCCTCCCCAAGCTTGAGGCCACGCGCCCTCTCTGGTGGTCTGCGTGCGCTATCACGTTCAACTCAGCGGATCAGCTCAAGTGCGCGGCAACGGCCGGAGTCCTCCCGATGCTTTGCTCCCCAGTCATCAGCAATGTGCAGGTCACCAGGACCCTCGTCGATGGCGGAGCAGGACTCAACATCCTGTCCGTCGAGACGTTCGACCATCTCCAAGTGCCGTATGATCAGCTTTAGCCGACCAAGCCTTTCTCAGGAGTCACTGATGGTTCCACTGTTCCGATAGGGTAGGTTCGCCTTCCAGTCACCTTCGGGCAGCTCAACAACTACCGCACCGAGCTCATCGACTTCGATGTCGCCCACATTCGCCTGCCATACAACGCCATCCTCGGGTACCCATCCCTAGGCAAGTTCATGGCAGTGACTCACCATGGCTACAATGTCCTCAAGATGCCAGGAAGCGGTAGAGTCATCACAATACCCTGTGAGGAAAGGGACGCAGTGTGTTCACTTGAGCGTGCCTTCCAAGCAGCATCAATCGAAGACCCAGATCACAGGAGCGGAAGACTTCCCGAGATGACCCCTAAGAAGAAGAAGGCTTCGCCTGGCCCAAGCCGTAAGGAGACAGGCGTCTTCGGAGGCGTTGCGTCAGGATTTGTGCCCGTTCAGGGAGCGCCACCCTCTGTCGCATAGGAAGGCGCGCCCGGCGCCCTCCTCAAGCAGGGCTCGGGGGCTCTCCCTTGGAGAGCCACTGACTTTGCCAAGGTCACGAGGGAGGCGCTCAGGCACCACTTGGAGGGGTGCTTCCAGGCACGTTTCCCTCAGGAAGGTATGAGGCAAGGAGGACCAAACACCCAGGAGCTACAGGAGTCGAGAGTCATGCGCGGCAGTCGCCGCTTGCCCGCCGTAGCCCCACATCCAGGCGAAGATGGTGGGCTGCGCGTCTGTATCGACGTGCCAGGGCTCAACCGAGCCGCGTCTCAGGAGCGCCTCTGTCCTTCGCGCGCGGGGCATTGCGAGGGTCCACCTCACAGCTACGTTCGCATGCCTTTCGGCCTGCCGAACGCGGTCGCCGCTCATCAGCGCCTGCTGAGGAGCATTCTGGAGGCTCAGGAGGTCAGGCATTGTGCGGTCCTGGCGGAGATGGAGATGGCCCTCGAAGACCCACATGTGCCCCCGGAGCCTCCCGAGGCTCCTGGGCCTGGGGGCTCTTGAGGGTCGACGTCTTCACCGCGCGCCGCCCGCTTGTTCGACATCACTTCATCTCCAACGGCATCAGGTGAAATCTTTCAAAGTTCCATTTTTAGCTGGGAGCGCCCACAGGGCCGCGTCATTCCCAGGTCGCGTGGGTCCGTCCTTGCAGCATGTATCCGTTTTGCTTATGCTCTTTTACCTACCTTGTTGGGGGCACCCCCCGGGCTGCATCATCCCCAAGCTGCCCGGGCCTGGCCCAGCGGCGTTTGCTTTTCCCGCATCTACCTGAAATAAGTTTGCTCCTTTGTTCTTAACATACCTGACCTAATCGCCTGCTCGATTGACGCCTACATACGGAGCCGCTCGCTCTGGCACGGCATTTGCATACGGGTCCTTCCCTGCAACGCCGATAAATCTGAGTGGTCGAGCTCTGGCCGCGGCAGCCCCGCAAGGCGCCACCTTGCCAGGCCCTCAGTGCCCCAATCACTCCCTCGGAGCAACCAATGGTTGGCTGGCAACCGTAACGACAGGTCTTGTCTCTCCTCATGATTGGTATGCAGGACCCACTCCAGGAGCAATGTTGGGGACGTCGCGGGCTATCTCTCCCCCTCTCCAGCACGGACCGCTTGCACGCTAAAAGGGGGGGGGGGTACCTGAGCATCGCGACTCATGGGCTCCTACTGGCTCTCCAGCCCTCACCCCCTAGCCTTGACCCACGACATCGCGACCTGTCATACCAGCAGCGGCTGAGCTTGCTCGAGGGACGGGACCTGAGGACGTAGAGCGTTAAGGGAAGTGTGGGGGAGTGGGAAGAAGCTCGCAAGGACTTAACCCAGTAGCACCTCGGCTGCCGCCACTCGGGCCAGGCGCCTCGTAGAAAAACTACTCCAAACTCAAAAGATAAGTCACACCCTTACAGGAGCTGGACCAACACAACGCCAACCTCTCGCCTAGTGCGGCTCTATCACGACGATGTTGCCTTCCTTTCTCGCCCAGCGAGGGCTGCTCGAGCGCTAAAGGGGACCTCCTGAGCATCGCGACTTGGGGGCTCTTACCGGACCTCGGGACGCTCACCTCCTGGCCTTGACCATGGCATCGCGACCTGGCATACCAGCGACGACTGAAGCCTGCCTGGGGACTGGGACCTGTCAGCGTAGAGCGCCAAGTCCTCGTGAGGATAGAAAGGGGGAGCCGAGCAAGGACAGGACAAGCATCTCGCATCGATTCATATTAAGGATATAATGTTCACAAAAGACATGGCATGCGCTTTACATACCCCCGCGGGGTGTTGCTTCGATTCCTCACAGGGAACAAAAGGTGCTAATCCTAAGGAACGCTAATTGTGCGCACCTCCATAGGGGACGCCATCATCAACAGTGGACTGCCCAGCGCCGGCGCCAACCCCACCCAGATCAGTGGCGTCGGCGCCCGATGCAGTTGCCCTACTCCGAGCATGGCGCGAGCTCGGGGGCTCGTAGCTGTCATCGCTCGTCTCCGGAGTCGCGAGAAGCTCGGGGGAGCCGCTGGATTCCCCAGCTCCTCTGCTTCCGCCTGAGGAGCTGCTGGAGGGCCAATGGGCAGGCTAGGTCCTCGCAAGTCCGATGCCCCGGCTGCCTTCCTTGGGGCAGCTGTCACATCCCTAGCTACTGGTACTGCCTGGTGTTTTGCATCTTGTTGCATCATGTTTAAATTCTATTTAAGTTGAAATGGGGATTGACCAAACCCTAGCATCATAAAGAATTCAACTAGGTTCAAATAAAAATATTTTCAATGAACCCAGCCTAGTGTTTTGCAACTTGTTGCATCATGTTTAAATTCTATTTAAGTTGAAATGGGGATTGACCAAACCCTAGCATCATAAAGAATTCAACTAGGTTCAAATAAAAATATTTTCAATGAACCCAAAATGCCTTCCCAAAAATGTTCATCATCTTTGGATTGGTCTAGAACCTCTACCAAAAAATGGTGCACATTTTTCTAGGACACTTTGGATTTTTGAATTAATCCATAAGTATTTGAATTTGGACATTTAAATTATATAAATATTTTTAATTGTCCAAATAATCCTGAAAGTACTTGAGGGCTGTTGGGAAATATTTCAAAGGTGCCTAAAATTATTTTCAGGATTTTACCAAGTGGTTTAGTATTTTTACTAAATCAAAGACAACAGCAGAAAATAGAAAAACAGAAATAAGAGAGAGAGAGAGAGAGAGAGAGAGAGAGAGAGAGAGAGAGAGAGAGAGAGACTACCTGTGTTACCTGCGGCCCAACAACCGTGCAGCCACCTGGCCTGGCACTGCTGGCCCAGCCCACCAGGGGCTCGCGTGTCTTCTTCCTCCTCTGCCAGGAGGACAAACAGGTGCGTGGCGAGCGCCGATGCTACCCTGGCCACCTCCTGCTTCCCTGGCCCCTCCTCCCCGTGGACGCCTTTTGCGACGCCACGCAACCCCCAGGACCCTCTCACTCTCCCTGCGCTCCTCCCCCTCCTCTGCTCTCTCTCCACACGCACCCGAGTGGAGCTCGTCGCCGCCGTCCTCCGTCCGCATGTCCACCGGCCACCCTACCCCTCTCTGTACCGCCCAACGGATCCGACGCGTCGCCCTCTTCCTCATCGCCGAGCCACGCGACGCCGGGAGCCCTGCAGTGACGCCAACGTCGTCGTCTTCACCGACGGGCACCGAAGATCGCCGACTCCGATTTACCGTCTCCAGGCCGCCCCCGAGCCCACCGACCTGCTATGCGAGTCCTCTATGAGCTCCTCTCCAATCCCTCATGTCCCCTTCCTCTAGCGCGTCCTCTAACGCCGATCCCCGCCATGGCCGAAGCTCGCCGCCGCTGTGCCATGTCATTGCCGTGGCAACAGCCGCCTCCGCCTACCTTTGATCGTGTCGCCGTGCTCATCGAGCTCCCAGGAGCCGAACACATCCCCCAGCTCCTCTTGTCGTGCTCTGTAGCCCCGTTCCGCTCGATGCCGTAGCTCCAGCCGCCGCCGAGGTCGACGCCGTGCCCAACTCTGGTCACCTTGCGCCCTCCCCCTGCCACAGTTGGATGCGCACGAGCCCCAGCTCCTCGTAGGTGGGCTCGGCCATCGATTTGGTCGCAAGAGCAGCCGTCCTGATCATCGCCGCCGCGTGTGTGTGCTCGCCGGCATTGAACTCCGGTGAGATGACGTGGCCTGTCATTAGCCACTAATGACCTACTGATTAACCCCCTGACTCACTGACACATGGGCCCAGGCCGTAATTAACCTCAGTTTTTTCTTAGTTTAGATTAGTTGAAAACCTAGCGGGACCCACAAGCCAGAGTTGACTGCGCTGACCTGGCCGTTGACCTGGCCCACCTGTCAGCGACACTAACCAGCCAAGTGTCACTGACGTGTGGACCCCACACGTCAGGTTTGACCCGGGGCAACCCTGTTGACACTGCTGATGTCACCCAGACGTAATGTTGACGCAGTAATTGTTTTCTCGAGTTTTAAATAAATCAGAAATGATTTATGAATTCCAGAAAATGCCATAAACTTCTGAAAATCATAGAAAATCAACTGTAACTCCAAATGAAATAATTTATATATGAAAAATTATCAGAAAAATCCAATCTATCCATTTATGCTACTTTCTTGCATTAAAAACCAACTTATACCTGCTGTATAAGTGAAAACATTCAAATGGCATTTTAAATGCTCAAACTAGAGTTTGCATTTGAACCTTTGGTTCAAATGGACTCCCTTGCACTTGTTGCTAGCTGCATTAGCTCAATTCACAGCATATTGCCATGTCACATTCATGCATCATATTGTTGCATTGCATTGATTGTGTTTCCTCTCTGTTGGCTGTGTTTGTCCCCTCTCAGAAGACGACGTTTCGACGTTTTGATCGTTGACACTGATGAAGACCGAATGCTATCTTCAGAAGTGCCAGGCAAGCAAAACCCCCTTGTTCATTCCAATACAATCCCACTCTCTCGCTCCTGCTCTCTTTTACTGCATTAGGACAACAACAATTCAACTGTTACATGCTGCGGTAGTTGAACCCCTTTCCTTTGCATGACCTGTCATTGCCACAGTGAATAGATGAAACCCACTAGCATTAGTAGGAGTTGTTTGAGCCCTGATGTGCCTACTCATTCATGCTTGTTTGTCATGCCTTTATTGAGCAAGCCAGCAAGCTAGCCACCTGAAATAGGCAAACTGCAGCAAGCCAGCTTTGACTCAGTGGCTAACCTGAACTACAACTGCAAGTAACTCTTTTGAGGTGGCGCACACGAGTCTACATATTCACCATATCAATACACCACTATGGATCCGCTCCCGTCTCCCTACGAGAAGGCCATCCATAGCACTCACGCTTATCTTGCTTATTTTAGAGTATCCTCTTTCACTTGTCTATGAACTGTTATAGGCAACTCAGAAGTCCTTTGTCGCGGACACGGCTATTCGAATAGATGATGTTAACCCTGCAGGGGTGTACTTATTCACACACACTCTCGCCACTTACCACCATGTACACGTCATGTATCTCGGCAACCTTCAAGTGGAAGCCTGGCGAGGGAGTCGGCCACGACCTGGCTAACCACACAAGTCTCTAGTCCAGGTTTATCGCCTATTCGGGTTCCATCCGCAAGGAGGTCCGACCGGGGTGTCGCTCACGGCCCCAAACGATGTGAGCAGGGTTCCCAAGCCCATCATCCGGGTGCCACTTGGTACACCGTGCCACTGTGCCTAGTCTGTCCCAAGCCCACCTGTACCGGGTGCCACTTGGTAGACTACTAACACTACCTACAAACTGCAAAAACTAGTTGCAACTCCTGGACAGAGATCAGGTTGATTAATAAGTCGAGAGAGCTTGGAGCGCCCGGAGCCCAATGTGTGGTAGTAACTGTTCATGGATCACAAACACAGAACTCAGTTCCTGAGGGCGGTTTCAATGAGACAACCCACCATGTACTCCTACATGGCCTCTCACCGCTACCTTTACCAAATCGTGTTCACACACTTAGCTCTCAATAGTAGGACATGTTCACCATATTCCAATTCATCCCCGATGAATCGTACCTGACTCAACTCTAAGTGATAGCAGGCATTCTAAGTGCATCTAGTGCCCCTTAGTGATTTTGGTGTATTGAAGACTTATAGGTTAAGGATCTAACGTGTTTATGAGTGTACACAGGTCTATAAGTCTATGAGGAGTTTGATATTTACAGAGAAAGTCGACCCCTAAAAATGAAGTTCTTCAACTGAAAACTTTGATATTCTGAAGACTTTCTGAAGACTTTGAAAGTGAAGAAATTGGTGCGACCTTGAAGACTTGGTTATGATTCGAGGAACATGAAGCGTGAAGACTTTTGTTTTCCTAGTTTAATTTTCTCTTTCATGAGTCATAGGAAACACCGTACTGTTAAAGGGGGTCGAGGAAATACTAAGGAGAACATTTCCACGTGATGCTCAACTCAAATCCTACACCTACCAATCCCTTCGAGTGAATCCATTGGAAATCTCATACAGATCAGTCAATTTCTTCAGTGACAGAGACACAGTTCTTCTGGTCTTTGAGGAATATGTTCTGACTGAGGAGTTAGGAATTCGCCAGTGTGGATTGCCTACACAGTGAGGAACATGATAGCCCTGAGGAATTTGAACCTCAAATTTCCGACCGTTGCTGTGCTACGCGCCAGCTGTCCCAAAATATCTTATCCACCTAACGGTCATATCATTGAAGGGCATTTATGTCTTATCATGTCGGGCTGCTCCCTAGGCTATAAATAGCCACCCCCTACAACCACTAGCTGGTTGGCTGCTCCGCAAGAACTTGAGACTTGTCATTTGAGAGCAACCCATCCTCCGAGGACTTTGAGCGAAAATCATCAAGTGAGGAAAATCCAAACCCAAACCCAAAACACCTACAAACCCAAAGTGATTGAGCATCACTGAAGAGATTGATCCTACGTGGATCCGATGCTTGTTACCTTTGAGGACTGTGCTTCTTCCAGACGGTTAGGCGTCATGGTCTAGAGCATCCAAGAGGAATTGTGGATCGCCGAGTGACCGAGTTTGTGAAGGTTTGGAAGTCACCTGAAGACTTACCACGAGTGGTTGGGCGAGGACTGTGTGTCCTTAGCTCAAGGAGAATACGGTGAGGACTGTGTGTCCGGGACTGGGTGTCCTCGAGTTTAAATACTCAGCCGCTCCATCCAGATGTACAACCGAGACAGCAGTTGGAACTGGTCTACCAAATCATTGTCTTCACCAAGCCAACTGGTTCTATTTCCTCAACACTTTCATTTCCTCATTACTGTGTTGTGTGTTTGTTCATATCTGTGTTTGAAGACTTTGACTGAAGACTTTCTCAATTTCCTCAGTTCAATTTCTTCAGTCTGTTTGTCTTAATCTTGTGCTATCCTGTGCTTACGCTTTCTGTACTCTATGTTTGTCTTCATTTCATCATGATGACCATGCATGTATTTTGCTATGTTTACTTCTGAGTACTTATTCCGCTGCTAGTAGTTCTTCGCTAAGGAATTTCCTCACTGGCAAATTCCTCAATGAAGAATTTCATAAAAATCGCCTATTCACCCCACCTCTCGTCGATATAACGCACTTTCAATTGGTATCAGAGGGAGGTACTCCCTTGTTCCGTGTGATTTTGGTTTAACCGCCTGGAGTTTTAGTTATGTCGACCACAGGTATGATCAAGGTCTTTGCTGGGTGTCCTAACTTTGATGGGACGGACTACCCCTACTGGAAGAACAAGATGCGCATGCATCTTGAGGCAATTGATAACGATCTCTGGTACGTTGTGGAAAATGGTGTTCCCTCCGTCTCACCCTCACTTAACGCTACCGATGTGAAGAGATTCAAGCAACTCAATTCCCAAGCGAAGAATATCATATGTGGCCATCTGAGTAAAGGACAGTATGGTAGAGTGATTGCTTTGGAGACTGCTAATCTTATCTGGGATAGGCTGTCCAAAGTCAATGAAGGAGTTTCAACTCAGTGTGACTCTCGAGTTGATGTTCTTTGCAATCTCTTCAACCGCTTCAAAAGACTCGACGATGAAAATGTTCAGCAAACCTTTGATCGCCTCACTGACATCTCAAATGAGCTTCAAGCACTTGGTGCCACTGACATCACCGACCATGAGGTGGTGAAGAAATTGCTGAGATCGCTTGATTCCTCATTTGACACTCTGGCACTGATGATACAAGAGCGTGCTGATTACAAGTCACTCGACCCCGCTGATATCCTCGAGAGGCTAAACACTCATGAGTTCCAGCTTGCTGAAAAGAGAGATCTCTATGGTTCGAGCTATGGCAAATCACGTGCACTAAAGGCCAAGGCAGTATCAGAATCCGATGATGAAGACTCTGGTAGCAGCCTTGGTGACCCCGAAGAACTGAGTCATGATCTAGCACTGCTAGTGATGAAATTCCAGAAGTTCTCAAGACGTGGTCGCTTTGGAAAACCCTCAAGGAGCAATGATTCCTCATCCAGCGACTACAAGAAGAGGCTTTGTCACAAGTGCAAGAAACCAGGACATTACATTCAAGATTGTCCTCAGTGGGAAAAGGAATCAAAGAAGAAGAAATACAAGGATTATAGTTCTGATGATTCAAAGAAAAAGAAGAAGTCCTCAAAATCTTCATCATCAAAATCCTCAAGGTCTTCATCTCACAAGAAGAGCAGCTCCAAGAAGGCTCGGGCATTCATTGGCAAGGAAATGGACTCTGAAGCTGAATCTGAGGAACAAGAAGAAGAGGAGGCTTCTGAGGACTCTAAGTCTGGTGTGGCAAGCCTAGCCCTCGCTAGTGCATTCGTCAACAAGTCTACCTTCAACTCTGAAGAAAATGACCTCACCAACAAGGCTGATGAAGGCAATGATTACTATGCTCCCACCTATTGCTTCATGGCAAAGGGTGCCAAGGTACCTAAATATACCTCCTCTGAGTCTAGTGAAGATGAATCTGATGAAAATCTTAAGCCCAGCTACACAAAACTTGCTAAGATTGCTGTGAAACAACAAAAGGCTTTTGAAAAGGTTCAAAACATGCTAGACAAAAGTGATGATATGTTGGGTGAAGAAATGGATCGCACTAAAGCCTTAACTGAAAATCTTCAGAGACTTCAGACCAGGTTTGATAACCTTCAAGGTCATCATAACACTCTCTTATCTGATCATGAGAAGCTTTCTTATGAATTTCTTCAAAGAAAGCAAGATCTTGAGGAGCTAAGAGTGAGTTATGAAGATCTTCAAAAGGAGCGCGATTCATTGCTTTCTCAACAAATCAGCGCTGCTCAGGAAGAATTTATCCCTCCATGTTTAAAATGCATTGAACGAGAATCTGCTAATTCTTCACCTGAATGTTCAAATGCTTCTCTGTCTCTGCTATCACTAATTCCTCATCTGAGGACATTGCTAGTATCACTGACGATGCAGGGCTGAAGGAATTGTACATGACAGGCATGTACAAAAGCCTCAAAGGGCATCAAACTCTTTGTGATGTGCTTAAAAAGCAGATCCTCAACAGGAACCCTAGGAAAGAGGGTATTGCCTTTGAGAGGAAACTCAATGCTGATGGTACATATTGGAAGCCTGAGCAGTACCCCAAAACCTCATGGGTTGCTGCAAAGGGACCTCCAGTTGATCCATCTAATTTATCTGGTTATACATGTGAATCTTCTCATTCTTCTGATGAGTCATTTGACTCCAACTATAAACTGTTCAAAAATCAGAATGGTGAAGTATTTGCTAGATTTGATGGCACTAACTGCAGGAATGGTTCCCCTATGAAGAGGATCTGGGTTCCCAAAAAGTGCCTTGAAAGTCTTCAGGTGAATGTCCTCATGACACCACCAGTGAAGAATAGGAACCCCAGATCAAATTCTTCATATGGACCAAATTCTTCATATGGATCCAAGTCCTCATACGGACCAAATTCCTCAAAAGGATCAAATTCCTCACATGGATCAAAGTCCTCATATGAACATCGTCGTGCTAACAACTCTATTTCACAGGGAAGAGCCAAGGGCTATGAATATGAGCATTATTCTTCAAATTATTATGTTCATAAGACCTCGAAGAATTTCTCTGCTTATTCATATGCTTACCCTAACCCCTCTTATGTGAAAGGGTGCCAAGGTGCCACCTATTTCATAACCCCACCTATTGCTTCATGGCAAAGGGTGCCAAGGTACCTAAATATACCTCCTCTGAGTCTAGTGAAGATGAATCTGATGAAAATCTTAAGCCCAGCTACACAAAACTTGCTAAGATTGCTGTGTAACAACAAAAGGCTTTTGAAAAGGTTCAAAACATGCTAGACAAAAGTGATGATATGTTGGGTGAAGAAATGGATCGCACTAAAGCCTTAACTGAAAATCTTCAGAGACTTCAGACCAGGTTTGATAACCTTCAAGGTCATCATAACACTCTCTTATCTGATCATGAGAAGCTTTCTTATGAATTTCTTCAAAGAAAGAAAGATCTTGAGGAGCTAAGAGTGAGTTATGAAGATCTTCAGAAGGAGCGCGATTCATTGCTTGCTCAACAAATCAGCGCTGCTCAGGAAGAATTTATTCCTCCATGTTTAAAATGCATTGAACGATAATCTGCTAATTCTTCACCTGAATGTTCAAATGCTTCTCTGTCTCTGCTATCACTAATTCCTCATCTGAGGACATTGCTAGTATCACTGACGATGTAGGGCTGAAGGAATTGTACATGACAGGCATGTACAAAGGCCTCAAAGGGCATCAAACTCTTTGTGATGTGCTTAAAAAGCAGATCCTTAACAGGAACCCTAGGAAAGAGGGTATTGCCTTTGAGAGGAAACTCAATGCTGATGGTACATATTGGAAGCCTGAGCAGTACCCCAAAACCTCATGGGTTGCTGCAAAGGGACCTCTAGTTGATCCATCTAATTTATCTGGTTATACATGTGAATCTTCTCATTCTTCTAATGAGTCATTTGACTCCAACTATAAACTGTTCAAAAATCAGAATGGTGAAGTATTTGCTAGATTTGATGGCACTAACTGCAGGAATGGTTCCCCTATGAAGAAGATCTGGGTTCCCAAAAAGTGCCTTGAAAGTCTTCAGGTGAATGTCCTCATGACACCACCAGTGAAGAATAGGAACCCCAGATCAAATTCTTCATATGGACCAAATTCTTCATATGGACCAAATTCTTCATATGGATCCAAGTCCTCATACGGACCAAATTCCTCAAAAGGATGAAATTCCTCACATGGATCAAAGTCCTCATATGAACATCATCGTGCCAACAACTCTATTTCGCAGGGAAGAGCCAAGGGCTATGAATATGAGCATTATTCTTCAAATTATTATGTTCATAAGTCCTCGAAGAATTTCTCTGCTTATTCATATGCTTACCCTAACCCCTCTTATGTGAAACGTAATGGTTTGGCTGCTATGCCACCATTCTCATATGGAGCTCGCAGAGTGATGAACTCTTTGCCACCCCTTCAAATGTTGGTGGTGAAGAAAAATAACTAATCTCTTATGCAGGGTCAGGTCTCCAGACGTACTGAAACGTCTGAAGAATTTGCCGGGACCTGACAAAATGCCTGAAAGGACGCAGGCTAACCATGATGAAATGAACTTTCATTTCACACGTCCTCCCTCTGCTTTATCTGTCCTACTGCTTGATGAAATTGATCTGATGAATTGTGATATCATATTCTTCACTACTGAAGTATATGAGTTCTTAAGTTGCACTAATTCATCTGCAGGATGATCAACCCAAAGCCACTGAGTGGGTACTTGATAGTGGATGTACAAATCACATGACTGGTGACAGGAATCTGTTGATGGATGCTCCTTTATCGTCATCACATCTCAAGCATATCATCTTCGCTGATAAAAGAAAAAGTCAGGTATTGGGTCTAGGTAAAGTTGCTATCACAAAGGATCGACATATGGACAAAGTCATGCTTGTTGAGTCCTTAGGATACAACCTTATGTCTGTCTCAATGCTTTGTGATCTTGATATGGTTGTTGTCTTTGGCAAGTATCGTTGTGGTGTGATTATGGAAGCTGACAATTCCAAAGTCTTCGAAGGCTTTAGGAGAGGAGACTTGTATATTGTTGATTTCTCTGCAGATTCACAACCAGCTGTGTGCCTACTTGCAAAAGCTTCAGAAGGATGGCTATGGCATCAACGACTTGGTCATGCAGGCATGAGGAATTTGCACACGCTTGCGAAGAAGAAGCATGTCATTGGCATTGAGAATGTCAAATTCCTCAAGGATCACTTATGCGGTGCCTGTAAAGCTGGAAAGATGACAAAGGCCAAGCATCCAGCAAAGACCATCATGACCACTACTCGACCATTCGAATTGCTTCACATGGATCTCTTCGGTCCTAATCATTATTCTTCTGTTTCAAATGAAGCATCTCAATATGGCTTTGTTATTGTTGATGATTACTCTCGTTACACATGGGTACACCTTGTCTCTTACAAACATGAAGTGCAGGAAGTCTTCAAACGATTTTCCTCGAGGGCTTCAACCAACTTTGGTGTGAAGATCAAGCACATCAGAAGTGACAATGGCACTGAGTTCAAGAATTAGGGTCTCAATGAATATCTTGATGAACTTGGTATTACTCATGAGTTATCTGCCCCTTATACTCCTCAACAGAATGGCGTCGTGGAGCACAAGAATAGGACTCTTGCTGAGATGGCTCGCACTATGCTCGATGAGTACAAAACTCCTCGTCGTTTCTGGGTTGATGCAATTGATACTGCGTGCCACATCATCAACAGAGTATATCTTCACAAATTCTTCAAGAAGACTGCCTATGAACTCCTCACTGACAATAAACCAAATGTGAGTTATTTCAAAGTCTTCGGTGCTAAATGCTGGATTAGAGATCCTCATCACAACTCTAAATTTGCACCGAAAGCACATGAAGGTTTTATGCTTGGTTACGGAAAGGACTCGCACACCTACAGAGTCTTCAACAATGTTCTTCACAAGATTGTTGAAACTGTAGATGTGTGGTTCGATGAAACTAATGGCTCGCAAAGAGAGCACCTACCTTCTGTGTTAGATGAACCATCACCTGAGGATTCTATCAAACACAAGGCTACTGAAGATGTCATTCCTACTGAAGAATCTGCTGAAGAATTCATTCCAGAACGTGAAGAACGTCAAGCTGACGCACCTGAAGAAAATGCTGAGGAAATTGATGCTGAAGAAAATGCTGATCAAATTCCTCAACGACAACCAGCTCATCCTCGCGTTGCAAAAGAAGTGCAAGTGGAGAAGATCATCGATGACATTAGAGCACCAGGTCCTCTCACACGCTCAAAAGCTTCACACTTATCTAACTTTTGTGGGCACTTTGCTTTTGTCTCTATCACAGAGCCCACTTAGGTAGATGAAGCATTTCTGGAGCCTGAATGGATTCAGGCCATGCAAGAAGAATTACATCAGTTCAAGCTCAACAACGTCTGGGAACTAGTCAATCGTCCCGATCCTCGCAAGCATAACATCATTGGCACAAAGTGGATCTACCGCAACAAGCAAGATGAAAATGGTGTTGTGGTGAGGAGTAAGGCAAGACTAGTAGCTCAAGGCTACACACAGGTTGAAGGAGTTGATTTCGATGAAACTTTTGCATCTGTTGCTAGACTTGAGGCTATTCGCATATTGCTTGCTTATGCTAACCATCATGATATCATCTTATATCAAATGGATGTGAAAAGTGCATTCCTCAATGGTAAGCTTGAGGAAGAAGTATATGTTGCTCAACCCCCAGGTTTTGAAGATCCAAAGAATCCTGACAAAGTCTTCAGACTCAATAAGGCCCTCTATGGCCTCAAGCAAGCCCCACGGGCGTGGTATGATACTTTGAAGGAATTCCTCATGAAGAAAGGCTTCACACCCGGTTCACTCTGTCCCACTCTCTTTACTAAATCTTATGATGGTGAACTGTTTGTGTGCCAAATATATGTTGATGATATCATCTTTGGCTGTACTGACCAACGTTATAGTGATGAATTTGCCTATATGATGAGTGAAGAATATCAGATGTCTATGGTGGGAGAGTTGAAATTCTTCTTAGGTCTTCAAATTCGTCAACAGCGCAATGGCATATTCATATCTTAGGATAAATACCTCAAGGACGTCCTGAAGAAATTCGGCATGCAAGATTGCAAAGGCATCAAAATTCCTATGCCCACAAATGGTCATCTATGCACTGATGAAAATGGTGTTGACTTCGATCATAAGGTATACCGCTCCATGATTGGCTCTTTATTGTACTTATGTGCATCTAGGCCAGATATAATGCTTAGTGTTAGCATGTGTGCCCGATTTCAAGCTGCACCGAAGGAATCACACCATAAGGCTGTGAAGCATATTCTTCGATATCTAGCTCACACACCAACACTTGGATTATGCTATCCCAAGGGCTCGGATTTTGATCTCATTGGATATTCTGACTCTGACTATGCTGGTGACCGTGTGGACCGCAAGTCAACATCTGGTACATGTCATTTCCTTGGACGATCTTTAGTATGTTGGTCCTCGAAGAAACAGAACTGCGTATCACTGTCTACTGCAGAAGCTGAGTACATTGCTGCTGGTTCTTGCTGTGATCAACTTCTATGGATGAGGCAAACACTCAAGGACTATGGCGTCAACGTGAAGAATGTGCCTCTCCTCTGTGACATTGAGAGTGCCATCAAGATTGCTCACAACCCAGTTCAGCACTCGAAGACAAAGCACATTCAGATTCGTCATCATTTTCTTCGTGACCATGTGTTGAAGGGCGACATTTCTATTGAGCATGTGAAGACTGAAGAACAGCTAGCTGATATCTTCACTAAGCCCTTGGATGAGAAGAGATTTAGCAAGTTGCGGTGTGAGCTAAATATCTTAGAGTCTTCGAATGTACTTTGAAAAAAAAGGCACTCATCCTAACACTTATGCAAAATTGATGACTTAGATGTGCAACACATGAAGAAACGTTTTTCTTCAATCAATGAAGAATAACACTCTAAGTGTGAAGAAATTGACGAAGAATTGGATTCTCAGAACCCTACGACAATTGTATGCGGTGTCTGAAATCATCATTCTTATACGGTGGGTCACGCCACCACAAAAGTTGAAAATTTTCAATTTGAGTTTTTCCTCAGTTTTGAAATTCCTCAGTTGTTCAAATTCTTCAACTTGAAAAATCTTCACTTGTGCCGTCGTTTTTCTTCATTGGCTATATATATACATATGAGTTTAAGTCCTCTACATCATTCACTTATAGCTATTTCTTCAAGTTGGTTTTACTGCTAAGTGAATGTGATCGGACCCTTCCCCTCTATGCTATACTCAATCCAATCTATTCACAAATTCTTCATGTGCGTTCTATTTGAAACTCGTTCAAAATCTTCACTATGTCCTTGTCAGCTGAAGAAATTGCGAACGGAACGTTAAAACTAATCTTATCCAAATTTTCGGTTTTGCCGCTCAAACCGTTCCGCATCCCACGATGCATTATTTTACTCACCCACGATCTTACACGATCTCCACTACAAAGTACATGGGTGACACATGTCATGAGAAGGAGAATGGTCAGGGGCACGTTCGTCCTAAATCTTCGGGCGAACAGTTTTTCACTACCTGTATAAATACCCCTCGCCCCTTCCTCACTTCTTTTACTCCACTCGATCTCACTCTCCCGCTCGAGCTTCTCAAACCCTAGCACCGCCGCTAATCCATCGTCCCTGGTGAGGAAGAGCTTCACTGCCTCGACCTCATCACCGTCGTACTCGCGCCGACCGCAGAAATCTTCACCTCCGCCGCCGCCGTAGACGTCTTCCTCTGCCAAGTTAGGGCGTGGAAGATCTACATCGACGAACTTCACTGTTTCACCTCTCTGTTCGTCGTGTTCTTCATTCAGGGTAATTAAAAGTTACTTTTACTTCCCTCTTTGATTCGAAATTTTTCTACAAAATCTTCAAAGGTGTTTTATTCTTCAAATCCTTACACACCAAACACCTCACATGTCATCTGTTCTTGATTCATTTCCCTAAGCATCATTTTCTTCAAAATTCCTCAATTGTGTGGATCTTCGATCTATACAACTCTGGAACCTAAGATATAGCGTGCTTAGTGAAATTCTTCAAGACGCATCTGGTCAAATTCCTCAAACTTGTTCTTTTTGAAAAACCCTCTGAGAATGCATATGACCTCTCCAAATTCCTCGCAACTATACTCTGTTCACAGGTACACATGTCCGCTGCTGAATCATTAGGTTCTCATCAACTTAACTCGTTTGCAGCGTTCCTCGAAGAAAAACTGCATACTTCTTCAGAGAATTCGATTGTTCAAGTTCCTCAACTGAAGAAAATGGCTGAAGGTAAAAGGCCATAGAAAGGAGGAAAGAAGCCTGAGGTCATGAATGCCTTTGAAATCCCTGAGGATTTATATAAAGATTACTGCACGCTTGATGAAGCCAAGTTTGGCAAAGAAGATAAAAATCAGCGCAAGGTGCGCATTCAGAGGATAGAACGGAGATGGGCACGTGAATGGAGGGAGTACAGATACGTCACTCCAAAGTACATGAAGAAATTCACACTGAATCCTCCATGCCCAAGAGCCCCATTGGCACCTGACCAAGTGGCTGATCCCACTAGCGTCAAACGCGGTGAGGATTTTCCTGAAGAATGGGCCAAGCGCCAAGCCAAATTGGCAAGACAAGCCAGAGAAGCAGTGAGGAAATTCAATGAAGATTCTGCTGCTGCTGCTGCTGCCACTGAGGCCTCTGTCAAGCCGAGAAAATCAATGATTAAGAAGCCCACTTGAAAGCCAAGTGCTTCACCCTCAGTTGCGCCCTCACGGCCAGAAACTTCAAAATCTTCAAGGCAAATTCCTCAAGCTGCCCCTGCTCCTCCAAAATCCTCAGCACCTCCTCCAAGTTCCTCAGTTGCACCAAGTTCCTCAGCTGGACCCTGTCTGCTGAAGAAAAAGGCTACTGCTGGACGCGGTACTCGCCCAAGTCCTAAGAAGAAGCAGGTAGTCTTCAATGTACCATCTGACGAAGATGAGGCTGATGAAGAAGAACTTACAGAAATCATCAGAGACCAACAAGAAAGGGCCGCTAGAGCCAAAGGCACACCTGTGCCGCTGCTGTTGGATCCAAGAGCGATCCTAGACTACATTGATCTCTGGCATAAGGATCCCAACACACCTATGCCTGACTTCAAGCTGACACCTGGCCAAAGTCACATGCTGACTCATTTCATCCAAGAGGAGAAATGGAAATATGACAGGGCCAGAGAGATCAAGAAATCACAGTACAGAAAAGAGAAATTGCTGAAGAAAAATGTTGTCAAAATGACAACTGAAGAACTTATCAAAATGCAGGCTGAAATCAAAGCCCTCAGCGACAACTTCAACTCTTACTATGCTGATTGACAAGGAGCCAAAGTCAGGTTTGTGAGACTGATAGAGAAGTTCACAAATATTGCAGCCCCAACGCAACAAGAAGTTCCTCAAGCTGAAGCTTCTGCTCAGCCGACTGAAGAACACGCCAACACCGCTGATGACATTCAGGCTGCTGAAGAAAATGCTAGTTCCAGGGCTGATGACTCCACTCCAACCGCTGAAGAAATTTCTAGGGCATCCACTAGTGGTGCGCCTGAAGAAACTGAAGAAGTCAGGGCAACTGCATCAGTTGCGCCTGAGGAAATTCAACCAGATTCCTCAGCTCCACCTGCGCCTACACCAACTCCTATCCTTCCATCTGCATCAGATGTGAAGAAGACCAAGGCTGCAGAGCGAGCTACAGTGAAGAAAAGGAAAGCATCAAGTGCTTCAGAATCTTCAGCTCCAAAGAAGATGAAGCCGATGACCAGCTCGTTTGACAATCCTATTGATGCTGTTCCGATCTCAACCATGCCATCAAAGGACCTTGTTCCTTTTGATGAAGAATATGTGATCCCAAGCGGATCTGATGAAGAAACTCAATCTGCTGCTTCGTCAGAGCAGATTGATGAAGAAATTGAAGTGGATGAGATTGTAAGTGCATCTAGTGCCCCTTAGTGATTTTGGTGTATTGAAGACTTATAGGTTAAGGATCTAACGTGTTTATGAGTGTACACAGGTCTATAAGTCTATGAGGAGTTTTATATTTACAGAGAAAGTCGACCCCTAAAAATGAAGTTCTGCAACTGAAGACTTTGATATTCTGAAGACTTTGAAAGTGAAGAAATTGGTGTGACCTTTAAGACTTGGTTATCATTCGAGGAACATGAAGCGTGAAGACTTTTGTTTTCGTAGTTTAATTTTCTCTTTCTTGAGTCATAGGAAACACCGTACTGTTAAAGGGGGTCGAGGAAATACTAAGGAGAATATTTTCACGTGATGCTCAACTCAAATCCTACACCTACCAATCCCTTCGAGTGAAGCCATTGGAAATCTCATACAGATCAGTCAATTTCTTCAGTGACAGAGACGCAGTTCTTCTGGTCTCTGAGGAATTTGTTCTGACTGAGGAGTTAGGAATTCGCCAGTGCGGATTGCCTACACAGTGAGGAACATGATAGCCCTGAGGAATTTGAACCTCAAATTTCTGACCATTGCTGTGCTACGCGCCAGCTGTCCCAAAATATATTATCCACCTAACGGTCATATCATTGAAGGGCATTTATGTCTAATCATGTCGGGCTGCTCCCTAGGCTATAAATAGCCACCCCCTACAACCACTAGCTGGTTGGCTGCTCCGCGAGAACTTGACACTTGTCATTTGAGAGCAACCCATCCTCCGAGGACTTTGAGCAAAAATCATCAAGTGAGGAAAATCCAAACCCAAACCCAAAACACCTACAAACCCAAAGTGATTGAGCATCACTGAAGAGATTGATCCTACGTGGATCCGATGCTTGTTACCTTTGAGGACTGTGCTTCTTCCAGACGGTTAGGCGTCATGGTCTAGAGCATCCAAGAGGAATTGTGGATCGCCGAGTGACCGAGTTTGTGAAGGTTTGGAAGTCACCTGAAGACTTACCATGAGTGATTGGGCGATGACTGTGTGTCCTTAGCTCAAGGAGAATACAGTGAGGACTGTGTGTCTGGGACTGGGTGTCCTCGAGTTTAAATACTCAGCCACTCCAACCAGACGTACAACTGAGACAACAGTTGGAACTGGTCTACCAAATCATTGTCTTCACCAAGCCAACTGGTTCTATTTCCTCAACACTTTCATTTCCTCATTACTGTGTTGTGTGTTTGTTCATATCTGTTTTTGAAGACTTTGACTGAAGACTTTCTCAATTTCCTTAGTTCAATTTCTTCAGTCTGTTTGTCTTCATCTTGTGCTATCCTGTGCTTACGCTTTTTGTACTCTGTGTTTGTCTTCATTTCGTCATGATGACCATGCATGTATTTTGCTATGTTTACTTCTGAGTACTTATTCCGCTGCTAGTAGTTCTTCGCTAAGGAATTTCCTCACTTGCAAATTCCTCAGTGAAGAATTTCATAAAAATTGCCTATTCACCCCCCCGCTAGACGATATAACGCACTTTCGGGCATGACAAACAAGCATGAATGAGTAGGCACATCAGGGCTCAAACAACTCCTGCTCATGCTAGTGGGTTTCATCTATTCACTGCGGCAATGACAGGTCATGCAGAGGAAAGGGGTTCAACTACCGCAGCATGTAACAGTTGAATCATTGTTGTCCTAATGCAGTAAAAGAGAGCAGGAGCGAGAGAGTGGGATTGTATAGGAATGAACAAGGGGGTTTTGCTTGCGTGGCACTTCTAAAGATAGCATTGGGTCTTCATCAGTGTCAACGATCAAATCATCGAAACGTCGTCTACTGAGAGGGGACAAACACCGGCAACAGAGAGGAAACACAATCAATGCAATGCCACAATATGATGCATGAATGTGACATGGCAATATGCTGTGAATAGAGCTAATGCAGCTAGCAGCAAGTGCAAGGGAGTCCATTTGAACCAAAGGTTCAAATGCAAACTCTAGTTTGAGCATTTAAAATGCCATTTGAATGTTTTCACTTATGCAGCAGGTATAAGTTGGTTTTTAATACATGAAAGTAGCATAAATGGATAGATTGGTTTTTTCTGATAAATTTTCATATATAAATTATTTCATTTGGAGTTATGGTTGATTTTCTATGATTTTTAGAAATTTATAGCATTTTCTGGAATTCATAAATCATTTTTGATTTATTTAAAACTCCAGAAAACAATTACTGCGTCAGCATTACGTCTGGGTGACATCAGCAGGGTCAACAAGGCTGCCCCGGGTCAAACTTGACGTGTGGGGTCCACACGTCAGTGACACTAGGCTGGTTAGTGTCGCTGACAGGTGGGCCAGGTCAACGGCCAGGTCAGCACAGTCAACTCTGGCTTGTGGGTCCCGCTGGGTTTTAAACTAATCTAAACTAAGACAAAACTGAGGTTAATTACGGCCTGGGCCCATGTGTCAATGAGTCAGGGGGTTAATCAGTAGGGTCATTAGTGGCTAATGACAGGCCACGTCATCTCACCGGAGTTCAATACCGGCAAGCACACAGACGCGGCGGCGATGATCGGGACGGCTGCTCCGGCGACCAAATCGATGGCCGAGCCCACCTACGAGGAGCTGGGGCTCATGCGCATCCAACTGTGACAGGGGGAGGGCGCAAGGTGATCGGAGTTGGGCATGACGTCGACCTCGGCGGCGGCCGGAGCTATGGCATCGAGCGGAACGGGGCTACGGAGCATGACAGGAGGAGCTAGGGGATGCGTTCGGCTGCTGGGAGCTCGGTGACCACGGCGACACGCTCAAAAGGCGGGCGGAGGCGGCTGTTGCCACGACAACGACATGGCACGGCAGCGGCGAGCTTCGGCCATGGCAGGGATCGGCGTTAGAGGACGCGCTAGAGGAAGGGGACATGGGGGATTGGAGAGGAGCTCACAGAGGACTCGCAGAGCAGGTCGGTGGGCTCGGGGGCGGCCTAGAGACGGTGAATTAGAGTCGGCGATCTTCAGTGCCCGTCGATGAAGACGACGACGTTGGCGTCACTTCAGGGCTCCCGGCGTCGCGTGGCTCGACGATGAGGAAGAGGGCGACGCGTCGGATCCGTTGGGCGGTACGGAGAGGGGTAGGGTGGCCGGTGGACATGCATACGGCGGACGGCGGCGACGAGCTCCGGTCGGGCTCGTGTGGAGAGAGAGCAGAGGAGGGGGAGGAGCGGGGGGAGAGTGAGATGGTCCGGGGGGGTTGCGTGGCGTCGCAAAAGGCGTCCAGGGGGAGGAGGGGCCAGGGAAGTAGGAGGTGGCTAGGGCAGCGTCGACGCTCGCAACGCACCTGTTTGTCCTCCTGGCAGAGGAGGAAGAAGACACGCGAGCCCCTGGTGGGCTGGGCCAGCAGTGCCAGGCCAGGTGGCTGCACGGTTGTTGGGCCGCAGGTAACACAGGTAGTCTCTCTCTCTCTCTGTCTCTTTTATTTCTGTTTTTCTATTTTCTGCTGTTGTTTTTGATTTAGTAAAAATACTAAACCACTTGGTAAAATCCTAAAAATAATTTTAGGCACCTTTGAAATATTTCCCAACAGCCCTCAAGTACTTTCAGGATTATTTGGAAAATTAAAAATATTTATAAGATTTAAATGTCCAAATTCAAATACTTATGGATTAATTCAAAAATCCAAAGTGTCCTAAAAAATGTGCACCATTTTTGGCAGAGGTTCTAGACCAATCCAAAGATGATGAACATTTTTGGGAAGGCATTTTGGGTTCACTGAAAATATTTTTATTTGAACCTATTTGAATTCTTTATGATGCTAGGGTTTGGTCAATCCCGATTTCAACTTAAATAGAATTTAAACATGATGCAACAAGATGCAAAACACCAGGCAGTACCAGCAGCTAGGGATGTGACAGCAGCACTCCAGCCGGCGTCCTTCTGCATCGAAGACCTTGAAGAACATCACGGAGGCGCCATCGTATTCAAGATGAATCACGAGGGCACCCTCTGTCCGGCAGATCCGGGCGATCTCACCCCAGCCCCGGGTCACGTAGACCTTGCCCGGAGCGACGACCGCGACCTCCACTCCGGTCACGAGGGTGCTGCAGTCGGCGTGCTGCAGCCAGAGCTCCAGAGACCCGCTCGGCGGCATCTCAAAGGCTAAGGAGGGAGGAAGGCGGATCCAAGAGTTTGGAGGCATGGCGGCATGAAGCACGAGCTCGCGAGAGGATCCCATGGCATGGACTCCAGGAGGAACACGCGCATCGCCGTGACTCGCCGGCGTCGGCGGCGGCACCTCCGGTGTCGCTCGACGCCTTCTTCCCAGGGCCCTCGATTCGGGCGTACAAGGGCAGCGGCAACCCAGGCGGCAGCCGCTCGTACCAGGGCCTCGACGCCTCCTGCCAAGCACCCTCATCTCGGCGGCGAAGGACTAGACATTTCTTCGGCGGAAGCGGGTCGGGACCCTCTCGGGGGGCCTTTCCCTTCTCTTCTGCAGAAAATCGGCGGATTGGTGCCATTGGCGTGAGGAGAAGTAAGGACGAGAAAGAAGAAGAAAAGGAGTAGCAGGAAGGGATAGGCTAACGAGGCTCACGCAGTTTCGTACTTATAGCCGGAGAAGGCCAACCGCCGGCCACCACGATCGCAGGTAATCATGACCCATTTCTTTGCATGCAGGGACTTGTCAAGTCGTGCAGTTGCCAAGGCATCCTGGGAAGCACATGTGCCCACGTCCAATCAATCGCCACGCAGCGCCCGAGGCCGCCGGCTATTGGGGCCCGCGGCGCTTCGCGCTTGCCCCTTCGCTTCTCTGCTAAGCCAAGCCCGGGCACGCCTTGGGCCCGGGGGCTACTGTCGGCGTTCTGGGAACGGGGGTCCCTAGACTTGCCTGCCTGCGGCCTGCGGCATGGCTCGAGTGGGGGCCCAGCGCGGCCCAACTTCATCATCTCAGGCTCAAGACCCTCGCGAGAGGCCAAACCTTGCGGGGCGGACGACAGGAAGCTTCCTCAGGAGCAGCCTCATCAGGGAAGCTCGCGAGGAGCGGAGAGATCAAGGCAGGGGCACCTCGCGAGGAGCCCGTGATACAAGCCATGACGATCGAGATTAGGTGGGCGCCAGGTGGGCACCGGCCTGCGCAGTGTCCTTGTTTCCCCTTCGGTGCAAAGGGAGCAAGCACAGGCCAAGGCATCGGGCAAAGGTTACCATTCCTGTGCAACGAGACCAAGACCAGCAGAGCGGCAGGACGGAGGTCACCGTGGAGCCCAAGACGGCGTCATCACCAATGCTTTTGGCAGCCGAAGACCACCTTTGGTCCGGATAACTTGTACTGGATGTTCCCCTTCAAAATGGCCAATTGTTGGCGCCCTTCCCGCTCATTATTTGGGAAGAGGACCATGGCTTCTATAAACAGGACTAGCCACCATAGGGAAGAGGAGGAGAGAGGAGAGATCGAGACCAAGAAGAACACACCGCACCAGCTCAAGAACGCCTCTCGCAAGGCCGTTCTTCCCCTATATTGTTCATCATCAACCCCTGAGGCAATCCACTACTCCACACACTGGAGTAGGGTATTACACCACATCGGTGGCCCGAACCAGTATAAACCTCGTGTTCCTTGTGTGTTCTTCTTTCCGGCCTAGATTTCTTGCGAGCCATAGAAGCGCGAGTTGGTAGGGGAAAGATCTTCGTGCGCACCCCAGAGTTCGAACCTCAAGGGTCTGCCGGAACCCGAAATCCGACAGGATGGTGGCACGTCATTCGTCTATCTGCTTGGCCGCTGGCGGAAACCTTAGCAGCAACTGAGCCCGTGCCATGGCCTCTATAGTAGTACTATGGGTGATGACGATGTAGATCGCACAGTCGCTCGGCTCATGACGGTGCCAACAGCGACCGTACCACGTCCCCGCTGTTACGGGGCGGCCACCTGGATGGCATGGTGGCGTAGCGAAGGCGCTTGAGGGCCAACGGCTTCGCAGGGCACAACGACTTGGTCGACCCATCTTGGGGGAGGTGCACACACTGCGGTCGCTCCTGTGGTGGGGGCGGTCGGAGGGTGGCGATTCACCTCGGACCGAGCACCAATGCTGCGGCCGTGCCCGTTGGCGAGAGGAAGGGTGTGGATGGAGTAACCCCTTCACCCGTACCTTATGGAGCATGGCCATCGGGGTGTTACTGATGCTGCTCTCCTCCAATGTCTCCTGCTCCTACTTCGGCCACGGGGGAAGTGGTGATGGTGCCGCATGCTTCGACCATGTCCCTAGTAGCATCCACGTCATCGCGTGCCTCCGCATCCCCGGTAGCATTGGTGGCTGCGGGCGGCGCGGCCTTCGAGGTGGACGGGTGAGCCGAGGCACCGGATTTCTTCTTGGGCGCCAGGGTAGAAGGCGTCTCCGAAGATGAAGATGGCGATGAATATGACGCGCTGCACAAGCTTTCAGGTTCGCACAAGTGATCCCCCTACCTAGCGCGCCAAAGATGTCGTGGGAAACCACGGCCACCTATGGGACCAAAGGCCCCTTGCTGGTTCGGCAGGGGGATGTCACCTTGCACAAAGAGCAGAAGAACGTGGGGCAGCATGACAGAGATCACGCGGGCAATTTTACCCACGTTCGGGCCGCCGTGAGGCGTAAAACCCTACTCCTACTTTGGTGGATTGATGGTGGAAGAATGGTGGTGGAATGCAGTACACCTGTCCGGCAGGGTTGCCTCGGGTGATAGTGACTATGCGCGTATGATTGTGTGGGTATCCAACATTCTAACCCTTTCTCTGGTTGCCATGGGCCTCCTTTTATAGGTTAAGGGGTCACCGCAAATGCAAAGTAGTCATTATGCATTGATAAGATAGCAAAGAGTGCTATCATACCTAACCCTGCAGGCTGACAGGGTGCATTAAATGCGCCGCTCGACGTCACATTGTCGCTTGCCCTGCAAGCCTTGTCGGGCTGCTTTGCTAGCTTCACACCTGCTCGCTCGACACGTCGCAGGACAGGTGTCGTTCTTAGGCATCTCTTGTAGAAAGAGGTTGCCTTGTGGCGAACGGCTGCCACTTAATCACTTTGCGGCTTGACACCGCACTGATTGACGACGTGGGTTGTGGCGGAGTAGTTGGGTGAGGTGGCTTTGCCTCCGCGAGTCCAGGCAGGCCCTGCCGGGGCATCTTGGTCGTTTTCTGCCGGGGGTGACCCTGCCCTCGCCGAGCTCACCTGCCCGGCAAGGGAGGCTTTTCTCTTGGCAGTATCTTGCTTCCCTGGCTTGGTCTAAGTCCTCTTGATCTGCTTTTTGTTCCTTCGAAGATCTTGGTTTCTAGTACTCTGGCATGGCTTGGTGCCATAATCTCGATCCCGTGTCTGTGCACAGTCTGGGCAACATACCAAGGGTTTGTTGCACCGAAAACTTCATAAAGAATCTAGTGCACAAAACTCACTAGCAATTGGTTCATCATAATTGGATCTCTTAAAGATTAGCAAGTGGATGAGGTTCCATAAACTCTTTGGTTTTTATTTTCAATAAATAGTTAAATACACAATTATTCCAACCAAACAAGCAAACGAGCCAAGTAAGACATAAAGGCAAACGAAAAGACGAACGAAAGAAGGGCGAAGAAAAGGGCAAATCTTTTCAAAAATCATTTTGGAAGTGTGTGAGAGGAAAATGAGAGGCAAGTGGCAAATAATGTAATGCAAGAGATGACAGTTTATGATGAGTACTTGCTATGTCTTCACTTGGCGTAGATCTCCCCGGCAACGGCGCCAGAAATTCTTCCTGCTACTTCTTGAGCTTGCGTTCGTTTTTACCTTGAAGAGGAAAGGGCGATGTAGCAACGTAGAGATAAGTATTTCCCTCAGTTAGAGAACCAAGGTATCAATCCAGTAGGAGACAACGCGCAAATCACCAGTACCTGCACAAACAATCAAACAATTTGCACCCAACGCGATAAAGGGGTCGTCAATCCCATCATGGTTACTTGCAAAAGTGAGATCTGATAGAGATAGATAAACTGTAAAGTAAATATTTTTGGTATTTTGGGTTTATAGATCGGAAAGTAAAAGATTGCAAAAATAGTAGATCAGAACTAATATTGTAGATCATAAATTTGTATGATGCAAAATAGACCCGGGGGCCATAGGTTTCACTAGAGGCTTCTCTCAAGATAGCAAATAATAAGGTGGGTGAACAAATTACTGCCGACCAATTGATAGAAAAGCGCAAAGTTATGACGATATCTAAGGCAATGATCATGAATATAGGCATCATGTGTGTGTCAACTAGACCAAAACGATCCTGCATCTACTACTATTACTCCAAACATCAACTGACTCCTGCCAGCATCTAGATTATTAAGTTCATGAAGAACAGAGTAACGCATTAAGTAAGATGACATGATGTAGAGGAATTAACTCAAGCAATATGATGAAAACCCCATCTTTTTATCCTCGATGGCAATAATACAATACGTGCCTTGCTGCCCCTACTGTCATTGGGAAAGGACACCACAAGATTGAACCCAAAGCTAAGCACTTCTCCCATTGCAAGAAAAACCAATCTAGTTGGCCAAACCAAACCGTTAGTTCGAAGAGAATTACAAAGATATCAAATCATGCATAAAACAATTCAGAGGAGATTCAAATAATATTCATAGATAAGTTGATCATAAATCCACAATTCATCGGATCTCGGCAAACACACCGCAAAAAAGAATTACATCGGATAGATCTCCCAAAACATCGAGGAGAACATGGTATTGAGAATCAAAGAGGGAAAAGAAGCCATCTAACTACTTGCTATGGACCCATATGTTTGAGGTAAACTACTGACGCTTCATCCAAAGGGCAATAGAGTTGATGTAGAAGCCCTCCATGATCGAATACCCCTCCGGCAGGGTGCCGAAAAAGGTCCCTAGATGAGATCTCATGGGTACAGAAGGTTGCGGCGGTGGAAAAGTGTTTTCGTTGATGCCTCTGGTGGTTTGGGAATATATGTGAATATATAGGCGAAGGAATTAGGTTAGGGGAGTCACGAGGGGCCCACAAGGGTGGGGGCGCCCCCTACCCCTCGGCGCACCCTCCATCCTTGTGGCCGCCTCGTGGCTCTTCTGAATTGATCTCCAAGTCTCTGGTGTGTCTTCTGGTCCAAGAAAAATCATCGTGAAGGTTTCATTCCGTTTGGACTCCGTTTTGTATTCCTTTCCTGCGAAACTCAAAAACAAGGAAAAAAATAGGAACTGACACTCGGCTCTAAGTTAATAGGTTAGTCCCAAATATAATATAAAATAGCATATTAATGCATATAAAACATCCAAAAGAGATAATACAATAGCATGGAACAATAAAAAATTATAGATACATTGGAGAAGTATCAGTGGCCCACCCGTCGTTGACCCCCGAGGCAAGCCATCTGGTGCAAGGCGCCTACGCACCTCAGATAGTTTGGAGATCCCCGTGCAGTGGCGGAGCCAGGATTTCTGTTCTGGGTTTGCAGAGTAAAAAAATTGGGGAAACTCAACAATATACAACACAAAAGTTCACATTGATGAGACTAAGACTATACACTATTTTTTGTAGAGACAACATGTCAAATAATTTAGTTACATTGTAAGAATAATGGCAGTCACAATTTATCTCTACAATTGCCATTTTGGAATTGAGAGATGATTATTTAAACACATAAAATTCACCGCCTGCACTCTTCTTTGCCAACTATCCATACAAATTCTTGCTAAATACAATTGAATTATTAATTATACAATAGATCAATTAATACATTAAGGAGTATATATTATCGTCTATTCTGAATTCACTATTTGGGAAGTCAGAAAATTGAGAAGATGCTAAAAATGTTTGTTGATGTCGTTGTCGTGAAGTTGTACAGCGTATGCACGCTGCCATCATGCATTGGACATTTGGGCTTGGTTGTTGCCTACCAGAGCACTGGATGCGAGTGCCGATGACCGTTGTGTCAGTCTTCGCTACCTAACACAGTACCGCTTGATGCCCCAATGAGCGATTCCCAAATCCCTAGTTTTCCTTTACATGCCAATCACTAGTTCTGATTTCTTGCGAGGCTTTTTTAGGGAAAAGCCTTGTGGCAGTTTATTCAATAAGTGGAATTGTTACATCAAAGAGTATATGAGGTAATAAGAAAGAGGGCATCTCCTCGAACCCTAGGGTGTGATTACCTTCCTTGAAGGTCCTTGAGGGATCCAATGATCCGTCCAAATATTTGTCTTAGCACCCGTGCCCTCTCGCCAAATATGACCTCTCTTGAATGTTTGGAGGCCCGCAACAATACTACCATGTAAAAGATGAGCCCTTCCTGGGGCCTGCATTGAGTAAATTTCCATACAGGTAATATTCCGATCTAAGTACTTGTGCACACAAGGTATTGGGATGGTTAGTAGCCTCCAACTCTGCTTTGCAAACATAGCAAGATTGAAGGGGTATAAGTCTCTGAATCCCATCGGTCCTTTATTTTTTTGAAGGCACATCCTCCGCCATGCAAACCAGTGCGTCCTTTTCTACTCTTCACTATCCCCCCACCAAAAAGCACACATTGCATCCATTATCGCCTTGCACACTTTCTTTGGAATTTTAAAAACAACCATTGCAAAAACTGGAATGGATTGAATAATTGCTTAGATATAATATTCTCTTTCCATTCCACTTTCTTGTAGTCTGTCTCGAGTCACCGAGCCATCTACGACGTGCCCAGGAAGGTGCTGATCAGGTTGGCAGTTTGTTTCGTCAATTGCCTGATCTCCTGTTTCATGAACTAGATTGCCTTAGGTTGGCCCGGCAGTAAACTGGAAACAGCTAAAGATGACATGCCAGCCCAGGCGAGGAAAGCAATACGTGGGAGGACGCATCGGGCGCAACTCGAGAGCTGCTATTACGCGCGTGCGCGCTCGGAAAAGGTGTAGCACGCACCCCTAGCTCCACCCACGCTCAAACTTGGACCAGCCGACGGCGGGGCGGGGCTCCCTTGTTTCTTTCATTCAATTTTTTGTGTTTTTCTATTTTATTTGGGGTTTTGCTTTTTTGCTTCTTTATAAGAAGTTCTGGATTTATTAAAAAGTTTAGAATTTCAAAAAATGTTCACGAATTCAGAAAAAAAATTCTCAAATTCAAAAACATGAACATTTTTTGAATTTTCATGAGATAATAAATTTTTATGAACTTCTCCTGAATTTTGATGAACAGAATATTGAATATTTAAAAAAATTATATGAATTTTGCTCAACAAAAGATAAAAAAATTTGTGAAAACCTTTTCAGTTTTGATGCACAAATTTTTGATATTTTTATGAACATTATTAGAATTTAGATTAACATTTTTTCGTATTTCATGAACAAAATATAAATTCAATGAATTGTTTTTCATTTAATAAAGAAATTTTTAATTCCAAAACATTTTATGAATTTGATGAACATTTTTCTAAAATTCATGAACAATTTTGAAATATGATGCACATTTTTCGAATACAATGAATAAATTTAGAATTTAGAATTATGTTCACCCCCGATTTGAAAATAGTTCAAATATCAGAAAATGTTCACCAATTTGAAAAAGTGTTCTCACATTGCAGAAAATGATCATGAATTTGGAAAAGAAAATAAAGAAGAAAAGGAAAAGGAAAGAAAAAAAGGAAAACGAAACGAAAAAAAAACTGAAAGAAAAAACATGAAAAAAGGGTTTGAGAAGGTTCAGGTTGTAGAACCTTCTCAAAACCGGAATTGAGCTAGTTAGGCCGGCCCACATTTACGCAGCAGGGATTCGAGGCGTACGCGTGGTGTCGCTATTGGGCCATCTGCTAGGGTTTTCTCGTGCCGTCGTCGCCGTTGCCATCTGAGAAAAATGTAGGTCCCCTCCTCTCCTGTTGCCATCTTGGCGCTGAGAGGTAGGGGGCCTCGGATCTTCAAGACATCTATGTTCTTTGTCAACATCTAGTGATCATCATTGTTTTGTGAGAATAAATGTCCTCTCGTTCTTTTGGCAGTGCCACGAGGTTAGAGAGTTTTTTGTCCTTGCAATCCGATTATTCAGATCTGATGAGTTTATTTTGCTGTGTCAAGCTTTTTTGTTGGTATGGTCTTTTGTGGAGGCGAGATCTTTCATCGACACAATGATGAATAGTGATTCAATGGCCTGCACTTCTAGGGGGTCATCCCCGGCCCAAGTATGTTCATCGATCAAGGCTTCCCATCTTTTTGGATGGACGACACAAGGCGCTCTCAAAAATCATTAATGGCAAGGTTTGTGTGGGTGATATAGTGACAGCTCGTTGCTCCAGTCCAATTGGAGTATGTTTACCATACTCTTTGGAGTATTTCTTCGAGCAGAGATTGATACCGCGAAGTAAGTGTTCCTAAGGTATGTCTTTGTAATTCTTAGTCATAGTAGTTACTTTGTTTTTTTCTATCTTAGGTCCAAATCAGCGTACCTGGAATTATTATGAGTATGAATAAAGTTACAAGTGTTTCTAAAAAAACCTACGCGCCAAATAGGATCCACGACGCGACTATGTGTGTTTCCTATAAGTTGCCGCTGTGCGGGTTATGGGCTGGCCTTTTTACCTTCCTTCTGTTAATTTTCAGAAACAATTGTGCGGCCGAGGGGTTTGAACTCTTGACATGTTATACCAAGGAAGGACAGCTAGCACTTTGTCATACAGGGCAGAAAAATCGTATCGTTCTTTCCTTCCCTCCAAGGAAAGGCGATCTCGCCAGCGCCTAGTCGCCCGAGAGTTCCTCCGCCGCCGTCCTCCGGCGGCTCCCCTCCGCTGAAGACCTCGGTCGTCGGTGGTGAGAGGGGTCGACGGATCCACACGTGTGGATCTCTTTTACTCTCGTAGTTTAATTTTTTAGGTTGTTCATTGTTTAGGCTTCGGCGGCGGCGATGACGACGCTGAATAAAGATTCTTCAGATCCTACTTCGACAAGGTGATTGGTCCTATTGTTAGGGATAGATTTGGAAATCAGTCTATTCAAGTAAGGATGGCGTGGCGGCGGCATCCTCGTGCTGGACCAGTGTCCTCGGGCTCCGGCGTTGCAACGGCCTTTGCTCCAGCGCCGGCGCGGAGCTTGGGAGATAGTCCAGGAGCGGACACAGATTATGGTCGGCATCGGCGGCATCTGAAAGATGGTGGATCCGGGTTCGTGGTTTATGGATAGCAGGTATGGTTTTCTCCTCCGACGTCTTAGTCGTGTAGGGATGCCAGATCTGGAGTTCGATGGCGTCTCTGGGGTGTTGCCCCGGTCTTACTCGTTCAACGGTAATGGTTTCACCTTTGGCGAGCCACCTTAGAGGTCCGCAAAGCTGCATACCAGTGATGTTGCCGCATCGAGCTCGTGTGTGGAGGTGACGGGCATTGGTGTGAAGCTCAGAGGTTTCTTCGGTCTTGTTTGTAATTTTACTTCTTGGCTGATATTTCTTTGTGCAATGGCTAGCGTTCTGCTATTTGTTCAGATTTGCCATGTCGGTATGTACGTGGCTTGTACTATGATCTTTATGATATAAATATGATACATATTACCATGCAAAAAAAACTAATGCTTTGTCATCATTTACTTTGTTTCTTCCTTTCTTCAGTTCGCCCGGAGCCTTGGTTCCCAGCCGTTTCTTTTTTCTTTATTTCGATTTGGTTTTGTGTGGACCGGTGTTATTTTTTTCCTTTCTTTTTCTAATATATTTATTTTCTTTTTAATTTTTCTATTCCTTTTCTTTGCTCAAATGCATGAAATTTTTTCAAAATCGATGAGCCTTTTTTCAAATTCCATGAACGTTTCACAAAACCGATGAACTTTTTCCAAAATCAATGAGCTTTTTTTTCTAATTCGATGAACGTTTTTTAAAGTTGATGACTTTTTTTTTCTAATGAACATTTTTTAAAGTTGATGAACCTTTTTTTTTCTAATTCACTGAACGGTTTTCATATTCGATGGAAATTTTCCAAATTAGATGAAATTTTTTCAAATGTGATGAGCCTTTTTCAAATTTGATGAACTTTTCTTAAATTCGATGAAATTTCCTTGAATTTTTTATGATTTTTTGTGAACTCTTATGTAAAAGTCAACAGTCAATAACGACCAACCACTTTTTCCTATGAACAACAGTACATATTATAGGAAGCCGGTGTTTTTTTCTATAAAAGTTAGTATGTACTGCAACAATTTTTTGAGAGAAAAAACAAGTTATGGAATCAGCCACTGAGCGGGAGTCAGCGATCGAGCAAGCGTGTGGTAACCAGTGAGCGCTGCTGGGCCAGGCCCATGCAACTGATGGAGTGTGCGCTGGGTTCCCCAACTGGCGCTGAAGGCGCCCTATAGGTGGGGGGTCCTCGGACTGGGAAAACCCTATTCGCCGCTCGCTGCGGCAAACTGTCGAGCGATCGCACAGGGGGCAGCGCAGCGAGCGATAGAAATGGGCCGTCCACACATAATGCATCCAAACTGGTTTTGGGAACCTTCCAGAAGGTTCCCTGAACCGGGTTTTTTTCCTGTACCATTTCTTTCTGGTTCTTTTTCGGCTTTCTATTGTTTTTTATTTCTCTTTTTTTCGTTTCTGTTTCTTTTTGATTTTTTCGTTTTTTGTTTCTTGTTTCACTTTCTTTTTCAAGTTTATTTTTCTTTTTCAGAATATGTTTGTAGTTTTACAAAATGTTTATGATTTTCTTTTTATATTTCCTTTTCTTTTCTTCTCTTCTTTTAAAAAAAATCAAAAATTTAAATTTTGTTCGTGTTTCCAAAAAATGTTCAGTTTTTGGAAAAATGTTCTCAAAATTCAAAATTTGTTCTCGTTACACAAAAAAGTACAAAACTACTGAAATTCAGAAAATGTACTGAATTTCAATTTTTTTGTTCACATATTCAAAAAATGTCCGCGCTTCCAAATTTGTTCAGGATTTTTAAATATTTCTCTCCATTTCAAAATATGTTTTCAAGATACAAAAAATGTTCATGCTTTAAAAAATTGTTCGGACTTCCAAATTTGTTCGGAATTTTTCAAAATTTCTCTCCGTTTCAAAAAATGTTCTCAAGATTCAAAAAATGTTCGTGCTTTAAAAAATTGTTTGCGCTTCCAAATTTGTTCATGATTTTTTAAAATTGTTCATGTTTCAAAATTTGTTCTCAAGATTCAGAAAATGTTTGGGAATTGAAAAAAATGTTCCAGCTTTCCAAATTTGTTCACATATTAGATAATAGTTCATGTTTTTCAAAAATATTCACAAATTCAAAAAATGTTGTAGAGAAAATGGCAGTTTTTTGTTCCTGTTTTTCAGAAAATGTTTTGCATTTTCAAGAAATTCTTCTTGAATTCGGAAAAAGGTGTTGTTTCATGTTGTTCTCTTCTTTTGATTTTTTTTTGAGATTCCCAAAAATGTTTCAAGTTCTACTTTTTTCTCTCCGTGAAATCTGAAAATGTTTGCGGCTTATGTTCGTATAAGGCGGACTGCCATTTTATGTACGAAATCCCAGGAATTATGGTGGCTATCAGGATCGCTCACTTGCAATAGGTTATCTGTTTGATCCCTGCCGCTGCTGTATGTTTCTTTAAGTATGGTGCTTCAATCTTAACACGACAAGTCAATTGTCGCAGTGGCTAGCTCAGCGCCCCATCCACCACGAGGTCCCAGGTTTGATTCGATTCACAGCTCATTTGCGCTCTATTTTTTACGTTTTTTATATCGAGATCGTGCCACCGGAATTGGGCCGACCCAGGTTAGCGGCGCCCTGTGCGATACGCCGGCACTTTGCCGCAACGAGCGGTCAATAGGAAGTCCCCTGGGACTGTGTCTCGCTTCATGTGAGATAGATTCAACTCTCGTCTGAAGGAGCTCGCAAATGGCCCGGTCCAACTAGCGCACAGAACCAAGCGCTTAACTAAATGGGTCGGGTCACCACGCGGAAGGCCACTGCCTCCTTTCTTTTCCAATTTTTTTTCATATTTTCTATTTTGCTTTTTTCATACTTTTGTTTATTCTTCCAAATATTATAAACATATATGTTTACTACAAAAAAATACATAAATTTTTTGAAATTTTTTAATCATTGATTTCAAAAAGGAAAACGTTATTCTAAACCAGATGATTTTTTTCTCGCATCAACCGCTTGCTGCGGAAACCACACGTCTTGGTGGGGCCCACCCACCTGCCAGCCTTGCATCCTCACCCTCCATCGCTAACAAGATCTGCTCGATTTTTCTACCAATGTCAATTCCCTTTTTCTCATCCCCGTACATCTCACTGTCCGCCATGGCTGCACAAAGACCACACATCGGTGTTGCCATGCTGCGACGCAACGGTCCTTGGCGCTGGTGTTGCGATGCGGCACTTGTCAGCGCCACCGCCGGCTGGTATGCAACACTCGTGAAAGTTGCACTGGCACGCGACCGTTGGTGGCTGTCGGCGGGTGCGATGCATCATTCAACGTTGTTGCTGGTGTTGTGACGCGGCAGTCATCGTGAGTTGTCGGTGATGCAACACAGCCTCCCCTTTGCGATGCGGCGTTGCCACGCGGCCCTTGGTGACTGCCAGCAGATGCGATGCAACATTCGACGTGGCTCTCATCATCAGATGTTGGTGTTGTGTCAGAGGGATTGACCACAAGTAGCCTCGTCAGCACCCCATAACACTTCAAGACATCGGGGCTAGCAAAACCCTCGCACCTTCCGGACGTACTGCCGACTCCTAGGGCCGGCTGGTCCAGGAGGCGCCAGAAGATGGCGCGTTCTCAGGAGGCGGCCTCTGGGAGCTGGTGCCTAGCAGGTGATACGTCTCCAACGTATCTATAATTTTTGATTGCTCCATGCTACTTTATCTACTGTTTTAGGCAATATTGGGCTTTATTATCCACTTTTATATTATTTTTGGGACTAACCTATTAACTGGAGGCCCAGCCCAGATTTGCTGTTTTATGCCTATTTCAGTATTTCGAGGAAAAGGAATATCAGACAGAGTCAAAACGGAACGAAATCAACTGGAGAAGTTATTTTTGGAAGGAAACCCACCTGATGGACTTGGACCCCACGTCAGAAGAGCCATGAGGCGGTCACGAGGGTGGAGGGTGCGCCCTCCCCCCTGGGCATGCCCCCCTACCTCGTGGGGCCCCCGTAGCTCCACCGACGTTCCCCCTTCACCCATATATACTGTCGTACCCTAAAACTTCCAGAACAGAAGATAGATCGGGAGTTCCGCCACCGCAAGCCTCTGTAGCCACCAAAAGTCAATCGGGACCCTGTTCCGGCACCCTGCCGGAGGGTGGAACCCTCACCGGTGGCCATCTTCATCATCCCGACGCTCTCCATGACGAGGAGGGAGTAGTTCACCCTCGGGGCTGAGGGTATGTACCAGTAGCTATGTGTTTGACCTCTCTCTCTCTCTCTCTCTCTCTCTCTCTCTCTCTCTCTCTCTCTCGTGTTCTTGATTTGACACGATCTTGATTTATCGCGAGCTTTGCTATTATAGTTGGATCTTATGTTTCTTCACCCCCTCTTCTCTCTTGTGATGGATTGAGTTTTCCCTTTGAAGTAATCTTATCGGATTGAGTCTTTAAAGATTTGAGAACACTTGATGTATGTCTTGCCGTGCGTATCTGTGGTGACAATGGGATATCACGTGCCACTTGATGTATATTTTGGTGATCAACTTGCGGGTTCCGCCCATGAACCTATGCATAGGGGTTGGCACACGTTTTCGTCGTGATTCTCCGGTAGAAACTTTGGGGCACTCTTTGATGTTCTATGTATTGGTTGAATAGATGAATCTGAGATTGTGTGATGCATATCGTATAATCATACCCACGGATACTTGAGGTGACATTGGAGTATCTAGGTGACATTAGGGTTTTGGTTGATTTGTATCTTAAGGTGTTATTCTACTACGAACTCTAGGGCTGTTTGTGACACTTATAGGAATAGCCCAACGGATTGATTGGAAAGAATAACTTTGAGGTGGTTTCGTACCCTACCATAATCTCTTCGTTTGTTCTCCGCTATTAGTGGCTTTGGAGTGACTCTTTGTTGCATGTTGAGGGATAGTTATATGATCCAACTATGTTATTATTGCTGAGAGAACTTGCACTAGTGAAAGTATGAACCCTAGGCCTTGTTTCCTATCATTGCAATACCGTTTACGCTCACTTTTACCGCTTGCTACCTTGCTGTTTTTATATTTTCAGTTTACAAAAACCTATATCTACCATCCATATTGCACTTGTATCACCATCTCTTCGCCGAACTAGTGCACCTATACAATTTACCATTGTATTGGGTGTGTTGGGGACACAAGAGACTCTTTGTTATTTGGTTGCAGGGTTGCTTGAGAGAGACCATCTTCATCCTCACGCCTCCTACGGATTGATAAACCTTAGGTCATCCACTTGAGGGAAATTTTCTACTGTCCTACAAACCTGTGCACTTGCAGGCCCAACAACGTCTACAAGAAGAAGGTTGTGTAGTAGACATCAAGCTCTTTTCTGGCGCCGTTACCGGGGAGGCTAGGTAAGTGAAGGTATATCTTTAGATCTTGCAATCGAATCTTTTTGTTTCTTGTTTTAGCACTAGTTTAGTTTATAAAAGAAAACTACAAAAAAATGGAATTGAGTTTGTCTCATACACTTCATCTTTTTAATATCTTTCGTGAGTATGATGGAAAGGATAATTGTGCTCAAGTGCTAGAAGAAGAAATCTCTAAAATGTTTGGCATTAAATATTTGAATGATGAGCATGATTGCAATGTTGTTAGTACGAATTCTTTGAATATCCGTGATGCTAATGATGATTGCACTAGTTATGATGAAAATATCTCCTATAAACATGTCAATTTTTGTGGAGTAGATTGGGTTTGTAAGTACACACCAAATAGGGAAGATAGATATTGCAAGAGGCATAAGTACTTAGAAACCAAATTGTTGCAAGAAGAGCTAGATGAATGCGCTGAAAGATTCAATATTTATAGTACCCCTTGTGAACTTTGCAATGAACATGGTCATTTAAAGCTCCAATGCTATTTGTTTCATGATCAAGTCGTGTCCAAATATTGTGATAATTTGATTACCCTTGAGCATCATAAAGAGCTTAACCTTTTTTTGCGCTACGAAGAAATGAAATGTATAACTGAGGGTATTCCAAAATTTAATCTTGATAAATTTCTTGATTTTGATCTAGAGAAGATTTATATGTATTGTGCGGTGAATTGTATTGAAAATCCTTATATTGCCAATTACATAAAGAAAAGATAACAAATAGAAGATGAAGATAATACTAATGAAAGGGAAGAGACTTCCCAATATCCTCCTATTATTTGTTATGATGAATCAGTTAACGAGGAGGAGCCTTCTAATCAACAAATCTCATTAATAAGGAGCTCCAAAAAGAGGATTGAACCCACACATGAGGTGAAGAAGAAGAAAAGAAAAAGGAAGAGAGGTAAAAAGGTATCTCCCCCAAATAAAGTTGCTCCTATTATTGTTGTGCCTCATGAAAATGAAGATGATACACTTGATGATGATCTCGTTATGCCTATTGCTTGTTGTGATGATTATGATTGGGAAGATAATGATACTCCTTATGATTTTGAAAATCTTTTTGGCACTTGCTTGAAAGAATATGATAATAATGTTTGCTATACTATTGGTGCTATCCATACTATTAATGATGAGAGTGATTATGCTTATGACACGAAAAGGCCCAAGCTTGGGGAAGCTATGTTTGATGAGGATGACATATTTGAGAATATATTTGCTGCAACTAATGTTTGTCCCAAGCTTGGGGATGCTACGTCTAACAATGATGATATTTTTAGCCTTCCATGTTTTGATATGCAAAGTGATTATGATGAGAACAAAGTTGCTACTTATGATGATTATTGTGATAAAACTTATGCTATAAAAAGTAGAGATGATTATATTTATAAAACTTGTCATGATTATGAGTATCCTTTCTCTGAACATTACTCTTTTAATGTGGAAGAAATTTATAGTATTCAAGTCTCTTATGATACTCCCACTATTCCGAATGAGAAGAATTTTACTTATGTGGAGAGTAATAAAATTTCTATGCTTGTAGATCATGAAAAGAATGATTTATGTGCTGGTTATATTGTTGAATTAATTCATGATGCTACTGAAAATTATTATGAGGGAGGAATATATGCTTGTAGGAATAGCAATAATGTCAAGTTTCCTCTCTATGTGCTTAAAATCTTGAAGTTATGCTTGTTTTACCTTCCTATGCAAGTTGATTCTTGTTCCCATAAGTTGTTTGCTCACAAACTCCCTATGCATAGGAAGTGGGTTAGACTTAAATGTGCTAGTCATATTCTTCATGATGCTCTCTTTATGTTTCAATTCTTATCTTTTATGTGAGCATCATTGAAATCATCATGCCTAACTAAGGGCGTTAAACGATAACGCTTGTTGGGAGGCAACCCAATTTTATTTTAGTTTCTTTCTTTTTAGTTCTGTTTATGAATAGATAATCCATCTAGCCTCTGTTTATATGTGGTTTTATGTTTTAATTAGTGTTTGTGCCAAGTAGAACCTTTGGTAAGACTTGGGTGAAGTCTTTATGATCATGCTGTAAAAAACAGAAACTTTAGCGCTCACGAGATTAGATAGAACTTTTTACTGCAGAGCGCTATTTAGTTGATTATTTTTGCATATGATTTCTAGAAAAATTCCTGAGGTCCAACAATTTATTTTAGAATTTTTGTAGTTACAGAAGTTTGCGTTAGTTACAGATTACTACAGACTGTTCTGTTTTTGACAGATTCTGTTTTTCGTGTGTTGTTTGCTTATTTTGATGAATCTATGGCTAGTAAAATAGTTTATAAACCATAGAGAAGTTGGAATACAGTAGGTTTAACACCAATATAAATAAAGAATGAGTTCATTACAGTACCTTGAAGTGGTGTTTTGTTTTCTTTCGCTAACGGAGCTCACGAGTTTTCTGTTAAGTTTTGTGTTGTGAAGTTTTCAAGTTTTGGGTAAGGCTTCGATGGACTATGGAATAAGGAGTGGAAAGAGCCTAAGCTTGGGGATGCCCAAGGCATCCCAAGGTAATATTCAAGGATAACCAAGCGTCTAAGCTTGGGGATGCCCCGGAAGGCATCCCCTCTTTCGTCTTCGTTCATCGGTAACTTTATTTGGAGCTATATTTTTATTCACCACATGATATGTGTTTTGCTTGGAGCGTCATTTTATTTTCTTTAGCTTTGCTTGCTGTTTGAATAAAATACCAAGATCTGAAATTTTTAAATGAGAGAGAGTCTTCACATAGTTGCATAATAATTATTTAGCTACTCATTGATCTTCACTTATATCTTGTTGGGGTAGTTTGTCATTTGCTCTAGTGCTTCACTTATATATTTTAGAGCACAATGGTAGTTTTATTTTGAAGAAATTTATGAACTCTCATGCTTCACTCAGATTATTTTGAGAGTTTTAAATAGCATGGTAATGTTCTTAGTTCTAATATGCTAGGCATACAAGACTAATAAAAGAAAAATTCTTATGAGTGTGTTGAATACTAAGAAAAGATTGAAGCATGATAATTGTTTTGAGATATGGAGGTGATAATATTAGAGTCATGCTAGTTGAGTAGTTGTGAATTTGATAAATACTTGTGTTGAAGTTAGCAAGTCCCGTAGCATGCACGTATGGTTAAAGTTGTGTAACAAATTTGTAGCATGAAGTGTACCTGGCTTGTGCATCCTTATGAGTGGCGGTCGGGGACGAGTGATGGTCTTTTCCTACCAATCTATCCCCCTAGGAGCATGCGCGTAGTACTTGATTTTTGATGACTTCTAAATTTTTGCAATAAGTATATGAGTTCTTTTGACTAATGTTGAGTCCATGGATTATACGCACTTTTACCTTTCCGCCATTTGCTAGCCTCTTCGGTACCGTGCATTGCTCTTTCTCACATTGAGAGTTGGTGCAAACTTCGCCGGTGCATCCAAACCCCGTGATATGATACGCTCTTTCACACATAAACCTCCCTATATCTTCCTCAAAACAGCCACCATACCTACCTATCATGGCATTTCCATAGCCATTCCGAGATATATTGCCATGCAACTTCCACCACCATCATCATCATCATCATGACATGCTTTACTTTTGTCATATTGCCATTGCATGAACATGTAGTCGACATCGTATTTGTGGCAAAGCCACCACGCATTATTTTTCATACATGTCACTCTTGATTCATTGCACCATCCTGGTACACCGCCAGAGGCATTCATATAGAGTCATATCTTGTTCTAGTATCGAGTTGTAATCATTATGTTGTAATCAATAGAAGTGTGATGATCATCATTATTAGAGCATTGCCGAATCAAAAAAAAAAGAGAAAGGCCAAAAAGAAAAAAAAGAAAGGCCCAAAAAAAAGAGAAAATGAAAAGGGCAATGCTACTATCTCTTTTTCCACACTTGTGCTTCAAATTAGCACCTTGTTCTTCATGTAGTGAGTCTCATATATTGTGCTTCAAAGTAGCACCATGATTTTCATATAGTGAGTCTCATAAGTTGTCTTGTTCATACTAGTGGGAATTTTTCATTATAGAACTTGGCTTGTATATTCCAACGATGGGCTTCCTCAAAATGCCCTAGGTCTTCATGAGCAAGCAAGTTGGATGGACACCCACTAGTTTTCTTTTGTTGATCATTCTTAGCTCTAGTGCATCCGTTGCATGGCAATCCCTACTCCTTGCATTAACATCAATTGATGGGCATCTCCATAGCTCATTGATTAGCCTCGTTGATGTGAGACTTTCTCCTTTTTTGTCTTCTCCACACCATCCCCATCATCATATTCTATACCACCCATAGTGCTATGTCCATGGCTCGCGCTCATGTATTGCGTGAAGGTTGAAAAAGTTTGAGATTATTTGAGTATGAAACAATTGCTTGGCTTGTCATCGGGGGTATAGAAGTTGGGAACATCTTTGTGTGACGAAAATGAAGCATAGCCTAACTATATGATTTTGTAGGGATGAACTTCCTTTGGCCATGTTATTTTGAGATGACATAATTGTTTGATTAGTATGCTTGAAGTATTATCTTTTTTATGTCAATATGAACTTTTGTCTTGAACCTTTCGGATCTGAATGTTCATACCATGATTAAGAAGAATTACATTGAAATTATGCCAAAGTATCACTCCGCATAAAAAATTCTTATTTTTATCATTTACCTACTCGAGGACGAGTAGGAATTAAGCTTGGGGATGCTTGATACGTCTCCAACGTATCTATAATTTTTTATTGCTCCATGCTACTTTATCTACTGTTTTAGGCAATATTGGCCTTTATTATCCACTTTTATATTATTTTTGGGACTAACCTATTAACCGGAGGCACATCCCAGATTTACTGTTTTATGCCTATTTCAGTATTTCGAGGAAAAGGAATATCAGACGAGAGTCAAAACGGAACGAAATCAACTAGAGAAGTTATTTTTGGAAGGAAACCCACCTGATGGACTTGGACCCCACGTCAGAAGAGCCACGAGGCGGTCACGAGGGTGGAGGGCGCGCCCTCCCCCCTGGGCATGCCCCCCTGCCTCGTGGGCCCCCCGTAGCTCCACCGACGTTCCCACTTCACCCATATATACCGTCGTACCCTAAAACTTCCAGAACAGAAGATAGATCGGGAGTTCCGCCGCCGCAAGCCTCTGTAGCCACCAAAAGTCAATCGGGACCCTGTTCCAGCACCCTGCCGGAGGGGGGAACCCTCACCGGTGGCCATCTTCATCATCCCGGCGCTCACCATGACGAGGAGGGAGTAGTTCACCCTCGGGGCTGAGGGTATGTACCAGTAGCTATGTGTTTGACCTCTCTCTCTCTCTCTCTCGTGTTCTTGATTTGACACGATCTTGATGTATCTCGAGCTTTGCTATTATAGTTGGATCTTATGTTTCTTCTCCCCCTCTCCTCTCTTGTGATGGATTGAGTTTTCCCTTTGAAGTAATCTTATCGGACTGAGTCTTTAAAGATTTGAGAACACTTGATGTATGTCTTGCCGTGCGTATCTGTGGTGACAATGGGATATCACGTGCCACTTGATGTATGTTTTGGTGATCAACTTGCGGGTTCCGCCCATGATCCTATGCATAGGGGTTGGCACATGCTTTCGTCGTGATTCTCCGGTAGAAACTTTGGGGCACTCTTTGATGTTCTATGTATTGGTTGAATAGATGAATCTGAGATTGTGTGATGCTTATCGTATAATCATACCCACGGATACTTGAGGTGACATTGGAGTATCTAGGTGACATTAGGGTTTTGGTTGATTTGTATCTTAAGGTGTTATTCTAGTACGAACTCTAGGGCTGTTTGTGACACTTATAGGAATAGCCCAACGGATTGATTGGAAAGAATAACTTTGAGGTGGTTTCGTACCCTACCATAATCTCTTCGTTTGTTCTCCGCTATTAGTGGCTTTGGAGTGACTCTTTGTTGCATGTTGAGGGATAGTTATATGATCCAACTATGTTATTATTGCTGAGAGAACTTGCACTAGTGAAAGTATGAACCCTAGGCCTTGTTTCCTATCATTGCAATACCGTTTACGCTCACTTTTACCGCTTGCTACCTTGCTGTTTTTATATTTTCAGTTTACAAAAACCTATATCTACCATCCATATTGCACTTGTATCACCATCTCTTCGCCGAACTAGTGCACCTATACAATTTACCATTGTATTGGGTGTGTTGGGGACACAAGAGACTCTTTGTTATTTGGTTGCAGGGTTGCTTGAGAGAGACCATCTTCATCCTCACCCCTCCTACGGATTGATAAACCTTAGGTCATCCACTTGAGGGAAATTTGCTACTGTCCTACAAACCTGTGCACTTGCAGGCCCAACAACGTCTACAAGAAGAAGGTTGTGTAGTAGACATCAGCAGGCGGCCCTGCCTTCCCTCAAAGTTTGCACCCATTTATTACAACGAAACAAGGTGTGGCTACAGGACCACCTGCTCCCCCCAAATCCCGAAGGGGCGTGGCCACAGTGCAGACGTACCAAGCGGACACCCCTCGCCTGACGCGGCACTGTGGCCACGCGGCTCATGACGTGGCATACGTCAGCTAGGGCCATGCTCCCACGACTGGCGGTCAATACGGCCCACAGGCGGCGGGCCCTACCTGTCCGTGAGCAACTAGAAGACGGCGCACCTCGAGGAGGCGGCCTCGAGGGATAGCCGACCTCTAGCAGGTGGCCCTCCCTCCCCTCAAAGTCTGCGCGCCGTAAATCTGATGAGACGGAGTATGGCTACACTAAGTGCGTGCCAGGTGGCGGGACTGTAGCCATGAGTCCCCGGACAAAGCCTTCGTCATCAGGGCCGAGGCTACGGCAAAAGGCAGTCAGGATGGCCCGCAGGCGGGCGGCCCTACCTGTCGGCTGGGTTCATGGCAGCCGGAGGACCCACCCGGTGGCGGGCCCCAGCAGCCGGCGGAGAACCTGGCGCCCCAAGGCACTGACGTCCCGGTCCTACACCTGACCATATTACCATTATACCCCTAGGTGGTAGGCCTATATAAACACCCCAGGCTCACCCATGCAAAGGGTTCAGCACCCATGCAAACACACACACACACACAGACACACACCCATACCTAGAGAAACAGAGGAGCTAGCCTTGCCCTTCTTCCTCCTCTAGCCGAACAGCTCAAGGAACAACCTTGTAGCCACCTATTGACATTAGTCATCATGTGGAGACCCCACAGAGCAGGACTAGGGGTGTTATCTCCACGGAGAGCCCCGAACCTAGCTATGACTCGTAGGCGTTCGAGATCTCGCTCACTCCCGCTTCCAGGGCCTGACGACGTACTCCTGTCCCCATCCATGATAAGCCACCTCCTGGCATATGTCGCTAGATTACCCCAACATTTGGCGCCCACCGTGGGTCATAGTGCACCGTCGGCCGAAGACATGTTGTGGACGGGAACCCTCTTCCTTGATGGCATTTGCGTCAGCGCGCTTTGCAACGCTGAAGCAGCTTGCTCCGCGAGTTGTCTCATTGATATCATCGGCGCGATCAGCCTCTCCGACGAGCCTGTGACACCCAGATAATTAAGCTACAATAATTCCTTGTTAACGATGCCACATCACTTCGATTACTATTGCTAATCTCGTGTTAGTTCGAAACCGATTCTCATTCAAATCCAAAATCATGCAAACAATAAAAGTTTCCGAATATTAAAACTAAAACGTGAAGAGTGAACCAAATATTGCATAGATAATTATGGTGGAGAAACCACACCTTTATAAAATGTTTAAATACTATAAGATGAATAAAACAGCAGCAAAAACAATTATTTAAATACCTTTTGTAATTAATAAAATGTCCAACTAATTTATTTGAGGACTAGACTTTTTGTGACCATGGACTAAGTTGAAATACTAATGTAGACACTAAGTGCATATTTTTCTAAAACTAAAATAATAGGAAACAAAACTAAAATTAAAAAAATAAAAGGAAAGAGAATAGGAAAGTAAAACAAATTTAAGCAGAAGAACCCCCCTTTTTGCTGAGCCTTGGCCCAGCTATGCCACCAGCCGGCCCCCTCACCCCACTTCTTAAGCCCCCACTCCCCGAGACCTAACCCCAGCCGATCCACTCCTGCCCACTTCCCCCACTCGTCCACACTCTCCCTCTCCCCTGATCCAATCGGGATCGGGCTCGAACCCTGCCGTTGTCGCCCGGGGAACCACGTCGTCGGACGCCATCACCGTCGTCCTCTCTGTTGCTGAACCGTGCCCGTCCTCGTCGCACCGTCCCCGTCGTTGCTTGCCTTCGTCCCCTTCTTCCTCCCCGCGCCCACTGCCATTTCCCTACAATCATCGGTGAGGCCCCACGTCTCCCCTTTTCCCCATGCGCCTCCACCGCCGCGTCGACCTTGGACCGTTCGCGCCCGCGCCGCGTGCCCGTTGGCTGTCCACCGCGCACGCATGCACGCGCACCATCCCACCGCGCTCAGACGCGCCGGCTCGGCCCCTCGCGCCGTCCCGTGCATGCCCAGCACTCGGCTCCCTCTGTGTCCCGCTCTGCTGTGCAGCCCTGCTGTTGCGCCCCGCTGCGGGCGCCGCTCGCCGTGCGTCCACGCCGTTCCACCGCCGCATCGCCGTGCGGCCCCGCACTGGCCCGGTCGCGCCACCACCTCCAGCCGACACCGCATCCGCCCGCTCACCGCCGAACCTTCCTGCTGCCCACTGCCGCTCTGCTGTTGCTGACCCTGCCCACCGCCGCGCACACCCAGCCGCGGCTGCCGTGGCCAGCGACCGCTGCCGTCATCCGCGGCCTGGCTCCGCCGCCCGCCTCCTTCCCGTGGTCGTGCGTGCAAGTCCGCCATTCGCCCCGCTGTTGCCTCTCGCCAACGACTTCCCTGCGTCGTGCTGCCCCTGCGTGCTAGCCGCCGTTCGGGTTACGGTCGCGCCCGGGTCCAGTCGCGCGAGCCCGCACCCGCTAGCGCTAGCGCCCGCTAAGACCCCCCTGTCTATGACGAATGGGGCCCACGCCCCTGTACTGTTAGAGCAAAAAGAAAAAGAGGAATTTAAAAAATATAATAATAAAAATATTAATGAATGAATTAATCAAGTTAATTAATTTTGTTTAATTAAACTAATGAATTAACTAAATTAATTAAACCTGCCTAGTTAGTCTTAGACAATGACAGTAGGACCCACACGTAAGTTTGACCAAGTCAACTGTCCAGTTGACTGCTGACATCACCCTGACATCATGCTGACGTCATAATTACATTTTCTAATTAAATTAATTTTGTTAATTTTAAAATGATATTAAATCCTTAAAATTAATATAAAATAATCTATAACTCGGATGAAAATACTTTGTACATGAAAGTTGCTCAAAACAACGAGACGAATCCGGATACGTTGCCTGTTCATCTGCCACACATCCCTAGCATAGAGAACACGCAACTTTTCCCCTCCGGTTCGTCTGTCCGAAAACGTGAAACACCGGGGATAGTTTCTCGTATGTTTCCCCCCTTCGCCGGTATCACTTCCTACCGCGTTAGGGCATACCTGGCACCGTTACTTGTCATGTCATGCAACGATATGCATACGTTTGCATTGTATTCATTGTTTCTTCCCCCTCTTCTCTCCGGTAGACTACGTGACTAACGCCGCTGCTACCCAGTACGACTACGGTGTTGACGACCCCTCCTTTCTTGCTAGAGCAACCAGGCAAGAACCCCCCTTGATCAACCCGATATCGCCTATTCCTTTTCTCTACTGCTTGCATTGGAGTAGTGTAGCATTTTACTTCTTTCGGTTAATCCTATTCTGCCGCATAGCCTGTCATTATTGCTATAGTTGTTACCCTTACCTTCAATCCTAAATGCTTAGTATAGGATGCTAGTATTCCATTAGTGGCCCTACATTCTTGTCCGTCTGCCATGCTATACTACCGGGCCGTGATCACTTGGGAGGTGATCACGGGTATATACTTACATACATATTATATGATACATGTGGTGACTAAAGTCGGGTCGGCTCGTAGAGTACCCGCAAGTGATTCCAATGTGGGGGCTGAAAGGACAGGTGGTTCCATCCCGGTAGTGGTTGGTCTGGGTTCCCGATGGCCCCCGACTGTTTCTTTGTGGTGGAGCGACAAGGCAGGTTGAGACCACCTAGGAGACAGGTGGGCCTGGCCCTGGTTGGCATTTGCGGATACTTCAATTAACACGCTTAACGAGATCTTGGTATTTGATATGAGTCCGGCCACTAGCCTATACGCACTAACATACTACGCAGGAACAGATGGGCACTCGACGTCGTGGTATCAGCCGAAGCCTTCTTGACGTCAGCAACTGAGCGGTGTGCGCCAGGTTGGACTGGAATGCCTGCTCTTGTATAAGGGAGGCTAGGTCTGCTCACCGGCCGCGTATGCAATGTGCAGGTGTGTAATGGGCGATGGGCCCAGACCCCTGCGCACATAGGATTTAGACCGACGTGCTGACCTCTCTGTTGAGCCTAGGTGGGGCTGAGACGTATTGATCTTTTGAGGCCGGGCATGACCCAGGAAAGTGTGTCCGTCCAAAGGGGATCGAGTGTGTTAGGGAATGTGGTGCACCCCTGGAGGGAAGTTTATCTATTTGAATAGTCGTGATCCTTGGTAACAGGATGACCCAGAGTTGTACCTTGACCTTATGACAACTAGAACCGGATACTTAATAAAACACACCCTTTCAAGTGCCAGATACAACCCGGTGATCACTCTCTCATAGGGAGACGAGGAGGGGATCACCGGGTAGGATTATGCTATACGATACTACTTGGTGAACTTACCATCTACTCTCTTCTACATGCTGCAAGATGGAGGCTGCCAGAAGCGTAGTCTTCGACAGGACTAGCTATCCCCCTCTTATTCTCGCATTCTGCAGTTCAGTCCATCGATATTGCCCCTTTACACAGATACCCATGCATATGTAGTGTAGATCCTTGCTTGCGAGTACTTTGGATGAGTACTCACGGTTGCTTTTCTCCCTCTTTTCCCCCTTTCCATTCTTCTCAGTAGTCACAACCAGATGCTGGAGCCCAGGAGTCAGACGCCACCTTCGATGACTCCTACTACACTGAGGGTGCCTACTACTACGTGCAGGCCGCTGCCGACGACCAGGAGTAGTTTAGGAGGATCCCAGGCAGGAGGCCTACGCCTCTTTCGATTTGTATCCCAGTCTGTGCTAGCCATCTTATGGCAACTTGTTTAACTTATGTCTGTACTCAGATATTGTTGCTTCCGCTGACTCATTTATGATCGAGCACTTGTATTTGAGCCCTCGAGGCCCCTGGCTTGTATTATGATGCTTGTATGACTTATTTTATTTTAGAGTTGTGTTGTGATATCTTCCCGTGACTCCCTGATCTTGATCGTACTTGTTTGCATGTATGACTAGTGTATGGTTGAATCGGGGGAGTCACAGAGCCCGCGCCCGACGCGGGAGCGGCCAGCTCCGTGAGCTACCTCATCAACCTCCTCGGCTAGCTCTGCATCGCCAACGAGCTGGCCTCCGACTTGGAATCCGTCAGCTCCACCGACCCCTTCATCAAGCCCGTCGAGATGCTCATCGACTCCGACGCGGTTTCCACTGATGCCTTCCCTTGCAACGTGGTGATCATCGATGACCCGCTCCCTCCTGCCATCAGCAGCGCCGACACCGGCATCATCGCGGAGGTGATGGTCACCGGCCGCAGCGGGGACTCCGTTGGAGCGGCCCAGGACCTTCCGCGAGCCGCCTTACAAGGCCTCGCCACTGCCATCGCAGCCAATGCCGACGGGGCGACGCTAGAAGCATTCCGCGTCTCGCTCCTCGAGAGCGCCAACAAGCTGTCGGCCATGAGGCGCTGAGCTGAAGCCTGCCAGCGCGAGATCGATCGCATCACGGGCGACACGTCAGCTGCTGGTGAACCTAGCTGAGCAGGCATGATTCGGCAACACGGCGTGGCTATCGCCAACATCCTGGGAGTTGGATGCCCAGTCTACGCTACCCCGATGGAGAACCTGCGCGCCGCCCTGGCGGCCGTAGAAGAATTGGACAACCTGGAGGGCGACGAGCATCGCAGCCAGATGGCGCACCTCCAGGATCTCCTCGACGCAGCAGCCGCGTAGCAGGACGCGGGCAGCCGTGTGATGGAATCCGGCAAGCAAGCCGAAAACCATCCCCCCTGCCGTGAGCATGGAGCGACCTCTCGGTCCCCAACAAGTGGTGCTCACGATCAGCGAGACCAGGAGTCGGCCGCTAGCCGCAGTTGGCATACCCGCCTCATGATTGTGCGCGACCAGCATGGCCGCCCACAAGTAGAGGACCGGCGGGATGAGCGTCCGCCTCCCCCTCGCAGGGAGAGGTGTGCCTCACCGCCGCCTGTGGATCATCGGACTCTCGGAGGTCGGATGGGCCCCTGTGAAGGAGTCGGAGAGTACGTCGCGCGCCTCCGGATCGAGTGGCTTGATACGTCCCTTGCCATAGAAGAAGAGGATGCGATCGGCCCGGCCTGCTTCGGCCCCCGCATTCGCGATGAGCCCTTCCCCAAAGGGTTCTCGCTCCCTCAAGATACTCCCAAGTACAACGGCTCCATGAAGCCGGAGGATTGGTTGGTCAGCTACTCCAGAGCCGTGAGCATAGCGAATGGCAACAAGCGTGTTGCCGTGAAGTATGTTCCGCTCATGCTCCAGGGCACGGCCCAGACATGGACGAACAGCCTCAAGCCATACATCGTCAACAGCTGGCTAGACTTCGCTGAGGTCTTCATCCGCAACTTCACCAGCACCTACAAGCGGTCCCCCAAGCACCGCCAGCTCTCCATGTGTGTTCAGGGTTCGACTGAGTCCACTTGCGACTACCTAACGCGTTGGGCCGAGTTGCGCAACTCCTGCGAAGGGGTGCACAAGGTGCAGGCCATCGAGTACTTCACCGCCGGGTGCAGAGAAGGCACTCTGCTCAAGCACAATCTCTTGTGCGATGAGCCGGCTACCCTGGACGAGCTCCTGATCGTGGCGGACAAGTATGACATTGCTGACTCCTCCATGAAGTCGGAGATCCGGGTTGACGCGTCCGGGAAGGTGCTCCAGCCGGCTCCTCATACGCCAGCTGGTGACTCCAACCGGCGCCAGCAGCCGAACGACAACAAGTGCAAGGCTCAGCAGCCGACTTCCAGTATCCGGCAAGTGGCGATAGTCAAAGACTAGCATCCGGAGGGGCAGCTCGGTCCCAAGCGTTAGAAGGGTGGCAAGGCCGCCTGGCTTCCTGCTTTCTCCTTCGAGCAAGACCTTGACGCCCCATGCAAGTTCGACAGCGGTGCGAAGCCATCTAACCACACCACTCGGAAGTACAACTGGCTCACCCGGATAACCAAGGGCGAGGGCCTGCCGCCTCCTCCAGCCGGCCCGGTGTTGTCGCCTCCCCCGGCGCCGGCTCCCCGGCCAGTCGGCATGCTCTAAGATGAGTTCCCAGATGCCAACGCCACCTATGTCGTCTTCACCAGTGAAGCCGACGACAAGCATAGCTGGCGTCAGCACCATCGTGAGGTGAATATGTCGCATCAGAGGTTCCCAAGTTCATGCACTAGTCCAAGAGGCCCATCAGCTGGATCCGTGAAAACCAACTCGCCGTGATGCCATCGCCGAGTACTTACGCCATGGTGCTGGACTCCACCTTCTCAATGGAGAGGCGGGCTTGCCGCTTCTCCCGGATCCTGATAGACGGCGGCAGCAACATCAACATCCTCTACCGCGATGATACGTCCATTTTGCATCATGCTTTTATATCAATATTTATTGCATTATGGGTTGTTATTACACATTATGTCACAATACTTATGCCTATTCTCTCTTATTTTACAAGATTTACATAAGGAGGGAGAATGCCGGCAGCTGGAAGTCCGGGCTGGAAAAGGTGCAAATATTAGAGACCGATTCTGCACAACTCCAAAAGTCCTAAAACTCCATGAAAGTTATTTTTAAATAATAAAAGATATTGAGCGGAAGAAATACCAGAGGGGGCCCACACCCTGGCCACGAGGGTGGGGGGCGCGCCCTACCCCCCTGGGCGCGCCCGCCTGCCTCGTGGTCCCCTTGTTGGCCCTCCGGTGGCCATCTTCTGCTATATGAAGTCTTTCATCAGAAGAAAAATCAGAAGCAAGCTTTCGGGACGAGACTCCACCGCCACGAGGCGGAACCTTGGCGGAACCAATCTAGGGCTCCGGCAGAGCTGTTCTGCCAGGGACACTTCCCTCCGGAAGGGGGAAATCATCGCCATTGTCATCACCAACGCTCCTCTCATTGGGAGAGGGCAATCTCCATCAACATCTTCACCAGCACCATCTCCTCTCAAACCCTAGTTCATCTCTTGTATCCAATTCTTTTCTCTAAGTCTCGGATTGGTACCTATAGTTTGCTAGTAGTGTTGATTACTCCTTGTAGTTGATGCTAGTTGGTTTATTTGGTGGAAGATCATATGTTCAGATCCTTTATGCATATTAATACTCCTTTGATTATGAACATGAATATGCTTTGTGAGTAGTTACGTTTGTTCCTGGGGACATGGGAGAAGTCTTGCTATTAGTGGTCATGTGAATTTGGTATTTGTTCGATATTGTGATGAGATGTATGTTGTCTCTCCTCTAGTGGTGTTATGTGAACGTCGACTACATGACACTTCACCATTATTTGGGCCTAAAGGAAGGCATTGGGAAGTAATAAGTAGATGATGGGTTGCTAGAGTGACGGAAGCTTAAACCCTAGTTTATGTGTTGCTTCGTAAGGGGCTGATTTGGATCCATATGTTTCATGCTATGGTTAGGTTTACCTTAATACTTCTTTTGTAGTCGCGGATGCTTGCAATAGGGGTTAATCATAAGTGGGATGCTTGTCCAAGTAAGGACAGCACCCAAGCACCGGTCCACCCACATATCAAATTATCAAAGTACCAAAGGCGAATCATTTGAACTTGATGAAAACTAGCTTGACGATAATTCCCATGTGTCCTCGGGAGCGCTTTTCTCTATATAAGAGTTTGTCCAGGCTTGTCCTTTGCTACAAAAAGGATTGGGCCACCTTGCTGCACTATATTTACTTATTGCTCGTTACAAATTATCTTATCACAAAACTATATGTTACCTCTAATTTCAGTGCTTGAAGAGAATACCTTGCTGAAAACCGCTTATCATTTTCTTCTGCTCCTCGTTGGGTTCGACACTATTACTTATCGAAAGGACTACGATAGATCCCCTATACTTGTGGGTCATCATGCGACACCATGGAGAAGCTGGGCATCAAGGAGAAGCAGCTCCTGCCCAGTCAGATTGTCTTCCATGGCATCGTGCCCGAACTTTCCTGCTCTCCAGTGGGCAAGACCAAGATTGACGTGCTGTTCGGTGACAAGCTCCATTTCTGCCGCGAGCCAATCTGGTTTGAGGTGGTCGATCTAGACAGCCCCTACCACACGCTCTTGGGCTGACCTGCACTGGCCAAGTTCATGGCGGTACCGCATTACGCCTACCTAAAGATGAAGATGTCGGGTCCCAAGGGTATCATCACCATTGCGGGCGACTAGCAGAAGTCACTCGCGTGCATCGCTGCTAGCAGTCGACTGGCTGAGTCCCTTCTCATCGCCGCAGAGAAGCTTCTCCTTGACCGGGCAGTGGCCATGGCCCGCGAGTAGCCGGCCATGCCATCCGACCCCAAGGAGGCGGAGGCCCAGGGCTCCTTCCAGCTGGCCAAGGAAACCAAGAAGATCGCCTTGGATCCGGCGCACCCGGAGAGATTCACTGTTGTGGGTCAAACCTCGACAACAAATAGGAAAGCAAGCTCGTCGATTTCCTCTGTGAGAATCGGGACATCTTCGCGTGGTCCCCCAAGGACATGCCGTGTGTTCTGACAGATTTCGTCAAGCACGAGCTACATTTGAGATTCGATGCAAAGCCGGTCAAGTAGCCCCTCCGCCGCCTATTATAAGAGAAGAGAAGAATCGTTGGTGAAGAAATCACCCGGCTTTTGGCAGCCGGCTTCATCATGGAAGTTTTTTACCCAACTGGCTTGCCAACCTAGTCCTCGTTTTGAAGAACAACAAGTGGCGTATGTGTATCGACTACACTAGCCTCAACAAAGCCTGCCCCAAGGACCCCTTTGCCTTTCCCTGGATAGATCAAGTGATTGACACCACAACCGGATGTGAGTTGCTGTCTTTCCTGGATGCCTACTCCGACTACCACGAGATCAAGCTGAACCCAGCCGATCGGCTGAAGACCGCCTTCGTCACACCGTTCGGAGCCTTCTGTTAACTGACCATGACGTTCGGCTCGAGAAATGTCGGCGCCATGTTTCAGCGTTGCATGAAGAAGTGCCTCCTCAAGCAACTCGGCAGAAATGCCCACGTCTATGTAGACGATATCATGGTGAAGGAGGAGAAGCGCGACACCCTTCTAGAGGACCTCAAGGAGACCTTCGACAATCTGCGCCGTTTCCAAATCAAGCTCAACTCGGAGAAGTGGGTCTTCAGAGTACCAGTCGGCTAGCTCCTTGGTTTCCTTGTCTCTGAACGCGGCATTGAGTGCAACCCCATGAAGATCAAGGCCATTGAGCAGATGCAAAGGTCGACCTGGCTACGGGACGTCCAGAGGTTCACCAGGTGCTTGGCATCTCTCAGTCGGTTCATAAGTCGGCTCGGCGAGAAGGCCCGCCCCTTGTACCAGCTAATGAAGAAGACCACCTACTTTGAGTGGACTGACCAGGCGGACGAGTCCTTCCTCCAGCTCAAGCGGATGCTGACCATGCCACCTGTCCTGGGCACTCCGGCTGCTAAGGAACCCATGTTCCTCTACATCGCTGCAACCAGCCGGGTGGTCAGTACCGTTATCGTGGTCGAGCGCCTAGAAGACGGCAAGGCATAGCCAGTCCAGAGGCCCGTCTACTACCTTAGTGAGATGTTGTCCGCCTCCAAGCAGAACTACCCCCACTACCAGATGATGTGCTACATCATGTACTTTGCCGCCAAGAAGCTCAAGCAGTATTTCCAGGAGCACACCATCACAGTTGTCTGCACCGCCACACTTGCCGAGATCATAGGCAACTATACGTGTCCAACGTATCTATAATTTTTGATTGTTCCATGTTGTTATATTATCATTCTAGGATGTTTTATAATCATTTTATAACGATTTTATATCATTTTTTGGGACTAACCTATTGACATAGTGCCAAGTGCCAGTTGCTTTTTGCTTGTTTTTTACATCGTAGGAAATCAATATCAAACGGAGTCCAAACACCATGAAACTATGGATTTTTTCTGGACCAGAAGACCACCAATGGGCCCGAGAAGCACCTGGGGGGTGCCCCGAGGGGGGCACAACCCACCAGGGCGCGCCTGGGGGCCCAGGCGCGCCCAAGTGGCTTGTGCCCACCTTGGTGGCCTACCACACCCCCTCTTTACCCTATAAATTCCAAATATTCCGAAAACCCTCGGGGTTAACCTAGATAAAAAGTTCCGCCGCCACAAGGCTCTGTAGCCACCGGAAACCAATCTAGACCCCGTTCTGGCACCCTGTCGGAGGGGGAAATCATCACCGGTGTCCATCTTCATCATCCCGGCGGCCCACAATGAGGAGGGAGTAGTCCACCCTCGGGGCTGAGGGTTTGTACCAGTAGCTATGTGTTTGATCTCTCTCTCTCTCTCTCTCTCTCTCTCTCTCTCTCGTGTTCTTGAGATGTCACGATCTTGATGTATCGCGGGCTTTGTTAATATAGTCGGATCATATGGTGTTTTCCCCTCTCTATCTTGTTGTGATGAATTGAGTTTTTCCCTTTGAGATTTCGTTGTTATCGGATTGAATAATTTTATGGATTTGAGAACACTTGATATATGTCTTGCAATTGAATACTCGTGGTGAAAATGGGTTATCGTATTGATTCACTTGATATATGTTTTGGCACTCAACTCGCGGATTCCCGAGGTGACATTACGGTAATCTATGCCTAGGGGTTGATGCACGTTCTTGTCTTTGTTTCTCCGGTAGAAATCTTGGGGCACTCTTTGAAGTTCTTTTTGTTGGATTGAATATTATGAATCTGAATTTGCTTTGGTGTTATTTTAGTACGAACTCTTGGTTAGATCAATCGGAAAGAATAGCTTCGTGTTATTTTAGTACGAACTCTAGGATAGATTGATTGGAAAGAATAGCTTTGAGGTGGTTTTGTGTAACATCCCAATTTTTACTAAATTTGGATGTTATTAGAATCATTCATTGCATATCATATTTCTTTGCATTTTGGAGTTTTTGAAATATTCAAATAATATTTTTCCACTCGAGAAAAACAAATGAGAGGGGATAAGATGACTTCCTCAAATTTATAAAAGAGTGGGAAATTTTATGTTGAATATTAATTGAAGTTTTTGAGTTTATTGGTATTTATTTTATTTCTAAAAAGTGCATTAATTGCATTCGGAAAATATGTTCAAAATATTTTGTGCTTAAGTTAATGTTCATTAGGCTCTAAATATAGTATAGTTATTTTAGAAATTATTTTGGTGTTTTTATTAATTCATTTGAATTATTTAGCGCCACTTTAGTGTCCGGTTTAAAAATAACATGCACGCACTCTCCCGCCTGGACCGAAACCAGTTCGGCCCAGGGACGCACGCGTTCAGCCAGCCACGCCAGGCCAGCCAGCCCATCGGCTATTTTCGGCCCAAGGCCGCCCGCACACCCGAAGCCTTCCGCACCGGTCGACCGCTCCGCGCCCGCCCTTGCTCGCCTCCTCTCGCTGCCACTGCCAGGTGGGCCCCGCTCGTCAGCCCATCCCCAACCTCCCGCACTGCACGGGATAAACATCCTCACCGCACTCCCGCAACCGCCGCTCGGCTCTCTCGTGGATGAGGCCTTATCCTTCGACCCCGAGCCCTCTGCCCTCGCCTATAAAAGCCCCACGACCCCCTCTTCCAAACCCGCTGTCTTGCTTCTTCCCACGCCGCCCCTACCGCTCGCTATTGCCGTTCACATCTCGCCGGAGCCGCGCCACTCCTCGTCCATTTCGTTGTCTGTGGCACCCCTAGCTCTCCTTCCTTTGTCAATTGGATCCTCGCGACAACGTGCATCTGTTTGACACGTTTTTTGCCCCTAGGTACCGTCGGAGCCGCTGCACCATCGACGCCGGAGTCGCCGGAGTAGCCGGAGCACCGAGCCCCGCAGTATTCGCCTCGCCCCGTCCCGACACCGCCGACGAACGCCGACAGCACCTTCGCGACGCACTCGACGCGCCGCACCTCCCCATCTTCTTCCCCGACGCCGAGGACCGCCGTAGCCGCTGCCCCGCCACCGACCGACGCCGCCCCGCCGTCCTTTGCTCGTCGCCAGCTGCTGTAAGCCGCCACACCTCCTCCTGTTCGTTAGATCAAAGATCAACGACTTAGATTAGATTGGTTTAGTTGTTGTTTTTTAGTCGAACCGGTACACGCTTAACCGCAGGTTTTATCTTTTAAAACCAATTAGTTTTTGTTTAAGATAGCTGCCGCCGTTGTTTTGGTCAAGGTCCGAACGTCCGCTGTATAAACTACGCGGCGAACACCTTTCGGCCTGTAGGAATCTGCCACGCGCTAGGGACCTGTTTGCGATAGTTTTTCTTCACTGTTTAGTCCCTTTTATCACAGATTAGTCCCTCATCTTAGATTAGCCATAACTTTTAAACCGTAGATCCAAACTCGATGAAACCATAGGCAAATTCTTCGTATTGTTTAGATCTATCTAGTGGTATCCTTTTTGCAAACTTTTATCAGATTAAAATTTGAATTTATTCAGATTCAATTTTGAACTTCAAATGGCCATATCTCTCAAACCGTAGCTCCGATTAAGTTGATTCTTTTTGCATTCCATCACCGTAGCGAAACCCTATCACCTGGACCTTTGTCACAATATTTTACACACACTAGAATCTGCCCATAAATATTTTTACTAGTATGCATAGTACGCACTATAGTTCACATCACTTCTTGAACGATATGCCTATGTTGTTTTGCACTTAGAATATTTTCGTACAAGTTAAGTGTGTTGTTTGTTCATTCGGTTTTTCCGAGACTTCTTGCTTTGCATGTTCTTCTTGGTTCTCTGAAATGTTTGCTTATGTTTGTTTATCTTCTTTGTGATAGATTGCGCGGAGTGCGAAGCAGAATATTATCAGTCTTTAGAATTCAACCAGCAGTACCAAGGCAAGTTGCATCTTGATCATGTTTCATTACCTATGTTTTTATTATGCACTTAGTTCTTTGCGGTAGGATTGCATGGTAGGAATTGATGCCGCATGACTATGCTTTTCACCCAGTAGTTCATTGAGGTAGGTCTGACCCTTATAACATTGTCGCCATCGTTTTACATTATGTTGCTTCGCTAAGTAGACGTGGATTGGGGAGTGATCATTGTAAAGTATGAGTGACAATGTAGTAAATAGGACCTAGGATAATTAATGAACTACCTGGGCGGAAACTTGTTGGAATGATGGCGAAGTACAGTGAGGCACGCATGGGAAATCCATGGTGGTGCACCACTAGTGGACCGTCCGCTCAGGCTCAAAGAGATCAATCATATTCTCATGTCTAGAAGCTTACGGGTGCAGCCACAAGCCAATATGGGCTCTGGCTTAGTTGAGTAGTTAGTGTGACCCCTTCCGGGATGGGCTAGCAGATGTAGAATGATGTAGGTGTACCGGACTATCCGTGGGTTAAGGGGGAACATTTTCGAAAGACTATGTCTCGATCTTCTAATCATGGAGGTGGTCGAGTCTTGTGGGGAAAAGTGAGCAATCTCTACATAGTGTCAACCTAATCGATTAGCCATGTCCCTGGTTACGGACAAGTTGAGCATCTACTAGTGGAAATGCCGGGAGATCTCCTCACCTTTAATTAAACAGTTGGGTTTTAAATGAAACTTGGGAACGGATGAAGTTGGATTTGCCAACTCATCCTATGGAAATGTGTAGTAGTAGAATAACATCTTTTCTAATAGGAAAAAACTAGCTTTATGCAAAAACTAAACTTAGAGCTTTCCACCAGCCAAATTGCATTTACAAGTAGGTTCTTTACACTTATGATGTGACTTGCCAGTACATTCAATGTACTGACCTATATGGTCGCAACTTATCACGTTGCAGATATATACGACGAGGATTAAGGTGCGGTAGGTCGATGTTCTATACTCAACCTTGCTCGTGGAGTTGGACTCATTTACTACTTTGCTTCTGCAGTTTTTGCTTATTGGCTCTATGCCCTATTTTTCTAATAAATGTATTGCTCCTGGACTATCAATGTAATAAAGAGATGTGTGTTATTTCTGTTATTTCATTGAGTACTGTGTGTGCTAGCAAGTCGATCCAGGGACTAGCACGGTAAGCACAGAGACTTCGACTCTTACTGAGTCGGGTCGCTACAAGATGGTATCAGAGCACATGTTGACTGTGGGATGCGACCCCTAGAAAATGGAAAAGCCATAGGATATAAAACTATATTTTTCACTTTCCCTATATATCCTTTGGTCTCGTAACTTCTCTGCTTCATTACTAATTTCTTCCCTCTTTCAAAATGTAGCTGTTGTCCGCCATTGTTGAGCTTGAGCAGCCCGATGAGACCATGCCCTTTGGACGGCAACTGATGAAGATCGTGAAGCACTTGAAGATTGGGCTTCCCACATTCACAGGAACTTTCACTGCCACCTTGCCCGAGGAGACACGTTGGAGGATCGATGCTCATACCCTCGGACGCATCCTCGGAAACCGCACCAAGACCATAGTGTCCCATCTGGATACTGCAACATGGGGCTTGGGCAGGGGCATCGCTGCTCACATTGCTCTCGGACGCATTCGGGAGGAGTATGACGAGGACCTCAATCGAACCTCCTTTGTGATGTACGGACGCCGTGACATGAATGGAGATGTGGTGCGTACCCTATAGGACGAGACGATAACATCCCATATCCAAGACATGGATGATCACATTCGTATGATGGAGCTGGAGTTGCCTGACAACATGATCGTCATCAAGAACCTCATGACCCGCAAGGCCGAGCTCGAGGAGGAACTCCAGGACGCTCGCATCGAGCATGAGGGAGAGCTGGACGCACTACAAGAGAAGATCGACGACCTGAAGCTTGAGCTTGAGGAGGCTGAGGAGAAGCTGGATGAGGGAGAAAACATCCAGGAGGATCACTCTTATGGAGATTACGTCACCCATGACAAGGACCAGGATGATGAGCTTGGAGATGATGACACAAACAGTGATGCAAGGACACCTGATGTCAACATGGTTGACTGGTCCTCATCAGATGAGAGTTAGATTTTACCACCATGAGAGTTTAGGAAGTCGATTTCATTATCCAATTAGTTTTATTTCATTTGTGAGACCTTGTCAAATCTTGTGACATGGCTTACCTTAGGTTTGATTGTTCTTGTGAACCTCTTTGATTGGAATTGAATTGGAGTGATTTGAAGTTTTATTGCTATCATGTGCATATGGGTAGTGTGATCTTACTCACTAGGCCTTATTCTATTCTAACTCCTCATCCACTCTAAACCCATCAGATGCCTCCAAGACGTGACCCCGGATTCAACTTTCCGCCGGAGCTCACCCAATTGATCCAGCAGCAGAATGCTCTAATGCAGATGCTCATTCAGAACCAGAACCAAAACCACAACAACAACCCACCGCCGCCACCCCCAGTTGATAGTCTTACCCGTTTTCTGAGGCTGAACCCACCCGTGTTCTCCAGCAGCACGGAGCCGATTGTCGCGGATGACTGGCTCCGCAAGATAGGAAGGGAGCTGGCCACGGCAGGATGCAATGATGCTAAAAAGGTGAAGTTTGCCACCCATCAGCTGGATGGCCCGGCCGCTGCTTGGTGGGAGAACTACAGCACCATATACCCCTTGGAGAGTGTGACTTGGACTCAGTTCCAGTAGGCGTTCCGCACTGCTCATGTCTCAGCTGGAGCCATGAGTCTGAAGAAGAAGGAGTTCCGCAGCTCGCGCCAGGGAGGACGCACGGTATCTCAGTATGTTGATGAGTTTAGTAAGTTGGCAGTTATGCCCCAGAGGACGTGGCCACTGATGCAGCCAAGCAGGAGAAGTTTCTGGAGGGACTGAACGATGAGTTGGGAGTTCAGTTGACTGTGGCGACCTTTGAGAACTATCAGGAGATGGTTGATAAGGCTACCATTCTCGAAGGCAAGCACCAGCAGACTGAGAATCGTAAGAGGAAGTACAGTCACGGGAAGTATAACTCTGGAGTTCAACAGAAACCCCGCTACAGCCCGTACTCAGGAAGTTCTGGATCAGGCACTAGCAAGTTTGGAGCGAATCGTCATAACCATGGAGGCCACATTCAGCATGGAGGAAATGGACACAACCACCATGGCCACAAGCATGGTAATGGCAATGGCAATGGCAATGGAGGGAATGGCAATCAGCAGCATTTGAACTCTTCTACACCAATGAAGAAAGATCTAAGTCACATCACTTGCTTCAAATGCAAGAAGACAGGGCACTACTCCAATCAGTGTCCTGAGGCGCAGAAAAGAAATGGAAATGGCAATGGGAATTGTGGAGGCAAGAAGCCCAATCCTTTCACTAAGGGGCATGTGAATCATGTCAATGTGGAGGAGGTCTATGAGCAGCCTGACGCAGTGATTGGTAAGTTCTTGGTTAGTTCATTTCCAGCACTCATTCTTTTTGACACTGGTGCATCGCATTCATTCATATCAAGGGGATTCGTGGATAAACATAAGTTGCCTACCATAGCTCTTAAGCACCCATTCTAGTGAGTTCCCTAGGAGCCGAGTCTATGGCTAGTCAGGGATGTTTCCAGTTGCCTTTGAACATAGGGGGACATGTTTTTCCCACGGATATGATCATACTAGAGTCACAAGGGTTGGATGTAATCCTAGGGATGGATTGGATGTCCAAGTATGAGGGAAACATTGATTGTGCTAGTAGATCAATTTTTCTCACCACCCAGAGAAGAAGAGGATCAAGTATGTATCTAGGCTTAAGCCTAAGAGGACTCGGGTGAACTCTCTTACAGGAGTTGTCCAGGAAGAAGTACTAGTGGTGAAGGATTATCCTGATGTATTTCTGGAGGAGTTACCGGGTATGCCGCCAGATCAGGAGATTGATTTTTTGATTGAGTTGCTGCCTGGTATAGGACCTATCTCCAAGAGGCCGTATCGGATGCCTGCTAATGATTTGGAGGAAGTCAAGAAACAGATTAAGGAGTTGCTAGAGAAAGGGTATATTCGCCCGAGTTCATCACCTTGGGGAGCCCCAGTACTCTTAGTGGAGAAGAAGGATGGAAACCTTGAGGATGTGTGTGGATTACCACTCTTTGAATGAGGTGACCATCAAGAACAAGTATCCCCTACCGATGATCAATGACTTGTTTGACCAGCTAGAAGGAGCTAGTGTTTTCTCCAAGATTGATCTTCGATCGGGTTATCACCAATTGAAAATCCGTGAGAAGGATATACCCAAGACAACTTTTACCACAAGGTATGGGCTTTATGAGTATACAGTCATGTCCTTTGGTTTTACTAATGCCCCTGCCTATTTTATGAGCATGATGAACAAGGTGTTCATGGAGTTCTTGGATAAGTTCGTTGTGGTATTCATTGATGACATATTGGTTTTCTCCAAGAATGAGGAGGAACATGCTGAACATCTGCGCTTGGTTTTGGAGAAGCTCAGAGAACATCAAATTTATGCCAAGTTCAGCAAGTGTGAGTTTTGGCTCAAGGAAGTTAGATTCCTTGGACATGTACTGTCAGGTGAAGGGATTGCAATGGACCCTACCAAGGTAGAGTCAGTCACAGAATGGAATGCACCCACCACAGTTGGCGAGATTCGCAATTTCCTTGGACTTGCAGGATATTACCAGAGATTTATTGAAAATTTCTCCAAGATTGGAAGGCCCATGACAGCGTTGTTGAAGAAGGACACCAAGTTCATTTGGACTGAAGAGTGTGAAGCCAGCTTTCAAGAGTTGAAGAAGCGTTTGGTTACAACCCCAGTGCTAATCCTGCCTGACGTACACAAGGACTTTTAGGTGTACTGTGATGCTTCACATTAGGGACTTGGAGGATTTCTTATGCAAGAGGGAAAGGTTGTAGCTTATGCTTCACGACAACTTCGACCTCATGAGTTGAACTATGCCACACATGATTTGGAGTTGGCAGCCGTAGTGCATGCACTTAAGACATGGAGACACTATCTTATTGGGAATCGTTGTGATGTTTACACTGATCACAAGAGTTTGAAGTATATTTTTACGCAAAAGGAGTTGAATGTCAGGCAAAGGAGATGGTTGAAACTTATAAAGGATTGTGAAATGAGTCTGCATTATCATCCAGTAAAAGCCAATGTTGTGGCGGATGCTTTGAGCCGTGGGAGTTATGTTAATACCCTTACAGCAGGAGGTTTCCCTCAGGAGTTATGTGATGAGCTTAGAGACCTTCAGTTGGAAATAGTTCCAAGAGGTTATGTTGCCGCACTCGAGGTGCAGTCCACCTTGTTGGGAAGAACCAGAGAAGCCCAGAAGTTGGACCAAGGTATTGCTTAGATAAATGAAATAATGAGCAAAGGGAAAGTAGAAGGATTCCGTGAGGATGAACATGGAACCATATGGTTTGAGCAACGGATTTGTGTACCCAATGATCCTGAGATTAGGAAGTTGATTCTTCAGGAGGCTCATGACTCACAATATTCGATACACCCAGGCAACACCAAGATGTACTTGGACTTGAAGGAAAGTTTTTGGTGGGCCTGTATGAAGAGAGAGATTGCCGAGTATGTGGCAATATGTGATGTATGTGGAAAACAATTTACCTCAAAGTTTTGGAATCAGTTGCATGAAACTTTGGGTACCAGGCTAGAGTTCAGTACAGCCTTCCATCCACAGACTGATGGGCAGAGAGAGAGAGAGAGAGTCAATCAGATTCTGGAGGACATGCTGAGAGCTTGTGCACTCGGCTATGGGTCTAGTTGGGATGATAACTTACACTACGCACAGTTTTCGTACAACAACAGCTATCAAGCCAGTTTGCAGATGGTCCCTTTTGAGGCATTGTATGGAAGGAAATGCAGGACAGCTTTGATGTGGAATGGAGTTGGAGATCGCAAATTTTTTGGACTTGATTTGATCAGGGATTCTGAGGAGAAGGTCAAGTTGATTCGTGACAGACTTAAGATAGCTCAGTCAAGGCAGGAGAGTTATGCTGATGCTAAACGCAAGGAAGTGACCTATGAAGTGGGAGATAGAGCATATCTTCAAGTCTCTCCACTTCGAGGTATTAAGACATTTGGAGTCAAGGGAAAGTTAGCACCATGATTTGTGGGGCCATACAGAGTTCTGGAACGTAGAGGAGAGGTTGCATACCAGTTGGAATTACCAGAGGCTTTGTCAGGAGTTCATGATGTGTTTCATGTTTCCCAGTTGAAGAAGTGTCATGCAGAGATGGAAGAGATACCTTTCAGAGATACAGTGCCACTGGAGGCAATTCAGTTGGAGAGCGATCTGACTTATGAGGAGAAGCCGGTTAAGATTCTTGAGACTGCAGAGAGAATCACTCATACCAATATCATCAAGTTGTGCAAGGTTCAGTGGAGTCACCACACCGAGGAGGAAGCCACTTGGGAACGAGAGGAAGATCTTAGACAAGACCATCCACACCTTTTTGCTGGCCAACCCGAATCTCGAGGACGAGATTCATCTTAAGGGGGGTAGGTTTGTAACATCCCAATTTTTATTAAATTTGGATGTTAATAGAATCATTCATTGCATATCATATTTCTTTGCATTTTGGAGTTTTTGAAATATTCAAACAATATTTTTCCACTTGAGAAAAACAAATGAGAGGGGATAAGATGACTTCCTCAAATTTATAAAAGAGTGGGAAATTTTATGTTGAATATCATTTGAAGTTTTGGAGTTTATTGGTATTTATTTTATTTGCAAAAAGTGCATTAATTGCATTAGCAAAATATGTTCAAAATGTTCCGTGCTTAAGTTAATGTTCATTAGGCTATAAATATTGTATAGTTATTTTAGAAATTATTTGGGTGTTTTTATTAATTCATTTGAATTATTGAGGGCCACTTTAGTGTTCTGTTTTAAAAAACACGCACGCACGCACGCACGCACTCGCCCGCCTGGACCGAAACCAGTTCGGCCCAGGGACACACGTGCTCAGCCAGCCGCGCCAGGCCAGCCAGCCCACCGGCCATTTTCGGCCCAAGGCCGCCCGGGCACCCGAAGACTTCCGCACGGGTCGACCGCTCCGCGCCCGCCCTCACTCGCCTCCTCTCGCTGCCGCTGCAAGGTGGGCCCTGCTCGTCAGCTCGTCGCCAACCTCCCGCGCCGCACGGGATAAACATCCTCGCCGCACTCCTGCAACCGCCGCTCGGCTCTCTCGTGGATGAGGCCTTATCCGTCGACCCCGAGCCCTCTGCCGTCGCCTATAAAATGTCCTCGACCCCTCTTCCAAACCCGCCGTCTTGCTTCTTCCCACGCTGCCCCTACCGCTCAATGTCGCCGTTTGCAGCCGGAACCGCGCCACTCTGTCATCCATTTCGTCGTCTGTCGCACCCCCTAGATCTCCTTCCTTTGTCAATTGGATCCCTGCAACATCGCGCATCTGTTTGACATGTTTTTTGCCCCTAGGTACCGTCGAAGCCGCCGCACCGTCGACGCCGGAGTTGCCGGAGCACCGAACCCCGCCGTCTTCGCCTCGATCCGTCCCGACACCGCCGACGAACGCCGACACCACCTTCGCAACGCCCTCGACGCGCCGCACCTCCTCGTCTTCTTCCCCGACGCAGAGGACTGCCGTAGCCGTTGCCCCACCACTGATCGACGCCGCGCCGCCGTCCTTTGCTCGTCGCCGACGTCGCCAGCCGTTGTAAGCCGCCGCACCTCCTCCTGTTCGTTAGATCGAAGATCAACGGCTTAGATTAGATTGGTTTAGTTGTTGTTTTTTAGCCAAACAGGTACGCGGTTAACCGCGGGTTCTATTTTTAAAACTGATCGGTTTTTGTTTAAGTTAGCCATCGCCGTCGTTTTGCTCAAGGTCCGAATGTCCGCTGTATAAACTATGCGGCGAACACCTTTCGGCCAGTAGGAATCTGCCACGCGCCAGGGACCTGTTTGCGATAGTTTTTCTTCACTGTTTAGTCCCTTTTATCACAGATGAGCCCTGATATTAGATTAGCCATAACTTTAAAACCGTAGATCCAAACTCGATGAAACCAGCGTCTAATTCTTCGTATTGTTTAGATCTATCCAGTGGTATCCTTTTTGCAAACTTTTGTTAGATTCAAATTCGAACTTCAAATGGCCATAGCTCCGATTAAGTTGATCCTTTTTGCATTCTGTCACCGTAGCCAAACCCTATCACCTGGAACTTTGTCACAATATTTTACACACACTAGAATCTGCCCATAAATATTTTTACTAGTATGCATAATACGCACTATAGTTCACATCACTTCTTGAACCATAGGCCTATGTTGTTTTGCACTTAGAATATTTTTGTACAAGTTAAGTGTGTTGTTTGTTCATTTGGTTTTTCCGAGACTTCTTGCTTTGCACGTTATTCTTGGTTCTCTGAAATGTTTGCTTATGTTTGTTTATCTTCTTTGGGATAGATTGCGCGGAGTGCGAAGCAGAATATTAGCAGTCTTTAGAATTCAACCAGCAGTACCAAGGCAAGTTGCATCTTTATCATGTTTCATTACCTATGTTTTTGTTATGCACTTAGTTCTTTGCGGTAGGACTGCATGGTAGGAATTGATGCCGCATCACTATGCTTTTCACCCAGTAGTTCATTAAGGTAGGTCTGAACCTTATAACATTGTTGCCATCGTTTTACATTAGGTTGCTTCGCTAAGTTGACATGGATTGGAGAGTGATCATTATAAAGTATGAGTGACAATGTAGTAAATAGGACCTAAGGTAATTAATGAACTACCTGGGCGGAAACTTGTTGGAATGGTGGCGAAGTACAGTGGGGCACTAATACATCCATTTTGCATCATGCTTTTATATCGATATTTATCGCATTATGGGCTGTTACTTCACTTTATGTCACAATACTTATGGCTATTCTCTCTTTTTTACAAGGTTTACATAAGGAGGGAGAATGCCGGCAGCTGGAATTCTGGGCTGGAAAAGGAGCAAATATTAGAGACCTATTCTGCACAACTCCAAAAGTCCTGAAACTCCACGGAATACCTTAAAATAAATAATGAAAAATACCTGCCAAAGATGAAGGCCAGGGGGTCCACGAGGGTGGGGGGCGCCCGCCCCCTAGGGCGCGCCCCTACCTCGTGGGCCCCATGGTGGCTCTCCGACGCCCATCTTCTGCTATATGAAGTCTTTCGTCGAGAAAAAATAAAGAAGTAATATTTCGGGACGAGACTCTGCCACCACGAGGCGGAACCTTGGTGGAACCAATCTAGAGCTCCGGTAGAGCTATTCTGCCGGGGATACTTCCCTCTGGGAGGGGGAAATCATCGCCATCGTCATCACCAACACTCCTCTCATCGGGGGAGGGCAATCTCCATCAACATCTTCACCAGCACCATCTCATCTCCAAACCCTAGTTCATCTCTTGTATCCAATTCTTGTCTCCAAGTCTGGGATTGGTGCTAGTAGGTTGCTAGTAGTGTTGATTACTCCTTGTAGTCGATGCTAGTTGGTTTATTTGGTGGAAGATCATATGTTCAGATCCTTTATGCATATTAATACTCGTTTGATTATGAACATGAATATGCTTTGTGAGTAGTTACCTTTGTTCCTGGGGATATGGGAGAAGTCTTGCTATTAGTAGTCATGTGAATTTGGTATTCGTTCGATATTTTGATGAGATGTATGTTGTCTAGCCTCTAGTGGTGTTATGTGAACGTCAACTACATAAAACTTCACCATTATTTGGGCCTAGAGGAGGGCATTGGGAAGTAATAAGTAGATGATGGGTTACTAGAGTGACAGAAGCTTAAACCCTAGTTTATGCGTTGCTTCGTAAGGGGCTGATTTGGATCCATATGTTTCCGGCTATGGTTAGGTTTACCTTAATAATTTTGTTGTAGTTGCGGATGCTTGCAATAGAGGTTAATCATAAGTGGGATGCTTGTTCAAGTAGGAACAACACCCAAGCACCGGTCCACCCACATATCAAATTATCAAAGTACCGAACGCGAATCCTATGAACGTGATGAAAACTAGCTTGAACATATTCCCATGTGTCCTCGGGAGCGCTTTTCCTTATATAAGAGTTTGTTTCGGCTTGTCCTTTGCCATAAAAAGTATTGGGCCACCTTGCTGCACTTTATTTACTTTTGTTACTTGTTGCCCGTTACAATTTATCTTGTCACAAAACTATCTGTTACCACTTATTTCAGTACTTGCAGAGAATACCTTGCTGAAAACCGCTTATCATTTCCTTCTGCTCCTCGTTGGGTTCGACACTCTTACTTATCGAAAGGACTACGATAGATCCCCTATACTTGTGGGTCATCAAGACTCTTTTCTGGCACCGTTGCCGGCGAGTGAAGCGCCTTTGGTAGGTGAAATTTGGTAAGGAAAAATTTATATAGTGTGCTGAAATTTACTGTCACTTGTTACTATGGAAAGTAATCCTTTGAGGGGCTTGTTCGGGGTATCTTCACCCCGTCCAATAGAGCAAAGAGTTGCTCCTCAACCTACTGAACCTATTGAAGATGAAACTCCTTTTGAATTTCCTTCGGGTATGATGGAAAAACTGCTAGCTAATCCTTTTACAGGAGATGGAACAAAACATCCTGATGAGCACTTAATATAAGTGGATGAAGTTTGTGGATTATTTAAGCTTGCAGGTATACCCGATGATGTTGCTAAGAAGAAGGTCTTCCCTTTATCTTTGAAGGGAGACGCATTGACATGGTATAGGCTATGTGATGATACGAGATCATGGAACTATAAAAGATTGAAATTGGAATTTCATCAAAAGTATTACCCAATGCATCTTGTTCATCGTGATCGCAATTATATATATAATTTTTGGCCTCGCGAAGGAGAAAGCATCGCTCAAGCTTGGGGGAGGCTTAAATAAATGTTATATTCATGCCCCAATCATGAGCTCCCAAGAGAAACGATTATTCAAAACTTTTATGCTCGGCTTTCTGAAAATAATCGCACCATGCTCGATACTTCTTGTGCTGGCTATTTTATGATGAAGACTATTGGATTTAAATGGGATTTATTGGATAGAATTAAACGCAACTCTGAGGATTGGGATCTCGACGAAGCTAAGGATTCAGGTATGACACCTAAGTTTGATTGTGTTAAATATTTTATGGATACCGATATTTTCTGTAAGTTTAGCACTAAATATGGACTTGACTCTGAGATAGTAGCTTCTTTCTGTGAATCTTTTGCTACTTATGTTGATCTCCCCAAGGAGAAGTGGTTTAAATATCATCCTCCCATAGAAGTAAAAGTAGCTGCACCTATTAAAGTTGAAGAAAAGACTGTCACTTATAATGATCCTATTGTTCCTACTTCTTATGTTGAGAAACCACCTTTCCCTATTAGAATAAAGGATCATGCTAAAGCTTCAACTGTGGTTTGTAAAAGCAATATTAGAACTTATACACCCCCTGAACAAGTTAAAGTAGAACCTAATATTGCTACTGTTAAAGATCTCTTGTCTGATAATATTGATGGGCATGTTATTCAGTTCTGCGGTGAAACTGCTAGAATTGCTAAACCCTGTGGTAGGCATGCCTGTTATTTCTATTAAAATAGGAGATCATTGTTATGATGGCTTATGTGACATGGGTGCTAGTGCTAGTGCAATACCCATTGATTTATACAAAGAAATTATGCATGACATTGCACCTGTTGAGTTAGAAGAAATTGATGTCACTATTAAACTTGCCAATAGGGATACTATATCACTAGTGGGAATTGTTAGAGATGTTGAAGTCTTGTGTGGGAAAACTAAATATCCTGCTAATTTTCTTGTTCTTGGTTCCCCACAAGATAGCTTTTGCCCCATTATATTTGGTAGACCCTTCTTGAACACTGTTAATGCTAGGATAGATTGCGAAAAGAATGTTGTTACTATTGGCTTGGATGATATGATTCATGAGTTTAATTTCTCTAAATTTAGTAAACAACATCGTGAGGAAGAATTGCCTAGTAAGGATGAAATTAATGGTCTTGCTTCTATTGCTGTACCTCCTAGTGATCCTTTAGAACACTATTTGCTAAACCATGAAAATGATATGCTCATGAATGAAAGAAGGGAAATAGATGAAGTTTTCTTTAAACAGGAACCTATTCTGAAACACAATTTTCCTGTTGAAATCCTAGGGGATCCTCTCCACCCCAAGGTGATCCCATGTTTGAGCTTAAACCGTTGCTTGATAATCTTAAATATGCTTATCTTGACAAAAAGAAGATATATCCTGTTATTATTAGTGCTAACCTTTCAAAGCATGAAGAAGAAAGATTATTGAAAACTCTGAAGAAGCATCGTGCAGCTATTGGATATACTCTTGATGATCTTAAGGCATTAGTCCCACTCTATGTCAACATAAAATAAATTTGGAAGCAGATGCCAAACCAGTTCGTGATCCTCAACGACGTCTGAATCCTAAAATGAAAGAAGTGGTAAGAAAAGAAATACTCAAGCTTCTGGAGGCAGGTATAATTTATCCCGTTGCTGATAGTCAGTGGGTAAGTCCTGTCCATTGTGTCCCTAAGAAGGGAGGTATTACTGTTGTCCCTAATGATAAAGATGAATTGATCCCACTAAGAATTATTACAGGTTATGGGATGGTAATTGATTTCCGCAAATTAAATAAGGCTACTAAGAAAGATCATTACCCCTTACCTTTTATTGATCAAATGCTAGAAAGATTATGCAAACATACACATTATTTCTTTCTAGATGGTTATTCTGGTTTCTCTCAAATACCTGTGTCGGCAAAAGATCAATCAAAGACTACTTTTACATGCCCTTTTGGTACTTGTGCCTATAGACGTATGCCTTTTGGTCTATGTAACGCGCTTGCTACGTTTCAAAGATGCATGATGGCTATATTCTCTGACTTTTGTGAAAAGATTTGTGAGGTTTTCATGGACGACTTTTCCGTCTATGGATCCTCTTTAGATGATTGCTTGAGCAATCCGGATCGAGTTTTGCAGAGATGTGAAGAAACTAATCTTGTCTTGAATTAGGAAAAGTGCCACTTGATGGTTAATCAAGGTATTTTCTTGGGGCATAAAGTTTCTGAAAGAGGTATTGAAGTTGATAAAGCCAAGGTTGATGCTATTGAAAAGATGCCATGTCTCAAGGACATCAAAGGTATAAGAAGTTTCCTTGGTCATGCCGGATTTTATAGGAGGTTCATTAAGGACTTCTCAAAAATTTCTCGACCTCTGACTAATTTATTGCAAAAAGATATACCATTTGTCTTTGATGATGATTGTGTAGAAGCATTTGAATTACTTAAGAAAGCATTAGTCTCTGCACCTGTTGTTCAGTCACCTGATTGGAACTTACCCTTTGAAATTATGTGTGATGCTAGTGATTATGCTGTAGGTGCTGTTCTAGGGCAAAGAGTTGATAAGAAATTAAATTTTATCCATTATGATAGTAAGACTCTAGACAATGCTCAAAGAAATTATGCTACTACTGAAAAAGAACACTTAGCAGTTGTATTTGCTTGTGATAAGTTCGGACCTTATATTGTTGATTCTAAAGTAACTATTCATACTGATCATGCTTCTATTAAATACCTGATGGAAAAGAAAGATGCTAAACCTAGACTTATTAGATGGGTTCTCTTGCTACAATAATTTGATTTACATATTGTTGACAGAAGAGGAGCTGAGAATCCCGTTGCAGACAACTTATCTAGGTTAGAGAATGTTCTTGATGACCCACTACCTATTGATGATAGCTTTCCTGATGAACAATTAAATGTTATAAGTACTTCTCGTAGTACTCCTTGGTATGCTGATTATGCTAATTACATAGTTGCTAAATTCATACCACCTAGCTTCACATACCAACAAAAGAAAAAGTTTTTCTATGATTTGAGACATTACTTCTGGAATGACCCACATCTTTATAAAGAAGGAGTAGATGGTGTTATTAGACATTGTGTACCTGAGCATGAACATGAACAGATCCTACGCAAGTGTCACTCAGAAGCTTATGGAGGACACCATGCTGGAGACAGAACTGCACATAAGGTATTGCAATCCGGTTTTTATTGGCCTACTCTCTTCAAGGATGCCCGTAAGTTTGTCTTGTCTTGCGATGAATGCCAAAGAATTGTTAATATTAGTAGACGTCAAGAAATGCCTATGAATTATTCGCTTGTTATTGAACCATTCGATGTTTGGGGCTTTGATTATATGGGACCTTTTCCTGCCTCTAATGGATATACACATATTTTAGTTGCTGTTGATTACGTTACTAAGTGGGTAGAAGCTATTCCAACTAGTAGTGTTGATCATAACACATCTATTAAAATGCTTAAGGAAGTTATTTTTCTGAGGTTTGGAGTCCCTATATATTTAATGACTGATGGTGGTTCACACTTTATTCATGGTGCTTTTCGTAAAATGCTTGCTAAGTATGATGTTAATCATTGAATTGCATCTCCTTATCATCCTCAGTCTAGTGGTCAAGTAAAATTGAGTAACAAAGAGCTCAAATTGATTTCACAAAAGACTGTCAATATGTCTAGAAAGAATTGGTCCAAGAAACTTGATGATGCATTATGGGCATATAGAACTGCATATAAAAATCCTATGGGCATGTCTCCGTATAAAATGGTTTACGGAAAAGCATGTCACTTACCTCTCGAACTAGAACATAAGGCATATTGGGATATTAAAGAGCTCAACTATGATTTCAAACTTGCCGGTGAGAAGAGGTTATTTGATATTACCTCACTTGATGAATGGAGAACCCAAGCTTATGAAAATGCCAAGTTGTTCAAAGAAAAAGTTAAAAGATGGCATGACAAAAGGATACAAAAGCGTGAGTTTAATGTAGGTGATTATGTATTGCTATACAACTCTCGTTAAAAAATTTTTGCAGGAAAACTTCTCTCTAAATGGGAAGGCCCCTACGTTATTGAGGAGGTCTATCGTTCCGGTGCCATAAAAATCAACAACTTTGAAGGTAAAAATCCAAAGGTGGTAAACGGTCAAAGAATCAAACATTATATCTCAGGTAATCCCATAAATGTTGAAACCAATATTATGGAAACCGTAACCCCGGAGGAATATATAAGAGACACTTTCCAGACTGTTTCAGACTCCGAAAAGGAATAGGTATGTGGTACGGTAAGTAAACCGACTCCAAAACAATTTGTAAGGCAATATTTCTCCGTTTTGGAATATTTCAAAAAATAGAAAAAGAAGTAGCAATCCGGGAAGGACACGAGGGCCCCACAAGGGTGGTGGGCGCACCCTACCCCCTGGGCGCGCCCCCCTACCTCGACAGCACCTCGTGTGCCTTCCGGACTCCGTTTTCTTGCACGATACGTATTTTGGTCGGTAAAAATTCACTATATATTCTCCTGAAGGTTTTGACTCCCGTATCATGCAAATATCCCCTGTTCTTGTTTTGGGCTGTTCTCTGTCAGGGTTGTCAAGGTCAGGCATCATGTCGTCCCCCTCCTCCAACAAAGGTGACAAAGATGCTTGGCTAATGAACATAGAGCTGAAGAGGGAAGAACCCATGGAGATCAACAAGGATGAAGGGATCAAGAAGGCCACGGAGAACCGGCGACAGAAGACATCCTTCCACTTGATCACAACCTTCTTACCCCAACTGAGATCGAAGCTTTCCAGATGATTGAGTTAACTCGTATTCAAAACAAGTATCTTACAAGTGAAAATATTTTGTTGAAGGAGCATATCTTTGGGCTCAAGGGGTTCACAAGCTAGAGGACCTCTTACACTCGATGTGCGACTATCCATCACCTCCACCTTCTTCACCAACAAAGGAGATATAATCACATGGGTATGGCCACTCCCCTTGGCAACTTCCAAGCTTGGGGGAGGTGCCCCGGTATCGTATCACAATCACAAATCCTATCTTTATCGTTTTTCTTAGTTCGATCCTATTAGTAGTATGTTGATCTAGTAGAATAAAGTCATGGCATGATCCAGTTTTGAGTTTTGCTTTATGATCTCTCTATGTAATCGAGTCCGTGAGCTATATAATAAATATTAGTGTTGAGTCAAGGGCTTGATTATTTTTCCATGATCTTGAGTGAATAAAGAAAAGAAGGAAATAATAAAAAGAACAAAAGTTCATATTGATCTTATTAAGAGTAGTGACTTCACATAGAAAGAGTATGATGATTAAAAGTTGTTGGGAGTTGGCAGACATCGCTTTGGTCATCGTTGCAATTAATAGGAAGTAATAAGGAAAGAGAGGTTTCACATATAGATATATTATCATTGACATCTTTTATGATTGGGAGAACTCATTAAAATATGACATGCTAAAGAGTTGATGTTGGACAAGAAAGACAACGTAATGAGTTATGTTTTCTTATATCTGAGATAAAGTATGTTGTCATGGATCCTCTAACATGTTTTGCTTGCCTTTCCCCCTCATGCTAGCCAAATTCTCAGCACCAAGTAGAAACACTACTTGTGCTTCCAAAAACCCTTAAACCAGTTTTGCCATGAGAGTCCACCATATCTACCTATGGATTGAGTAAGATCCTTCAAGTAAGTTGTCATCGGTGCAAAGCAATAAAATTGCTCTAAATATGTATGATTGATTGGTGTGGGAGAAATAAGCTTTATACGATCTTGTGATGTGGAAGTAATTAAAGCGACGGACTGCATAATAAAGGTTCATATCACAAGGGGCAATATAAAGTGACGTTCTTTCGCATTGAGATTTTGTGCATCCAACCATAAAAGCACATGGCAACCTCTGCTTCCCTCTGCGAAGGGCCTATCTTTTATTATTTCCTTCTACCTTATGCAAGAGTCATGGTGATCTTCACCTTTCCTTTTTCATTTTGTCCTTTGGCAAGCACAACATGTTGGAAAGAACATGATATATATATCTAATGTGATGTAGGGGAGCATGAGTTATTATTGTTGACATTACCCTTGAGGTAAAAGGTTGTGAGGCAAAACTATAAGCCCATATCTTTCTCTGTGCCCGATTAAAACTTCATAACCACAAGTATTGCGTGAGTGTTAGCAATTATAAAGGACTAGATGATGGTTGAGTATGTGGACTTGCTTTTTAGCTCTGACATAGACTCTTTCCGATGTTATGATAAATTGCAATTGCTTCAATGACTGAGGTTATAGTTTGTTGGTTCTCAATAAGGCTTCTGATTCATACTTTTGCATTGTGAAATGATCATCATTTGAACATAAGTAATCATATGACAATATCTATATATGTTGTTGTTATGAGAATAATCATGATGCCTTCATGTCCGTATTTTACTTTTATCGATGCCTCTACCTCTAAAACATGGGGACATATTTATTGTTATCGGCTTTTCGCTTGAGGACAAGCAAGGTCTAAGCTTGGGGGAGTTGATACGTCCATTTTGCATCATGCTTTTATATCGATATTTATCGCATTATGGGTTGTTACTTCACTTTATGTCACAATACTTATGGCTATTCTCTATTATTTTACAAGGTTTACATAAGGAGGGAGAATGCCGGCAGCTGGAATTCTGGGCTGGAAAAGGAGCAAATATTAGAGACCTATTCTGCGCAACTCCAAAAGTCCTGAAACTCCACGGAATACCTTAAAATAAATAATGAAAAATACCTGCCAAAGATGAAGGCCAGGGGGCCCACACCCTGTCCACGAGGGTGGGGGGCGCCCTCTACCTCGTGGGCCCCCTGGTGGCTCTCCGACGCCCATCTTCTGCTATATGAAGTCTTTCGTCGAGAAAAAATAAAGAAGTAATATTTCGGGACGAGACTCTGCCACCACGAGGCGGAACCTTGGTGGAACCAATCTAGAGCTCCGGCAGAGCTATTCTGCCGGGGATACTTCCCTCTGGGAGGGGGAAATCATCGCCATCGTCATCACCAACACTCCTCTCATCGGGGGAGGGCAATCTCCATCAACATCTTCACCAGCACCATCTCATCTCCAAACCCTAGTTCATCTCTTGTATCCAATTCTTGTCTCCAAGTCCGGGATTGGTGCTAGTAGGTTGCTAGTAGTGTTGATTACTCCTTGTAGTTGATGCTAGTTGGTTTATTTGGTGGAAGATCATATGTTCAGATCCTTTATGCATATTATTACCCCTCTGATTATGAACATGAATATGCTTTGTGAGTAGTTACGTTAGTTCCTGAGGACAAGGGAGAAGTCTTGCTATTAGTAGTCATGTGAATTTGGTATTCGTTCAATATTTTGATGAGACATATGTTGTCTAGCCTCTAGTGGTGTTATGTGAACGTTGACTACATAACACTTCACCATTATTTGGGCCTAGAGAAGGCATTGGGAAGTAATAAGTAGACGATGGGTTGCTAGAGTGACAGAAGCTTAAACCCTAGTTTATGCGTTGCTTCGTAAGGGGCTGATTTGGATCCATATGTTTCATGATATGGTTAGGTTTACCTTAATAATTTTGTTGTAGTTGCGGATGCTTGCAATAGAGGTTAATCATAAGTGGGATGCTTGTTCAAGTAAGAACAACACCCAAGCACCGTTCCACCCACATATCAAATTATCAAAGTACAGAACGTGAATCCTATGAACGTGATGAAAACTAGCATGACGATATTCCAATGTGTCCTCGGGAGCACTTTTCCTTATATAAGACTTTGTTCCGGCTTGTCCTTTGCTATAAAAAGGATTGGGCCACCTTGCTGCACTTTATTTACTTCTTTTACATGTTGCTCGTTACAATTTATCTTGTCACAAAACTATGTGTTACCACTTATTTCAGTACTTTCAGAGAATACCTTGCTGAAAACCGCTTATCATTTCCTTCTGCTCCTCGTTGGGTTTGACACTCTTACTTATCAAAAGGACTAGGATAGATCCCCTTTACTTGTGGGTCATCAGGCACGCATGGGAAATCCATGGTGGTGCACCACTAGTGGACCGTCCGCTCAGGCTCAAAGAGATCAATCGTGTTCTCATGTCTAGAAGCTTATGTGTGCAGCCACAAGCCAATATGGGCTCTGGCTTAGTTGAGTAGTTAGTGTGACCCCTTCTGGGATGGGCTAGCAGATGTAGAATGATGTAGGTTTACCGGCCTATCCGTGGGTTAAGGGGGAACATTTTCGAAAGACTATGTCTCGATCTTCGTATCATGGAGGTGGTCGAGTCTTGTGGGGAAAAGTGCGCAACCTCTGCAAACTGTCAACCTAATCGATTAGCCGTGTCCCTGGTTATGGACAAGTTGAGCATCTAGTAGTGGAAATGCCGGGAGATCTCCTCACCTTTAATTAAATAGTTGGGTTTTAAATGAAACTTGGGAACGGATGAAGTTGGATTTGCAAACTCATCCTATGCAAATATGTAGTAGTAGAATAACATCTTTTCTAATAGGGAAAACTAGCTTTATGCAAAAACTAAACTTAGAGCTTTCCACCAGCCAAATTGCATGTACAAGTAAGTTCTTTACACTTATGATGTGACTTGCCAGTACATTCAATGTACTGACCTATATGGCTGCAACTTATCACATTGCAGATATATTCGACGAGGATTAAGGTGTGATAGGTCGATGTTCTACACTCAACCTTGATCGTGGAGTTGGACTCATTTACTACTTTGCTTCCGCAGTTTTTCCTTATTGGCTCTATGCCCTATTTTTATAATAAATGTATTGCTCCTGGACTATCGATGTAATAAAGAGATGTGTGTTATTTCTGTTATTTCATCGAGTACTGTGTGTGCTAGCAAGTCGATCTAGGGACTAGCATGGTAAGCACAGAGACTTCGACTCTTACCGAGTCGGGTCACTACATTTTGTACCCTACAAACAATTCCGTCTTATGTTCTCCGCTAGATAGGAACTTTGGAGTGATTCTTCGTTGCACATTGAGGGGTGGTTATATGATCCAATTATATTAGCACTGTTGAGAGATTGCACTAGCGAAAGTGCGGACCCTAGGCCTCATTCTCAAGGATTGCAATACCGTTTTTGTTCCCGTTTACTATTTGCTACCTTGCTGTTTTTATTTATTCAGATTATAAAAATATATTTCTACCATCAATATTACACTTTTATCACCATCTCTTTGCCAAACTAGTGCACCTATACAATTTGCCATTGTATTGGGTTTTGTTGGGGACACAAGAGATTTCTTGTATTTGGTTGCAGGGTCGTTTGAGAGAGACCATTGTCATCCTATGCCTCGCACGGATTGATAAACCTTAGGTCATCCACTTGAGGGAAAATTGCTACTGTCCTACAAAACTCCACGCTTGGAGGCCCAACATGAGTCTACAAGAATAAAGTTGCGTAGTAGACATCAACCTCTTTTCTGGCGCCGTTGCCGGGCAGGTGAGTGCATGAAGGTATATCTTTAGATCTTGCAGTAGAATCTTGTTTCTTGTTTTATCACTAGTTTGATTTATAAAAGAAAACAACATAAAAATGGATTTGAGGTTTCATCATATTGTTCATCTTTATAAAGTCTTCCGTGAAAATGATGGAAATGAAAATTGTGCTCAATTGTTAGAAGAAGAATGCTATAAAATGTTTGACATAAAATCCTTGAATGATGAGCATGGTTGCAATGTTGTTAGTATGAATTCTTTGAATATCCATGATGCTAATGATATGCAAAGCTACAAGCTTGGGGATGCTATGTTTGATGAAGATGACATTCTTAGTCCCCCAAGATTTGATGTGCAAATTTTTTATAATGATTGCATGCCTCCTATTTATGATGATTATAATGATGAAAGTGGATTTGGAGAGGTCATGACTTTATTTAGTGATGAATCCACCATTTTGGATGAGGCTTCAATTGACTATGATAACAAAGTTCCTATCTATGATGATTATGGTGATGACATGTATGCTATAAAGAATAATGATAACCATGAAACTTTTCATCATGATTTTAAATTTCACTCTCATGATAGTTATTTTGTTAAGTTTGCTCCCACTACTATTGATGAGAATTTTTTTGCATATGTGGAGAGTAATAAGTTTTATATGCTTTTGTGTCATGAAAAGAATGCTTTATGTGATTGTTATATTGTTGATTTTCTTCATGATTCTACTGAAAATTATTATGAGGAGGAACTTATGCTTGTAGGAATTGCAATAATATCAAGTTTCCTCTCTTTGTGTTGAAAGTTTTGAAGTTATGTTTGTTTTTCATTCCTGTGCTAGTTGATTATTGTTCCCATAAGTTGTTTGCTCACAAAATCCCTATGCATAGGAATTGGGTTAGACTTAAATGTGCTAGTCATATTCTTCATGATGCTCTCTTTGTGTTTCAGTTCTTATCTTTTATGCGAGCATCATTGAAATCATCATGCCTAGCTAAAAGGCATTAAAGCAAAGCGCTCGTTGGGAGACAACCCAACACTTTTACCTACTGTTTTTGTGTGCTCACATGATTAGGCTACTGTAGTAATCATGTTTTATTGCTTTTGTTTCAATAAAGTACCAAGTAAAGCCTTTGGGATAGTGTGAATGATAGTTGACTTGATTCTGTCCAAAAACAAAAACTTTTGCACTCAGTCCAGGAATTTTGCAAATTCACTGGAGTTTGATAAAATTCTGAATTTTTTACACATGATATATATACAAATTACCCATGTTTTCCTATTTTTTTTTCAGAATTGTTGGAGTAGCAGAAGTATGGTAGTTATCCAGATCATTACTGACTGTTCTGTTTTTGACAGATTCTGTTTTCAATGCATAGTTTGCTTGTTTTCTAGTTCTCGTGGCTTATATTGCTCAATATAAATTATGGAAATGATATGCTACAGTAGGCATTGGGTGTAAAAAATTATGAATCTTGTATTTGACAGCACCAATGTGAAATGGTTTGGTCTTTATCATATTAACCTATCTCACGAAGTTCCGTTAAGTTTTGTGTGATTGAAGTTTTCAAGTTTTGGGTGAGATGTCGATATGAAAAGAATAAGGAGTGAAAAGACCCTAAGCTTGGGGATTCCCAAGGCACCCCAAGGTGATATTCAAGGAAGATCCAAGCAACTAAGCTTGGGGATGCCCCGGAAGGCATCCCCTCTTCCGTCTCCAACATTATCGGCAACCTCACTTGGAGCTATGTTATCATTCGTCACATGATATGAGTTTTTCTTGGAGCATAATTTTGTTTTGTTAGGATTTGCTTGCTGTTATTTAGAATATTGTTTTTCATCTTTATTTTATATAAAAGTGGCATTGATAACCTTTACTATGCCTATTTTACAAGTCTAAATATTGCTGTTTCAAAACAGAAAGTTTACCGCTGTTGCAAAAACTCCCTAGAAAAGTAAGGATGTGATAAAATGTTGAAACTTTTTGCAAAATAAGATCTGATAAATTTTCTACAGTGTGGTATTTTTTTCATAATTTTTTGAGTTAAAGAAGTATTGATACTCTTGCATTCTTTACAGACTGTACTGTTTGGCAGATTGTTGTTATGTTTGCATATGTTTGCTTGTTTACTGATTCTATTTGAGGATAGGAGTATTAAATATGCAGAGGCATTTATTATGCAATCTTGAATAATAATTTTAGCGATTTCCTATAATAGAGAATGATAAGGTTTTTCAATTAGTTTATACTAACTTATCTCACGAGTTCTTGTTGAGTTTTGTGTGGATGAAGCTTTTGAGATTTAGGAAAAGCGTGATATGAGAAGAATTAAGGAGACACAAAATCTCAAGCTTGGGGGTTCCCAAGGCACCCCAAGATCATATTTCAAGAAGTCTCAAGCATCTAAGCTTGGGGATGCCCGATAGGCATCCCACCTTTCCTCTTCAACAATTATCGGTTAGTATCTGTTGAGCCTAAGTTTTTGCTTCTTCACATGAGTTGTGCTATTCTTAGAATGTCATTTTATTTTAATTTTGCTTGGTTTTTTTAATAAAATACTTAGATCTGAATGTTTTTAAATAAAATAGAGTCCTCAAATAGTTGCCATGGAGGCTAGGTAAGCGGCATTCACATCCCGTCAATGAAGCTCTTTTCTATGGAATTGCTCTAATGCTTCACTTATATCTTTTTGAGCACGGTGTGCTTTAGTACTTTTGAAGAAATTCTCTCTTGCTTCACTTAAATTAATTTGAGAGAAAGAAATATTATGCTCATGATCTTCACTTATATTTGTTTGAGCTTATCAAAAGCAACACATGAAAATTAGTTCCAAAGTGATAGATATCAAAGAAGGATATAATAAAAACTTTCATGAAGATCATTGGACAAAATAAACTTGATTCCTTGTAATAGTTTTGAGATATGATGATGTGATATGTGAGTCATGTTGATGACTAATTATGCTTTAGTAAGAAGATTGGTGTTAAGGTTTGTGATTCCCTATGCTTGCACCAAGGTTGGTAGTTATGCAATGAAATTACATCCTACTTGTGGTGCATTATTCGATGTTAATTATGCTCAATGATCGCTTATGAAATTACTCGTTTGTTGGTTGGTCGCTTCCCAATCTTTTACTAGCCTTCATTTTGGACTAAGTATGATCACTACTTGTGCATACAAAATCCTTCAACCCAGTTTTGCCACATGAGTCCACTATACCAACCTATATGCGGTATTCTTTCGCTGTTCTAAGCAAATTTGTATGTGCCATCTCTAATTTTCAAAATAAATTTCTTTTTTGTGTGCTTGTACCGCTTGCGAGGCGGTGAGGGGTGGCCAATATTTTCCATGCTAGATGTGTTATTCTCACGATGAGTGTTTATTCACTTGTCATTGCATGAGAGTAAGGCAAAGGTATTAGGGATGCCGAGTCCCGAAATGAAAAATGAATTTACTTTATGTTGTCAAATAATAAATTCCTTGAAAAGTGTTGGTATGGAGGGCACCCGTGGATACGGTTAGCCATGGAAAACTTTGTTTTCTGTTTGGGAACCGCGTATGATATATCTAGCGTGGAAAGTGTTGGGAGCTCTAAGTCGTTTTTGTTGGTGGGAAAAGTATGCCTCTCAAAATGTTTTTATCTCTCAATTTTCGCTTTGAGCTCTGGCACCTCTACAAATCCCTACTTCCCTCTGCGAAGGGCCTTTCTTTTACTTTAAGAAATTTTTATTTTATTTTGAGTCTCCATCTTCTCTTTTAAAACACCAACTAGGAGGCACTATGATCGTACTTGAGCATTGGGTGTAGCTAATATGAGAGTGTGTTTCATGAATGGATCAATGATTGAGCATGATGGCCTAGGGATAACTTATTTTAGCATTGATATTTTGAAAGACACGGTTGCTTGTTGATATGCTTGAGTATTTAAGTCTCATGTCAAAACTAGACTATTGATTTGAACCATATAAAAGTCCAAATGTCCATGTCATAAAGAAAAGAATACGGGATGACATGTTAGGCATCATTCCACATCAAAAATTCTATTTTTATCATTTACCTACTCGAGGACGAGCAGGAATTAAGCTTGGGGATGCTGATACGTTTCCAACATATCTATAACTTTTTATTGTTCCATGTTGTTATATTATCATTCTTGGATGTTTATAATCATTTTATAGTCATTTTACATCATCTTTTGGGCCTAACCTATTGACATAGTGCCAAGTGCCAGTTGTTGTTTTTTGCTTGTTTTTTACATTGCAAGAAATCAATATCAAACAGAGTCCAAACACCGCGAAACTTTATGTGGACTTTTTACGGACCAGAAGACCACCAATGGGCGAGAGCAGGACCTGGGGGGGTGCCCCGATGGGGGGCACAACCCACCAGGGCGTGCCTGGGGGCCCGGGCGCGCCTGGGGGCCCAGGCGCGCCCAGGTGGGTTGTGCCCACCTCGGTGACCTCCCGCACCCCCTCTTTACCCTATAAATTCCCAAATATTCCGAAAACCCTCGGGGTTAACCTAGATAAGAAGTTTCATTGCTGCAAGGCTCTGTAGCCACCGAAAACCAATCTAGACCCCGTTCCAGAACCCTGCCGAAGGGGGAAATTATCACCGGTGGCCATCTTCATCATCCCGGCGGCCACCACGATGAGGAGGGAGTAGTCCACCCTCGGGGCTGAGGGTTTGTACCAGTAGCTATGTGTTTAATCTCTCTCTCTCTCTCTATCTCTCTCTATCTCTCTTTCTCTTGTGTTCTTGAGATGTCATAATCTTGATGTATCGTGGGCTTTGTTAATATAGTCAGATCATATGGTGTTTTCCCCTCTCTATCTTGTTGTGATGAATTGAGTTTTTCCCTTGGAGATTTCGTTGTTATCGGATTGAATACTTTTATGGATTTGAGAACACTTGATATATGTCTTGCAATTGAATAGTCATGGTGACAATTGGGTATCGTATTGATTCCCTTGATATATGTTTTGGCACTCAAGTTGCAGATTCCCGAGGTGACATTGGGGTAATCTATGCATAGGGGTTGATGCATGTTCTTGTCTTTGTTTCTCCGGTAGAAATCTTGGGGCACTCTTTGAAGTTCTTTGTGTTTGATTGCATATTATGAATCTGAATTTGCTTTGGTGTTATTTTAGTACGAACTCTTGGTTAGATCGATCGGAAAGAATAGCTTCGTGTTATTTTAGTATGAACTCTAGGATAGATTGATCGGAAAGAATAGCTTTGAGGTGGTTTCGTACCCTACAAACAATTCCGTCTTATGTTCTCCACTAGATAGGAACTTTGGAGTGATTCTTCATTGCACGTGAAGGGGTGGTTATATGATCCAATTATATTAGCATTGTTGAGAGATTGCACTATTGAAAGTACGGACCCTAGGCCTTAAAGCATTGCAATACCGTTTTTGTGCCCATTTACTATTTGCTACCTTGCTGTTTTTATTTATTCAGATTACAAAAATATATTTCAACCATCTATATTACACTTTTATCACCATCTCTTCGCTGAACTAGTGCACGTATACAATTTTCCATTGTATTGGGTGTGTTGGGGACACAAGAGATTTCTTGTATTTGGTTGAAGGGTCATTTGAGATGGACCATATTCATCCTACGCCTCCCATAGATTGATAAACCTTAGGTCGTCCAGTTGAGGGAAAATTGCTACTGTCCTACAAGACTCTGCACTTGGAGGCCCAAGACGAGTCTACAAGAATAAAGTTGCGTAGTAGACATCAGCAGCAGAGATGCATCAGGCCTGGTGGTGAAGTGGGCCATCGAGCTAGCTCCCCACACCATCCTCTACCAGCCCTGCACCACCATCAAGTTCCAAGCGCTGGCTGAGACCCAGTACCTGCCACCAGCTCTGAATTCTACCCATTGGCGGATGCACTTCGATGGCTCAAAGATGCGCACCGGTTTGGGAGCCGGCATCGTCGTTACCTCTCCAAAATGCGACAAGCTCAAGTACATGCTGCAGATTGACTTTGCTGCCTCCAACAACGTGGCCGAGTACGAGGCCCTCGTCCATGGGCTCCGGCTAGGCAAGGAGATCGGCATCCGCCGAGTGCTGTGCTACGACAACTCGGATTTGGTGGTCCAGCAGTTGTCTGGCAACTGGGACGCCAAGGATGCAAACATGGCGAGCTACTGCTTCCTCGTCCAACAGATCAGCGGGCACTTTGACGGGTGCGAGTTCCTTCATGTGCCACGGGCCGACAACGAGCAAGCCAACGCCCTGGCCCGGATCGGCTCCACCCAGGAGGACATACCAGTCGGCGTATCCCTCCAGTGCCTGCGCAAGCCGTCTATCAAGCCTTCGCCGAAATCAGAGTCCATCTTTGTGTCGGCTAACCCCAGAGCAGTCGGATCCGGCTCGGGGACTTTGGTAGTCGGCCCGGGGACTTTGGAAGGCGGCCCGGGGGCTGCAGCACTCAAACCCGGCCCAGGGACTTCAGAACCTGATGTCTACTACGCAACTTTATTCTTGTAGACACGTGTTGGGCCTCCATGTGCAGAGTTTTGTAGAACAGTAGCAATTTTCCCTCAAGTGGATGACCTAAGGTTTATCAATCCATAGGAGGCATAGGATGAAGATTGTCTCTCTCAAACAACCTTGCAACCAAATATAAGCAATCTCTTGTGCCCCCAACACACCCAATACAATGGAAAATTGTATAGGTGCACTGGTTCGGCGAAGAGATGGTGATAAAAGTGTAATATGGACGGTAGAAATATGTTTTTATAATCTGAATAAATAAAAACAACAAGGTAGCAAGTAGTAAACCGGCACAAAAACGGTGTTGCAATGCTTAAAAATGAGGCCTAGGGTCCATACTTTCGCTAGTGCAATCTCTCGACATTGATAACATAGTTGGATCATATGATTATCCCTCAAAGTGCAATAGAGAATCACTCCGGAGTTCCTATTAATGGAGAACAAAAGATAGAAATTGTTTGTAGGGTATAAAAAAACTCAAAGCTATTCTTTCCGTTCGATCTATCCTAGAGTTCGTACTAGAATAACGCAAGCTATTCTTTCTGATCGATATAATCAAGAGTTCGTACTAAGATAACACCAAAGCAAATTCATATTCATAATACTCAATCCACACAAAGAACTATAAAGAGACCCCGAAGTTTCCGTCGTAGAAAAACATGCATCAAGTCCTATGCATAGATTACCCCAATATCACTGAAGGAATCCGCGAGTTGAATGCCATAACATATATCAAGTGAATCAATAAGATACCCCAATTGTCACCTCAAGTATTCATACTGCAAGACATATATCATGTGTTCTCATCCCTGAATATTCAATCCGATAAGACAAAACTTCAAAGGCTAAAGATTCAATTCATCATAACAAGAGTTTAGAGGGGAGAAACATCATATGATCCAACTATATAAACAAAGCCCATGACATAGATCACGAGAGAAAGAGATAAAACACATAGCTACTGGTACAAACCCTCATCCCCGAGGGTGGACTAATCCCTCCTCATTGTGGTGGCTGCCGGGATGATGAAGATGGCCACCAGAGATGATTCCCCCCTCCGGCAGGGTGCCCGAACGGGTCTAGATTGGTTTTCGGTGGCTATGGAGCCTTGCGGTGGCGGAACTTCTAATCTAGGGTAACCCCGAAGGGTTTCGAATATTTGGGAATTTATAGTGCAAAGAAGGGGTGCAGGAGGCCTCCGAGGTGGGCACAACCCACCTGGGTGCGCCAGGGGGGCCTGGCACGCCCTGGTGGGTTTTGCCCCCTCGGGGTACCCCCCCAGGTGCTGCTCTGGCCCAATGGATGTCTTCTGGCCCATAAAAATACCCGTGGAGTTTCGTTGCGTTTGGACTCCGTTTGATATCCTGCAATGTAAAAAACAAGCAAAAAACAGCAACTGGCACTAGGCACTGGGTCAATAGGTTAGTCCCAAAAAATGATATAAATTTTCTATAAAATGATTGTAAATATCCAAGAATGATAAAATATAAGCATGAATACTTCATAAATTATAGATACATTGGAGACGTATCAGCATCATATATAGGAATTTTGTTGTCACAATCAATTGCAACCTCCTCCAAAATAGTGGATTCATCACTAAATAAACTCATGACCTCTCCAAATCCATTTTCATCAATATAACCATCATAAATAGGAGGCATGCAATCATCATAATAAATTTTCGCATCAAAACTTGGGGGACTAAAAGTATCATATTCATCAAATATAGCATCCCCAAGCTTATGGCTTTGCATATCATTAGCATCATGGATATTCAAAGATTTTTATACTAACAACATTACAATCCTGCTCATCATTTAAATATTTTGTGCCAAACATTTTTTGACTTCTTCTAATAATTGAGCACAATTTTATGATGCATCATTTTCAAGAAAGAAATTATAAATATGATCAATAATATGATGCAACCTAAATTCCATTTTTTAGGTAGTTTTCTTTTATAAACCGAACTAGTGATAAAGAAGAAACTAAAAGATTCAATTGCAAGATCTAAAGATATACCTTCAAGCAATCACCTCTCCGGCAACGGCGCCAGAAAAGAGCTTGATGTCTACTAAGCAACTTTATTCTTGTAGCAACGTTTTGTGCCTCCAAGCGCAGAGTTTTGTAGGACAGTAGCAATTTTCCCTCAAGTGTATGACCTAAGTTTTATCAATCCATGGGAGGCGTAGGATGAAGATGGTCTCTCTCAAACGACCCTGCAACCAAAAACAAGCAATCTCTTGTGTCCCCAACACACCCAATACAATGGAAAATTGTATAGGTGAACTAGTTCGGCGAAGAGATGGTGATAAAAGTGTAATATGGATGGTAGAAATATATTTTTATAATCTGAATAAATAAAAACAGCAAGGTAGCAAGTAGTAAACGGGCACAAAAACAGTGTTGCAATGCTTAAAAATGAGGCCTAGGGTCCGTGCTTTCGCTAGTGCAATCTCTCAAAAGTGCTACCATAGTTGGATCATATGATTATCCCTCAAAGTGCAAAAGAGAATCACTCCCAAGTTCCTATTAGCGGAGAACAAAATCTAGAAATTGTTTGTAGGGTATGAAACCAACTCACAGCTATTCTTTTTATTCGATCTATCCTAGAGTTTGTACTAGAATAACGCAAGATATTCTTTCCGATCGATCTAATCAAGAGGTCGTACTAAGATAACACCAAAGCAAATTCATATTCATAATACTCAATCCACACAAAGAACTATAAAGAGACCCCGAAGTTTCTGTCGTAGAAAAACGTGCATCAACTCCTATGCATAGATTACCTCAATATCACCGCGGGAATCTGCGAGTTGAATGTCATAACATATATCAAGTGAATCAATAAGATACCCCAATTGTCACCTCAAGTATTCATACCGGAAGACATATATCATGTGTTCTCATCTCTGAATATTCAATCCGACAGGACAAAACTTCAAAAGGTAAATATTCAATTCATCGTAACAAGAGTATAGAGGGGAGAAACATCATATGATCCGACTATATAAACAAAGCCTATGACATAGATCACGAGAGAAAGAGATAAAACACATAGCTACTGGTACAAACCCTCAGCCCCGAGGGTGGACTACTCCCTCCTCATCGTGGTGGCCATCGGGATGATGAAGATGGCCACCGGAGATGATTCCCTCCTCCGGCAGGGTGCCGGAACGGGTCTATATTGGTTTTCAATGGCTATGGAGCCTTGCGGTGGCGGAACTTCTGATCTAGGGTAACCCGGAAGGGTTTTAGAGTATTTGGAAATTTATAGTGCGAAGAAGGTGTGCGGGAGGCCACCGAGGTGGGCACAACCCACCTGGGCGCGCCAGGGGGCCTGGCGCGCCCTGGTGGGTTGTGCCCCCCTCGGGGCACCCCTAGGAGCTGCTCTGGCCCAATGGATGTCTTCTAGACCATAAAAATCCCCATGGAGTTTTTTTGCGTTTGGACTCCGTTTGATATTGATTTCCTGCAATGTAAAAAACAAGTAAAAAACAGCAACTGGCACTGGGCAGTGGTCAGTAGGTTAGTTCCAAAAAATGATATAAATTTGCTATAAAATGATTGTAAAACATCCAAGAATGATAAAATAACAGAATGAATACTTTATAAATTATAGATACGCTGGAGACGTATCAGTATCCCCAAACTTAATTCCTACTCGTCCTCGAGTAGGTAAATGATAAAAGAAATAATTTATGAAATGTGAATGCTAGCAAAGTGCATAAGTTTGATCAATGATAATTTCAATCACTTTTTCTAGCATCATAACAGCAATTCTTTCTTATAAAACTTCTCATGTTATAGTAGCAACCATTCACATGTTAAGGTTCAGACAATGAACTCTCTTGAAACTCAACAACCTATGTTCTTAGTCACCAAGCAATTGCAATTCAACTTATTCAATAGTGTTTAAGTAAGAGCTCCACATACTCAACCATCATATAGTCTTCTATGATTGCTAACACTCACCGCATACACATGAGCAAAACGTTTCAACCGGACACATAGAAAGATAGGGGCTTATTATTTTGCCTCCCAACGTATTCACCTCAAGGGTGATGTCAACAATAATAACTCATGCTACCGATATTCAACTGGACATATGTGCCTATATCTTTCCTCACCACATGATGCTTGCCAAAAGAGAAAAAATAAAGGGGAATAGAGAGAAAAACTTTGACTCTTTGCCTAAAAGTAAATACATAAAATTAAAAGATAGGCCCTTCGCAGAGGGAAGTAGGGATTTGTAGAGGTGCCAGAGCTCAAAGAGAAAAACTTAGAGATAAAAACATTTTGGGAGGTGTATCCATCCCACCAACAAAAATGACTTAGAGTTCCCAACACTTTCCATGCTAGATACTCCCTCCGTTCCTTAATGTAAGGTGTATTAGTTTTTCAAAAAGTCAACCATTGTCTATGTTTGACCAACTTTATAGCAAAATCTGTAAAGATTTACAATATTCAATATTTAAAATATAGAAATATATTTCATGGTGAATCTCGTGATAATGATTTGGTATTCTAGACATTGATATTTTTTGTCTAAAAACTTGGTCAAAGTTAGAGAAGTTTGACTTTTTGAAAAAATAATACACCTTATATTTAGGAATGGAGGGAGTATATCATAGGCGGTTCCCGAACAGAAAATAAAGTTTATTCCTTTTTCCACCTTACTTTCACTTTCCATGGCTAACCGTATACACGGGTGCCCTCCATACCAACACTTTCCAAGGAATTTATTATTTGACAACATAAAGTAAATTCAGTTTTGCATTTCGGGACTTGGAATCCCTAATACCTTTGCCTTACTATCGTGCAATGACAAGTGAATAAACACTCATCTTGAGAATAACACATCTAGCATGGAATATATTAGCCACCCCTCACCGCTCCGCGAGCGAAACAAACACCCAAAAGAGACGTTTATTTTGAAAATTAGAGATGGCACATGCAAATTTTCTTAGAACGGCAAAAGAATACAACATATGGGTAGATATAGTGGACTCTTGAAAATAAGATTTGGGTTTAAGGGTTTTTGGATGCACAAGTAGTGTCTCTACTTGGTGCGGAATTTTTGGCTAGCAAAGATGGGGAGCAAGCACCACATGTTGAAGGATCTATGACAATATGAATTCTATATGAATATGAACAAACATAAATCATTACGTTGTCTTCCTTGTCCAACGTCAACGATTTTGGCATATAATATTTTGATGGGGGCTCACAATCACAAAAGATTTCCAAGATAGTTGTCGGGGGAAATCGGCCTCCACGAGCACCTATGGGGACGGAGCCCCTTTTCGGTTCGGCGGGGGGCGGAGGTTGCACAAAGAGCAGATCGAGGCGACACACACACAACGATTTTACCCAGCTTCGGGCCGCACGGATGCGTAAAACCCTACTGCTGCTTGTCTGGTTGATTCGAGCTCTTGCTCTGGAGTGCAAGAAGCTACAGTAAGTCGGAGCTGGACGTAGACGAGGGTCTACTGGGTGTCCTCCTTCCGGTCCCCCCTTTACGTGCGCATGGGCCTCCTTTTATATGCTAAGAGGTTTCCCACAGGTAGCGACGCAGGTGAGGGTAAAAATGGCTAGGAACTGTGCGAGCAGTGGCCGCACAGTGCTATCGCACCTAACTCTGACGGCGGGGGACAAAGGCATTAAATGCCCGTCTGGATCGCCCGAACAGTACCGAGGCGGACCGTTGGGGGCGCCTCCGCTTGCCACGGGGGCGACTCTGCCAACGTCGCATGCCACCGCGCGCCTCAGGTTGCGCGGCGCTCCGCCACGTGCCTCTGGGGAAGCTCCAGAGTGACGCGTGGTCAGGTGAGCTGGAGCGCAGGCCTGAGGTGGTGGTTTGCCGCGGCAAGTGGCTTGCCGCGGTGGTTGTCTGGCGCACCTAAAAGCTTGCCGCTCGTCAGGCCTTGCCGGGGCGCGCGGCGCGCTGCGGCGGGCTTTTCTTGGGGTGCCTTGGCTTGGCCGTCCCGGCGAGCTCCTCCCGCCGGGGCCTTGGTGCTTCGGCTTAGTCGTCCCGGCAAGCTCCTCTTGCCGGGGCCTTGTCGCCTTGGCCCGGCAAGCTCCTCTTGCCGGACCTCGCCTCCTTGGCCCGGCAAGCTCCTCTTGCTGGGGCCTGGTCTTCTAGGCTCGATCACTTGGCCTTCGTCCGGCCCAGAAAGGGCCGTGGAGACTCTTGTCGCTCCCCTGGCAAGCCTTGCCGCGGGATGCTACTACTGCCCGTGCACAAGTTCGGGGTACTAAGGTACCCCTACTTTAGTACACCGACAATAGTGTATTTGCATGTGAAAGTTCTCTTCCTTATACTAATTATTTGTGAATTGCTTGTATGACCAATATTGTGATTGTCAAGCCTCAAAAGGTTTCATTTTCTAAACCCAATGTGAAGCTACCACTAGGCATGATATGATTTCAACTTTATGACATTTAATTTATTCAACAATTTACTCATAGGATATACGTGAAGCACAAGAGTAAATGACAAACTACTCCAAAACGATATAAGTTAAGATCAAATGAGTAGTTAAGTAAATAGATAGCTATGTGTGGACTCTCTCTTATTTAAAAATTTCAGATCTAAGTATTTTATTAAAACAGCAATCAAAACAAAATAAAATGAGATTCCAAGAATATCACACATCATGTGAAGAAGCAAAAGCTTAGGCTCAACCGATACTAACCGATAGTTATTGGAGAAGAAAGGTGGGATGCCTACCGGGGCATCCCCAAGCTTAGATGCTTGAGACTTCTTGAAATATTATCTTGGGATGCCTTGGGCATCCTCAAGCTTGAGCTTTTGTGCCTCATCCTTAATTCCTTTTATATCACGGTTTCCCTAAATCTTGAAAGCTTCATCCACACAAAACTCAACAAGAACTCATGAGATAAGTTACTATAAACCAATGCAAAAACTTTGTCATTCTTTACTATAGAAAAACACTAAAATTATTATTCAACATTGCATACTAACTTCCTCTGCATATTTAATACTCTATCCTCAAATTGAATCATTAAACAAGCAAACATATGCAAACAATGCAAACATAACAACAATCTGCCAAAATAGTACAGTCTGTAAAGAATACAAGAGTATAAATACTTATTCAACTCCAAACATTATGAAATTATACCACACTGTGGAAACTTTATCAGAGCTTATTATGTAAAAAGTTTCAACATTTTAACGCATTCTGACTTTTCTCGGGAATTTTTTCAACATCGATAAACTTTCTGTTTTCAAACAGCAACATGTATACTTGCAAGATAAGCATGGCAAAGGCTATCAATGCCACTTTTATTGAAAAAAAGATGCAAAACATTATTCCAAATAAAATAAAGCAAATACTAACAAAATAAATTGACACTCCAAGTAAAACTCATATCATGTGACGAGTGAAAACATAGCTCCAAGTGAGGTTACCGATAATGTTGGAGACGAAAGAGGGGATACCTTTCGGGCATCCCCAAGCTTAGTTGCTTGGATATTCCTTGAATATTACCTTGGGGTGCCTTGGTCATCCCCAAGCTTAGGGTGTTGTCACTCCTTATTCTCCTCATATCGTCATCTCACCAAAATCTTGAAAACTTCAATCACACAAAACTTAACGGAACTTCGTGAGATAGGTTAGTATGATAAAGAGCAAACTATTTCACTTTGGTACTGTCAAAGACAAGATTCATAATTGTTTCCACACAATTACTATTGTAGCATATCATTTCCACAATTTATATAGAGCAATAAGCCATAGAAACTAAAAAGCAAGCAAACTATGCATTGAAAACAGAATCTGTCAAAAACAGAATAGTCCTTAGTAATCTGGAATCAAACCATACTTCTGCTACTTAAAGAATTATGAAAAAATTGGACCACGTGAGAAATTTGTATATTGAACTTCTGAAAAAAAGAATCAAGTCAATAGCACTCTTCTGTTAAAAATGGGACTTATTTTTGTGAGCGCAAAAGTTTCTGTTTTTCAGCAGAGTCAAATCAACTATCACCCAACATGATCCCAAAGGCTTTACTTGGCACTTTATTGAAACAAAATCTATAAAGCATGATTACTACAGTAGCATAATCCTATGAACACGATGATTACAATGCTAACGAGGAGTGGTGTGTTGCAGCGTATTGTTGAGAAAGAGAGATTGAAGACGAAGGCGCTTGTGGAGGAGGCAAAAAGGGAGGCACAAAGGGAGGCGGCGGAGAGGGAGAGGGAGATGGAGGAGAGGACGGTTAAGCTGTTGGAGGAGGAGAGGAACCGGGACGACAGCGCTAACCAGGCCCTATACGAGCTCATCATGGTACGTTTCTCGTGCATATTAGCCCAATCATGCACGTAATGTTTGCAAGGACTATCTAATATGACTGACTCGTGAGAACCAAATGTGCAGACCATGTGCGAGAAAAACGGTCAGGCCCCTCCGCCGATGCCCCTAATTGCTCCGGCGACCACGGTGAGTTTGATTTGAATGGTCGTTTCTTACTACTATTCACATTTCAGTTTGCGAACTTGCTAACGAGACATTATTGGAAATGATCTTCGGTGCAGCATGGCTCCCGACAAGCATCGACCACTCCTTTTGCCAATGCCGGAACCCCGACCGGTCGTTCACCTCCGTCTGGCACTGGCGCAGCTCCGACCATTCCTACACCTCCGTGATAACTGTATTTTTCTTCTTATTTAGCGTGTTTAGTCCATTTATGACATAATTTAGCCTATTTAGTCCACAAATGACATAATAAGATGAAGAAAATCAAGGAAGAGGAAGGAGAGAAGGAATAGGAAGAAAATGAAGTTAGCTCTAAGTTATATCAAAAAGGGCATAATATGCTTAGTTAAATGGCATAATTAGGTAGGTAAGCTGAAAAATGGCATTTTTCTTTTTATTTAGCCTATTTAGTCCATTTATGACATAATTTAGCCTATTTAGTCCACAAATGACATAATAAGATGAAGAAAATCAAGGAGGAGGAAGAAAAGAAGGAATGGGAAGAAAAGAAGAAGAAGAAGAAGAAGAAGAAGAAGAAGAAGAAGAAGAAGAAGAAGAAGAAGTAGAAGAAGAAGAAGAAGAAGAAGAAGAAGAAGAAGAAGAAGAATAAGAAGAAGAGAAGAAGAAGAAGAAGAAGAAGAAGAAGAAGAAGAAGAAGAAGAAGAAGAAGAAGAAGAAGAAGAAGAAGAAGAAGAAGAAGAAGAAGAAGAAGAAGAAGAAGAAGAAGAAGAAGAAGAAGAAGAAGAAGAAGAAGAAGAAGAAGAAGAAGAAGAAGAAGAAGAAGAATAAGAATAAGAAGAAGAAGAAGAAGAAGAAGAAGAAGAAAAGAAGAAGAAGAAGAAGATCAAAGTTATATCTCATAATATGCTCCAAAATAAAGTTAGCTCTAAGTTATATCTCATAATATGCTTAGTTAGGTCAAAAATGGCATAATTAGCTAGGTAAGCTCAAAATGGCATTTTTCTTCTTATTTAGCCTATTTAGTCCATTTATGACATAATTTAGCCTATTTAGTCCACAAATGACATAATAAGATGAAGAAAATCTAGGAAGAGGAAGAAAAGAAGGAATATGAAGAAAAGAAGAAGAAGAAAAAGAAGAAGAAGTTCTTCTTCTAGTCTTCTTCTTCTTCTTCTTCTTCTAGTTTTCTTCTTCTTCTCCAAAATGAAGTTAGCTCTAAGTTATATCAAAAATGGCATAATATGCTTAGTTCACTCAAAAATGGCATAATTAGCTAGGTTAGCTCCATTTTACCTAAGTATTCTTACTTATTTTTCTTCATTTTCTTCTTCTTCTTCTTCTGATTCTAGTCTTCTTCTTCTAACTTTCTTGTTTCCCAATTTGAAGATTTAATTCACTATATGGAAGCTTGCATGAACGGAGTGCTTGTTTCCCTTTTCTTTTTTTCATTTGTATCGATGTAAAATGTGGAACTTGTTATATGGATGCATGGAACAATGTGTTGGATGAACATTGTGATGTTACTCTAATATGTCTGGATGGAACTCTCTTTCTTATTATGTATGTATGTTGTCATGGATGGAGCTATGTGTTGGATACATAATATGTCTGCTGTGTATGTGAAATAAAATATATATATGTATATCTGTGTGTGAATTCCTGTGATATTAAATGGATTCAAATAAAAACAGGGGATATGTAGCCTCTTTGCCATCCGCTAGCAGACGGCAAAGAGCTTCGCCGTCTGCTAGCAGACGACAAAGAGGACACATGGCATCTACATGTAAAACCAGGGAACACTGGCTGCCTATTTGGTCACTTTGTCGTCTGCCAGCAGACGACAAAGATCCAAATCACTTTGCCGTTCGCTGGCAGACGATATTGCTGGCCACATGGCAGCGGCCCAGTGTTGCCTAGCTGAGCTCTTTGCCGTCTGTCAGCGGACGACAAAGTGATTTGACTCTTTACCGTCCGCTGGCAGACGGCAAAGAGCGCCGTTAACCCCCTAATGGTTGTCATGCCACCGCACTGTCGTCCGTCTTCTATGCCGTCTGCTGGCCTTGGATGGCGGACGGCACAATCTGTCGGTGTACAAAAACAGGGGTACACCTATAACTGTGCACGGGCAGTCTGAGCCACGGGCACCACCATACCAAGCATGGCAAGGGAGGTGAGCCATGGTAAGACCGATGCTCAAGGGAACTAGAGCGACGCCAAGTCCAAGACCACGAAGAACAAAGGGGACGAAGCGGACTCCCCCGGCAAGATCCTTGCCAGGGGACAGTCTTAGCAACCCCGGCAAGACCCTTGCCGGGGCAACTCGCCCCACGCCCAAGGAGCAAATCACCCTTGAGTCCACTGCCCCTATGGGGCAAGGATTCGGGAGACATCCCGGTGGTGGCATGCAGATCTTTGTGAAGACATTCAAGATCAGATACACGCTATAAAAGATGACGACCCTTGGCGGGATCCCTGCCGAGGAAGAACACAAGGCCCCCGGCAAGCGCCTTGCCGGGGATGACAACAGGCGCCTCGGCAACACCCTTGTCGGGGCCCCGGCAAGACCCTTGCCGAGGACACCCGCGGGGCCACCACCAGGCCCACGCCGACTAAACCTCCACCACCGTGCGCATGCAGCTGCCAACCCAACCAGCTGGGCAGACACCTGCGTGGCGGCATGCAGATCTTCGTGAAGACCCACCACTGCGCCACCTCAGCTGCCTGCCTACCTACATGGCGCCACAGGCATTACTGGCCAGGGCGCGTGTCGACACAAGAAGGAGCGGCGACGGACGAGGCAGGTTTCTCCCCCGTCCCCGATGAAACAAGGACACCTAAGAAAGACGCATTAAATGCGCCTTGTCATGTAATGCGAGGGATAACCTTGCATCACTGTACCCTTTCCACCTCTTGTGTGCCACTGTGGCGACCCCTTGTCATGTAATGCGAGGGATAACGTGCATGAATATTAAAAAGTACTTCAAAGTTATGATACATCACATCATTGTTGTGGTCCTAACTAAAGATAAAACTTGTCTTGGTCGGGAACCTACAACGGCGAAGAAGAACGGGATGCCTAATCCCGGCGCTGGCCTTCCACCCTCTTGATTTCGTCGATACTGCTGATGATGGGCTTGATGCGCTCCTTGAGCACCGTGAGGTCCGTCCCATCCGGCAAGCTATCCATCGCGGCTTTGAAGTCGAGGTCGGGATTCCAGTACGCCATCTTGGTGAGGACCTTGGTCACGACCCTCCGGCAAAGTCGCCGGGCCTCCCCGGCCAGCGTGGCCGCCCTGTTGGAGTGAAGATAGGCCAAGGCTCCAAGGACGCCCTTGAAGAACTGGGTCAGCTTGGCGTTGACGGCCCCGCTGCGCTCCGGAGCATACCTCACGTTTGTCATCCCCATGATGGCCAACTGCGAGGTGACCCTGCCGGCGACGTCCTCCAGACGGCTGATCCACCTGTTTTCGCCCGCCACATAATCCTGGTGGGAGGAGGCCTCATCCGCCCGCAGCTGCTTCTCCTCCTCCAGGCTCCTGGTCAAGGTCTCCTCCCAAGCCCTGCTCTCCGACAACGTCTTCTCGAGATTCTCCAGCATCAGCTTGAGATCTCTGACGGAGTCTTGCGCTTCAGAGAGCTCCCCTGTCCTGCTGATGACCGCTCCTTGCGCCTCCACCAAGGCGCGGTTGAGCGTGCTCTTCTCGCCGGACAGCTTGAGGGCCTGCTCCTTCAGCTCGTCCCGCTCCACCTCCAACAACTTCACCTTGCCGGCGTGGGCCAGAGCCTGGGCATCGAGCGCCTCTTTGTGCCTCTGCTCCAGCTCGCGAGTCCGTCGCACGACAAGGGCCTCGAGCTCCTCATCCTTGCCGCGGAGCGTCGCGGCGAGCTTCGCCTCACGCACGGAGAGGTCCTCTTCCTGGGAATCCAACGCGGCTTGATGCTGGTTCCGGGCGGCCTCGGCCGCGGCAGCCAAGTTCGCCGCCTTTTCCTGGGCCTTCTTGATGTCGGCCATCTTCATGGTGAGCTCTACATCACGCTTGGCCAATTCCTCCTGAAAGGCCCTCTGCTCCTCGCGAGTCTGGTGAAACCAGGTCTGCGTCTCAGCAACGCGCGCCTTGAAGTCCACCTCCACCTTGTCCACCGTTGCCATCCTGGACTTAACCTTGTCCAGGCGAGAACGGTAGAGCACTTAGAGCTTTCGGAAATTGGCCCCCATGGCGCGGAAAAGCTGCTCTTCGGGAGAGCCATCACCGCCAACGCCCGGCTCATCGACCACCTCGAGCCTGGTGGCAGCAAGCACCTCGCCGTCAAAGGCTTCCCCTTCGGCGGGCGCTCGAGAACCTGACGCCCTTGGAAGATGGACGAAAAGATCGCCGCCCACCTTCAAGTACCTGCCGGGGCCCGAGGTTGAGGAGGAGGGAGGCTGATCATCAACCACCTCTTCCTCGGCGGTGGCCTGGCCGGCTTCCCTGGCAGGCCCACCGCTGGCACCCTCGGCAGACGCCTCGTCGGTCGCCTTGGTGGCCCCCGCAGCGGTGTCCTCGGTAGCATCCTTGGCGGCCTCGTCGGCGGCGACCTCGTCAGCATCTCTGGCTGCCTCTTCAGTGGCAATCCTGTCAGCCTCCACCGCGGCCTCCTCGACAATATTCCCCACAACAGTATCCACGTCCTCCATATCTATTGAAGGAGGGCCTGGGCAGTAATGGGAGCAATGAAGCCAAGAAAAGGGAATAAGGGAAAAACAGAGACGGAGGACAGGCGACTCACCAGTGCCAGGCTGTGAAGCAGGAGTCCCCTCCCCGCCGGCATTTGGCGCCGTGCCCAAGTCACCAGCGCCCAAGTTCCCCTCTTCCTCCATGGGTATGGGCTCCGTGCTTGATGCCCTTGCCGGGGACGCCCCTCGCGGCGGCGTAGTCGATGGGGGTGGTGTGTTGGGGGTAGCCCTCTGTGGCTCCTCCTGCTGCCGCTCCCCTCCCGCGAACCCGACAAGGTCAGCACCATAGCATCGAACCCTTACCACATGTCGATAAGAGGAGGGTGACGAACTTACGCTGGGGGCTGTGTTGGGGGCTGCTGTCCGGGCTGCTCAGCACCACCAGTGGCGACTTTGAAGCACCGGCCAGGGGCTGACAGCTCACCGAGGCCTTCGCCCTCTTCGCCCTCTGGGCCAACGTCTCTGCATCCCTCCAAAAGCAAAAACGGATCAGGAGATAAGTGACTTAATTCAGGGGAATGGAAATGGCAGTAAGGAACGGAGTACTTACTCGTCATCCATCTCCTCCTCTTCCGCCACTTTCCTTTTCCTCTTCGGGTTGAGAGGCCCAAGATCAAAAGGGAGCTCCACATCATCATCCGAGTCGGCATCTGCCGGAGGAGGCGAAGAAGGCGGGGTTTGTGCACGCCCAGATGAGGAAGGGACTGTTGCCTTCTTCTTCTTGGCGTCCTTCGTCAGCCTCTTCGCTGCCGTGGCCCTCGTGTGACGCCCGGACCCCTCCAGGGTCAATTGAGGCCGCGTAGCCCTGCCGGGACGGACCGGCTCACCGGAGCCAGACCGCCGCAGGACTCGCCCTCTTCCCCTGGCTGGCATCGAGCCCGCCGCCACATCCTCCTCCCCCGGCCACATCTTCGACAAGCGGAGCTCCCGTGTCGGCACTGCTAACCTCCCCGGAGGCTGCTGCCCATCGAGTGAGCTCCTCTTCCTCCGCAGCCGTTGCGGCCTTGTCCTCCACACCCCCGGCGCTGCCGGCCTACATGGCAAGCTGTGCCTCCCTCGCCCTAGTGGCGATGTAGTCCAATTCTGCCTGGGTGGTGTCCATGACAAGCCACCGCTTGGCGTCAGCACTGACACATACCTCGATCAAGGTGTCAAAGAATTGCTGCACATCAGCATCCTTCGGCTCCTTCCAGCTCGGGACAGGGCCGTGCGCGTTGCAGTCCAGCATCATAGCGATGATCTTGGACCGACGTGAATTATTGCACAACGGGACCACCCCCGCTGGCAGCTTGAAAAACAGCCCCTTGATGGCCTTGCCGACCTTTGCGGCAGCCCTCACGGCCTTGCTGGTCCGTTCGACCTCGCCGTCGTGACCCACATCAATTTGAAAAAGCCGCTGGCAGAAGTGGGCATGCACCATCACCATGAAGTTATGGTCGAGGCCAGGGCGGAGCCGCATAATGTCAGCCGGATTCGTAAAAAGCCAGCTGGCCTCCCCTTGTTGTGCAACGGGGCGATCCGGCGATGAATGAAGTCCTCCCCGATCATCTCAAGGGTGATTCTAGCCTGGGTAAGCCGGAGAATCCTGGTAGTGGCGATAGTGAGCCTCCCGTCGGTGACGTCGAGATCACTCCAGTCGTTGTCGCGGACTGGCGGCACTCGGCGGACCTTGCAGAATTCCGGCGGGTCTTCGTCTTCAATCTAGCACCACCGGCCACGCCATTCCTCCCACCGCTCCTTCACGACGCTGTCCGGGTACGCCCCCTTGGATCTTGGGATACATGTGACGCAACCAAAGACGGCGCCGCCCGGTTGGATCCGAGGGGAGAAATAATGGCGGAAGAGTGCCGTGTTGGGCTGCACCCCGGCAAAGCCTTTGCAAAGATGCGCGAAGAAAGCCATGCACGCCACTACGTTTGGAGTAAAATCCAAGAGGCGAAAGCCGAAGGTGTGCATAATGTCGCCGAAGAAATCGGAAAAAGGGGGACATAACCCGTAAGAAAGGTAATCAATGAAAAAGGGATACCGATTTGGGGCAGGATCGGCGCAAGCGGTAGGGATGACGCGCGTCGCCGGATGTCCCGAATTCTCTCCCCCCGTCTTCACTCCCCATAGAGGCCTGAAGGAGGCCCGGAGCTCATGAACATAAACCGTCGAGGGGAAGAAGAAGGCAGATTTCGTCCGGTCCCCCAATAGCGCACTCTCGGGCGGCTCCACGGTCCCAGCGCCCTTAGCCACCCCCTTGCCCTTGGTGGATTTGGGCGCCATGGCGGCTAAGAAAGTTGGAGAACTGAAGAAGGGGGATGACGAGACAACGACGGCGGGCGACGGCAGAAGCTTGGGAAGGAAGGAAGAGAGGAAACGGCGGCTCTGGGATTGGAGAAGGCATGAGGAGAGAGGAGAAAGTGAGCAGCGTGCCCACGGTTATTCCTTCTTATGGGGGAAAACGCAGGCCGCCTCCTTTCACATTAACTGTGATGTGACGCATGCCCGCGGGAACCAACCCCACGCATGCCGCCCACGTCACACACGCCTCCCCACGCCGCGCCACGCGCGGGAGTCGTGGGAAGCGCAGCGCGCGAAGAATCTTACCACAGTAAAAAAACCGCCCCGCCTGCCCGCGCACCGTTTCTGGGCCTGGCCCAACAACACGTTGCGCTTATGTGTGGCCCAGACCCGGGGGCTCCTGTCGGTATACAAAAAGAGGGGTACACTTTTTGTACCCCTATAACTGTGCACGGGCAGTCTAAGCCACGGGCACCACCATACCAAGCACGGCAAGGGAGGTGAGCCATGGTTAGACCGATGCTCAAGGGAACTAGAGCGACGCCAAGTCCAAGACTACGAAGAGCAAAGGGGACGAAGCGGACTCCCCGGGCAAGATCCTTGCCAGGGGACAGTCTTAGCAACCCCGGCAAGACCCTTGCCGGGGCAACTCGCCCCACGCCCAAGGAGCAAATCACCCTTGAGTCCACTGCCCCTATGGGGCAAGGATTCGGCAGACATCCCGGTGGTGGCATGCAGATCTTTGTGAAGACATTCAAGATCAGATACACGCTATAAAAGATGATGACCCTTGGCGGGATCCCTGTCGAGGAAGACCACAAGGCCCCCGGCAAGCGCCTTGCCGGGGATGACAACAGGCGCCTCGGCAAGACCCTTGCCGGGGCCCCGACTAGACCCTTGCCGAGGACACCCGCGGGGCCACCACCAGACCCACGCCGACTAAACCTCCACCACCGTGCGCATGCAGCTGCCAACCCAACCAGCTGGGCAGACACCTGCGTGGCAACATGCAGATCTTCGTGAAGACCCACCACTGCGCCACCTCAGCTGCCTGCCTACCTACATGGCGCCACAGGCATTGCTGGCCAGGGCGCGTGTCGACACAAAAAGGAGCGGCGACGGACGAGGCAGGTTTCTCCCCCGTCCCCGATAAAACAAGGACACCTAAGCAAGACGCATTAAATGCGCCTTGTCATGTAATGCGAGGGATAACCTCGCATCACTGTACCCTTTCTAACTCCTGTGTGCCACTGTGGCGACCCCTTTTTTCTATAAAAGGAGGCCCGAGGCAACCAGGGGAGGGATTCGGCTTTTTGGAGCTCCTGACGCCCCATAGCTAGCTCAAGAACACAGATATACAATCAACCAAAGCAGGAGTGGGGTTTTACGCATCCTCGCGGCCCGAACCTGGATAAACGAACCGTGTGCTATCTGTTTGATCCGCTCTTCTCACGACCCCGCGCCCCGCTAACCGTAGTTGGGATTCTTGTGATCCCATAGGTGTCGTTCCCACCGACACAATCCTTTGCCGTCCGTTTCCAGGAAACGGACGACAAAGAAGACCTTCGCTGGCACGTGTTCAGACGGACTGTTTGCCGTCTGCTGGCGGACGGCAAAGAAGTTTGCCATCCATGATCCTGCCTTTGCCGTCTGCCATGGCAGACGGCAAATAAGCTGCTTCCAGTAGTGCAGGGTGCCCCGAGGGGGCACAACCCACCTGGCGTGCCCAGGTGGGTTTTGCCCACCTCGATGGCCTCCCATACCCCTTCATTGCACTATAAATTCCCAAATATTTCGAAACCCATCGGGGTTAACCTCGATCAAAAGTTCTACCACCGCAGGGCTCCGTAGCCACTGAAAACCAATCTAGACCCGTTCTGGCAGCCTGCCGGAGGGGGGGAATTATCTCCGGTGGCCATCTTCATCATCCCTGCGGCCACCACGATGAGGAGGGAGTAGTCCACCCTAGGGGCTGAGGGTTTGTACCAGTAGCTATGTGTTTTATCTCTCCCTCTCGTGATCTATATCATGGGCTTTGTTAATATAGTTGGATCATATGATGCTTCTCCCCTATATACTCTCGTTGTGATGAATAGAATCTTTACGCTTTGAAGTTTTGTCATGTCGGATTGAATATTCAGAGATGAGAACACATGATATATGTCCTGCGGTATGAATACTTGATGTGATAATTGGGGTATCTTATTGATTCACTTGATATATGTTATGGCATTCAACACGCGGATTCCCGCGGTGATATTGTGTTAACCTATGCATAGGGGTTGATGCATGTTTCTCTCCGGTAAAAATTTGGGGTCTTCGCAAGTACGGACCCTAGGCCTTGTTTTCAAGCATTGCAATACCGTTTTTTTGCCCATTTAGTAATTGCTACCTTGTTGTTTTTATTTATTCAGATTATAAAAATATATTTCTACCATCAATATCACACTTTTATCACCATCTCTTTGCCGAACTAGTGCACCTATACAATTTTCCATTGTATTGGCTGTGTTGGGGACACAAGAGATTTCTTGTATTTGGTTGCAGGCTCGTTTGAGGGAGACCACCTTCATCTTGCACCTCTCACGGATTGATAAACCTTAGGTCATCCACTTGAGGGAAATTGCTACTGTCCTACAAAACTCTGCGCTTGGAGGACCAACACGTGTCTACAAGAATAAAGTTGTGTAGTAGATATCAAGCTCTTTTCTGGCGCCGTTGCCGGGGAGGTGAGTGCTTGAAGGTATATCTTTAAATCTTGCAATTGAATCTTTTAGTTTCTTGTTTATCACTAGTTTGGGTTATAATAGAAAACTACATAAAAATATAATTTAGGTTGCATCATGTTATTGATCATCTTCATAATATCTTTCATAAAAGTGATGGAAAGGAAAATTGTGCTCAATTGTTAGAACAAGAAGTCAATAAAATGGTTGGCACAAAATATTTGAATGATGAGCATGATTGCAACGTTGTTGGTATGAATTCTTTGAATATCCATGATGTTAACGATACGCAAAGTCCCAACCTTTGGGAGGCTATGTTTAATGGAGATGATCTTTTTCGTCCCCCTACTTTGATTGATTAAATTTATTGTGATGATTGCATGCCTCCTATTTATGATGACCATAATGATGAAAGTGGATTTGGAAAGGTCATGACTTTATTTAATGACGAATCCACTATGTTGGAAGAAGTCACAATTGATTATGACAAAAAAGTTCCAATTTATGATGATTATGGTGATGACATGTATGCTATAAAGAATTATGATAACCATGAAACTTGTCACCATGATTTTAATTTTCAATCTCATGATAGTTATTTTGTTGAGTTTGCTCCCACTACTATTGATGAGAATAATTTTTCTTATGTGGAGAGTAATAAAATTTCTATGCTTATGCACCATGAAAAGAATGCTTTATGTGATATCTATATTGTTTAATTCATTCATGATGCTACTTAAAATTATTATGAGTGAGGAACTTATGCTTGTAGGAATTGCAATAATATCAAGTTTCCTCTCTATGTGTTGAAAATCTTGAAGTTGTGCTTGATTTTCCTTCCTATGCTACTTGATTCTTGTTCCCATAAATTGTTTGATCACAAAATCCCTATGTATAGGAAATGGGTTAGGCTTAAATGTGCTAGTCATATGCTTCATGATGCTTTCTTTATGTTTCAACTCTTATCTTTTATGCGATCATCATTGAAATCATCATGGCTACCTAAAAGGCATTAAAGAAAAGTACTTGTTGGGAGACAACCCAACACTTTTACCTACTGTTTTTGTGTGTTAACATGATTATGCTACTGTATTGATCATCTTTTATTGCTTTTGTTTCAATAAAGTGTCAAGTAAAGCCTTTGGGGTCATGTTGGGTGATAGTTGATTTGACTCTGCAGAAAAACAGAAACTTTTGTGCTCACGAAAATAAGTCTCATTTTTAACAGAAGAGTGGTATTGAGTTGATTCTTTTTACAGAAGTTTAATATACAAATTTCTCACGTATTATAATTTTTTTGTAATTTTGTAAGTAGAAGAACTATGGTTTGAGTCCAGATAACTACAGAATGTTCTGTTTTTTGACAGATTGTGTTTTCAATGCATAGTTTGCTTGCTTTCTAGTTTCTATGGTTTATATTGCTCAATATAAATTGTGGAAATGATATGCTACATTAGAAATTGTGTGGAAACAATTATGAATCTTGTCTTTGACAGTACCAAAGAGAAATGGTTTGCTCTTTACCATACTAACCTATCTCACGAAGTACCGTTAAGTTTTGTGTGATTGAAGTTTTCAAGTTTTGGGTGAGATGATGATATGAGGAGAATAAGGAGTGAAAAGACCCTAATATTCGCGATGCCCAAGGCACCACAAGGTAATATTCAAGGAATATCCAAGCAACTAAGCTTGGGGATGCCCGGAAGGCATCCCCTATTTCGTCTCCAACATTATCGGTAACCTCACTTGGAGCTATGTTTCATTCGTCACATGGTATGAGTTTTACTTGGAGCGTCATTATTTAGTTAGGATTTTCTTGATGTTATTTGTAATAATGTTTTGCATCTTTTATTTCAATTAAAGTGGCATTGATAGCCTTTGCCATGCTTACCTTGCAAGTATACATGTTGCTGTTTGGAAACAGAAAGTTTATCGATGTTGCAAAATTCCCGAGAAAAGTCAGAATGTGATAAAATGTTGACACTTTTTTGCATAATAAGCTCTGATAAATTTCTACAGTGTGGTAGAATTTCATAATGTTTGGAGTTGAATAAGTATTGATACTCTTGCATTCTATACAGACTGTGTTGTTTTGGCAGATTGCTGTTATGTTTGCATTGTTTGCATATGTTTGCTAGTTTAATGATCTTATTTGAGGATAGGAGTATTAAATATGAAGAGGCATTTAGTATGCAATGTTGAATAATAATTTTAGTGATTTTCTACAGTAGATAATGATAAAGTTTTTGCATTGGTTTATACTAACTTATTTCATGAGTTCTTGTTGAGTTTTGTGTGGATGAAGTTTTTAAGATTTAGGAAAACCGTGATATAAAAGGAATTAAGGAAACACAAAAGCTCAAGATTGGGGATGACCAAGGCATCCCAAGATAATATTTCAAGAAGTCTCAAGCATCTAAGGTTGGGGATGCCCCGGTAGGCATCCCACCTTTCTTCTTCAATAATTATCGGTTAGTATCGGTTGAGCCTAAGTTTTTGCTTCTTCACATGATGTGTGCTATTATTGGGATGTCATTTTATTTTGTTTTGCTTGATGTTTTAATAAAATACTTAGATCTGAAAGATTTAAATAAGAGAGAGTCCACACATAGCTGTCTATTTACTTAACTACTCATTTGATCTTCACTTATATCTTTTTGGAGTAGTTTGTCATTTACTCTTGTGCTTCACTTATATCCTATGAGTAAATTGTTGAATAAATTGAATGTCATAAAGTTGAAATCATATCATGCCTAGTGGTAGCTTCCCATCGGGTTTAGAAAATGAAACCTTTTGAGGCTTGACAATCACAATATTGGTCATACAAGCAATTCATGAATAATTAGTATAAGGAAGAGAACTTTCACATCCAAATACACTATCTTGGAAATATTTTGTGACTGTGAGCCCCCATCAAAATATTATATGCCAAAATTGTTGACGTTGGACAAGGAAGACAACGTAATGATTTATGTTTGTCCATATTCACATAGAAGTCATATTTTCATATATCCTTCAACATGTGGTGCTTGCTCCCCATCTTTGCTAGCCAAAAATTCCGCACCAAGTAGAGATACTACTTGTGCATCCAAAAACCCTTAAACCCAAATCTTATTTTCAAGAGTCCACTATATCTACCCATATGCGGTATTCTTTTGCCGTTCTAAGCAAATTTGCATCTGCCATTTCTAATTTTCAAAATAGACTTCTCTTTTGTGTGTTTGTTTCACTCGTGGAGCGGTGAGGGGAGGCTAATATTTTCCATGCTTGATGTGTTATTCTCAGGATGAGTGTTTATTCACTTGTCATTGGACGATAGTAAGGCAAAGGTATTAGGGATGCCCATTCCCGAAAAGCAAAAATGAATTTACTTTATGTTGTCAAATAATAAATTCCTTGGAAAGTGTTGGTATGGAGGGCACCCGTGGATACGGTTAGCCATGGAAAGTGAAAGTATGGTGGAAAAAGGAATAAACTTTATTTTCTGTCTGGGAACCGCCTATGATATATCTAGCATGGAAAGTGTTGGGAACTCTAAGTCGTTTTCGTTGGTGGGATGGATACACCTCCCAAAATGTTTTTATCTCTAAGTTTTTCTCTTTGAGCTCTGGCACCTCTACAAATCCCTACTTCCCTCTGCGATGGGACTATCTTTTACTTTTATGTATTTACTTTTAGGCAAAGAGTCAAAGTTTTTCTCTCTATTCCCTTTTTATTTTTCTCTTTTGGCAAGCATCATGTGGTGAGGAAAGATCTAGGCACATATGTCCAGTTGAATATGGGTAGCATGAGTTATTATTCATGACATCACCCTTTAGGTGAATACATTGGTGTAAGTGCATCTAGTGCCACCCCTAGTTGGTTTTGGAGTATTGACAACAAACCTGGTGGAGGTACTAACGTGTTTGTGAGAATTGCAGGATAACACAGGTAGTAGTCCCTCATTGATTCGGTTTACCTACCGGAGATGACCCCTAAAAATGTATGAAGACATTGACGACAATGATGGTATATGAAGATATTCAGATTGAAGACTATGACATGAGAAGACATTGAGCGAAGACTATGGAGCGCGAAGACTTAGTCGTTTCGTTGTTTCCTTTTCTTCTTTGTTGAATCATAGAAACCACCATACTGTTAAGTAGGGTCCAAGTGAACAAAGTCAGAGTGAATGAAGTGATGCTCAACCAAAATCCTATGTCTTCGAGCGAAGACAATGAGAGCAAATCTTATCCAGAGCTGGATGAGTCAGCTTTGCTTGTAGCCCAAGTAAAGTTGTCGTGTGTGTTTGAAATATGACCATTCGAACACGTGTCAGTTCCTTAGTGACCCAGGGTCATTTCGGACAAATCAGGTCGGGTTTCCTAGTGGCTATAAATAGCACACCCCCTACACCATAAATTGGTGGCTGCTCAGAGTTAGTGCACGGCTTTTGTCGTTTTGAGAGCAACCCACCTCGAAGCTTTTGAGAGAGAGAAATCCTTGCGAGGACAAAGCCCAAACACCCAGAGCCAAAGAGTGTTAGGCATCACTGAAGTCTTTCTTTCTGCGTGACCTGAAGACTTATTACACTTGAGGACTGTGAATCCTCTAGCCGGTTAGGCGTCGCGTTCTGAGCATCCAAGAGTCATTATGGATCGCCGGTGAACGAAGTCTGTGAAGGTTTGGAAGTCTACCTTGAAGACTTACCAGAGTAATTGGGCGAGGACTGGGTGTCCTTAGCTCAAGGGGAATAAGGTGAAGACGTGGTCTCCTGAGTTGAATCTCAGCCTGCCTAACCAGACGTACAGTTCTCACAGCAACTGGAACTGGTCCAACAAATCCTGTGTTCTCATCAAGTGACTGGTTCTATCGTCTCCCTCTCATTACTTACAGTTTGTCTTCGTGAAATCATTGCCTGATTGTCGTACCTGTTTGACTTCATTGCTTGACTACTATTTTTGTTTGGCTTCATACTATCTTCCATCCTGATCTTTACTACCTAGCTGCTATTAGTCTTCGTGATTTCACTTCATTGTATACTTGACTATGGCTTGCTTAGTGTAATCTACCTTCCGCTGCATATCAATAGGTTCATTTCTATTGTTTGTCTTCGAAATTTCCATGTTTTGAAGAATTTCATAAAAATCGCCTATTCACCCCCTCTAGTCGATAACTAGCACTTTCAATTGGTATCAGAGCAAGGTACTCCCTTGTTTTAGCTATGTCGACTGCAGGGATAATCAAAGTCTCTGCTGCATGCCCCGTCTTTGATGGAACTGAATATCCCTACTGGAAGAATAAGATGCGCATGCATCTTGAAGCCATTGATGTCGACCTCTGGTGTGTCGTCAAGAATGGCGTTCCCAAGACTGGTGAAGGTGTCACCCCTGCTGATGTCAAGAAGTTCATTCAACTAGACTCTACTGCCAAGAACATCATCTGTGGTCATCTGACCAAAGGACAGTATGGCCGTGTGAGTGCTCTGGAGACGTTGAAGCGAGTCTGGGACTGGCTCTCAAAGGTCAACGAAGGCGTCTCAACACAGAGAGATGAAAGGATCAGTGTTCTTCGCAACCTCTTCCACCGCTTCAAGAGAAATGACAATGAAAATGTACAGCTTACGTTTGATCGCCTCACTGACATCACAAATGAGCTTCGTGCTCTCGGCGCTACTGAGATTACCAAGCATGAAATCGTCAAGACACTACTGAGATCACTTGACAGCTCCTTTGACACCCTTGCCCTCATGATTCAAGAACGTCCTGACTTCAAGACACTCGATCCATCTGATATACTTGAGAGGCTCAACACACATGAGTTCCAGCTATCTGAGAAAAGAGATATCTATGGGTCTAGCTATGGCCGAACTCGAGCTATGAAAGCAAAGGCTGTTTCCTCATCTGAAGAAGAATCTGACTGCAGTTCTGACGATCCTGAAGACATTGGAAAGGAACTTGCTACGCTTGTGAAGAAGTTTCAGAAGTTCACTAAGAAGAAGGGCTTCAGAAAGTCTTCACGATCCAGCTCAAGAAATGATGAAGCTTCCACTTATGACCACAAGAAGAGAACATGTCACAAGTGCAAGAAACTTGGACACTATATCTCTGAGTGTCCACAATGGGACAATGAGAAGAAGAAGAAAAAGAGCAAGGAATATGATTCTGATGACAAGAAGAAGAAGAAATCTTCAAAGTCTTCTTCCAAGTCCTCATCCAAGTCTTCATCCCATAAGAAGAGCTCATTTGGCAAGGCTCGTGCTTTTGTTGGCAAGGAAATGGATTCAGCAGAGGAGTCTGCTTCAGAGGAGGCAGAAGTGGAGTCTGAGGAGGAATCCGACCCCGGTGTTGCAAGTCTGGCTCTGGACACAGCCTACGTTGCCAAGTCCATCTTCAACACTGAAGACAAAGACTCCCTCACCAACGCTGAAGCTAATGACAAGGACGACTCTGCTCCCACCTACTGCTTCATGGCACGTGGTGCCAAGGCAAAATCACACGATGCTTACTTTCAAACATCTAGTGAAGATGACTCTGATTGTGAATCCAAACCCAGCTACAAAACACTTGCTAAAATTGCAACTGAACAATAAAAGGCTATGGAACATACTCAAAAACTGTTAGACAAAAGCGATGACCTGTTGGACGCGGAAATGACCCGTTCACAGTCCTTAGTTGAAGACATAAAAAATCTTCATGCTAAGTACCAAGAACTTGAAAGTCGTCATGAAACGCTCTCAACCACTCATGAAAAGCTCTCCTATGATTATCTTCAAAGGAAGCAAGAGCTTGAGAAATTGAGAGTGGCTCATGAAGATCTTCAAAAAGAGAATGAGTCACTTCGCGCTCAAGAGATCAGTCCCGCTTAGGATGGATTTGAACCCCCATGTCTAAAATGCCTTGAGCGTGACAACGCTACCTCTGTTGCTGAATGTTCTACTGCTGCTACTGTTGCATTGTCTTCAACTGTTGATGTGGCAACTAACCCCTCTGCTGAGGATACCACTACTATTGCTGATGAAAATGCTAGGTTGAAGACATTGCTTGAAATAGGGATATACAAAATTCTCAAAGGGCATCAGACACTATGCGATATCCTCAAAAAGAAGATTCTGAACCGAAACCCCAGGAAAGAGGATGTTGGGTTCGAGAGGAAAATGAACGTTGATGGTTCCTACTGGAAGCCTGAGCAGTACCCCAAAACCACTTGGGTTGCTGCAAAGGGACCTTCAGTGGACCCATCCACCTTATGTTGCTTTACCTGTGCTAACCCTGTTGTCATTGATGAATCCCTTGATGCAAACTATAAACTGTTTAAGAATTAGAATGGTGAAGTGTTTGTTAGGTATATTGGTACTAACTGCAGGAATAGACCACCTATGAAGAAGATCTGGGTTCCCAAAAGCTGTCTTGAAAATCTTCTAGTGAATTTCATCATGACACCACCTAGGAAGAAGACAAACCCTAGACCTAAGGCTTCATATGGCCCAAAGGCTTCATACAGACAGTGGACTCACCTGAGTCACCCTAACGCCAATGTTTTGCAGGGAAACCATACCCAGACTTATGAATATGAGCGTGTGTCTTCAAACCGCTATGTTCATAGAACTAAGAACTTTTTCTGCTTATTCATATGAGTATCGTTCTTCTCCTGGAAGGCTATTTGCTAGGGCATCAAAGCCAAAGTTCTCAGATGCTGCACTTAGACTCATTGCTTCTAAGCCATCCCTGAAGATGTGGGTGGTTAAGAAGAATTAACTTTCTTTTGCAGGGTAAGGTCTCCAGCCGGAAATCAAAGGCGTCTAATGCCATTGCTGGGGACCTAAAACATCTTGTAGGGCGCAGGATCATATGCCCAAATGGTCTTACTATGTATTTTGTTCCTGAATCATTTGCCATACATCCTATCAGTCCTAATCTTGATCTGAGCTTCAATAATCCTCTTGCCCGTCAAATGTTTATGCTTCACAATACTCTTGGTGAAGCCTATCCCCCGAACTGTATTGTAGGGTATGACACCTCATGCTTCAGAATGGATTATCGACAGCGGATGCACTAATCATATGACTGGTGATCGAAGTCTTCTCATGGACTCAACCTTACGTCCATCTGACAAGAGTCACATCACATTTGCTGACACTGGTAAAAGCAAGGTATTGGGTCAAGGTAGAGTTGAAATCTCACAGGATCAGCACATGGATAAAGTGATGCTTGTTGAATACCTTGGTTTCAACTTAATGTCTGTCTCAATGCTTTGTGACTTGAACATGATTGTGATATTTGGAAAATATCATTGCCTTGTAATAATGGAATCTGACAAGTCTCTAGTCTTTGAAGGGTACAAGAAAGATGATCTGTACATGTTAGATTTCTCAGCAGGGCTGCAGCTTGTTGTATGTCTTCTTGCAAAAACTTCAGAGTGCTGGCTCTGGCATCGCAGGCTAGGGTATGCTGGCATGAGAAACTTACACACTCTCGCAAAGAAGAAGCATGTCATAGGCATCAAGGGCTTCATGTTCAAGAAGGATCATTTGTGCGGTGCCTGCGAAGCTGGAAAGATGACTAGGGCCAAGCATCCCTCGAAGATAGTCATGACGACATCTCAACCCTTCGAGCTGCTACACATGGACTTATTTGGCCCTACTCACTACTCTACCCTCACAACAACTGCTTGTCTCTATGGCTTCGTCATTGTTGATGATTATTCAAGATATACATGGGTGCATATTGTTCTCTTCAAGACTGAAGTGCAAGATGTCTTCAGACGCTTCGCCAACCATGCCATGAACAACTATGGTGTCTAGATCAAGCATATCAGAAGTGATAACGGCACTGAGTTGAAGAACACCAGACTTGATCTTTATCTGGATACAATGGGAATCACTCATGAGTTCTCAGCTGCCTACACACCTCAGCAGAATGGCATCGTGGAGCGCAAGAATAGAACCCTCATTGAGATGGCTCAAACAATGCTCGATGAATACAAGACACCTAGAAAGTTCTGGCCTGAAGCTATTGACACTGCATACCACGTCATCAACCGTGTTTATATTCACAAGCTTCTGAAGAAAACATCCTATGAACTCCTCACTGACAAGAAGCCAAATGTCAGTTACTTCAGAGTATTTGGAGCTAGGTGATAGATCAAGGATCCACATCACAAATCAAAATTTTCTCCGAAAGAAGCCAAATGCTCGGCTACGGAAAAGGCTCGCACTCTTACAGAGTCTTCAACCTCTTTCTCTATAAAATTGTTGAAACTGTGGATGTGAGATTCGATGAAACCAATGGTTCGCAAAGAGAGCACTTGCCAAATGTGCTAGATGAAGTTCCACCCAGTGAATCAATCAAGCTAATGGGAACTGGTGAAATCGTGTCGTCTGAAGCACAACCTGAAGAGGAACTTATCATTTCTGCACCTAATCAACCTGAAGAAAATGCTCAGCCCGAAGACAATCCTCCCAATGATGACAATGATCAGCTAGAGCAAAATCTTCGTCCAGTTCATCCTCGTGTTGGAAATGAAGTACAAATCGAGAAGATAATTGATAGCATCAATGCACCTGGTCCACTTACTCGCTCAAGAGCAACACAGTTAGCAAATTTCTGTGGGCACTTTGCCTTTGTGTCAATATCAGAGCCCAAGAAAGTTGCTGAAGCCTTTATGGAACCTGAATGGATTCAAGCTATGCAAGAAGAGCTTCAAGTTCAAGATGAACAATGTTTGGGAACTTTTCAAGAGTCCTGACCCTCGCAAGCATAACATAATAGGCACAAAATGGATATATCACAACAAGCAATATGAGCATGGTCAAGTTGTCGAAAACAAGGCTTGTCTTGTTGCTCAAGGATATACTCAATTTGAAGGAATTGACTTCGATGAAACATTTGCTCCTGTGGCTAGGCTTGAAGCTATTCGCATACTGCTAGCCCATGCAAATCATCACAACATCTTGCTATATCAAATAGATGTGAAGAGTGCATCAACAGCAAGATTGAAGAAGAAGTGTATGTTGCGCAACCTCCTGGCTTTGAAGATCCAAAACATCCTAATATGGTGTACAAGTTGAACAAAGCACTATATGGCCTCAAACAAGCTCCTCGCACTTGCTATGATACGCTCAAAGACTTCCTGAAGAGCAAAGGCTTCAATCCTGGTTCCCTGGATCCCACTCTCTTCACGAAGACATATGATGGTGAACTGTTTGTGTGCCAAATATATGTGGATGACATTATCTTCGGCTACACCAACCAGAAATACAGTGATGAGTTTGGACACATGATGCAAGAGCAATATCATATGTCCATGATGGGTGAGCTGAAGTTCTTCCTTGGTCTTCAAATTCGTCAGCAAAGAAATGGCATCTTCATATCTCAAGAGAAATACCTCAAAGATTGCCTGAAGAAGTTTGGAATGCAAGATTGCGAAGGATACACGACGCCAATGCCAGCTAAACACCATCTGGGTCAGATATTATGCTTAGTGTTTGCATGTGTGCTCGATTCCAAGCGGCACCAAAGGAATCGCATCACTTAGCTGTGAAGCGAATTCTTCGATATTTGGCTTACACCCCAACATTAGGATTACGGTATCCAAAGGGCTCAGAGTTTGATCTGGTTGGATTTTCGGATGCTGATTATGCTGGTGACAAGGTGGATCGCAAGTCTACATCAGGCACATGTCACTTTCTGGGACGATCACTTGTCTGTTGGTCTTCAAAGAAGCAGAACTGTGTATCACTCTCCACTGCTGAATCTGAATACATTAGTGCTCGATCTTGCTGTGCTCAGCTTCTATGGATGAAGCAAACTCTCAAGGACTATGGCATCCATCTGAAACAAGTACCACTCTACTGCAACAACGAAAGTGCCATCACGATTGCCAACAACACAGTTCAGCACTCGAAGACAAAGCACATTGAAATTCGTCATCACTTTCTCAGAGATCATGTCATGAAGGAAGATATTGATATCATACATGTCAACACTTAAGAGCAACTGGCAGATATCTTCACTAAGCCCTTGGATGAGAAAAGGTTTTGCAAGTTACGGTGTGAGCTAAATATCTTGGAATCCTCAAATGTCCTATGATCAGGCACACATCCTAACACTTATGCATGTAGATGACTTAGATATGCAACACACGAAGTAAAGTATATCTTCAGTCAATGAAGACATACATTCTTAGTGTGAATACAGTAATGTGGAATTTGACTTCGGAGCGCCACGATAATTGTGCGCCGTTTCTGGGTCTAATACTTCCTATACGGTGGGTAACACCACCACCAAATTTTTCTATTTGAAGTTTTTGTTCTTTTCATGGCGTTACTTTTACTATGTCTTCACATTTGGTTTGTCTTCGATTATCTTCACACTGTTGACTTGGTTGCATTTGGATATATATAAGTATTCTGTCCTCTACAACATTCACTTATAGCTATGTCTTCTCTGTTGAATCTTTTGAACTAAGTGAATGTGATCGGACCCTAATCTCTCTATGCTTACTACCTCAAACTCTATCTATCCAAATCATATGCATTCTGTTGAAACTGTCGAATGTCTTCTCTGCATCCTTGTCAGCAGAAGATACAGAGACAAACGTTAAGTTTTTTTTAAATGCTCTATCCTTATTGCCTGAAATCCGGAGAAGCCGGAACGACCATCCGACAGTTCAGGCGGGCGTGGGAACGTGGGACAACTCCAAGTATGTTGCATGCTTGCCACGTGTTCCTCAGATGTGAATCGCTAGGGGCACCTGCGTAGTTGCGTTGTGCCGCATCCTTCCTTATAAATACATGTCCCCGTACCGTCAAGGAAACCTTCTTCCACCTCTCCACCTCGTAAAAACCCTAGCGCCACCACTAGCTCTCGACGACGCTGACGACGAAGCGCTTAGCTGCCGCGACCTCTCCGACGCCGTCCTCACGCCGGCCACGGACATCGTCCTCTCTGCCGCCGCCGTAGGTGTCCTTCGTCGCCAAGTTAGGGCACGATGGATTGAACTGCTCGGTCTCCAACTCTTCCCATCTAGAAGTTCATCGTGTGGTAAATAAAAACTCACTTTTTATCGTCACATTGATCCTATGGATTCATCCTTTTTACCAAAAGTGGTTTCTGTGACTTCAAACTTGGATCTGTCTAGTTCTACATATCATACTGTGCCAAGCATCTTCACTTATGCATCTAAACTAGTTAGATTCCTCACTTGTACCTATTCCTGGATTCATACAAATCTGGAACCAACTTCAAACACATAAGTGAATGTCTTCGCATCATGAGGTCAATGTCTTCAAACTAATTTATCTTCAAAATCTTCTGAGAATGCATATAACCTCTCCCCTTCCCTCGCGTCTCTAATGCTGTCACAGGTACATGTCCGTGGGAGAATCCCTTGGTTCCCAGTCTGCATTCATTTGCAGAATTCTTACAGCATCACATTAACTCTCCCGAAGCCAGTTCTTGTCGGACCAGCAAGCGGAAGCCTTTGAAGCCTTTGACAGAGTTGAAGCCTTTCAGTCTAAACTTCATGGCAACAGAGAAATCAACAAGGAAGGGTGGCAGACAGTGCCGTGGGGGAACATCAAGAGATTTGCTTGATGACCTCTCAGAGTTGTACAAGACAGATCCAGAAGAGGTTTACAATCAGCACAAGACATGAATCCAATGGATTCAAAGATATTGGGCCGAACAATGGTTTAAATACAAGTTCGTGACCCAGGAGTATGCTGAGAAGAATGCCATCAAGAGTTCTTGGGGTGATATTCTCTTCCGAAGTCTTCCACCCAATAATAGAACTGAAGCTATTGCCCAGGGTTTCTATCCCTGTATGGTCCGTGGACCACAGCCTGACAATGCCGACCCATCATCACTGCCCTGGTGTCGTGACGATAATCTCTTCAAGAGCAACTTCCAGCACGCAAAGGCATCAACCAAGGAAAATAAGAAGTCATTGGGGCTAGACTTCAACCCTGGTCCTTCTGCTCCCCGGGCCGATGGCATACGCGATGCTGAACCCAATATCATCGGACACTTCTACAACCTTGATGGCCTCATCATTCACATTTCCGTTCAAGGTGCCAAAGTGGATCATTCTGATGATGATGCCGACACTGATGAAGCCCCAGCTCCTACTCCAAAGCCGCAGAAGCAAAAGAAGGCTAAAGCTTCAAAGTCAGTTGTTGCTCCAAAAGCTTCACATGCGAAGCCTCTGGCCACTGCTCCACCTGCACCAAGTGTGCAGTCTGAAGATCTCTCTCGGGTCTCCAAGACCGAGACAAAGAAAAAGAAGAAACCCATGCACTCCTCCAGTTTTGCACTGACTCCTGCTGCCGTTTTACGAAACGAAAATGAAGCTATTGATCTGTCAAGTGACGACGATCTTACCAATGACGCTCTTGAGATGTTGATTAAGAGCAAGCAGCAGGCGGAAATCTTCAATGATCTTCCCCTCTTTGATGTTGAGATTCTGAACAAGTTCATTGATGACTGGTTTGAAAATCCAGAACTCAGTTTTGACGATCTACAACTTCCAATTGGCCTGAGCGTCTCCTTCCAAGGCGCCATTGCTTGTGAGTTAGCTCTTGCTCAGAAAATTGTTGAGCTGAATCACAAGATAGATTTTGAAAAAGCTTCGTTCAAGAAGCATATGACCAAGCTCAGTGTGAAGGATGTGCAGAACATCAAGATCATGCTACATGAGCTCAAGGAAGCCTTTCGCATGAAACGTGATGAAGCCCAAGGATCTCGTGAGCGCATCAAGCTTTTAGCTGCCAAATGTGTGCAAGCTTACAATGAAGCTGAAAAACACGAGGCTCTTATGCATCCTGGCATCGACCGCAGGATGGCTGCCAAGAAGAAGAAGCCATTTGTTGACCAATCTGAACCTTCAAGGCGGGAAGATCCTCGCATTGTCTTCCCAAGTAGTATGTCCGGCTCGAAGCCAAAGTTCAAGTCAACCGCTTCAGAACTGAAGAAGACGAGGGCTGCCGAGGCTGAAGCCAGAAAAAGGAAAAATCCTGAAGCATCTGATGACGCACCCTCCAAGAAGAAGCGCAAAACCAGGAAAGATCGGGCTGCTCCCACAGAGCCCCTTGTTGTCGAGCCAATCTCGGTTGCTCGTCCTGACTCTTCTCACCAAGAACGACGTATGATAGTTCATGAGCCTGCTTCCACAGAGGTTCCAGAAGCTGAAGATATTCCAACTGTTGACGCCACCGCAGCTGAAGACATTGGTCACCATGACAATGTTGAAGATGATGAAGTTCTTCCTCGGATCGAACACAACGTGGTATCATCGCCTGTTCTTACGAACAGCCAACTCATCAGCATTGGTCGTCCTCTGACGCCAATTTCTCGGGATGCATCATGGGCTGATCACCCACAACAACAAGACACCCCTAGTAGTCCCCAACAACAAGTCACCCCACCATAACAAGATGACAATGACTTTGTGGCCCAGCCAACTCCATCTCCACAGGCGTCGCCAGTGTTACGCAGGCTTCGCAAAGGACCAAGGCCCCAAGTCACTCTTCCGAGCATTCCAGAAGGAGAAGTGCACCACCGATCTGTTGCACGTCAGGTGTTCCCAGAAGCCACTCCAACTGTGAATGTCTCCGAGTGTGAAGCTAATGTTGCTGAAGACAATCCGGCTGCATCAGCCGTAGAAAAACAAGCAGAAGAGCGTGTCGCCACTCCCCCCATCACTGAAGAAGTTATTCCAGAAGTGAACATGTCTGTACCCAACCCTCCAACTCCTCAAGTGGAGGCTGAGAATCCTGAGGCTGCCACCACTAACACCAATGAAGCCAATGACGTGGTCATGGCTGAAGAAAATGTGGAGCCTACATTGAACACCGTGCCAGAAACTAATGAAGCCAATGATGCACCTACCACAGATGTGCAGCCTGACGCCTCTCCTAATGCCACTACTCCTGTTCCGCCACCAAGGCCGCATACTATCGAGCAAGCATACAACTATGGGCAGCTTATCACTGTCAAATGGCCTCTTCTGGTTCCTCCGCCTGCTACTGGTCCTCAATTTGACTACCACATCGAGCACATGCCTCAGGTTCAGAAGCCACTGCCAAGACTGCCAAGGTTTCCAGGTACTGCATCTGCACCAGGATCATTCAATGTCAATGGTTTCAAAGCGCACAACACCTTCTTTGATAGCACCAAGAACCCCTACTCTAAGGCAAGGATATCATCTGATCGGTTCTGGAGCTATCAACAGCGCATTTATTACTCATGCATTTTATACAATCAAGGTCGTATTTTCCCACATATGCGTCTTGACACTGAAGCCATAACTAGTCTGCCCTGTTTGGAAGAAGCGCTGCATTGCTTCAGAATATCTGGTTTATTGCAGTTCGTCACTGACAAGGAGCACTGGAATGAAGAATTGCTGCTCCAATTCTATGCCACTCTTCATATTCGTGGCTACAACAAGGATCCGAAGACTTGGGTCCTTGAGTGGATGACAGGCAATGTCCATCATGAAGCCAAAGCCTTTGATATAATTGAGCTCACTGGCCTGCCCACTCCAGGTGATCTGTATGAACCTGGTTGTCAGCTTCACAGTGCTACTTTGGAGAGCATTTTTCACAAGCCTGAGCCCAACATGAGCCAGATGCTTAGCATGATGAAGCCTTTGCCTCCAGATGCAGAATATCCTAAGGAGTTCTTTGTTCAAGACCTTGAGTATCTGTCACGTACCATCTATCACATTATAAGTCGAACCCTCTAGCCAATCAAAGGACATTCTCCACATGCAAAGCTTGAAGGTGCAATGAAGACTTTGGTCTTCCATATTCTTCACGACAAAAGCTTGAATGCACAAGACTTCTTTATCCGCCAACTTGCTGCATCAGGCTCTGATCTTTTTGGTTTAAAGTTTTACGCTCCATGGATCATGCGTCTGATCAAACTACACTCAGCTGTCAACTATCATCCCTCTGCTCGCAATCATCTGATTTTTCTGCCTGAGGTTGATATGTCAGTTGAAGCCATCTATCCAGAGCCTGCCAAGGAGCCCCTTTGTCTTCAAAATGCTGATAATCAAAGCTTCTCACAAAACATTAAAGGAGTCCAAGTAGTCTCTTGTGTTTATCCCCTGGCTGGTACTACGCGTGCACCTCACCATGCCCTCACTGAAGCCACTGAAAGAACAATTGCACAAGGCCTCAGAAGCGATCTCATGTTCTCAATGACCGAGAGCTTCTCATTGCCCTTCATCAGAAACAGGATAAGCATCATGACTGGCTGAAGCGCCAAATGAAAATCCTCTTGGTGGACGTAAACAGGATTCGCAATCTTGCCACCAAGAATGCCTTTATCGCCCATGAAACTTGTCGACGTGCATGGAAAGGGCTGACGCTTATGTGTTCTAAAGATGATCTTCAAGATGATGGCTTCTCTGAACGTTTCAAGTTTGACACAACACCTCCAAGAAAGACTGTGCTGCGGCGCACTCCGTCTCTTGAAGACTCTGAGTTCTCCTCTTCTGCTGCAACAGTAAATGCCCGTGTCATCGATGATGAAGACGATGCTACTTCACCACCTTCAGCACGAATCGACACTGCACCACGTTCGACTGCATCGCCGAATCTCAACACCGACCCCGCATCTTCATCTACTCCTCATGGGCACGAGTAGCAGCTCTATGTCTTCAAACCTTTTTGGTCCTTAATGACAAAAGGGGGAGAAGCATATGGGTTGATAGTCTTCAAGCGGGTCCATATGGGCGGTTGCTTTATATTTTGCCTCGTGTTTACAACTCTCGCTTTTTGATACATTTGGTTCTTTGAGTTGTAACACTTAAACTCGATGGTCGTCTGCTATTTACTTATCTATTCTGTTATGCGATGATAAATTCCGCATGTGCGATGATAACTTCCGCACTTAGGTCATTTTGCAGACACCCATTTTTCATTATGCATGTCATTATCTTCTTTATATCAAATCATGTATGATGAATTGTCGTCATAAGCTGAAGAGGATCTCCACAAGTACAACCTACCATGTGCATTTGCATTCCAAAAGCAAATTACTTATATTCACATCTTTAGGGGGAGCCTTTGCCACTTATGAAGACAATACCTTTTCCTTACAATTTCACATACTTTATCCCCGTTGAAAACTTCAACCAGTTTGTCATCAATCACCAAAAAGGGGGAGATTGTAAGTGCATCTAGTGCCAACCCTAGTTGGTTTTGGAGTATTGATGACAAACCTGGTTGAGGGACTAATGTGTTTGTGAGAATTGCAGGATAACACAGGTAGTAGTCCCTCATTGATTCGATTTACCTACCGGAGATGACCCCTAAAAATGTATGAAGACATTGACGACAGGTGGTATATCAAGATATTCAGATTGAAGACTATGACATGAGAAGACATTGAGTGAAGACTATGGAGCGCAAAGACTTAGTCGTTTCGTTGTTTCCTTTTCTTCTTTGTTGAGTCATAGGAACCACCATACTGTTAAGTGGGGTCCAAGTGAACAAAGTCAGAGTGACTGAAGTGATGCTCAACAAAAATCCTATGTCTTCGAGCGAAGACAATGAGAGCAAATCTTATCCAGAGCTGGATGAGTCAGCTTTGCTTGTAGCCCAAGCAAAGTTGTTGTGTGTGTTTGAAATCTGACTGTTGTAACACGTGTCAGTTCCTTTGTGACCCAGGGTCATTTTGGAAAAATCAGGTCGGGTTGCCTAGTGGCTATAAATAGCCCACCCCCTACACCATAAATTGGTGGCTACTCAGAGTTAGTGCACGACTTTTGTCGTTTTGAGAGCAACCCACCTCGAAGCTTTTGAGAGAGAGAAATCCTTGCGAGGACAAAGCCCAAACACCCAGAGCCAAAGAGTGTTAGGCATCACTAAAGTCTTTCTTTCTGCGTGACCTGAAGACTTATTACATTTGAGGACTGTGAATCCTCCAGCCGGTTAGGCGTCGCGTTCTGAGCATCCAAGAGTCATTGTGGATCGCCGGTGAACGAAGTCTGTGAAGGTTTGGAAGTCTACCTTGATGACTTACCAGAGTAATTGGGTGAGTACTGGGTGTCCTTAGCTCAAGGGGAATAAGGTGAAGACGTGGTCTTGTGAGTTGAATCTCAGCCTCCCTAACCAGACGTACATTTGTCACAGCAACAGGAACTGGTCCAACAAATCCTGTGTTCTCATCAAGTGACTGGTTCTATCCTCTCCCTCTCATTACTTATAGTTTGTCTTCATGAAGTCATTGCCTGATTGCCGTACCTGTTTGACTTCATTGCTTGACTACTATTGTTGTTTGGCTTCATACTATCTTCCATCCTGATCTTTACTACCTAGCTGCTATTAGTCTTCGTGATTTCACTTCATTATATACTTGACTATGGCTTGCTTAGTGTAGTCTACCTTCCGCTGCATATCAATAGGTTCATTTCTATTGTTTGTCTTTGAAACTTCCATGTTTTGAAGACTTCCGTAAAAAATGCCTATTCACCCCCCTCTAGTCGATAACTAGCACTTTCAGTTGGGAAGCAAAACAATAAGCCCCTAAGTTTCTATGTGTTCGGTTGAAACGTTTTGCTCATGTGTATGCGGTGAGTGTTAGTAATCATAGAATACTATATGATGGTTGAGTATGCGGAGCTCTTACTTAAACACTGTTGAATCAGTTGAATTGCAATTGCTTGGTGACTAAGAACCTAGGTTGTTGAGTTTCAAGATAGTTCATTGTTTGAACCTTAGCATGTGAATGGTTGCTACTATAACATGCGAAGTTTTATAAGAAAGAATTGCTGCTATGATGCTAGAAAAAGTGATTGAAATTATCATTGATCAAACTTATGCACTTTGCTAGCATTTACACTTCATAAATTATTTCTTTTATCATTTACCTACTCGAGGATGAGTAGGAATTAAGCTTGGGGATGCTGATACGTGTCCAACGTATCTATAATTTATGAAGTATTCATGTTGTTATTTTATCATTCTTGAATGTTTTACAATCATTTTATAGCAACTTTATATCATTTTTTGGGACCAACCTATTGACCCAGTGCCAGTTGCTGTTTTTGCTTGTTTTTTACATCGCATGAAATCAACATCAAACTAAGTCCAAATGCAACGAAACTCCCCAGGGATTTTTTATGTGCCAAAAGACATCCATTGGGCCAGAGCAGCACCAGGGGGTGCCCCGAGGGGGGCACAACCCACCAAGGCGCGCCAGGCCCACCAGGCGCGCCCAGGTAGGTTGTGTCCACCTCAATGGCCTCCCGTACCCCTTCTTTGCACTATAAATTCCCAAATATTCCAAAACCCATCAGGCTTAACCTAAATCATAAGTTCTACCTCCGCGGGGCTCCGTAGCCACCGAAAACCAATCTAGACCCGTTCCGGTAGCCTGCCGGAGGGGGGGGGGATCATCTCCGGTGGCCATCTTCATCATCCCGGCGGCCACCACGATTAGGAGGGAGTAGTCCACCCTCGTGGTTGAGGGTTTGTACCAGTAGCTATGTGTTTTATCTCTCCTTCTCGTGATCTATATAATGGGCTTTGTTAATATAGTCGGATCATATGATGCTTCTCCCCTATATACTCTCGTTGTGACGAATTGAATCTTTACCCTTTGAAGTTTTGTCATGTTGGATTGAATATTCAGAGATGAGAACACATGATATATGTCTTGCGGTATGAATACTTGAGGTGATAATTGGGGTATCTTATTGATTAACTTGATATATGTTATGGCATTCAACTCATGGATTCCCGCGGTGATATTGGGATAATCTATGCATAGGGGTTGATGCACGTTTTTCTCCGGTAGAAACTTTGGGGTCTCTTTATAGTTCCTTGTGTGGATTGAGTATTATGATTATGAACATTCTTTGGTGTTATATTAGTACGGACTCTAGGATAGATCGAACAGAAAAAATAGCTTTGTGTTATTTTAGTACGGACTCTTGAATAGATCGAACGGAAAGAATAGCTTTGAGATGGTTTAGTACCCTACAAACAATTCCTATCTTTTGTTTCCGCTAATAGGAACTCAGGAGTGATTCTTCGTTACACTTTGAGGGATAATCATCTGATCCAATTATGTTAGCACTGTTGAGAGATTGCACTAGCGAAAGTACGAACCCTAGGCCTTGTTTTCAAGCATTGCAATACCGTTTTTGTGCCCATTTACTAATTGCTACCTTGCTGTTTTTATTTATTCAGATCATAAAAATATATTTCTACCATCAATATCACACTTTTATCACCATCTCTTTGCCGAACTAGTGCACCTATAATATTTGCCATTGTATTGGGTGTGTTGGGGACACAAGAGATTTCTTGTATTTGGTTGCAGCGTCATTTGTGGGAGACCACCTTCATCCTACACCTCTCACGGATTAGTAAACCTTAGGTCATCCATTTAAGGGAAAATTTCTACTGTCCTACAAAACTCTGCGCTTGGAGGCCCAACATGTGTCTACAAGAATAAAGGTGCATAGTAGACATCAATCACATGCATGAGTCCCGGGCAAGGTTGATGTTGTTCATAAATATTGTGATCAAACAAGTACTGTTCTTACAGGACACAAACATGGATTCAAGAGATTACATAATTTGAACTAAAATTTGGCAAGTGCCTACATATTTAAGATTGAAAAAACATAAGTGCCCCGTAATCTCTTCTTTTTGATTTCCCTCCGCTAGGTATTGCTGTGGGAAGAGGAGAGGACTAAAGAAGCACCCAAGAAGGAGCCTACCCCGGTCCCATCATGGCTTGCCGAGCGCAGCCTGAAAAGATCGGGAGTGGCGAGGCTGCGAAGGAGGGGCACAGAGAGCAGCTCGGTGGTGCGCTGGTCACCACCTCAAGGACCAGCAAGAAGCCCCAGCTCGAGCACTGGTGGGATCAACCACCAAAGCTCCGCTGGAAGACTGCTGGAGGGGGGCGAAGGCACCAAGGGAACATCCCTCCCCGGCTATCACCCGAAGAGCTGGTGATGATGGTACCGGGGAGGGATGGGATGAAAGGAAAGAGAAGGCGGCAGGTCGCGAGAAGGATACAAAGGCGTCGATGCCATCGTACTCGCCCTGCCACCCGCCTTCTTCGTCTTCCCTTGATTTCTCTCCATCACCACCGCCCCAGAGAGACGCCGGGCGCCCGGTCTATCACTTTCCCAGGAGAAGCGGCCGACAGCCAAGACGGCCAGGGCACTCGAGGTGCACTGCTCCCCACCTTGGCGGGCAGGAAGGCACCCCTTTCTTCAGCATCGGCCTCGTTTCCACTGGAACGGGAAGTACTGGGATTACCAACGATCCTAAGCCCTGCATACAGGACAGGCGTCAGAGGCTCCAAGAACCTGGTTGCCAGGCTGACGGGCTACGATTGTTCGCGGCAAGATCCTACACTTCCTACATGGCCGACCAGGGCAAAGGAGACAAGCATTCCACCACAACGGGGAAGCTTAATATCTCCTGCACCATGGGCGGCTCACCCACCGCACCTCCTCTAGACTTGGACCAGACTCACTCCCTGAGCATCATCACGAGCATTTGTTGTCATTGATCCCGAACTAAGCCCCAGGGCCTGGCCCCAGGCAATCCCTTTCAGCATGACCTGTAGAAAGCAGAGGGCGGAGGAAGAGGAGTAGGAGGATGGATGCCTTCGATCCCCCCCCCCCGCCCTTACTTTTATAGGCGGGTCGGGGAAGGGAGCCAATCCCTCGACGAGTAACTGCCGCCCTCCTCCACCAATCCATGAAGATCGGGCCTCTGCCTTGATGCTCACCCGCACCACACGCCTCCGTTACCTACCCTACTTGATGCATGCAACATACATGGCTAAGTATAAGGGCGTGGCGGGAAGAGTGAATTGGCAGTTACTCGCTCGTGCGTCAAAGTCATTCACGGGCCATTACAAGAGTGGCCCCACTACAATTGGCATTATGTGACACGCGGAAGAACCTGAAACTGACCCGGGCTCAAGTTAATGAAGACGCAAAGAAGATCTCAAGGGGCGAGCCACCTCTAAGCCCCTACCTATGCACTAGTTAGGGACTACCCCGATGACACCCGACGGCGCGTTCGGGCCAGGCCTGGGGGCTCCTGTCAGTGCAACAAACACTGGGTCTGTTGCCCAGACTGTGCAGAGGCCCAAGAACGAATCTGCAGCATCCATGATCAGATCAAAGCATGAAGGGATCAGTTCTTTGAAGGATCAAAGTGCAGATCAACAAGACCAAGACTAGCAAGAGAGCCAAGATATCACTAAGGGAAGAACCTCCCTTGCCAGGCAGGCGAGCCTGACAAGGTTGGGGCTATAAGCCTCCAAGATCGTCCATGCAGGCCTACCGGGGCTTGTAGAGGCAAACCATTCCACCACGCACCTCACAGTGACTCACGTCGTCAATCAGTGTGGTGTCAAGCTCCTAAGTGACTAAGTGGCTGCTTCCTGCCACATGGCAGCCAGTTCCTACAGAAAATACCTCCAAATGACACTCGACCTGAGACGTGTCAAGCAAGCAGGTGTGAAGCTGGCAAAAAAGCCCAGCAAGGCCTGCCGGGCACGCTGTGATGTGACACTGAGAAGCGCATTTAATGCGCTCTATCAGCCTGCAGAGTTAGGTATGATAGCATTGTTTTCTATCTAACCAGTATGTAAAGACTGATTTGCCACTGTGGTGACCCCTTCATCTATAAAAGGTGGCCGATGGTAACCATAAAAGGACTCAGACCCTCACACATTCATACGCGCATAGCCACTTATGCCCCGAGGCAACCCTGCTGGGCAAGAGCGCCGCCTTTTACACCATTATCCACCATCAATCCACCAAAGTAGTAGTAGGGTTTTACGCCTCACAGCGGCCCGAACCTGGGTAAAACTGCCCGTATGATCTCTGTCGTGTTGTGTGACGCTTCTCCGCTCTTTGTGCAATGTGCACATCCCCATACCGAACCAGAAGGGGCTCATGGCCCCATAAGGTGGTCGTCGTTTCCCACGACAGACTGGAGCATGTGCATGTAGTTCAATTTTGAATTATGCACATAAATGCCTAGAAAACTCAGGTAACGTATAAAAATGTCCAAACAATCCCCGAAAAATTCCAAAATTTAACACGACACTCCGGTTGTTCTATGTTGAAACCAGGAAAAATTGAAAGCAAGAAGAGGAAACAACTTTTTTATCCATAAAGGTGACACGTTTCCCTAACAGAACCATGAGGATTCTTGTGAGAAGCTCTAGTTTGTGAGAAGCTTATACCATAACCTGCTCCAAACTGGACAGTATTTTTTACCCACCATGTCGATGCCATTCCATGATAGCATACCAAGGTTCATGAATTTCAGATGGGTTTGGATTTACTATAATTACAAAAGCAATTACCTCAACGTTTGCTAGTGAGCCACGTTGTCGTGTTGTTCAAAATTCTTCCCCATGTCTTGCATGGGACATAAGCACAGACCCATGGATGCATATATGATTTTACAACCCATGTTGGTGCACCGAAGCATGTGCATGTAGTTTAATTTTTAATTGTACACCTGAAATGGCTAGAAAACCAAGTTCATGTATAAAATGTCCAAACGAACTCTGAATAATTCCAATTTTTTACGACACACATATAGTTGCATGTTCATGTAGATAAAAGTTCTAGCAATTCAAACACCCTCCATCGCCGTTGTGACCCCATTATGTAATTCAAATCAAGATGAAAAATCAAGTGGACCGCACATAGTTTATTATCACCAACCGTATGAGATGGATTACAAAATATCTTGGAGCACCGTCGGAGTATAGTACGCCTATGTCTTATGCGAGGAGGTGCGTCAGCTACAGTGCACAACCGTCGTGTCAAGCACACTAGCTCGCTCCCCAAATATCATTTCATAGTTTAATCGTCGCTAGTGAAAGATGGGGACGTGGACCCATGTCGTGGGGGAAACTTCGGCGGCCCACTCCAGCAAAAGCGTGTCCACAGTCGCCATGTGCGTGCTAACAAGGTGCATGAGCGCGGACGCAATCTGCGACCAGGCGGCCATGGCAGCCCAAACGGTCGCTATTGCATCTTAGGTGGCGGCGGCAACATCTGCCTCGGGGATAGCAACTAGCGAGAGTGGCACATCAGCCATCCGTTCCGCAGCGGCGGCCTTAGCCCTGATGGAGGTTGCCCCCGACCACGTCGAGGCCGCCCACGCCCAGCCCGGGGCGGTCACCGCACAAATCGAAAGAAGTTCTCCGACAATGGTCGGCAACCCATGGCTGAAGAGTTGGTAATCACCGAGAGTGTTCGAGCAGCCGTCTGTTCCTCCGCCGCATACCTTGCCACAACGGAGCCTGTCCAAGCCCAGATCACGGCCGCCCACGCCTAGCTCATGGCGGCCTTTTCCAAAGAGATGGCGGATGCTTGTCGAGTATGGTGCGATGGATGCCACTGAGCCCCTTCCCCAAGAGATCGTCGGGCGCGAGCTGGACATGGCAGAGGCAATGGAGTTCGAAGAGTACCAGCCGTAGTAGTAATCTTTGTTTTGTTTAATAAAGAGCACTGGTCTTTAATTTGTTAGAGTAATGTTTAGGTTAGCTAGCTCTGTTTAATTGCTGAACTTGCTCGATTAAGAAGTGTGGATGTGTTGTAGTATCCTTTGTGTAACCAAATTATGCAGTGACGTGGATGACCACTGTAATAAGGAAATTTGAACCAAAATTTTTGACATTCAAACTCATCACACACGGGTTAAGCTATCTGAATCGTTTGTGCTGTTCACATATCGTACACAGTTCTGAATAAGGGACCATGTCTGATGACACTTTGTGCGCCAGTTTTTTCGCTGAACCGATTGAATTTTTTTGGCTTCTGCAGAACTATATACCTCCCCGCCCCCTCCCCTTACCAAAAGCTACATTTCCCCTGTTTCCGCCTTCCTTTCCAAGTTGAAACCTTCACCCCTTGCTTACAGCGCTACCTCCTCGCCGGCGACCCTCCTTCACGCTGATCGGCCTCATCTATCCAGGCAGGTAATCCACACCCAACCCCCATCCTCCTCCTCCTTCCACATCCCACATGCCCCGACCGCCAGTGGGACACCTTCCAGTGAAATAACCAACCCCTCCACCAAATAAGCGTCGCCCTAAGCCATGGCGCACGCAGTATAGGCAGGAGCTCAAGGAGCATTTGGCAGCGGAGAAGCAAATCATGCCGACCCTAGATCTTGGAGGAGCACCTTGACATTTGCTAGCAGCGCCAGTTAAGCATGCTCGGTTTACACGTTGCATGTGCTACTGATGCCTTTCCTTAACAAATTCTAGTGAATTGTGCTATCTAATTTTACCATGCAATCTGTTGCTCTAGTGTATATGTTCTATATGTCGTGCAATGTGGTTCTCACTTATTAACTGTTTGGTTAATTAGTTGTTGTCTTCAATTAACTGTTTGGTTCAATTCTGCAAATGTGATGTTTAATTCTTCAGGCTGCAATTTTGTATTGTCTTCCATGTGAGAAAGAAATCAAATGTATTTTCACAAAATACATGAGAAACGAACACAATTGCTATATTCCCAAGTTGTCAAGCATGCTTGGTTTGGTTAACTGTCTAATCTTCCAGTATGTTGTACATTGTGCAATGTGGTGCTCAGTTAACGTTTGGTTCATTTATTGTGGTGTTTAGTTAACTGTTTGGTTCATTTCTGCAATGCGATGTTCAATTATTGTGGGTATGTTCTGTTATTGTATACCATGTGAGAAATAATTGAATTTGGCTATACTAAATACATGAGAAACAAATACAATTGCTATATTTCCAGGTTGTTAAGCATGCTTGGTTTGGTTAACTGTCTGATCTTCTATTAGGAGTATGTTATGTTGTGCAATGTGGTGCTCAGTTAACGTTTGGTTCATTCGTTGCGGTGTTTAGTTAACTGTTTGGTTCAATTCTGCAATGTGATGTTCAATTGTTTTCGGTGCATTCTGTTATTGTATACCATGTGAGAAATAAATTGAATTTGGCTATACTACACACATGAGAAAGAAATACAATTGCTATATATCGAAGTTGTTAAGTATGCTTGGTTTGGTTAACTGTCTGATCTTCTATTAGGAGTATGTTATACTGTGCAATGTGGTGCTCAGTTAATGTTTGGTTCATTTGTTGTGGTGTTTAGTTAACTTCTTGGTTCAATTTTGCAATGCGATGTCCAAATGTCGTGGGTAGAATTTTGTATTGTTGTGCATGTGAGGAATAAATCAAATTTGGTTGCACTTAATACATGAGAAACATATACAACTGCTATATTTCCTATTTCTTAATCATGCTTGGTTTGGATAAATGGGTTTTCCATGTGGCTTGAATTAATCTGATGAATCTGCAATGTGCTTTTCATCAACATATTTTACTGATATCATGCGAACCCTCACTTAACCTGATGACTAACTACCTTATATGTGTTGCAGGGAAACTATGGGAAGCATTGAGGTTTACAATCGACGTTAGCACACACGTGGTCCTTTGTCTAATAGCACATTATTGTGCAATTGCAGGAACCATTCTAATATTTAGGTTTTTAACAATTTGGTCTTGCACATGTAGGTCCTGCTATCAGAGGTTTTGACCCACAGTTCGACCTTTTTTGCATATGGGGAAATGAGTTGTCCATGAATATTAGTCAAGTCAAGAAACTCAAAAAGATTGTTAGGATAAAGAAATAGCGACAAAAAACAACAAGATCTTATCTACACAATGAAGAAGACATTAGTTCACTACAAGACGGTACTAACTATTATACCTCGCCTTTTTTTATTCCTTTGCCCCATTCCCAATATAGAGAACATATTTATGCACATCCTTATTTCCAGGCCTTTCCAAAGCAGTTCATTGATGACTACGTGTCAAACCACCTCTATGGTCAGGAGACGAGGAAGGTTTTCATACAACACCCACGGTTCAATATTGAAGTGTTCCTGAAGAGGATGAAGGATGGACGGTCAATCATCCACTGGCACTGGCCTAAAGTTGCAAAGACCATCAACATCAATGAAGGCTCAATATTTCCCTTCCGCTTCAGCAGTTTTCCAGATGAGATGCATCTGTCTATGTACCGTGTATGATGCTAATTTCAAAAGGTTCTAGATGTTGCATTTGAAACTTGGTGCTGGTGTAGTTGTGTGATGGGATAGCAGAGTGCTGAAGCTATATGATGTTGTACTCTGATGTATTTCAATTATGAAGTCCTGCTTCCTTAATATGGGAATGAAATATATTGTGTGCTAAATATGAAATGTCAATTAGATTAATAAATGGATTATTAATAATAAGGCAATTAGCCTGCCAATTGGGTTTTTCTATTGCAAACAGTTATTGAGAAAACACCGTGGGTGATGACCTCAGGCAACGCACACAATTTCTAGGAATAAACCATGTTGGATCAATGGACAATCATACACGACATCCTCTGGAAAACTGTTTGCGTTAGGCCACCTTGCACAAATGATTACCACATAAAAAGTGTGTGTGATGGATAGCCTTTGCCACACAGTTTCTTCTACGCACCGTGTGTGATGCATTCAATAATGCAAACGATAAAATTGTTAATATTGTATGCAATGGCAACGCTATCACAAACAATTTAATGGGGAAATTTGTGTGTGATGTACCAGCGAACAAAAACGTTTTCCTTAGAGCGACTGTGTGGGATGTATATATGAACGGAAACATACTTCTTGGATTAACTGTGTGGGATGTACATACTAACCAAAACATACTCCTTGTATTGACTATGTGCAATGTATATACTAACGGAAACGTTTAGTGGGGACTGACTTTGTGGGATGTACTTATGACCGGAAATGATTTCGCCTGTATAATTCTATTTTTTAGCACTACTGTACGTATAACCGTATTTGATCGCTCGCCGGTTGCAGAGGACATCATTTTGCCGAGCGTGTGTGCCTGGAGGGCATATCGCCGACGGTTTCTGGGTTGTGTGGGAAGGACCCCCCCTATAGCGGTCACTCACTAGGCGATGGTTAAGAACGCCGTCACGGAAAGGGGTTAAAAACCATTTGTATAGCACCTCGTTGTACAAGTGCAGGAGCCCTAATCTGGAGTCCGTTTTGGGCTTAGGATAGAGGGATTTGTCACCTTGTCATCGCCAACCCTTCTCCATCAACAATTTAAGTATGATGACCATCATTAGTGAGTAATTACCTCATAGGAACACTGGAGGTAGATGGATATGCATGATATTTCTCATGTAGTCGTGTTGATTTGCTATGCCTTGATCCCTAGTATCCACTATGTTGTAAGATTGATGTTGCTATGACTTTGTTATGATTAATGCTTGTCACTTGGGCCCGAGTGCCATGATTTCAGATATGAACACTTATTCTTTTCATGATTATATAACTGAGATGTTCATCTTACCTGCAGGTTGTATGCACATGTCATCGTTCTGAACCCTAGACCCCCACAGTGACAATAATTGGGATTTTGATGGGGATGACTTTGACTTGAGGAGTTCAAGTATTCACTATATGCTAATGCTTTGTTCTTGTTCTCTATTAGAATGAGCGCCTTAATTACCCTTAGTTCCCATAAGGGCCTCACTGCTATGGGAGGGTAGGGCAAAAGATGTTATGCAAGTTCTTATCGCAAGCACGTATAACTATATATGAATTAAATGCCTACATATGATTGATGAATTGGAGCTATTGTGTATCGCTCTAGGTTGTGACAGTTACATATTGAATTTCATGCAACATCCATCGCTACTCAATGTCACAGCCCTAGAATTGATTGCAATTACTTGCATCAGCATCTTGCATCTTGGGTAAAATTAATTGAAACTTGAAATGGGGGATGACCAAACCCTAGCACCAAAGTAATTCAAATAGGTTCAACCCAGAATATTTTCAATGAACCAAAAATGCCCTTAAAATTTTTCATGATTTATGGAAAAAGGTGAAAACCTTAACCAGAGATGATCCACATTTTTCCAGGACATTTTTGGCTTTGAATTAAATCAATACTTATTTGAATTAGAGATATAAATTCCTATAAATACTTTTATAACTCAAATAATTCTGAAAACTTGTGAGTGGCTCTGAATATTTTGTATCAGGCCACGTAATAATTTTTAGAAGATACAAAATGATTTGGTTTAGCAACTAAATCAAAACAGAAGGAGATAAATAGAAAACAAAAACAAAAATGAAAAAACAAAGAGAGAGAGAGAGAGAGTTTACCTGGCATCCCACTTACCTGGCCGGCCTACTATAGTCGGCCCAGCCCACCTGGCTCTGCCACTCGTCCTCAACCTCATGCCAG